>JAODLC010000001.1:11498726-11517136 GCA_026781145.1 Hippopotamyrus pictus
CATGCTCTGATTGAATATTGAATTGCCAATTGCAAAATGAATTGCCATTTGAATTTTTGTGCTTATAATCTTCCATACTGCAGGGCCATCTGTTATGACTGGTAGGCTATTAGGAGGGGATGGAGTTCCTCCTCCGGCTTTGGTTAGTACTTCTATGGGGGTGCCGGGTGGGGGAGCCGTACGAAGGACCACTCGGGCCACGGCTGGACAGCATTCTAAAGTTCACCACATGCCACAGGCAGTGAGGGCCCCAGTGAATGATCGGAGTGGCCCACAGGTTGCCAGTTCACAGTTCGTGATGGGTTGGTTTCGACCATGGAGTTGATCGTGCCTCCCGGGGATGGCATTGTTCATCGTCGGGGCGACGATGCACAAGGCGGGGATGGAATGTAGCCAAGTGGGGAATATTTTTCCGTTCACCCTATTGGTTCCCCTGTGTTCTGGGCGGGGTTTAGTGCTGTATATAGTGGGTGGATGGCTCGGTATGGCGCTGAAGCGGTTCCTGTTGCTGGCTGTTGAGGTAGCAGCCGTGGTGTGAGTGCGCAGGGGGTTAATTGGCACACTCGTCATCCCTTACCCATCAATGTGGTATGTTGGGGGTTGAGCGGTTGGTGTAATGCACGCCTTTGGGGAGCTGTGTCCTGTTGGCAGTAAGCGCTCTGCTATAATATGCGTGCCCCGCGATTTATAAATACCGTCATTAAGTAGCCTGTGTTTTTGTAGTTGGGGAGGTGGTGAAGGTGGCTCCAGCAGTATTATAAGTCCTTATGCTGGTGTTAGGTACATCGGGGATATTAGCGGGGTTATTCATTGTTAGTGTGACCTGTAATTATTTTAATATATTGCAGGTTTACCGGGAACATGGTAAGATTGTAAACAGATACTCCATGTCAGGGAGGACACTTTGAGCTACTTCGGGTTTTACAAACTAATTTCAAATTGAAAGGCTCCTATGCTCCGCTAAACAGTTCAGCTCTTCTTGTGCTTTGACTGGTTTGTTTCCTTGACTGAAAGACTCATCCAGCTATTTCACATTAGCATTAGTGACACATGCACAATTATAGGAGACTGGCCAATCACCACTACAGCAAGAACTCGGTGCTCAAGTGAAATCCAGGTCCTTTTAATTGAAATGGTAATTTACAATTCCTGTCCTAGCTCAGAGTGTCCTCCCTGACATGGATTATCTGGTCAGCCTAGGCATTGTCTGCTGTAGGGGTTTGGCGCCGAAGGGGTTTTTAGATCTATTGTGTGTAGCGCGGAATTATGAATCTCCCCTTGAATGTAATAAAATAACTTTTACTGATTCACGTCTCTGGCCCATTCCAGTGAATTGAACCTGTGTGCTGTATTTGCGAGTTGGGTTATCATCATTGTCCCCGGGTGCAGTGTCCCTGGGGTGGTGTAGTCGGTTATTCATAAAAAGGGTATTGTAGATCACTCCGCCACACACACAATAAAGGAAGCATGCTGAGGAGAAGGACACCGCCAGAAAACAGCTTCCTCTCATGTCGTATCCTGGCCGTGCCATTGGAAATAATACATTCATATCCATCTATCCATCCATCTTCTAATCACTTATAGCCTGGTCTGAGTCTTAGAGTGACCTGGAGCTGTAGGGAGCATAAAGGACAAGGCTGGGGAGCATTCTGGGGAAAAGGACCCCTCCAGAAAGAAAGATTTTTGGTAACACTTTCTATGCGCACAATACCTATAAAAATTTATGACAACATTTGTAACACATTACTATGCACTCGTAAAGCATTAGAAAAACAGCTATAAATATTCACAAAAAGGCATGATACATTATAATCATGTTTATAATGCACTATAGATGCATTCAAAATGCAGTACAAAGCATCCATAAGTCTCATACTGACCATTATAATGTGTTATAAAGGTATCTATAGAGTGTTGATGTAGATGAACGCTTCACTGGAGCTTACGAAACATTATAACCAACTATAATGCCTTATGACTGTAAACATAAGTTTCTGTAATCTTTTATTAATTCTTATGACCATTGTAATGCATTATTATGGTGTCAATAATACATTACAGATGACAGCTTTAAGTAAAGTGTTACCATTTGTCCTCTTGTGTCACAAATATCATGTCTGAGAAAGTACCTTTCCTCTACCACATGTTCAGTTTTCAGTTCAATTTGTAAAGTCAGAGGATATTCAGGAAACCCACTCCATAGTGACTATCTTTAGTTTGGACAAGATTTTCCAGCATATCAGGATGAGGCTTGTTACATCATTAGTTTGTTTTCCAGCAAAAGAAGGTCACGATGAGCCTGCAGTGTTTCCTGGGAAACACGAGCCAGTTCGACTCTGGAAATGATACCACACACACACACGGAAAATTTAGGGTCAAAAGTTCGCTAAACCTGCATGTATTTAGCCAGTGAAAGGAAACCTTAGTACACAGAAAAATCCACGTGGCCACTGAATGGGACACAGATCTCAGGAGCTGTCATCTTACCTTAATTCACGGTGGTGGGGCGGTGTGTCGCTCTGCGGCATCGGGATCTGAGGCCTTGGGATCCTGACGTTAAATTCTGTGGCCGGCAGAGTGATCGCATCACTGGGCCTTTAACCCCACCTGTTCCAGGAATGTTTTCTGACCCTTCATTCTGATTCTCACGTTTATGTTGCTTTGGCCAAAAGTGTCTGCTAAATAAATAAATGTAACATATAATAGCCTCGTCCCCAACCTCTGACCTTCACTAGCACACTATCTAACATTGACTCGTTATCACTGAAGTGGTTTGATTAGCTGTACTAGATGATCTTTGTTTTTTGGTATATTTGACTAAACTTGGTCTCTTACTAGATTCTGTCTTGGGTAATATTTATATATTGTGTTTCTAATGTAAGCTTCATGCTCATTTTCTTCATACTACCTTGTACTTCTTTCTGGTTGATCATTGAAAGCTTAGCCTCGCTACACGTGTACCTATTTGGTTTCTTGATGGTAGGCAAGCTAGTATCATCATTCACAAGGGGTCTACACCATGATGAATTCTAATGGACATTTTGGTCAAAATACAATTTTTTATCACACTATTTTTTTTTTTTACCACATTTTAAAACTGGAGACTGCATTGTTTTTTTTCTCAATCAAAACATTTTGCGATGGACATAGACGAGTCTTGCCACATATACGTTTGATGGTCCCCGATCATTTAGAAATATTTCCATACAGCCATTTTGAATCTTTTGGTTCCTAAGAATTGAGTCTTGCTTTATTCAGGAAATCCCTGTCAGCAGTTGTGAGTGAGATATCAGCAAATCATGTCTTTTACCATAGGCTTGCAGTTCTACCAGGATATGAGTAAATTCTGACTGTTTCAGGTCCTGGCTTTTCGCCAACAACTTGCAGTGCCTTTGAGGATGTGACACTTTCAAATCTACTCTGTGACATCAAACATCTGCTTCATTTGGGACATTTAACATGTGACACCGGGATCAAAGGAAGAAACTGGAAAACAAGACACATTGGAAAGGCTAATAATGTCTGGGCTGTTGGGACACAGGGCTGAATATGTGGTCACATGCCTGGAAACTCAACATGGGTAATTGATTGCAGGTGTGTTATTTCTTAGCCAGAAAAACTTCTCGGCACACAAAATACGACATCGTTAAAGTGCAAAGCAGGCATTCTGTCAAGTCCATCTATCTTGATTGTCCGGTCAGCCACATAACCGTCTATACCATCCCTTGACTGCTCAAGGGGAAAGTGCAGATAGCCCAGGCATGTCCAGATGGTCTGGCGAACAGAACAGCGCTCAGACTCTTGCCCCTTGCACCATAGCCCACACGGAACAGTGTGCATATCTTTCCTGTTGCCAGGAATCCTTCACCAGTCATCCCTGGAGAGCATAAGTGAGCCTCTGCCAATCTTTGCCCCTAAAATCTGTTGAGAACTGATTGAAAGGATGATGCAGTTCAACAGGGGTAGGCAACCCTGATCTTGATGTGCCAGTGTCCAGCAGATTTTCCATCCTACCTCGTCTCTGATGAACTACATCTGATCTCAGGCACATAGTAACTCAAGAGGTAGCATAGAAAACCTGCGGGACACTCCAGGATCAGGTTTGCTTACCACTGATATGCACCCTCATGCATGTGTGGCACCCCCTCCACCTTGCCAGGCCCTGTATGGAGTAAGTTCCTGCTGAAATAGGGTTTGCCCACATTCCAAGACCGACACCACACTCCACACACCCCTACAGGTACCGGTGCCAGGTATGCTGAGGCTGGAGAGGGGGAACAGTCTCTGGGGAGAGAGCTCCAGGCAGTGACTGCTTCCCTGGTGTGGCCCTCCTCCTGGATGTAAAATGAAACTGAAAGGAAAGCAAAGGGGAAACAGGCTGGGAAAGCAACACAGATGTTGAGTTCGGTGATGGTTGAGGAAGGGCGGTCTGCCAGGATGCCAAGCAGAACGTGTGGCGAGAAGGCAGGAGGCTTTGTGTACCGCGGACGTATCACCTGAGTTTGCTCCTACCCAGGAAATCTATGCCCTTCCCCTGTCTTACATAACTATTACCACAGACTAAAGGAATGTTCTGGACAGACACGTGACGTACAGTTCTATGTTATATGGTGTTTCCTCACTGAACGAGCATGAGCTTATAGAATGCCATATATTCAAACCAAAGGGGAGGTCAATGAAGCAGGGCTCTGAAAGAACTGATTTAACGAAATTTAACTATTCACTTTTCATATCCCTTTTCCAGACATTTCTCACATTGGCAGGATTGGTGTCATTTTGGAGTTAATGTATTCCTGTGAAGTGTTCCTTTCCCATTGTTTCAAGTTCAATGGAAGCCTTACATAGGATCTGATCCAAATGCTGTTATTCCATGGAAGCTACTTCAGATATTGGCAGACCCGGTGACCGGGTGGAGTGAGTTCTTGGCGAACCTGATTTGTTGTCCTCAAGCAAACCATTAGAGAAACCAAGATGCTGGTACACTGGGCCGTTTTGCTGTGAGTTTTGCCTTCTGCCAACATGTTTCCATCTGACGCCAGTCTACAGGCACAGAGGTTGGTGACTTCCATGAAAACGAATTCACAGCCTTGTTTTGATGACATTGCTCTAGTCACAAGAGTTACCCACATAACAGGGGTGGCCCCAAAACTGCTTTTTTAGAATTGAGCAGTACCAAGGGACACTACTTTCTTTTGAGGGTGAGTGGTGGTCATTGTGTAATAGAATCTCTAGGGTCACCAAGATTCCATTGCTGTGGTGTCCACTGCATTTTGATAGGACAGCAAATGGTGTTGCATCATATCAGTCCAAAGTAGTCTCTCAGGTCACCTAGATCACCCAGGTTTGCTCTTTTGTTTCTGTCTGACGATATCACCTTGCTGGAGCAGCCTTATGCCTGTGGGACTAAGGTTCGAGTCTCTGCCCTGGCTACATGTGGAGTTTACATGTTCTCCCTGAACCATTATAGGGTTTTCCCTGGGTACTCTGCTTCCCCCCGATAGTCCAAAAACATGCTGGGTTGGCACCCCATACTAGGTTATTCTCTGCCTTGTATTCATAGGCTCCCTGCAGGCCTGAATAGGAAGAGCAGGTACAGAAAATTGATGGATATTGTCAGAGGTGGACATTTCAGGTCTAGAAAGTAAAAATCCAAACCAGGATTTTGTTTCAACCAACCAGTTGAGTACTCTCTGACCGTGACTCTTTATACTCAAGTAGTTGGTTGAAACAAAATCCTGGTTTGGATTTTTACTTTCTGGACCTGAATTGTCCACCTCTGGGTATTGTTTTACTTTTATTTATCAGCACCAGGGAAGCAGACAGGATTCATGCTATGAGTAAAACCCAATCATGGAGGCACTGGCTTTGCCGCTGGTGCAAACACTGTGCTCTTTGGCTGAGGTGTAGTTTTCCAAGCACTGAGCCACACACACACACACACAAACACACGTGCACGTACTCACCATGTACATTCACACGGTCAAGAGCAAAGGGCTGGAATGAAGGGTCACAGGAGAATTTCTCACAAGTCTCACAAATGCAGAACAACACACTAAGGCAGACCTCTGGCAGAGGCCCAAGGTATGTGTGTGAGTGGGGGGGGGGGGGAGTTGGTTTCCAGTTGCATCTGAAATCAATTTGTGAGCCCAGCCCTTGAGGATAATGGATATTGCATTCGGCTCAACAAGTCTTGGACCCGACGCGCTGCCTGGCCGTCTGCCTCGTCAGATTCTTCAAATGCCCTGAGAGCTAGAGGAGGTAAACTAACGTCAAGGAACAGAGCGCGCTCAGAAGGGGGCACACATTCACCGGAGCTTACCGAGCGGCTCCAACGTTATCAGCACCACCACCATGACCTTGTGGCCCCTGGTCTCCATTAGATTTCCTGAGGTATGAACCTGGAAGACAAGGAACCACCTGGATCACAGGATAGTGTGATAGTTCCGGCTACACAGTCGAATTTCTGTGCGAATTCACACAGCTCAGTTACAAAGCAAACACCATGTGAGGCTCATCTAGCTTAGAACTCAGCAATCAACTTTCTAATTTATGGATCTGTATATTTCATAAACACATTAGACCTGAATTTGAGAATTGACTTCCCAGTCTGTTACTATGGACGCATAATGTCATCGTTAACACATGCGTTATACAGAATGTTCCCATTATATTCAAAAGCCTTGCTGTAATTTTACCAGATGTTTCTGGAGATCTCTTTGTTCATCAACCACATGTACATATCTATAAACTATTACATCTCAGTGTAAACAACTTTGGGGGCCAATTTTCACCCATTCCTGAAATGCTGACAGCTTATGGGAATTTGGCTACATATTCCCGCTGGCTCCAATTCAAAAAATCGAAAAATTGTCCCAGTTTACAGCAAGTGATACTGTGAGAATAGTGAAAGAACCTGATGCTTCTAAGTTTCCCCATCTGGACATGAAATCGCTCCAGGAAGGTATCTGGCCAAGCTTTCCAAAATTTTGCTACTCCGTGAGTAAAACTGAGACCGGCACCAGAATTTTTTTTTTTTAGGTGGAGAGGGATATTGTCACATTATTTCAAGTGTAGTAAAGATCATTGTCCTCGCTTCAGTCTATTACAATGTTGATGTCACCTCTGTGTTGTTATGGGTTCTGGTCAATTAATGACCTAAATCCCTGTCGGGTAAGTCTGAATTGCAGGTGTGGTGATGCAAACACCTGTTCCTAAACCTTCTATGTCTGATATGGAAACACTGCCGTCTGCAGCCTCATATTTAGCTTTCTTTGCAGATTGATAATATGCACGGCGGCGTCTGCTGAGATATGCCTGAGCTTGCTGACAGCTGTGGTGGTTTCCTTTTAAATCACCGTGTCTCGCTGGAAAACGCTCACTTCCCCCAAAGACTCCGAATGTTGTCACCATGATCGATTCTGCTTTCATGTGCTGACAGGCAAGGGAATTGCAGAAGACATCAGTCACCATTTCCCCATTGTTCCTTCTGCTTTTCTGGCTCTTAAATCAAACATAAACTCTTCCAATTTCCATCAGAAATTGAAAAGATATAGCAGTATATGGTAATTGGAAACTAAGGGATCAGTGGATAGACATCCTATAAGCACATGTTCATAGGTGGGGCATTGATGCCTGGAATGATCTTTCTATTTAGGGTTATTTAGTGGGATTCAGGGAATCCATTATTTTGAACAGGTCAGAAAAGTGGAGCAGTGGGTTCCACTGTAACCTCACTTCTGCAGAGCTGTGGTTCTCTGCGTGTGTACATTCTGCACTGTTCAGGGTTCCTCCAGGTACTTCGGTCTCGTCCCCAGTCCAAATACATGCAGGTAGACTAATTAGCGTCTCTAAATTGCCCAGTGTAGTGGTATCTGCCACATGAAGGACTGACTTGTCATCCAGGGTGTTCCTCAGCCTTTTACAGTGCGCTCCAGCTTCCCCTAAGACTCAGATCAGGCTATTAGTGGGTGGAAGACGGATGGATGGATGGATGGATGGATGGGTTGGTTGATTATTTCCAAAGGTACGGCTGTGACACCTCAAGAGAGGAAGTTATTTTCTGGAGGGGCCCCAGCCTTGTGCTTTATGCCCCCTACAGCTCCAGGTCACTCTAAGACTCAGACCAGGCTATAAGTGATTAGAAGATGGATGGATAGATGGATATGAATGTATTATTTCCAATGGCACGGCCAGGATACGACATGAGAGGAAGCTGTTTTCTGGCGGTGTCCTTCTCCTCAGCATGCTTCCTTTACTGTGTGAGAGACGTGAAGATTCAGAAAAGCAGAGACTGGCCCCGCATTGCTGACAGCACAGCATGCTCATCTGTAAGTCGCCGGCTACATAATGCCAGAGCCCAGTATGTCTGAGGCTCAGAATGGGGTCCTGAGGCTGAGTGGTCACATGGTCACATTGCCCAATGTTTGTCTACAAGCAGCTAGTCCATAAATTAGAGACAGCATCCATCATGCATAAGGGGTCAAAAGTGGCCAAGAAACTATCTTGTGTTATGACAATCAATTAGGAAGGCAGATTCCGAGATGTATGTGCTTTGGTTTTGAAATTATGCATTTCTAGCTCGCGGGAGACCCCATCTTTCTCAGTCACACAAAGGTGATTGCAAGAGCACATAAGGGCTCAGGTACCCCAAGGTGACGTTTTGTCAGGGGGTCCAGAATTTCTAGCTATGACCCAGAGTGACTGGGTGTGCTAAAGCAATGCTCATGTTTATTACCTGGATGGGAGCTCCCCAGGCCCAAAGCAGCAAATCTCCTGTCATGAGGTGGAAGACCTGGGACAGAGGCTGCCCCCAAACATCAAGGGCCTCTCTCTGACTGCAAATCTCCAATATATGCGAAACATTTGTGAGAATTAAGACTCGGCCATACATATTATATGAACTTTTAGACGTACTATTTCTATATCTCTCATTTTTATGCATACAATCTCATTATGGTGGGAGTCATAATACCAAAAATATCTGGATTAAAGTATTTACAATACTTTACACAATTTTGAAATGTAATAGTTTGTTATATTTTGTAGTCAAACTGTTGTTGAAGTGTGTATTTAACGAAAAAAGCATGCTTGTGGAATTTGATAACTACTGCAGTGCATGATGGGTATGATATTTGGAGGCTACTTAAACTTCATCATCTGCAACTGGTGCAACTGGAATAGGCTGGCCCTAGGTGCAAATTTGGAATGGGGGATTGGGGGGCCATGGTCCATTTTTGCCCCTGAGCCCAGTGTACAGCTGTTCTGCCACTGCCATAAGAATTAGATATTATACATACACTGTATGGATGAATCAATTTGTCATATACTTATCCTCATGGGAAATTGTCTTTTCGCCTGTCCCATCTTGCACTCCAAGAGATATACAGACACATATACAGTACAAGTGCACTGCAGTTTGTCCCATTGCCTGACGCATCTGTCCCCTGTCCTGCAATTGTGGTACAAGGATTTCACTGTGTTCCACAGAACACGTCACAATAATATATACCTCATTTCCACTAAAACAGAACAGGAGTCTTTACTGGTCCTGGTGCTGGGCTGGTTCTTGCTTGGTGCTTTTGAGAACTTTCCCGTGTTTCCACCTGTTTCAAAAAAGAACAGAACAGAAATGCCATGTAGGGGGAAGTGAGAGTAAAGTAAAGGTCCACATGAATTCTGTTTCAGATTTTAAGTTTAAGTTGCCGACCTGAAAAAAATAGCCTTTAAGTCTCATACAGTAGTTGCACTCTGTCTCTATTGCCTGTATCTACTTTTGTCTCGTTAAAAGGCTGTATTTCTCCCTAATCTGTGTGTGAATTTATTCTCACTCACTCTTTTTACCGCCATCCTTTTAAGTATCGTGCAATAAAAGAGTCTGCTAAAAATGTATCTTTGCTGTACATTTCATAATCTCTTTGTCACTCAAGTGCCACAATATTTTGTTCAACTCATGCCAAGTTTATAATGAATTAAATTTGGCCAGCAGATCATTCTTTCATTTTCCACAGAATAAAAAACCTATGTAATGTTATACCGTTAATAAGCTGGCAAGTTGTTTCACTGCCGGCACCAGTGATATTATATAGAACTATCTTGGCTATGGATTGAATTTTCTGGGTATGTGAAAGGTTTGGACGCACAGCCCACCCCACTTTCATTGATGTTACAATTCCAAATTCTAAATTTCTGTGGTGCCGTGCTGGATCCATTTTTTTCTGGCCAGGGCCAGTTTTTCTTTTGCAGTGGAAACGCACGGCACCAGTTCCGGATTCCGAAAATGCTCAGAACTGTGTTGGTGGAAATGAGGTATAAGACTTGAAGCTTGTGTATTGGGGGGTCACAGCACAGGCTTGGCCAGTGTCCAGCAGCCCTGGAGCAATTGGGGTCAAGGGTCTTGCTGCTTCACCCAACTGCAGCATCAGTGAGCTAGCCACAGCATTCAAATTGGTGACCTTCTGATCACAGTGAGTCCAAAATCTCTGAGCCATACACTGTCCGTTGCACTACGCATCCCTGACTTTGCGCCATCCTCCGGATAATAAGCATACCTACAGAATGATGCCTTCACCACCTCCATTCACTGAAGGGATACTGCTTCTTTGGGATGTGGGTATCTTGCACTCAGACCACAAAGTTGAAAGTTGGTCACATCAGTCTAGAATAGTAGTTCCCCAATTTTTGCTTGGTGCTGTCTATAAAAGTCCAAGTAAGCTTTGCAATGGTTATTTTCATCATGGGCACCCAGCCATACAGGCCAGCATTATGCAGAGCTCCTCATATACTTGCTTGATGTGCCTTCATACCACCGCGTGCTACCAAATTTCATATCTCTGCCAAAGTGGGCATTGGCCCCTCGGTAGCTGTTGCCAGCGTGTGGTTTTATGGGTTGGGAACTTGTGCCCAAGGTTGGACAGTCACCCGTTTGAATCCTGGGGATGGCAGAGTAATGAAATCAGAGCCCTCGAGCAAGGTCATTATCTGCAGAAATTGCTCCGAAGTACAAAATAAATGGCTGACCCTGTAGTCTGACCTCAAGCATCACTGTCACCTATGTCTGATAGGAGAGCAAGATAACACATCTTTATCAGACACATTATATGGAAGAAGACCTGGAATTGATCAAATTTTGAGACAAATTGCACTAAAGGCAGCACATGCGGTGGTAACAAAGGGAAGGGTTGCCACAGACTCATCTTATTAGCAGGATAACTGAAAAAGTGTTTGTTGTTTTCAAAATGTACAAGATCTTTGTATAGGAAGGGGATCTAGAGATTGTTGAGGTTGGGGGCTGTGGGAGAAGTAGTGATTAGATGGGGGAGGGGTGATTTTCTATTCAAATTTCTGTTAGTGTATGCTACCTTGCAATAAAGATAGCAACTGGAGAAACCTGTCTGCATCATTTAAAATCTAAAACCACTTCAGAATGGTTGCAGGGTGTGGCTGCTTTTATAAGGCATTCCCATCTGTTTGACTAGTATTAGGTTTCTTGAAAAATTGATTAGAAATATGTATAAATATTTATATGTGTAAGTCATTGAACTTGGGTCTTCCCAGATGAGAGTGTGAATCTACAGTACCAGCAACTCAAATGCTCCTTCAATACCTTGATCTTCCTGAGTGCCAAAATCTTGCCACGACCTCTAGTATCCTTAACCCTTGACCGTATCACAGCCAAAGCCCTTGTTTGTAGGGTAACGATCTCACTGTCTGCAGTATGCAGCACGTGGGAGACTCTACAAGCTCCAGAAACAGTAAACAAACCAGGCCCAACAGCAGTGGCTTGGCGCTGACTCAACATGGTCCCCTCCCATAAACACTAGGGAGGACTATGATTGCGAGAGCCCTGTACATCAGTGTCGCAGTCTGTATGTGTTTCTTGTGGAAAATTATGTCAACGAATGAACAAGACTAGAGTAAGCAGATGCATTGGCACCCCAGTGTGAGTAATCAACACACAGTGTTGATCTGAGCAAAGGGACCACAACAGAGCCCCCCCCGCCCTGACCCCTGATACTGGCCTCGGCTGCTGTGCAGTGTGGTTTGACCCAAACTTCAGTACTATATTCCTCTAAACTGAGGAACTTGGGGTGCAATGGTAGCACATCTGGATTCATGTTTGAATCAAGTCGGGGTCACGACCAATTTTAGGGGGTGATGAGTGGATCGCTGCCCTGGACTCGGCAGAACGACCACATGTCCGCAGGCTCTTAAGCAAGGCCCTTAACTCCCAGCTCCAGGGTTGCCACACATTGGCTGACCCAACGTTGTGACCACAAGCTTTGGAGAGCAAGATGGGGTAGGCGAAGATAAGAACTCAAATGTACCTGCACTTGTACAAATAAAGGATGATGATGATGATGATGATTATTATTATCATAATATCAAAAGAGTCATCGCTGGAACATAATGAGGCAAATCTGTGTTACCAAAGCAAAACAACAGTTTTCAATGGACAGAGTTTGGTGTAGCATCAGAAAATGTGATACCCTGATCGCGGCGAAAATGCTTCATTTTTGCATGAAGAGAAGAGCTACTGAGTTTGGGCGCGGAGAGAACCCGAGTGCTCACTAACCCCCTATAACGTCCAGCTGCTTCCTGTTGCAAGGTCTGTGTACAGGCCTCCCCAGCTGTGGTGAAGGAGCAGCCTCGTGGTGAAGCAGTGCTTCCTGAGGAGGGGGCTTCACCTGCTGGCGGCACGCTACAGACAGAAGAGGCTGTTATAGTCAGAGCATTTCTGAAATACACAGACAAGGCGTGAAGCTGGCAAACATAGCAACAAGCTTCATTACCAACGAAAGACAGATATTTTGGGTCCCCAGAAACGTTTCCATGGAAAGCCTAGGATTTTGTGGAAACAATTTGATCATTAATTGTTAACACAATTAATCCCTGATGATAAGAATACATAAGAAAAAATACAATACAATGAAACATTTAAAATGATAGAATAAAACTAATAATCAGAAAGTTTTTTTCATCAACTTCTAACAATGGTTAATTTCTTCTTTCTACTCTATGACTCTGTTTAGGAAATGCAGTCAGAAGATGGATGGATGGATGGGGACGTAGCTAGAAATTCTGGGCCCCATAACAAAATGTCACCTTGGGCTCCTCGCTAGAAGTACAGTGGATAGATTCTGTCAGGTGGGGGAGATGATTTTGGATTTTGGGTTTTAAGACTTGGGGAGGGTGCTGCTCTGTTGGGGGTGGGGCAATTTCAGGGAGCAAGATCCTGCTTGCGTCTGCAGTCTCATATGACGATATAAAGCTGTTTCCTGCAAAAGCTGCAAGGAAAACTGACAGGAGCAACGATAGCTACTCCTCCTCTGTTGTTTCATTTCTCCTTCCATTTTCTCCTTCCTCACTGGAAATGAAATGGAGGTTTAGTGTTTCCAAGTCAGTTAACTTTAAAGAATCTTGCGAAGCTCTCCGTTCTGGCCTCGCTTCCCAGTATCCCAAGGTCTGGAAGGAATTTTTTTACCAGATGACTTAACTTGATATTTCCTGAAATACTTCAGAATGAATGGAATGAGAATGATAACAATTCGTTTAATATTGGCTCCCACTGCATGTCTCTAGCAGCACGTGACAGTAATGAGAGCAAATACCTGTTCTCTGAGTATCACACGTCAACAGCGTATCAGTTTAACAGAAAACAGGCTGCGGTCCCAATGGACCGGTGGCCTGGGACCGTTCAGCGCGAGTGCATGTGATCAGGTGTAACTCTCTGATGTAACCATGTGGATCACAGCCTGCGGCACTGAGCATGAAAACGCTTTCCGAGGAACTGCACGCGTCACTGTATCCGGGAATGTAGGCCGAGCAATGTGACGGCAGGCAGTGCAAAACCCACCCTGCTTTCTTTTTTGGGCTATTGATAGGGGAGAGTTGCTCAATCTCCGGTCCACCCATTTCCTCTCTCTGCAACTTATTAGAGAAGTGCATGTCACAGAGCGAGGCAGAGAGAGGCTCTGACGGGCACAGAAGCAGCGGCGCTCCACACTGCGCTCTCATTCCCTGGGATCCCCTCATGGTCACAGGCTGTACAGTAACTCCCCAGCGTCAGAAACATGGACTCCTCTTTCTTCCAGGCATATTTGACGTCGCTCCTGCTGCTTCTGGCCGGCCAGCCTGAAGTCTTAGCTTCCACACAGGGAGGAGAGAAGGAGGATAGCAGATCTGCCACCTGTTCACTGAAGCTCCAACCAGCGGGTGATTGTGAAGATGGGGACACCTGCCCCTTTCAGGTCAGCCTGCCTCCCCTTGCTGTCCAGCTGCCCAAACAGTTCAGCTTGCTTGAGAAGACCTTGAAGGACCTTCAGAGTCTACGGGCTGAGGTGGACCAGCTGCGGGCCATCTGCTTGGAGTGTCATCCACAAGCCGACCAGAGGGATGGTGGGGTCACTCCCGCCCCCGGCTCCTACCCATCCTCGCTCTTGAAAATCAAGGATCCTCAGGATGCCACCAGGCTGCAGGAGATGCAGACCGAGATGACGGAAATGTCCATCAGCCTGAAGGATGCCCGCGATCAGATTGACACCCTGAGGAACAGCCTGGACGACCAGAACCAGGTCTACATGAAGAACGTGGAGGACCTGGTCAACGGAAATGCGGAGAATATCAGTAGGCTAGTCACCCAGCTCAACAACAAGTGCCCCAGCCCCTGTCCGGTGCAGGGACCGCAGCCATGTAAGTACGAAGGCAAATTTCTTTAAGTCACATTGTCACAATTTTTAATGTATCTGGCAGTTTTGTATCAGACAGCTATACATTCTTATTACATTTGTTCAGGGACTTTTCTAAAGACTACAGCCATATGATTCTTTCAGACAGGGGTCCTGAAATGCTTTGTAACTAACTGGAAACATGACCCGTACACTGGTGCATACCACACAAGCTTTTGATATACCGAACTGCATGCAACATCTGTGCAACTCCTGCTTCTTCTTAAGCAGAGACAGGGACCTCTGCACGCATCCCTGGGTGCCGTAAGATGTAATCTTTGTTTTATCGTGGGGACGCCACACAGTCCACAGTTACCTTAATAAAAAAAGGCTAACCATACTTAAAAAAACAGCTTTTACGAAAGTCAGCCAGCTCAGGAAAAAAATAAACATGAGTAGCGAAGCTTTTGGGTTTAATCCAAGAGCAGTCTTTTGAAAGGGTTTACTTTCCACAAATACTTTATTTGGCTTTGTGCGATTAGCGTGCGCATAAAAGGTCACGAATGGTTCTGCTGAAACATCTACGACATTTAAGAATGAAAACAAAGATGTTTAAAGTGGAGTCCTTGTGCACTATTATTGTGCGCTTGTTTTTCGTAACTGAAGAGACCTACTAGGTTAAGACTGACCGATCAGTCTGTCACCAGTCTGCCTGTCACACCATCCCATCACTGTGGGAGGGGGGCAGCTTTCCTGGCTGCCCTCAGCTGCCGGCGAGAAGCCACACCACTTTTAAGGTTCCTCCTCTTAATCAGCCGCTCCTGCCAAGAGTCTGTCAGTTTTAGGAAAGGCTCTCTCTCTGGATGCCTTAGCTGGTAAAACATCCAAATGGACCCACACGTCGGTCCAGATGCACTCGATAAAACAGGGCATTGCTAACTGCCCCCCCAGAACACCACATTTGATGTTTTAGCTCATCTGAAGTGCACTGTTTTCACAATACAAAACAAATCATCAAATTAAATACCAACCAAGCAAAACAGTTCTCTTCTTGTAAACACTTGAAAGGCGAACGCGGCCTGACCTTGCCTGTCCCGAAGCTCAATCTCCCCTCCCTCTCTTGGCAGTAATGGTAGCGCCGCGTGACTGCTCTGACTTCAGCGGTCACAAGACGAAGAGCGATGTGTACCAAGTGATGCCTGACCTGCAGCGGGGGATGTTCGACGTCTACTGCGACATGGAGTCCTACGGAGGGGGCTGGACCGTGGTGCAGCGGCGGCTGGATGGCACCGTGCGCTTTAACCGCTCCTGGGAGGAATATAAGCAAGGCTTTGGGGACCTGCGTGGTGAATTCTGGCTAGGCAATGACAACATCCACCTGCTGACCAAGTCCAAGGACATGGTGCTGCGTATCGAGCTGGAAGACCTCAACGCGGTGCGGGAGTACGCCAAATACAACCATTTCTATGTGGCCAACGAATACCTCAACTACCGGCTGTCCATTGGAGGCTACTCGGGAACAGCTGGCGATGCTATGCACTACGGCAAGAACTACAACCATGACCACAAGTTCTTCACCACCCCGGATCGGGACAACGACATGTACAATTCGGGCAACTGTGGTGCCTATTACAGCTCGGGCTGGTGGTTTGATGCATGCATGTCTGCCAATCTCAACGGCAAATACTACAAGAAGAAATACAAGGGCGTCCGCAACGGAATCTTCTGGAGCACCTGGAGAAACGTCACCACAGAGCCCTATCTCACCGGCTACCGGCAGGCTTTCAAATCCGTCAAAATGATGATCAGACCCAAGAACTATTCTCCATGAGCTGTGATTACTCATCTAATGTCTGGAAAGAAGGTGCAGGGTTCACTGATATTTTGCTGGGAGGTAGAAGGCGTGAGGTCATACATTTCATGCATCAGTTATAGGTGACTGATATATACATGCTTTAATACTTTCAATATTGGTAAAAACAAGATACCTATGCCTAAGTTTCCACATTTCCACTAGATGCTAAAGTACATTTCCAACATTTCTCAACACTTAGTGCAGCCTGTGACACTGAATCCTATTAAGCAGCTAACCTTAATTACAATGTGTATGCACCAGTTCCTGTGCAGGTGCCCTTTTACTGATTTTATTTATATACACTGTTTGGATTTGCTTATTCCATTTTAGAGCTCAGCTTCTCACAGCATAATGAGCCTGGACCTGTGACCAATCACAAAAACACAGGTGTCACAGCAGCAGAGTGATGTATTCAAAGGAAAACAGGTCGGCAGAGCTTGGAAATCCCACAGCAAACAAACTGTACGCATACGTGTAAATCAGCTGTGTAAAAAGACTGTGCTTGGAGGCTGTTGTTTGCGTAAAGTGCTCAGCTCATTTTTTTTTTATATAAATCAGAGAAAGAGAAGTCGGACGATTCAGCAATGGAATGTAAAATACTGGGACATATAGATAAAGGATATTGGAGAAAGATATACAGTGGATGGATGAAACAAAGAGACTGATTCCTCTCAAAGATAGAGCTTTGTTATCCTTCTGGAGTTCAATTTTGTATTTCAAAGATTTGTCTATTACAGTAAACAGTATTCCTATACAGAATGAACTTTTGATGGACGGAAGGAATAAACTATGTTGTTGAAAAATGCTAAGTAAAGCAAATAAAATGCCTTTTTACATGCCTTGTCCTGATAGTACTTCCATGAAGGTGCTTATTGCCAAAAAAATTGTCACATTACCTTTGTCCCATATTTCAGCTGGAAAGTCTGTCTCCTGGACAACAGACGACACTGGGAGCCCTATCTTGGCAGTGCCTTAATTCCGGGCCACTGGTCGATTTGAGTCTGCTGTAAGCCGATTCAAGGTTTCTGATACCACTTTAAGACAATCCGTTTTTCTTTATGAAAAGGAGCAGAATGCCCATTTCAATTAGCAGATAGTTCACCTAGACACAGATATTACTAGCCAGGGACTAGTATGGACCAGCAGCAGAAACGCAAATGTTCAATGAACACAAACATGCTGAGCAGACCAGCTCCTGGGGGCTAAGCTGAGCTCAGTTATGCAGCCACTGCAGTGAGGCCATCTAGTGGTGTTTCTGCATATTACAAATTCTTTTCCAACATGAATCAGTTTTCATCATGTCTTGTGATTCTGTTTGACTCTTAGTCACAATCAACAATAATAACAACACTAGCAACAAAAATGAGTGCTTGTTTTGACTTGTAATGGAACATTTACAGACCAACAGGTAATGCATTTTACTTCTATCTTGAAAACTGCTTGGAATTTTTTTTAAAACAATCAAATTTTCTCTTACCCTAATTTTCCAATAAAAGCCAGGTTTAGGACACAAATTAATAAAAAAAGATAAAGAAAATGGTAAAAAAAAAAAAAAAAAGGCAGAATATCATATATAATTTCTTGAAATCTTTCCAGAAATTTTTCATAAACAAGATTATAAGGTCATTCTTACCAGCAGCTGTCAGACATTATAACAGTTTAGCGTGAGTATTTTTTACTCATATACTGTGTAACTGACATATCACATTTAACTTCGTTACCAGGATCATTCACACCCCACCCCACCCCTACACTTGTGTACATATCTCTGTACATTTTGTACATATCTCTGTACATCTTTATTTATTTATAAATCTTTTGTATATTTGTATTCATATCTTTGTGTATATAGACAACTGACCTACCTGCTCTTGTTGTTCTACATTACTTTT
>JAODLC010000001.1:11525874-11570496 GCA_026781145.1 Hippopotamyrus pictus
GTAAAAATGCCCCCCCCCCCCCCCCCGCAAGTAGCGCCAGTCCTGTATCTTTCTGGACTGACTGGGATACCAGTTCATCACTGGACTCGCACATCCATGCGCTATGGGAAAACTGGCTTTACCACATAGAAGCGATTTAGCAGAAGGGAGAGAGGCTACAATACCAACCACTGTGCTGCCCATATAATAGACTGACATTAGACATATTTACATGAAGGGAATATGCTATATAATTTAATGGCAGCATAACAGTGAAACGTCTATTTTATCTTATTAATTTAATTTTTTTTTTTTTTTACAATATTACAGCTGTATAGCTTTCGGGACCTTTGGAGTGTATATGTTCAGTTTCTAAGATGCAGCCGTTTCCTCGTGACTGCAGCCAATCTGTCTGTGAGCTCTTGCCCCGCACAAGCAGATACTTCAGATCATTCTGAACGGACGGCCGACTCTCACAGTCTCTCGGAGGGATTAGCAAGCGACAGGGGCAGAGCTGCATTTTTACGGAACAGAAGATGGATGCTAAAAAAACCAGTGCTGTAAACAACTTTCTAAGATGCAAGTGGTTCATATTTTAAGATGTCTGGAAATCTTCTCAAGCATCCTACAGAGAGCATCAATGTTTTTTTGATTTCCAATGAAAAATTCTTTTCATGCAATATACAGGTTTTTTTCCACTGAAATGTTCTTTCCAAATGAATGCTTTAAATAAAAATTGGAAAAGGATAGGATTGTGAAGTAACTGGCTCCATTCCTTTAAGAATCAGCCTGTCACTCCTCTCAGTACTCAGTTGCATCTGTACAGTTGGAACCACAATGGGAGCAAACCTTTGTTTTTGGGGTTTGATGTTGAAGCTACTGTATACTGGAAGACAGAAAAGATATTCCATAAGAACCTAAGAAATTTACAATTGAGAGGAGGCCATTCAGCCCATCAAGCTTGATGGGGGAGAACTTAACTAATAGCTCAGAGTTGTTAAAATCTTTTCCAACTCTGATTTAAAGGAGCCCGAGGTTTTAGCTTGCACTACACTAACAGGAAGACTATTCCATACTCTAATTATACGATGTGTAAAGACTGTCCTTCTTCAAATCCAGTTTAAAATGTTCTCCTGCTAATTTCCGCCTATGGCCACGAGTTCTTGAACTGAACTAATATTGAAGCAACTATTTGGTTGAACAGCATAAGAACATAAGAAATTTAAAGAAATTTCTGCCAGGCTTGGTCATGCTCGGGGGTGCGTTATGACCATTTACGCAAACATGCTGTCAAAGATTAAATGCAGACTCTGTGGGAGATAAACTTCTCTAGAAAAGATTCCTAACTAATAGCAAAAAACGTGCTATGGGTTTTTCTCTTAAGTACTGCCACAGCGTCAGTGTGTGTTTTCTGGGACCCTAACCACAACATGTCAAGGTTTCCTGGATTATTTTACTGGGCTCATTTGTCATGTAAATAAACTGCAGTTTTCATCTCCTTCCGGAACCTTCGGTGGCAGTGAGCCTATGGAGTTCGCAGCAGACTGTCACCTAACAGAGCGAGTTGTGAGGGAGAGGATTTTGAAATGCAAACCCTTTCAACATTTGTTTTTGTTGCTGCTTGACAGCTCCAACAAAACAGTAAAACTTCAGCAGTACATCTGATTGGTTGCCGACTCTTTCAGGAAACTATATTTTTTGAAGACTCATTGCAATTTATATAAGGCCTTCATCACAATATACAAAAAAATGTTCCAAAAGACTACATTTCTATGACGTTCTATGGAATATATTCAGTGCACTATGTTTTCTGCAAGTTTTTCCATGCTTTGAGTTGATTTAACACAAACTTAGAAAACTGCCCTATTGAAAAGAAAGATTTATGCTTATATTTATTAGACCAGAATTATTTTACTTGCTAAATCCAGCATTTAAAGCCACAATAAACAGCTGTGGCAAAATTGCCAGACCATTTACAACCTAAACAAACAGCACTCTTCAATCACAAAAAAAAACTCTCCTTACAGCCTTCACAACATGTACATATAACTGATAGCTGTACTGAAGTCAAAACACAACTCCTCCATTCACGGCTTGAAGCTGATGAGAAGATAACAGGTATTTAAAGTACATTTTGAAAAACTCCACTGACTTCCCAGTTTGCCTGGAAACAGTCAATGGGACAATGGGGGCTTTGGTGCTTTCTATTGTCTGCATCCAATCAGGGTGGGGCATGGGGTGAATAGTGTAGTTGTATATGGGGGATCCTGGTCTGAAAGATTAGACCATTTGGTTTGGAAGGAAACTTGAGGAGCCTTCTAGATGCCTGAATGCTGCACAACATTTTAAATAGCTCCATTACATTTACCTATAAACACCTATATATTTAACGACCTGATACAATCAATGTTGCCAAACTCTTTGTTGAGCTTAAGCAGAAAGAATTCATGCTTGGGTGAGTAATATTTTGCGTCTGAGGTTGTATCTCTCTTTTTCCTGCCAGAGAAGAAACACATACAGTGATTCCAGGAGATTCATACAGATGTCTGACATGGTTTCGACAGAGTATGCTAGGATAATGTCACAAGCGTGCCAGCAGAAATGTGCATGGATGTATGTCGGTGCACGCCCAGGTGGGGGGGGGATGTTGTAACCTGAGATTACCTCCAGAGGTGCTGTAAAATGGCGGAAGTTAGGATAAATCCAAGGGCCCCTGAGTCACGAAGGCCCTAAAACCATTTGGAACAAAATTGGATTGTTCTGGGTTGGGGGGGGGCAATATTATATTCTTTGATAAGGACTAAAATCTCTAGCAGCACCCCGGATTATTTCTGACCACAGCAAGGCTGGACCCTGGTCTTGTGTCCGTGAGAATATTTTTGAGGGAGCCCTTTCCAATAACCACAAGGGAAGACTTTGCTGGTTTGGCTCCAGAAAATTCTGGAAATAAGGCCAAGCCGCAACAGGAAAGCTGTAACCTGAACAGCTTCTCAAAATTAGCGAAGCCTGCAGCCCATGGATAATATACAGAAGATTCATGATCGGACTGACATTCCAGCTCTGTGCAGACCTGCAACCACTGGAACCACAGCAAATGAGGTGAGATCTATTCATCTATTCTAAAGCATTCAAGCTCAGTACTGAAATTTAGAGGTACACAGAATCTGACTAAGTACACAAAGTATGTTTTTACAGTCGTCTTGAGTCACCACCAGGGTAAGTGGTTCAAAAATAGATTAACAGTGGTAAAGAAAACACACCAAAAACAAACACCGGCATTACCTTTATCAAGTATATCTCATTGTTTTTCTTCTGTCACCCCAAGACTCCCAGAGGGCTTTTGTCCCTGACCCGCCGAGATCAAAGGTATTGAGCACCGGTGCCGTTTTTATACCCCGAATCCTTACCATGACCTAACGAGAGGCTCGTAACGTCTGCAGTTGCAGGGAGAGCCATCGGGAACATCTTTATTTTATTATGAAATCTGGAGGTGTCTTGGGGTTAGAGTGAATAAATCATCTCTTTCTCTGACACTGGGTAATTTCACAGTTGGGTAATTTACCAATCGACATTTGGGGCATCTCCTTTTTTTGTTGCTACTTCGGTAATACACTCCACTTTCCGCAACTAACGTTTCTCACGATATGTAAGCCTACTGGGGACAGTTACTGTTAAAATGATTTAAGGCTACTTCAATGATAATTTAAAAAGAACTGCCGTACTGACAACTTTGCAAAATCCTGTAAAATTGATCAATTAAAACTGAACAGCTAATAATAAGCAGAAAACAATGAAGTAATGAAGCAGTGGTATTATAACACCCTCGGTCTGCGTATACTATAGTTAACCCTGGCCACCTCTGAGGAAAGACCGCAGCAGCCGGTGTGAACATCTGCGGCCAGGAGACGGACGCTTCATTAGCGCCGCAGTGGGTGGCAGCAGGAGGACCTCATCATGTCCTAAACATAAAACATCCAAGAGGGGAGGAGGTGCTCGGTACTGATCACAGGCAGCCGAGCATTAGAAGCGTTTCCCAAATACGCGGACACAAGAAAACGGGGTTAATGTCATCAGCTTCCTCAACGACTGCATCCTGAACTGCAATCATTTTAACTTTGATTTTTTTTTTCAGTAGGTCGGATAATTCATTCAGAGGGATTTAAATCCATAGCATTGGAAGGCGCGCGCTTTGCTGTGTATATCGCAAGTGTATATTCCGTGTATATATAGGATGTTTACGGACACGTGTAAACAGCAGCAAATCTTGATTCAGCTCGTGTCCTTCTTCCCAAATTTAGTCGATGTCCCAGGTTTTTATGACAATCTTCCGATTTTGAGGTCTGACAGTTTGTACAGCTAAACCGCGCTTACTTACACTTAATTCTACCTTCATTCTGTGAATATCGTTTTCAAAATACATTTGATTAAAAGTCTGCAGAAAGGTCCGCGAAATGAATCATCTCGTTTGAAGCGCGGTCTTTCAGAACATCGTTTTCAAGCATTAAGTCCTTCAGTCTTAAGCTACTTCAGCTCTATAGCAAGGAAGAGCTTAGTATTGCTGGCAGCCGTCCCGGGGCTTCAGTGCGAGTAGGACGCGTGTAACTCAAAACCAGCAGCTGCCTTGCCTCCAAGCTAGAGCAGTGAGCGGTGAAAGTCCGTCCTCCAGGGTCCAGCTCCAGGCTGCCAGTGAGAGGACAGCGATCGGCCGGACAGGAGTGAGCAGCTGGAGCGGATGCTTCTGCGGCACCCGCAGCCCGTGCTCAGGTAATGTCACCCGAAACTGTTCGAAACTCCGGATGCTTACGGTTTACGCAAGGCTGCCTCTCCCCCATGCAAAGTACAGGAGATGCCGTATTGCATGGGAGTATAAGTGCTGAGATTTTCCATTTGGCGAATGCAGATGGTGTTTCTAGGTCTTTTTTTTAGTAGGGGTGAAAAAAACGCGTTATTGTTTCTTTGTAAGTAGAGAACATCTGTCGGGGACTCTGATATAAAGGCCCCGAACAGCATCCGAGATTATTAATGTATGTAAAATCTCTGGCAGAAGACATCAAAGACATTAAGCTAGGCGGTGTTAAAGGTTTTCATGTGAGGTAAAACAGCAGATGCATGGTAATTAAGACATGCAGTCAGTACTTCAAGCTGGACTGAAGATATCCACCCGTGGCGGATCTGTGCATTAAATAATACAGAAACACAAGGACTGAAACTACATTAATCTTTTGTTCTTTTCTGTTGTTCACAGTTTTTGAAGTAATTGGGGGGTGGGAACAAGTTGAGCTTTGATAGATTGACTGATGGTATCAGGCACTCTTCTTTGTAGACAGTACAAATGTTTCCGATTAAGTAGAGAGGCTGTGGACGTTTTTTTTTTTTCTCTCTCTCTCTCCCTCTCTCTCTCGGCCCCCTGAGTTTTATCGCTTGTATGGAGCTGCTCCAATCTAACCGTCTATACAGCTCGCCGGTCCTGGGGGGTGGTCCAGCGCCGGAAGGTCTGACCTGCAGGGACCTACATCGGCTGCAGCCCTATATCCTCCACAGTAACTTACTGTTACTGTAGTGCTGCCCCCTAAGCAGAAGCCTCTTACTACTGTAGCCCTCCCTTTACAATAAATTCTGAAGTTCATCCCTCCTGCCACCACTGTGGTCCGACCTCCTTCCCGTATGACGTGTTCCACTTGGCATTCTGCACACACACCTGTAGATGCTGTCGGATCCTGGAAGTATGTTGCTGGCATGTCTACTGCTATCGACTATGGCCAATGACCTCTTTGACTCAGTTGAGCACTTATATTCACTGCAGGAGCCTTATTGTACAGAACTGCTGGATAAGCGCGCTGGCTGCATGTGGTGTTTGAATGATGTAGCACTGTCTATAAACGGCGCACTGGGGTTGTTTTACCCTCCGTGGAGATGAGATAATTCCATTGTGGGTCAGAGTGTTGTACAGTTGGATAGTAGTAGTAAAGGTTTAGTAGGGATTCAGGAAATCCTGAGTCAGCCTAGGGGAGTAATGCACCCTCTGGCCGAGTCTGCAGTGACTGGGGACTTTGCTTGGCTGTTGTTTTTGGCTCTGCTGTTAATCACCATGATTTTCTCCTTAGGGACCGAAGAAAGATCTCCATCCCCATTCCACTGGCGTTCCTTTCCTTTAGAACAGCGGTAGTGGTCAAGGCCTACGTTCAGCACCAGCATGCGGGTGATCATGGCTATCTTTGTCCTCCTGGCGTTCAGCTCTGTTCAGTCCAGGAGGAGAGGGCAGAGGGGTGGGCGGGGCCGAGGTCACGGCAGGAACAGGATGGGGGCAATCAAGCGTTTTGTGTCAGAGTGCGTGGAGTATATGGAGTCCAGAGAGAAATATCTGGACTGCCAGAACCAACAACTGACTATAGTTCCCATTAGCCGGTCCAGGGACACGTTCCACCTGCTTCTGGCCAGAAACAGGATTCAGGTGTTGCAGGATAACGCCTTTGGACAGTTTCCGCACCTGAGGAGCCTGGATCTGCAGCAGAATGAGCTGACAAGGATTGAGAAGCAAGCCTTTGCTGGCCTTGACCAGCTGACCACGCTGCTGCTCCAGCACAATGGCCTGCACACCCTCTCTGAAGAAGTGCTCCTTCCCATGCCCCACCTGAGATTCCTGCGTCTCTATGACAACCCCTGGCACTGCAAGTGTTCACTTGACACCCTGGTCAGGACTTTGCAGGTGCCCAGCAACCGTTACCTGGGAAACTATGCCAAGTGTGCTGAGCCCCCGAGGCTGAGGGGGGAGAAGCTGAAGAGAATCAGGCCGGAGCTGCTGTGCCCTCATTTGGAGGAGAACGTCCTCCAAGAGCCTCAAGATGATAAAGTGAAGATAAAGCTTGATGCTGTAGATTCCTGCCACACCTACGTGTTCCCAACGCCTTTGCTGGACTGTCAGGACCGAGGTAGGCATCTGTCCTCATAACTAGGAAGAACTTAGATTTCAACCATCCACGACTTAACAACTAATGTCTTCTTGGTGTTACAGATGTAACGCTGCCAATGTCAACACAGCAGAATGAATCATCAACACTCTGGCTGTAATGTTTTAACTGTAATTCATTTGTAGTTCAAAAGCAGATTTAAGGTAAAGGAATGCTGTTGTTTTCCAGCAAGAGCCATAAAATTCCCCTTTTCTTGTGCTGACCATCTGAGTTCCCTAGTGCAAGGATTATTAAGAATTTCCGATACAATATTTCCTTCTTATGAAGTAAAACCATTAAGTCACGCAGGCTGCTTAAAAAAAAAAAAATAAAAAAAAAACAGTTTCGCAGCATTGACCTAGACCCAGCGGAATAATGAGCCGTCTCCGAAAAGCCATTAGCAGAGTAGGATGTTCTGAAGATGCACAACTGTGCGAATGTCTCGAAATATCCCTTCTCAGGATTATATCTACATGCCCCCTCTGAGAAACATCCACGCACAGCTGCACGGAGAGGGGTCAGTTGGTATTAACAGTCAGTGAACTATGACTCTCTCAACAAACGAGGAACTGTGTGATGGCATAGCTGTGCGTGGGAGCCAGAATAATTCAGGTACAGATAGGAGGGTGTCTCGTCTTGTCCGAACCTTAGAAAGACATTGCCATTGTGCTGCCATTCGTGCCCCTGAAATCCAACACACCTTTACTTCTAGCCAAAAATGAGGATTTTTCTTTGATCATTTCACAGCTTCACTTGGGTTCCAGACTCTGGGAATATCTCATTGCCTGAATCAGATTGTTATTGATGCCTGTTATGAAAGCGAACTGCGAAAATTAGTGAAATGTACACATGTTGTAGCTTTACCCTAACCAAAAGATATCTGTACCTTTACATATAGAAGAATATTTGAACAGATGGGGACCGTTGAGGAAGGGGAAGGTTTTCTACATCGCGATGTCGATCTGCTATCAGTGTATGGAGCATCCCTTTATAAGAGCGTTTCCAATGTTTCCAGTCTTGCAAAGGCCTTCGAAGGAGGGGAGTGGGCACCTGGCCCCGTTTCTCAAACCAGCTCCAGTAGACACTGCTGTATGCATAGTTTTCATGAAAAAACTATTAAGAGGTAAAACTACACTTTTCCCCTGTTTTCAAACTTTAATAGCGAGTGACACGCTCTCTCTGTTCCATCCACAGGGCTTTCGTTTTAGCAAATCCCAGCAGTAAATGTTACGGATTTAGGGAGCTGTACCTCTGTGGTTTCCAGGGGAGAAACTTTGAGAAGGGGTTATATAAATGGAATTTATTTGAGAAGTTTCCTGGGGATGAGTTGTAGGAACTGGTACTGCTAGCCATTCACTATAGTCCAGCAAGAGACAAACATGCTGGCCCAACTGCAAGATCTTGGCTCCATTTGGCCCCATGTCCTGGAAGAAAGTACCGAGGAATACCTGCTAGGCTACTTTTCAGAATCTGAGTCAAACTCTTAACAACGCCAAGCACATTGACAAGAAAGTTAAGGAAATTTTCCCTGGTCATGGAACTTACATATGTAAGATATAGGTACTCATTTCTGCTCACAGATTCAAGGGTCAGCGAGTGCTATTTCGACAGTTATTGGGCCTTTTTGGGTCCCTTGCAAGGAAAAGTTTCTGTACTCTTGTAATGGATAGTGGTTTAACTCTACCTCTTGCTTCAGAGTTAAGGGTCACTCCCAGGCTGCCTGGCTGTGCTGGAATTGCTGAAACTGCTTTGTCAGTCTTCTCAACGCACTGTAGGCATGGGGGAGGCTGACACAGTCAGTACACCCAAGCCACAACAGAGCCGCCAGCCAGGATGTGTGCGAGTGAGAACTCCAGCATTCTCCAGTGGCCCTGTGACATCTTTCCTGGATGCGGTCCACGTTATTCGGCTGGTTTCTGTCAAGCAGAAACCCCAGTGCGGAACCACTAGAGAAGTTCATTAGCTCCAGCCCATTGCAGTTCATTATTGGGAAATGTTATATATAGCCTATATATAGCCTGTGGAAGTCAAAACAACTAGAACGACTGTAACCATGAACAACTGGCTATACGTCACTCTTATTCAGGGCCGGTCAATCCTAAAGGTGACGTTGATGGCCACCTATGGTACCAGCTTCTGAGGGGTTGCCAACTTGATAGCCGATTTCACTTTGCCTCGGACGGTGGGCACTAGCAGTGGTGCTAGCCCAGAGCGCCACATCGGCTAGCACTGGTCCTGCTCATGCAAATAGTAGTTTTGCCATCCAAGGGTTACCTATGGCAACAGAACCAAGTTCAGCCTCACCCATAAAAAAGAGCTCATTTCTGAACCTAAAATGGTGTCCATCAGTTGTGTCCACAATTTCTATATCCATTATATCCCATCAGGCCAGATAGTGAAGGAGAGTCAGACGAAGGCTGAGTGCATCTTCCTTCCCTGCCATGAAGTGACTTTCTTGATCTTCCATTTGTTTATGGTCATGAAGACCACCAACACTGAGTTAACCTTTCGTGAAGTGGTCTGGCATTTGAAAACATCTCTCAGTGGGGAATCTTGCTGGAAACATATTAAATATGACTCACGACATATGCAGACCAGGCAGTAGATGACTTTTGTGCCAATGTTGTTCAGATAACAGGGAGCAGAAAAGCAAATTTAGACAAAAAGCTCCCTCAGCGCCAAGAGGGAAAGGCGCATTTGTTTGACAGTGTCAGCAAGTCGGCCATGTCCTCCCTGTCTTTTCTTCCAGGCCTAACAAAGGTTCCAGCAGGTATCCCCCCATATATAGTCAAGGCAGACCTGTCCAGAAACAAGATCAGACATCTGAGGCCCAAGGAGTTTGTGACTGCCAAAGACCTGAGGTCCTTGAACCTCAGCAGCAACGGCCTAGATGGCATTGACATTGGTGGGTACATCTTTTACATTTTAAATTCTACATTTACTTTATAGGAGGAAAATCATAATTTGACAGTAGATTTGTACTCAGAGATAGTCGTGCACAGTATGTTCATTTGGGCATGTTTCAGTATTTAGCATCAGGGTATAAACCCTTTAGACAGTGACAGTGATTCTGGAAACTTTGCATGCCTTTTTTGAACAGTATGTTTATAGTATGACTTAAATACTTCAAGGCATTCTATTAAATGATGCACAGATTAACGCAAATTATGTTACTGTTTAAAAATGGTGAAGCATGACATCTATTGCGATACAAAGTGACTTTTGACTTTGAGCCGTTGAGAAACACATTATTTATAGAAAGGTCTTGCCTGAAATCTAGCAAAACACTCTCCAGTTGTCCTGGTGCCACTTTTTCGCCCCGCCCCTAAGTCCAGTGACATCTCCTTCTCTGTTCCATAAGCTGCTTTCAACGGCCTTCTGTACCTCCGGGAGCTGGACCTGTCAAATAACAGCCTTCAGCACATACAGTATGGCGTCCTGGAGGACCTCTATTTCATCAGCCGGCTGGTGCTGGGGGGAAATCCGTGGGTGTGCGACTACAACATCCACTACTTACTCTACTGGCTAAGGCTGCACCCTGGCGTTCACCACTCTGGCCTGGTTTGCCAGGCCCCGGCTGAATTTGCCGGCTGGACCGTGAGGGACTACGTCGGGACCTACGACGGGAAGTGTCCCGAGGACCAAATGTCAGGCCAGGATGCCTTCGGAGGGGAAGTCCAGAGCGAGAGGACGGAGCAGGAAAATGGCATTCTGCTTGGTCCTCGGAGAGGGAGAAAGACCGTTAAAGGCGTGAGGTTGAGCTAAATGACACAGACCACATTGCTCTTTTTGAACACCTTTTGTATTTTGCAGGACTTCACAGCTCAGTCTGTGTCAGATGCTAAACCCTTCGTTTGGTTCCTCACCATGACATCATCGAGGACAATGTCCGTACTTTCCTTCTGAAGTTAATTTGTATAAAAGGGACGGTTTTTAAAACTTTCCGTGGTTCTGCGTTTTCTTACATCATCCAAAGGAAGCCAATTTATGCTATACACAGATGCACAATGAAACGCTTCAAAAGTGAGAGTTGAAAAGGTCACACGGATTTGGGCGAGCTATGGCGCTTACTGCCCGCTACATGAGGTCATGAATGATCTTGAAGCACCCAGCTACATGTATCTGGAGTAAATATCAGAGTAAATTAGAGCCTATTGTTGTTTCTTCAACACCAATATGAGGCTGGTGAAGATCATGCTACCTCCTGTCCCACAGACTGCGCCTGGCATTAATATATTAATTAGTTCAGATTTAGTTGATGTGGAACTATGGGGCCTACAGATTTAGAGCACGCCAGGAACCACTTCGGAAAAAGTCAGTAAATTTAAAAATCAGGACGACAGTTGGTTATGGTAGCCTTGAAAGCGAGGTCACCACCTTACCAGGCTGCTGTATCCCTGGAATAGGCCAAAGTGACAGCTCTGTTTGGGCACGGCCTTTACAATATACTGGAAAGTTTCATACTGGGCTGTGTGACATCATGACAGTTTATAAGGTGTTTACTGCACAGCTATGGGCCAGACCTCAGTTATCAGTCCCTCTTAGATACCAATTTTTCTTTATTTTATTGAAACAGCAGCGTGACCAAGACCTTTAAAAGGAGACAAAAAAAATTATATTTTCCCAGGGAGCAACTGAATTTTAGGTGGCTGGCTACGATTCATGGAGTGAGAACGAATTTATATATAAACCAGCTGCAGTCCAGCACTAGTACAGCTTAGCGCGCCGGGCGCCATTACTGCTGGTATAAAATCTTAACAGCAACATTGCTGTACCTCATCCCATAAGACCTCCTGTTCTGATCTAAACTGAGAGCGTGCATTGCTGTTTTTGGGCAGTGTTTTCACATGACTTGTCCAAAGAGTTTATGCCATTTTGGCCAAGAGGACCCTTTGGAATGAATAAATCTGCAAGGGGGTAATTAAAAAATACGGACTAAGACCCACCCATGCCCAGAATAGGCCTAAACTTGTCATACTGTAACTTACTGCAGAGAGTGCATTAAACCTGACATACTGTATATTGAATACAGCTGGAATAATGATGTGGGTTTAAGAACAAATCATTGAGCAGTGAATATTTTTCAGGCTGGCATGTCACGTAGGTTCTGTGGAGGGAGTCACTGAAGGCGACTGAAGGTCTGGGGTAGGCGGTGCTGGTCCTCGAGCACTGGTATCCAGCAAATATACCATTCTGCCTGACAGTAACATGCGGTAGGATAGAAAACCTGCTGGATGCCAGCAGTCCAGGATCAGGATCGCCTGCCCTGGCCCAGGGCTTTTCTTCCTGGGGTTGAAGGCGAGAGACCCAACCACTCATTAATCTGGACATTTTGTGGAAAAAAAAAATCTAAACGCACATTTAAAAATAAAACTTTCAAATATAATTTGATTTTATTGCATAGGACAAGTGGGTGCAGAAATGAATTGGATGGATGGAGAGATGAACTTAAGATCGTGTGTCCAAATAGCATTTTGATCCGACCAGTAGGGGGTGCAATTCCACCCCAGTAAAATCGCCAGTGGAGTGTCAGCACAGATATATATGGGCGGATTTTTGGAATCAATAGAAAGATTCATTTAAAGGCTAAATACTGAGTCTCACTGTACATGATGCATTTCTCTTTAGCTGTTTTTGGTCTTTTCTACAAAAGTTAACCCCTTAGGGCAGTGTTTCCCAATCCAGTCATCGGGGACCTGCAGTAGGTCCCTCCCAGTTCCCAGTAAGGATCTAAAATGCAGACCATCTGCGGGTCCCCAAGGACTGGATTGGGAAACACTGTCTTAGGGTGGTAGGTCTTCCTGATATGTACAATAACCACCTACATCTCAGTCCCACACATCCATCTGACAAAACATCAGGGCTATGGCCCGAGGAGCATCTGGAGAAACTGCGGTTTAATAAATGTTATCCTTAGCGGTCGTGTTCGCTTCATAAACTGCCTTCTTAACATCGCTTCCAATAACAGTTGGTCATCTTGGGTCAATGCGCTGCCTACCAGTAAATTAAATTCCCCTTCATAGTAGATTAACCAGGATAAATCTCATCCACAAACCAAAAGCTCTTTACAAAATTTAATTGTTCCTCATTGCTTATATTTAGCTCAATTCAAGCATGTTTAAGTAAAGTTAAGAAAACATTTTCCTGCCCATTTAAGAAAAAAGAAAAACAGGAACCAAAACTCATTCCCAAACATAGGCATGGAGACCCGAGTGCTGATATTTATTGGAGGACGTATTCCAGAAATAGAACATTAAAATAGCAGCCAGAGCCTTCAATTTACTGCCAGCCCTCGTCTTGGGTACAGGCTCAATGCCCAATGAAAAGCGAGCGCAGGGCAATCTTTTCCTACTAAACACGATCTAGTGTAATGGATGTTGATACAAGTGCGAGAGCAAAAGAGCGTATATATGAAAATCGCCCAGGATGGACTGTGACGCATGATTGCTCAGAAGCCCCGAAGCTGCAGCATTTAAGCGACAGCGCAGGCTTTTGGTCAAGCATGCCGGGGGTCATGGCTCGAGCACTACAGCACAAACAAAGCAAACTATCACAGCGATTCACGCCAGGCCGATTACATAGCGATTTAAAGAGTTTACACTGAGCAGCCACAACATTAATGTCACTGACAGGTGGAACGAATAACGCCGACGATCTAGTTACAGTGGCACCTGTCAATGGTGCCATTATGTATTAGGCAGGTGAGCACTCATTTCTTGCGGTTGATATGTTGGAAGTAGGAAGAGTGGGCAAGTGTAACTTTGACAAGGACCAAATTGTGATCACCGAAGGAAACACTGAAGCACCCCTTCGTGGCAAAGGTAATCCCAGGTCCTCTTTCAGCAAGATAATGCACTTTGCCACACTGCAAAATTTGTTCAGGAATGGTTTGAGGAACATAAAGTTCAAGGTGTTGACTTGGCCTCGCAATTCCCCAGATCTCAATCTGACTGAGCGTCTGTGAGACGTGCTGGACAAACAAGTCCGAGCCATGGAAACCCCACCTCACAGCTTACAGGACTTAAGGGATCTGCTGCTAATGTCTTGGTGCCAGATACCACAGGACACCTTCAGAGGTCTTGTGGATTCCATGACCCAACAGGCTGTTTTGGTGACACGAGGGGAACCCACACAACCACAGGCAGGTGGTTATAATGTTATGGCTAACTGGCATCATGCTAAAACAAACTGTTTAATCTAACAACAAAAATGCTAGAAGATTAGAATGCTGTTAGTCATGGAGGAATGTAATAGTGCTGCAGATGTACTGTACAGTGCTGATTTATGATTGAGAGAATGATTCTGTGCATCGGAAATCTTTAATTTCTACCATGACTCAACTAATCATTTTGATAACTTAAATTCAAGCCTTTTTTAAACTTCACTGAAAAATTGTCATATGACCATGGAAACTTAATTGCACACAATTATTGGAATACAAAGAAAGCAGAATCACATTCATTTTTATGACTAAAACAGGGACAACACAGTGTAAATTGTCAAAGGCTGAAAAAACACAAACACAAAGGAAATGTTACCACACTGGCCGCTTTCTCCCAGGCTAACTAGCAGTGCACAGATTTGGAAATTTTGACTGATACCAAAATGTCTAAAAAAAAAAAAAAAGTCACAAAAACTATATTAAACTGGCTAACCTGAAGTTTGGGCACTATTTGTCCTCTTTGAAAGTTCACATACCAAAGTGCTGTGCATCAGACCTCTTTTAAACCTGCTACATCCTGCTAAGTTGCATTCAAACCAACACTTACCTCACAACGATCGATTTGCTGTGAAATAGCTCCTCCTGGTGGCAAACAGAAAACATGATTTATACCAGGAACATAACCTAGCTCTTGCTGCCTTAACTTGATATCCCTGTTTTTTGGACACTACTCTGGATTAACTTTTGAGGAATTGATAAGAACGTGTTTAGACAGGTTTCAATCTGGAGCAGTAACATCCAAGTGTGAAAATTTGACTGTGCAAATATTAAGATTCATAACGACCATAGCTCAGTTCTGCTCCATTAAAAAAATGGCACCATGATTCCATACTCAGATCAGTGTTGCTGGATGGATGAGACACTGCCAAGGGGCTTGTCTGCGATCTCAGCTGGATTGAATTGTCAAAAGATACCATCTTCTTGGTCTGCATATTACTTAATCATACACATGTACTTTAAAATCGAATACAAGTTTAAACTGGATATAACTGGAGTTGGCAGCATGAAGTTGTGAAAATGTCTCACTGACAGATGATGATCAATCGCTCAGGGGGGTCATTGGAGATGCCAGAAGATCGTGTTTTGAACATTAGAGTGCGATTTTCCTGCAGAGAATATTACAGGATGTAAGGAATGGAGAGACTTGGTTACACTGTGCATCCTGTGGCCACCTTCCCAGGCTATACTCTGAGTATACTCTGAGTAACCACCAGTGAATACAAGTTTTCTTTGTCCAGCACAACTTATGCAACTTAAGCTGGAAAGTACTTTCTTCCTACAGGCCCTTCAAAAGTCTCCACTTAAGCTTTCAGAAAACCCTACAAAATGTTTGTATAAGGGACACGCTAACATCTTAAAAGCCCTGTATAATTCCAGGGAGGCTGTAAAAGCTATGCACTAAAACCACCGCAGCTAAATTAAGTGCCCCTCTCTGATATGCATGTTGGTCAATTTTACTGGAGACGTCGTCAAATTTCCAAAGAAGGAAATAAAGGAGAACAAAAGATAAGTCAGAAGCGCACAAATCCAGGGTACTTGTTTAATTAAAAAAAAAAAAAAAAAAAAAGGACAATCTGACGGAATGTTTCAGATTCCAGAAATACTTTGTTTAAAAAAAAAAAAAAAAAAAAAAAAAAAAAAGCTTTGTAGAATGTACTGAGGATATTTACACAGAGGCAGACTACAGTGACTTGGGAACGGTGCTGCAGGGCTGTCAGCCACCTGTTTAGCCACACGCAGCAGAGTTCATCAGCAGCATCCACACCGACGCCGCATCACCAAACCGAGCATAAAGTGACTACTGAGGACCACAACGGCAATAAAGGAGGGAGGGATTTTTTCCAAAATTGTTTACTTTTGAATAGAATTTGACAGTAAATTTTCAGAAGGGAAAAAAACGAAAATAAAAAAGTAGCTGTGTTAATAGAGAAGTCAACCATGGCACATAGTGGATTTCTAATTTAAAAAATAAAGTTGTTTAAAGGGCAAACTCAATATTTTTTTTGTTTTTACACAAGACAAAGTTAAATAAATTACTATCATACGTTACATAAAAATTTGTATGTACAAGTGACAATTATTAGAATGAACATCAACATTTCATAGGGAAGCTCAACGAGACACCACCTTCCTCGCTATAGTGGTTGTGTACACGGGCGGTATGAAGAGGACTGTAAAAGCTAATATCCATCATTTGCCATAGTAGCAGCAGCTTTCACCCTCTCAACAAAGCAAATGGAACACTGCATCGCTCTGGTCATTTCCTGCAAGTTCGGTGAACAATCTGTCAGCTGAAAGGAGATGCTCTTCCTTACAGAGGATGGGACAGATGAGGCGAAATGGCCAGCTTTCGTTTGACACAACGCTTCCTATACAGATCCTATGTTGGACTTTAGAATAACTACTCAAGCATTTTAAAACTACTCTATGTCCCTCTGGGGAAAATTAAACTGCATTACTACTGCACCCTTGTGTAGCTTTTTAATTAAAAAAACAGCGTGTTGGGAGTTTTACTTGCACAAAAATATTCTGAGGGCAAAAAGAAAAATGATTGGTTCAGACAGATAAAATTGTAGAGGAGGTAGGTCCAAGCAGCTAGAGGAGGTGGGACCAAGACATCTGATTGGTTGGTCCCACCTCTAGTGGCTTGGACCCACCTTTTCTAGAATTTCATTGGTTATGTCTTTCGACCAATAATTCTTTTCTTTATGCCCGCAGAATATTTTTGTGCAAGTAAAATTCCTGAACCAAAAAAAAAGGTATTTATGAAACGGCAATGTTATGGGATGTACTGCAGCACGCCCTTTTACAGATAAACCAGAAGCTTGCCAATGTGTTGGTATGACGAGACGACAAACACATGAACCAATCCACATTGTTCGCCTTTCAGGTTTGAAAACATGCATGTTTCCCCCAGGTGCCGAGCTTCACCTTGGGGACAGACTTGAGGGGTGAAAGAAAGCTTGACGAAGAGCAGAGCAACACAATGTCAATCCTACCAAAAGCCGAACATCACACTCCAACTGACATATATACACACTTTCTGGAGTGAGACTCTATTAAGAGGCATGAAGGGGAACAAAACAGTCCATAAGACTAGTGACTAGATGCTTAAAGGAAGACTGGTTTTGCACCTTGGCATTGTACAGAGAAGTGACCCTCTGCCAGACAAAGGCTGGACTATTTACAGGCTTAACAGAGAAAAGGTAACTGGTTCCACCTAAAACACTGGTTGAAAATAAAAGCACGACGGTGAGAAACACACACCTTGGCAACTTACAACTGTGGATGGAGGACTAAAATGGAGTTAAAAAACCTCACTCTCTGGAGTACACCAAGCCAAGAGACTAGGTGGGGTCAGCCACCCACAAGGCCCAAATCAATCTTTCACTTCCTCTCAGCAATCCTTGCAACCTTTAAAGATACCAAAGAACTCATACAGTGTAGCACAAAAAAAGCCACTGTTGCCACCAGATTGACAGGAGACATTTTTCCAAATGCCTTAACTGAATTGCTTGCTGTTTTCTATTATGAGAAAATTAACACATATTGCATGTGGGGTATGATCAGTGCCACTTGCAGGTCAAATATGGAATATACAGCATCTGATCAGTTTTGGTCAAAAGCAACGCAGAACAGCCACTGTTAATCCATACTCCATTGTGGTCCAGGTAGCTTACTAGACTATTCCTGTGCCTCTTTCAATACCTATCAGACGACTTCCCTTTACTGCAAAGGCTTCATTTCAGCAATCCAATGCTTGATAGTTTGCACTTGACCAGCAGATGGTGCTGTTCAGGTTCCATAAGAGTTGACAAGACAACCAGCTGGGGGCTCCCACCGTCGTGCAGTGTAAACAAACTAGGAAACGCTAGTAAATCTGGGTTTCCCCAAACTTCTCCCTCCCCTTCTTACTCATAATAATTTGTATCTCTATGCATAAATTAATAAATGCAAGATTATATATCCCTCTGTATCCTGAAACATCCCTTTTAGTTTTACACATGAATATCAGTTTCTTTTATTTTAAAACACTTATGTATAAAGAAAAAAAAACTATAGGTGTAGATAATAGCTGCTTTGTAAACAATCAAATGGATATTTAAAAGCTGTCAATGGGCTGATTACGATCATGGGTAACTTCGTACTGACATTAACTTGATGGATTATGAAGGAAACTCATATTCACAGTATACTGACTGCCTGCATGAAGAGACTGATATTTTCATTAGTCAAACACAAGGCTCACTTTGAATCCTTCATGAATCGCTTACAGGATGTCCGGCCCTGGAAGGCTGGGGGTTGCCTTGCAGCAGATCCAGAGGACAGAGGGGAGGGGCTTTCTGTCGACCCCCCGCCAGGGGTTAAAGTGCAACAGATGTACAGTACGTTGGGTCAGATCATCCCAAACCAGCACTGAAGGAGTGTGAGGAGCAAGGAGCTGAGGGCGGGGGAGGGGCTTGCTTTCTGACAGTGCACTGGAGTGGTCCCCGTGTTCCCAACCAGGCCACCAGGCGTCAGCCTCGGACGCTGCACTTCTGTCCCCCGCCGCAGTGGTTCCGGGTAAACGGTGGTCAGTCATAGTGGTACAGGGTGGCAGTAACCAGCAGGGCTATCGGGGGTGAGCGAGACTGTTACCTTCCGTGGACTTTCATAGGAGGGAAGAGAGAAACCAATACTGAGAGATGCCCCCTGTCCAGACCACCCCCCCCCCCCCCCACCCCATCTCCGGCTGAGGGATCCCGTGATTGGCTGTCTATTTGGTCCGTGCAGGGCTTCCCGAACCCTCCCAATAGAGGCTACTAAGCGTCCGACAGGCAGCTCTGCACACTGTCCATCCACAGCTGCGCATGCTGCGCATCCTGGGCACAGAAGTTATAAACCCTTCTTGTCGTCTTGAGCTGTGAAGGGAATAAAAATAAATAAATCAGCAACATGTCAACAGATCATACACAAAGTGAAGGACAACTCAAAATCAGGCTAGCGGGTCACTAGTTCACTTATAATTCAGATATAACAATGAAAAATTCGAGGCCCTGAATGACTCTCACATCAAAGAAGGACTTCTCCTCCATGTTCTTGGGTGCCCCCATCGCAGGGGTGCCCGGGCTCACAGACTCCACCTCGGCCAGGTCGATGACGCCCTTGCACTCCTTGTCCTGACGATTGTCGTAGTATCGCAACTGTAGGGGATCAGGAGGAATGAGAGAGCTCTCTGGGGGGGGGGGGTGATCACTGAGTAATAGCACAGTCACAACCACCATCACCACCTTTATCTACTTCTCAAATGAGTCACAATATACCTGGTGCTTTGTCTTGTCCAGCACAAACCAGCGAGGTCTCCATGGTTTCAGCAAAGCACCCTTCTTGAAAAGGATGCCCTCAAAAGACCTGGGAATACAGCAGAGAGAGAGACACACACACACACACACAGACACACAGTAACTAATGAGCTTTGACGTCCTGGCTGCCTGACGTCCTGGCTGCCTGACGTCCTGGCTGCCTGACGTCCTGGCTGCCTGACGTCCTGGCTGCCTGACGTTCTGGCTTATGCAAAGAAGAGCATTAAACTCATGCAGAAGCTGACCGGCGCTCACCGGTTCTCACTCTCGGTGCTCTGGAACTGACTGTAGAGTGTACTGGTGCTGGGCCGGCCTGCCACCGCCCCCGCAGGGGAGTTGGCGACACCACTCTGCCCGTCCAGCCCCAGGTTGATGGAGGAGCCCACGGCAGCCTCCTGCAAGTAAAGGCCCTGGGAGCGTCGCTGGTGGCTCAGGTTGGATGACATCAGCAGGGAGCTGGAGAATGAGGCCTGTGTGGAGACACACAGAAAGCAGAGTCGGAAAACTTATCTGCAAAGCCTGTGACCTACAGGCTAGAAGGTAAATGGTAGTTTGATGCCATGCATATCATGTAAACTCAGGGAAAGATCCTGGTTGTCCTGCAGAGGAATCTCACCCTGCCATTGCCCTTCGTCTCTGTCCGCTGGGTCGTCTTGATCTTGTCCCAGGTGTCCTTCCACTTGTCTGACACCAGGCCCAACTGCGCCTCCAGGCCTTGCAGCTCCTGGCAGAAACACGCAAACAAAGCTGACAGCACTGGCCAAAACTGCTCGTGATGTTTTGCGACTGAGCATAACACAGGTATGTTCAGCTCGCAATGCGCACTACTAATGAGCATTTCAGCTCCGGTTGTTACTGTGCACCCCCCCACTGTAGTTTATCTGCTTTGCAGAGTGAAAGCCTATGAAAAACCCAAGGAAAACTATAAACAGCCTCTCTCCAGGTTACGATGGGGTTACGTTCCAATAAACCTATCATAAGGTGAAAATACACACACAGCGGTCCCATGTATTTTTGACATTTCCTCAGTGACAACTCACTCTCACATAACAAAATAAAAGATTACAGCTCCTCAGTCACTGCAAACAAACCCCAGACACTTGCTCTTCTCTTTATGTGCCTTTTCACGTGTTTTCTTGACCCAGTAACATCTGCAAGGATTATTGTATCGTTATCATGTGAATAGCGCTATTTGTAAATGGCTGGCCATTCAGACTCATACACTCCAGTTCTTTTTATTCTCCTGACAAAGCACTAAAAATATAATTAGTTTCCAATGTATATTCGAAAAGTAGACCTTTCAAGATTTCTGGGGGTGTATGACAAAAACTTTTTTATTAAATGGTGTGGCGAGATTTCTGCCTGTTTCCGCGGGTGGGACCTCTGACTCCATAGGTTAAGGACACTTAAGGACACCTGTAATCCCAGCTTGAGCAGGGTGGCACAGGGCAGGGAGAGACAGTCAGCAGGTGGTTTCTGACCTGGAAGAGTTTGGTTATGGCATCCGGCACCACCTTCATGTGGTTGTCATAGCAGGGCCAGACCACCTTGCGCTGGGACCGGGGGGCGGCGCTGTCCGTCTTCTCGCCTTCCTCAGCCGGTTCTGGCTTCCCCTGCACCAACTCCCAGTCATAGGAGGGGCCCTCCGACAGGGTCTCCTCTGTGTAAAAGCTCCACACCTTCAGGTTAGAGATATAGCTGTAGGGCTTCAGCACCTGCATATGGGAGGAAGGAGGGAGGGTGACGGTGAAAGACATTGACAGTAACACCACTTTACCACCAGGGGGCAGCTGAAATACACAGGGCTGACAGGTTTCAGGGGTTGAAATTTGCTGAACTGTTATAAGGAGACCCACCTCGCCGTCTTCGGGGGCATACATGTAGTTGAAAAAAACGGGCGTCTTTTTGTTGAGTCGCTCGATGTAATCCCACACCGACTTGTAGACCTGTGGGTTCTTCCTTTCGCCCTTTTCCTCATACATCACACCTGCAGGGTGAGCAAGTCACCGTTAGACCATCATGTCTGCTCCATCACAGAACTCCAGCACAGATGATACACTTACAGTACTCCTCCCTACCACAATATACTAATCAAGTTCAAACTGTCCTTTAAACTTCAACTTAACATGTGCTTAGCTGTTATGCATAAGTAACCAGTATTTAAATAAACCCCCAAGGAATTTTAGGCAAATAAACCCCTTTGCAAGTGCAATGATGTTAACACTCAATCGCCTCACCCAGCTCGATCCTCTCGTAGTCGGAGTCCAGCAGGAAAGTTCGGAAGCGGTTGGAAACATAATGGTAAGCCAGAAACTTCAAGTAGTACTGACTGAACTCAAACTCCATAGGGAACTGCAGGTGAATCTGAGGGGAGGGGGCATATATAATGTTCAAATTATTTCTTGAACATGCAACAAAGGCACAGTAGGCAATATAGGCTAATGGACAAATGTCATTTATAAACTTTCAATTCACTTGCTAAATTCTGAGAATAAAAATGTTGTTATTCTGCATATGGAATATTTCAGTGTCTCATGAACAGGACAGTGATTATTTTGAAACCTTTTTTAATTTCGAACATTTGTCAAGTTGCTGAAGTAACATGCATGTGAATACAATGAAATTTGATGAGTTCAGTTGACACCCAGATTAATATTACTTTTTTTCCAACGTAGAAAGGAATTTAATTGGAAATAAAGAATAACAGCTGTATATGCCACTGAATAGAAAATTCTACTTCCAAGAGAAAAGAGCGATAAGGGAGGTAGCTGCAGATAACAGGACGGTGGCTCATCGCGCTCCTGTGGAAGACAGTGTCAGGACCCCCCCACCCCCCACCTGGTGCACGCAGTCCAGGAACTGCAGGAAGATGGGCGTGAAGCCGCTGCTCTGGCTGGCCAGCGTCTGGGCACCGCGGTGGCTGAAGCGGTGGCCAAATGACAGCCACTCCTTCTCCACCAGCAACCTGAAGCCGTCGAAGGTGCGGTAGTACGGGTCCGACAGGAGCTGGACCAGCGAGACCACCTGCGGAGGGGGACGGCAAGAGCCGTGAAAAGGGCATCTGAGTGCGGCGCCCCCTACAGAAGCCAGGTGAAGGCAGAGGAACTGCCACAACCAACCTACTACCAAATAAATGTCATAGAAAGTGTGCAGGAGGTTAGAGGCTAAGCACCTGACATTACCAAACCCGTCCAAGAAGGGCTTTATGGGGTCCCTCAAGAAGTAAATATCCAGGAAAAACCCCATAATAAAGCACAATGATGTCTGGCTGAACTGCATACCATTTGCAAACTGGCTATTAGACTGTTAAACAGTAGCATGACTTATGTGAAGGACGGACTGAGGTTCACGAGCGTGCCCTTTCGGCGATTTCGGCTTACCTGAGTGGTAATGTCCCAGCCGTCCTCCAAGCTAACCATGACCGAGGAGCCCAAGTCCAACAGTTCTACTACTAGCACAGACACCTGCAGGACCTTGTGAAGCTGGGAGGGGGCAGCACAAGGAAAAAATGTCATAATCCACTCAGATTCACAAACCATATATGCATATAGGGACAGCAATGGAAGCATCACAAACAAAGTGTCACAAAAGAAACCAACGGAGAGTGCGCATTACCAGACACATCCACTCGGACTCTTCTAGGCACCGGTAGAAGGTCATGTTGGGGTCGGTGGAGGTGGAGCTGGGCACACAGGCCTTCATCAGCTTCCTGAAGCTGGTCTTCACCTGCCGCACGTCGAACACCTCGATGGGAACTACCTCCCACTGCTGGAAGGTGTCCTGCTTGGTGCCCTGTAGGCAGCACAATCAGACAGCTTTGCAAGACCTGCTTAGATCTCAGTATCCTTGAGAATTTCACATAGTGTGCCACACGTACGGTTCCTCAGTTGCGGACACAGCAGTTCAGTTTGGACATACCCGGGCCGTGAGACCTAAGACGGGCCGGCTCACCTTCAGCTGAGCCTTGTCCCCGATGATGTAGAGGTAGGCTCTTTGCTGCCGCAGGAAGTGAGTGTCGGCCGGGCCTCCGTTGGCCTGGGGGGATTCCTTACTGGCTAACCTGTTCCCCACGTCGGGGTTGAAGGTACTCAGGCGGTTGCTGTTCCGAATGCTGCCCCACTTGCCTGTGGGTGGTGCATATATACAGGAGTCAAAGACCACACAACGCCAGTCCACACCCACACTCTCGGCACAGACGAGCAGCACCCAAAGCAGTTTTTGGTGGTTCTCAGGCAGGATAGTGGACAAGGTCCTTCTGATGCTTTTGAAGAAGGAAGTTTACCCAATGTCTCTCTCATTGGCTGTGTTTAAACAGCTGACAGAGCTCTGCATTATCTGTAACTGTCCTTGAGTCTACATGAAGGCAGCATACAATCAGCTGCTTATCAGCAGATCGTCGGAGGGACACATTGCCTAGCAACAAGTCACGGGGAAAGTCAACGTCATCAGTTCTACAAATGCATTCTACAGACTTGCTTTTTTGAGTTGGGACTTTCACTTTCACTTTCCTGTTACCGTGCATTTCTCTGTGTCATTCACTCTTCATGACTGCCTCACTTAAACCTCACTGGACAGACACAGAAGACTCAGCGCTTGAAATTGAGAATGACTGCTGTCCCCCCACACTGCTGAGAAACCAAAAACTTTTCACCACAAGAAAACGGCCGGTAAAAGCCATAATTACCAGCCTGACAGGACTTATTTTGAGAAAGACAAATCAGAAACAGGGAAAGAAATCTGATGTTGGCAGCTGCTGGCTGCTATTTCAGCACATTCAAAGCTACTCAAAGTGAGCGCTAGGCGAACATGGACGACACAAAGTTAGTCCTGAAAGTGGCAAACAACGATTCACAGTACTGTGGCACCAGCTAAGATGGGCCGACACTGCTGTTAGAGAGCTGATGGTTAGATTTCACTCCATGCCACGAGGGCCTGCTTGGTCCACAATACCTCTGGGAGAGTTTCGGGTCTTCCCTGAAGCTCTCGGGTGAGAGAGGGACACTACCCTCCCTCTCTGACCTAGCGCTGATGTTAAACAGGACAGAGACTCCCATTACTAACAGTGCAGCTGCTTATAGGAAACACACTGTCGCCACCCTACTGGGTGTAACAGAAGCTGGCCTCTCCACCCTTAACACTCACTTTGAGGGGTAATAAAATATAACCCCATCCTCCATGCTCCAACTTACTAGTGTGGAGTTCCAGCTACATATTCGATAATGATGCACAAAGAATATACATTTACATAAAGCTCTGTCATCAAACAGGATTAGTATGAGTAGTGGCCCAGTCACAAACATGATGATATTTGTCTCATTTACAAAATAGTTGTAGTGAGGTAAGCATGTGAATTCATGTTTGGCTTCTCCAAAAAAAAAAAAAGATCAACCTGGTCGAGGTCTACCTAGCAAAGCAAACATGGTAGGTCCCTATAGCCAACACGTGGCGGCTTCCTCTCCAGCATGGAGACCAAGCTGGGAATATACAGGCACTCCTAAGGTTACACAGCGAGACGGGAGCCCTCACCTCCCCTGCTGAAGGTACCAGGCGTGTCCTCCCTGGTCCCCATCACCTGCTTCATCAGGGCGCCAATCTTGGGCTGCCTCACTTTGTCTGACGAGTCTGGAATCAGTAAGCAGACACAGAGGGGCAAACACCCATTAGCGTCCGATATGGAAACCCAGGAAAAGCATCTGGCTGGCCATGTGAAGGTCATGCTCAACGGGTCTCTAAGGGCTGTTTCATGAGATGCCGTTTCGTTTTACTGATTGTTGTTTTCAGAAAGTGACACAAATGCCTCAGACAAACTGGTGCAGGCAGAACCCACTGGGATGGGGGTGACGCTGGTGCTGACCGGAGCCGCTCATGTGGGCCGAGGTGAAACCGCTGAGCGTGTTCCTGCCGCTGGCGTCCGAGTAAGACGGCATGGAGCTGACGATGGCCTGTAGGTACTTCTCCTGTTCCAGGCTGGTGGAGTCCGTTTGGGAGGGGCCTTTATGGAGAATAACAGTACTGAGAATCGTTGTCATGGGAGGCCCAAATACTGCACGATGGGAACGTAACAGTTCATGTTTAGGAAAAAAAAAATCAATGTACATAACCACCGCATTAGGAAATACTCAGGTTTTTGATACAATAGCAAAACCTCAACCACCTGACAGTACTTCAAAGAAAACCCCATCTAAGTCCGTAAGCTTCGCAAATTATCTACTGCGTAGATTTCACTGCAAATACTGTACGAGTACCGTGTGCGCTTAGGGGAGCACTTCCACACCCTTGGATCTTCTCATTTGACCCCAAACCACAGCTACATGGCTACATGCAAATCTTCATACATGTTCCCCTGGCAGCGGTCCTGGGAACGCGTCTCGAGCCGTAGACGGGGTCTCACCCGCACTGGGGGTGTTGGGGGACTTGAAGAAGCCCACCACGCCCTTAGCATGGAGGCCTGCGGAGCGCAGCAGTACGGCCTTGGTGCGGGGGCTCCTCCAGCAGACCACTGGGAATCGGCACTGTCGGTAGCACCGCGAGATCCGCTGCAGGGTGGGGTCCTGGATGCTCTGAGGTACGATGAGCAGCCCGGGGTAGCTAAACCAAGAGAGCGCTCACTCAGACACAGAGATCGTCTGACATCCAGCAACTAAATCTCAAGACAGCTAAATCTCTCCAGACAGGCCTAACCGCTGGGCTGAAACAGTGACATCAATCTTGATGTAATTAAGTACTTTAGCAACGTCAGAAAGAACTGGAAGATAAATAAGCTTAGCTAGATGATGATTCTGAAGGACGGCAGCCTCTCGAGTGACGGGGCTCACCTCCGGCACACGGTGTACATGCGGTTGACCGTAGAGATGCGGAAGGGCTCGTTCTTGGAGCGCGTCAGGCTGTTACTGAGCGTGCCCAAGCCCAGGCGCTGGTAGTCTCGACAGCAGGCCCGCTCCACCACGCCACTCATGGTCTGCCGGTCCGACGACTTGATGGTGGAGGACAAGGTGAGGGAGGTCTGCTCCATCTCCTCCGACACTGAATAACAGTGGGGAGACAACTGCTTAAAACTCACTCTAAGAAGGGTTGAAAATACCAGTACCCAGAACACCAGATGAAGCCATAATACAAGGAAAATCAGAAAATAATAAACAAGAATAAGATGCCATATGTCAGGGACATTGCTAGAATCTTCCACCCCAACACCCTCCTAAAATAATCGAAATATGATTATTGCTACATGGTAGAGAGATGACATTGAATTCACTCTTCAAGTCTTTCTCTGAATATCATAGTACTGGGGGGGGGGGGGGCGCAATAAGGCAACAATAATGTGTTTTTTTTTCAGGTAGGATCATGATCCACAATCATATCACGATTCTTTATCATGTTGGTTTTAAAGTCTACTTTGCAACTGAACAGTACAACCAATCTAAATTCCCCTATTTGAAAAAACACAGCCCTATAAGATAACAAAACTGAAAACACACAGCGCATACTTTTTGGGGGTTTTTTTGAGGCAGTTAAAAAGGTTTGCTGTGTTGCCTTCCGACGTGCAAATCTTGTTTTTGTAAATGTATCAAATAACCGTTTGCCCTGTGTCAATTTTGGAAAACCTATACTATTTCCATATTACTGACGTGGAATCCTTTTTAGGGTCCAAATCCATGGACCATGTCATCCATGCTGCTCTGTCTGTGGCCAACATAGGAAATATGTTATATGTCGCACTTTTTGGCTCGAAAGATTGAGAGGAAGAAATCCGAAGCACTACCTACTGATTATTGGTGCATCTAAAAGGATTTGGCTGGCAAAACTACTTTAAATGTGTGTACGAGCAATAGAAGTGCAACGGACACAAAGTGCACTGTAGCATGATCACAACGATCAGTCCATAAAAGCAAGTCGTGGAGGCATTTTAATCATTCATGAAGTAGTATTGTCAAATCGCACACCCCTATATAACACTACAAAAGTTTTGGAAGATGCAGTCCTGAATTAGGACTGGTCCGACGTATGGAATTCTGAAAATGAGAGAACGGTTTTTAACAACGTCTGAGCCAATGAAGTCATTGGGGGCTCGTTACGATTTATTTGGAGCTTTTGCCTGAGGCTGGTGATGCATCCGGCAAACTCACTGACGCTCCTGCAGGAATGAAGACGCTGGGTAATGAAAGGTCATAATGAGAAGAAACAGGATGTTTACAGCAGGAGACATACCGGAGATCTCGTCCTCATCCAGCGGTGGCTGGACGCTGCCCCGGCTCTCCCACGTTGGGGCCTGATACTTCTTTCGCGTCATGTATTGTCGGCCGATGGTCTTTTTGGCGCTTTTCACCAGGCTCTTAGAGAGTGTTCTGTGGGACGGGAGAATCCCATTGAGGCTCCAGGCAGTACCGGAAAGAGCAATGTTTGGAGAGGAGAGGACGAAGCCCTCCCAGCAGCAGGGGGCAGCAGCTCTCCAGACAGCCGTCATGACAGGCCGTGCAAAGGAAGTGACACGGTCTGCGCTTGAGTGCGCAGCCTCGGGCGAGAGAAGGTCAGGGAGGAAACAAGGTTGAGGTAAAACAGGAAACGCTGGGCCATCTGAGAGAAGTAAAAGATGACCAGGTTTCACACCCACACCCAAGAGCTGACAAAACACCGTGTGGGTCAGACCCACCCACACACAGCCCACGGGTGCACTGACTGCTCATGCCACTAGCTCGGGGCGGACACGCCGACTGAGCCTCCAGTGTGTACAGTGCCCGGAAGAGCAGCGCTTTGGTAGTGAGACAGATGGAGGTGTGTCAGGTCATGCAGTGGTATCAGGTCACTGGAGAGGCTCCAGACACCGAAGCGATCACCAGGCCTGGGCTAGACCACTAGTACTGACATGGATCGAGGGCCAGGACTGCTGCTCGAGTAATCCCAGGAGAGCTATGCTTTTTGTTCATAATTATGAACTGTTCAAGAATCAAAAGTGTGGGGGAAAAGCTAAGCTAAGGATTGTGTCAGCTTGTCTGCATAGAAACGCATTGAGTTACGTTCAGTCAGCAGTAATCATTTTCACATCAGAAATGGGAGCACTTATCAAATGGCCCCAAATGGTATGGCTCAAGTCAGCCTTTCCAGAAAAGACGTCCAGACATCAATCCACAGTGCTTTTGTTTCTGAGAATCCCAGTAATCTTTATAAATGTATGAAGTTACATGTCTGCACTTACTGTGAAGTTCTACGGGTAATTTATTCAGAGGGTTTTCTTTTTCCTGCATTTAAATGGCTATGCCACACTGGCGAATGGAAAAAAAAAATAGATAGATGAGCCATGACATTTTTCTGTCATGAATAATTCAGCGCCAGTACTAGTGTTCTTTCCGTGGCAGCCCGGGAAGGGAGTAAGGAGAGAGGGAATGTACGCGGAGTGCCTGCAGCGGCCTTACGTAGTGGAGGAGCTCAAACGGGCCAGCGTGTAAACGCCGGACTTGATGCCGTGGAGCGGCTCGCTCGTCTGCCAAGAGCTGAGGCATAAACACACACAAGATGCGCATCACGGCGATTATTACAGCATGGCAGCTGACGATCAGCTATGCTATTGCGGGGCACCTGATTTGGTAAAAGGAGAAAAACTTCTTCTTCGTAGACAAGCAAACGGCAGGTGACTGAGGCACACTGAATTTCAGCAACACTTAACTATTAACACGGTGCCTCAGAGATGGGTTAAATTATGCAAGAAAATTATGCAGTATGTATTTCCTGTTGGCAGGCCACAAATTAAAATTAAATAAGACATTAACTAAAGACTGGGGAGATGTTTAAACCAGTCTTTCCTCACATCACCTCTGAAAGATTCAGGAGAGCATGTGTTACAGAGCAGTACGATATGAAAACAGCCATTGTGCCTGGCAGACTCAGATGGCGCTCTGTCGGCACAGGCGTGGGTCTGAGTCATCCCGACGGCTCCACGCGCAGCCTCTCCATCTTACTTCAAAGACTGATTCTTGTCCTTGTGCTTGTGCTCCACCACCATCTTGCCCGACTGGCCCACGGTGAAGGCGAAGGTGCCGTGGACATGTTGGGGGTACCGGAGCTTGTGCAGGTGCTTCCGGAAGACCTCCGCCAGGTCCGAGGCAACCTCTTCGTCGAATGCGATCTTCAGCAGCTGCGAACGGGGTGGAGCGAGCAGCAGAAAAATGTTCTAAGTTGCTAGACATGCATTATGTGAAGACCAGCAAGGCGCCTAAATGGCTCCTTGAAATGGAAACACATTACATAGATCTGATTTATTCATTAGACACTAATGCCATGATCTATTAGGATGATGAAAGGCTGGAGAGTGAGGATTTCCTTGAGCGGGAGCACGGTGGAAGGACACGTGGATGAAGGGGTGGAACTACAATAACATATTGAAATTCTAGGCCAAATATAATTTCTGGGGACCTTAAGTATCAGCGGGCTTCATCCAATCGATTAACAGCGTAGTAAAATTAGCAAACTTTTAAACTAAGCTAGGTTTAGCATCACCAAATGTTTGAGTGTAATGGTTCTTAAAACACAGTTAGCATTGATCAAAATTACTTAAGCAGAGCAACTTTAAGCTACCTGGAAGGTGCAGGAGCGGAGCTGCAGGCCCTCCTGGACGAATTGGTCCATGGGTATATTGACAGAGATTTTCTTCTCCTTGGTGAGGGAGGCGATGGGGAAGGACCGCGTCACCACCTGCTCCCCGACTGCAGACAGAGGCACAGAGGAACCGGCGACTCGGTGACTCCCATAATTTACACGTCTCTTGGAGGCAGAGCGAGGTTCAAGCTGCCTTTACACGGGACTCACCGAGGGGGTCGTTGGGGGTTCCCTTAAAAATGAGTCTGTAGGTGGTGAGGAAGACGGCTCCTTCGGCGGGCAGCAGGGGCGGCCCCCCCATGAGGCCTGTGGCCTCCTCCCGCCCATCTGGGATCAGGTGAACCCTCATGCCTTCCATCATGAGCTCCTCACCCGGCAGAAGGCTGGGCCTCAAGAGCTTGGGCTGATGAAGGAACAGCGGCCATTACCCGACAGAAGCACACATAGACTAGAAAACAGATATGTCAAGTATTTTCTGGAGATTATTGTTATTGCTGCAAAAATTAACTGAATTCAGAACAAACATGAATCACTGTTGGTGAGTAATCCTGATAAGATCTTAGAATGTGAATAAGTAAATGTACATAGGAAAGCAAGTAAAGAATAAAATGCAGCTTTTTAATGTGTATTGCACTGAAAGTTGAGTATTAAAATATTTTCAAAGCTGAAAAGCCTCTATCTGAAAAAATTTAAACTAACCAAAAATATGATCTGGTTAGTGGGAAAAATATCAGAACAATATGGTTCCTCCAGGTAACATGCTCAGCATTTCAGTGCTAACAAATTAAGCTTAGAAATACGCAGAAACATTAGGGGCTAGGGCAGAAATTTAATTCCACATCACACAATAAAGGAAAATCAAAACTGGAAGTTCATTGTTGGGAGGATGTTCACAGAAATCCACTGCATACGTCACGCGTTGAGTTCTGGCTAATGCACGTGTTGGGAGGTGCTGGAGCCTAATACTGCAGTAACGCCTTTAACGGCCTTTCCAGCCGTGTCTAGGGGCTGAACTCTGAACTGCTCTAAACTCAAATTCCTCAAGCATGCAAGACTGTCGAGCCCAGTGACACAGCCGTCTCCATCCGATGCTGACCCAGCACTGGACGGCAGATCGTCCCAGTCTCAGCGGCACTTGTTTATGAAAACGTGAAGTCCCCACTGTACCCTATCTAGCTCAGGTAGCTAGTCAGGTGAATACTATTGTCTCATCTTCAGAAGGTATGTCTGCATTATCAAAATCTTTTAACAAGGTAATAACATTTTTCACAAAGTGAAACTAAGCCACTTTGTAGCAAACCAGAAACCAACATATCCCTTCCAAGACTAGTCTTGAAACAGCACTATTTAATCTGAAACTGACTTAAGACAATAAATCAAAAAGTCCCAAATAGTTTGCTGAGCAGATATTCTAGCTTTGCAGGGATTTTTGTTTTATTGATTTCTAAGTTGAGAGCCCCGCTATCAGCACTGTCCAACAGTGAGTAGAGAACTCCCTGAGTAAAGGGAACTCTGAAAGAACAAACGATAGCCAAGATTTCAAGATCAACAACCTGCATGCACTGCTCAGTCAGTCACACCATGCAGCCATGTAGACATACCTGACTACCTACTTGACTTTTAGCAGACGGGGGGGAGGGGGACCTTGTGTTCTATGTGCCTCTGTCCAGTCTTACGTAAAAATATGAATTGGTTACCTTTTGTATCGGGGGCAATCTCTTACTTTCCCTGTGGACAGCATCCAAAGTTTCGATGTGCATCTGAACAATATCTACAAAGAGGGGAAGGACAGTGTGTTATCTCGGTGAATCAAACAGCTACTCAAAGATACTCATACATGTATTCCTGAGGAATGAAGTTCCAACGTCTAAAATTAACTCAGAATGAAGACGGAAGAATGATGGAGAAAATACAACAGCGATGTACAACGATGTACAGCTATGGCACAACGCTCGGAACATTCCGATCACTGTGTCACCTACACGTGAGCTCTCCAGCGCCACCCTCTGGTGCACTTGACCTGGCCTACCTGGAATCATGGTGTGAAGGGCCTTCAGGTGATCATTGGTCACCCCGCTCTCATTGCACACTTTGTCAACAAAGCGAGTGATGAAGCGCACCACCGAGCTGGCCACGTCGGAGTTCTCCGAGTCTTCGAAGCCGCTCTCTGTGTCGTAGCTTTCGGCCATGCTCCCCGCGATGCTGCGGGGACCGAGAATATTAGCCGTGCACCGGGGACAGGAGCCTCGCAAGCTCCCCAGACAGAGTGTGGTCTCTGCACCCGGCCATACCTGTTGGTGACGTAGCTGTTGCTGACGCTCTCCACGTCGCCCAGGCCCGAGCTGCGCAGCAGTCGATTCTTGCTGGTGTCCAGCGGCAGCAGCAAGTAGCTCATGCGGTTGGCGTAGTGGATGGCCTGGCTGAACACGGTACTCTCCTCCTTCTGCACCAGCTCCTGCTGCTTGTCCTTGGAGAGCGTGGACCACAGCCGCCGCTGCTCCGAGGCGATCTCCAGCGCAGAGCGGCTGTCCTGCGCCACCGATGACAGATCCTGGGACACAAGGGAGGGCAGCAAGCTCAGAAAACGCTCAGTACTGCTGATCCCGGTGAAACAATCCATATAATCAGATCTACAGAGCTGTAAACAAATTACAGAAGTATTTGATTACGATAAATTAAATTAGTCTAAACTGAGGTATTCTTTAACATAAGCATTCTATTCTATAATATAAACCAAAATACACTACAACCACTCCTTGTTAAATGACTGAGATGATTAGGTGAAATGATTACTAAGTGGAAATTCGATTGCGTCACGCAGCAAAGATCATTGGTACGCAAATGGTCACTGAACGAGGAGAGTGTTAATACTGTTAAGCTTTGCACAGTGAAGTGCAGGTCCCATGGCTCGCTACCCAGCGGACCCTAAACACGGTTGTGTTCTTACAGAGTCCCCGACGTCCATATAGAGGGCTCGGATGTGGTTCTGGACGTCGCTGTAGAACATGGCCTCCCAGAACTGCATGTTGGCCCAGACCATGTGGTCCTGCACACAGCTGTAGGCAAACTGGGTGACGCCTGCTCCCAGTTTCTGCAAGAGACAGAGACAGTGCTCAGGTCTGTTTACTGAAGGATAGGATGTTGCCTCATTCTACTGTAAGCCACGATGGTGCACCTACTCTGCAGAACGCCGTGACCAGAGGCAGGAGTCCTGCAGCAATTCCGTGTTCATCCATGACTGAGCAATCCTGGGCAGACAGACAAATGCAATACTTAAGTGTTTCACACTAATGGCAAAGGCCAGCAGAGAGATTCTCTTGAGAATATTACTCATTCCTATTTAACCTGCAGAGGACCCCATTGATTAGTGTCATACTGCGTTTGGCCAATGATTAAAAAGCAACACCCAGACCTCACAGTGGAACTCCGGGTCAGTTAATTCGCACAGCTTTGCCCCAACTACACAGCTGCCAGTGGTGTTCCAGGAGAAACATCATGGAGTAATCTTGGAAGGAACCTCAGTGTTAAACTCACCTGCAGCGTGCAGTTCATCATGCGCACGATGTAGTCGAACTGCTGGTCGTCCAGCACGGCCCGGTTCTGCTGCACATGTAGGTGGAGCTCCTGGGTCAGGCACAGACGGGCTGTCCGGCCCTTCAGAGCCCGCAGAACCGCCGGAAGGAGCTGCGAAGGAGGGTCGGGTGATTGCAGTCATACGTGAGATTAACGACTCAGTTGTTTAACTGGAAATACAGTCCAGAGTTTTCCAGTATGCAGTCACTTGCGATTGACATTGCATCAAGGGTACAGTCATACTTTCAGCAATCCTTTCCAGTTTCACAAAGTATACCAGCCAGAACCACAAGTGCCTTGATCTGTTTCACTTAGCTGCAGAACACTGCGAAGCTTATTTCATAAGACCCAAAGCCCGAGGCTGGCACGTACACAGCTTTTACGCTCGCTTGATGCATCCTGAAGTGTTTTTGGGTTTTTCCCGACAGTTCCAATTCAGACTTGGCCAGGTATCGCCCTGGGATTTCCCAGGCAAGCGCAAAGCCACGATGACCCCTCACCTTTTTGGCTTCCAGCATCTTGTTCTCGAAGATGTAGGTGATGCAGTTCCGGACCACCTCCAACCTGCGGGCGCTGTTGGCGAGGGTGCTTCCATTTCGGTCCACGGCATCACCTAGAAGAGCAATTTTGTACCGTTTACCTGCGGACTCAATAATGTTTCTGCTTGGTAAATGTCATACTATCAGTCATACTACCAGCAGTTCAAACTAGGTAGTCCATTTGAAGCTAAGCAGCTTTGGCCCTGGCCAATACTTGGATGGGAGACCAACTAGGACCAACAGGGGAGCCCATCCTGTGGTCTATGTGGATCCCAACGCCCCAGTGCAGTGACGGGGACACTGTACTGTAAAAATGGTAAAACCGAGATCCAGACTCTGAGGTCATAAAAGATCCCTGGGCATCTTTCAGAAGGCTAGGGGTGGTACCCTGAGATCCAGGCTAAAACTGCCTGCTGTGGCCCTAACAAATCCAGCCTCCTAAATCATCCTCTATATCTAATTGGTGAATTCAGTCCTGCCCCTTCACCACCTTAGCTACTGCGGGGTGAGCGTACTGGCGCAGAATAGCTGCCATCGCATCATCCAGGTGGTGGCGGCTGAAGTGGCTCCCCATTGGTTCTGTGAAGTGCTTTGGGAGTCTTGAAAAGTGCTACTTAAATGTAACATACATTCATTCTGATCCTGAAACATATACACTAAAGCAAACGGAACATAAATACACTGTGCTTATGGGAACTCGCATTTAGCAACATGTCAAATTTGAACCTGTTTATGGCAGCAGGTTCGCAATGAACCGAGATGTTGCAGAAATGACACAAGACAGAAGCCACGGCCCTCTGAAGACCAGGAGGTACGCACCCAGGGGCGGCCCCGAAGGCACCATGTGCTTCACCTCCACCTTGACGGCGGGAGGAGAGTCCTTCAGCCTGGCGGCAGCGTGGTCGACGAAGAGCTGCACTGTAACCTCATCCAGGTGCGGGAAGGTCTTCTGGGAGACGCGGAGGTGGGAGCCCTCGGCAGGCTGCTGCATAGCCACAGCTGGGTATGGGTTCTCCTGGAGGCCACGGAAACACCAGTCACTTCTCATGTAGAACATCAAGCTGATTTCACTGCTAGCCGTCACTGATCTCTGTGGCCACCACATTTCCAAAACACAGTTGTTTTCTTTATCCACAAAGAGCAGCTGAGTGACCATCTTCAGCATGTCTGAAAGTACGCCCAGTCTGTTCTAGAAAGGGTACTCTTTCTTTCTAAGCCATCACTACGCTTACACTGGGGGTTTGTACGGCTCTGCAGGTTAGTGTCCGTGATTGGAGGGTTGCCGGGTCAAACCTTGGGGGCTCACAGACTGATGCCCGTACCAAGGCTCTTAACCCCCACTTCAGAAAAAACAAAATCAGGCCTGGGAAGCCATCAAACGATGACCAATTTAGGAACAAGCAGGAAAGAGGCCGGAGGCGATACCGCAGAGGGGCACGAGGACTGTGTGTAAAGCCCCTAAACCAAAAAAGAAATGCATGCTGAGAATGGGAAGTAAACAGACAATTAATTACTGAAAAGGTCATTCTAAACATCTGAAGAGGGACAGTCCAGCACTGAATAACACAGCAAGGATGTCGCAATGTATTCTGGCTTGCCAGTTGTCAAGAGAGCAATAAACACACTTTATAGCCATTTCTCACACTGCCTTAGGGATAATCGTTCAACGCAAACAGTGAAACGGAGCCTCAGACGTACTTAACTATGTGAATGATGGGTAACAATGATAAAACAGCTGACTTCACATGTTATTATTAGTCAGAATTATGCATGTGACTGTTGAAACAACAGTTGTGAGGCACAGAGGTCCAGCCAGGTCGGCACGTACGTTTTTGTAGAGCTGCTCGCCGAGCTCCTTGATGTGGCCCGTGACTTTGTGCAGATTAGCTTCCTCTAGACAGATGCGTTCCACTCCACTGGCGACAAGCTGGCGGGGGGGGGGGAGGGCAACAAACTAGGGTCAGGATGCTTTAACTCATGCTTTAGCGAAGCAAGCTCATCTTCAAATAGCCGCATGCTTCCCGGAAGAATTTTTACAGTGCGTTCATCAACATATGGTTCCAAGCATAAACACAGCATTCATTTAAATTGAGAGACATCCCGGAGTCCTCCATCTGCCCACACCTCATCGAACAGGTCCGTGGTCCTGTATGGAGGCCCTCTCTCCGACACGAAGCCGGCAAAGGCCATGCCATCCAGCACCTTCATGAGGAAGTCATCTTCTGTCAGCGCCCGCTGGCCTAGGAAAGCAGCCTGAAAGAAAGATGAAGGTAATCAGGACCGTGCTTCCCATCTGAGAAAAGGCAGCCATGACAGACACTCAACCTTCTTCAAATCTGTATGTCACTCCAGGGAAGGGGGAAAAAGCTCATTAAAAATATGGGAACTGAATACTGACTGGGCAAGGTATATGTCAAAGTGATGTCACCTAAAACGGTCATGGCTTAGCGGATAGACTGCAAATAGAGGCTCTGGGGTGCCGATGGTCTTCCCATCACGAGGACGTCTCAGAACATACGAAGCTGACGTTGGCACGAGCCCATGTGCTAGCTTAGCTGCCGGCAGCTAAGACGGTACCTTGTGGAAGCGGATGACGGGCTCGGGGTTGATGCGGATGATATGCAGACACCAGCGGTAGCCCTGGAGCAGCTGAGCGAACAGCCACAGGAACACTGCGCGGATCTCCTTGTCCTGTGATGTGGGTCCGCAAGAAAAGAAAAGGTCATGGCAGGAGCAGCTGAAGAACCATGCGTGCTGGAGCCAACTTTACAGCCTCCTCCAGGCCCTCAATCAATTTACTACATGGCAGCTGCAAGATAAAGACCAGGAAGTAGTTTGTTCGGGAAGAGAAGTATTACACAGAGTCAAAACTGAACCTTCAGCTGTCAAAATGCAGCAGATGTTCATATCCCTGTATTTTTTATACAAAGCAGAACAGTGATGAAAACCAGGAGGGAAACATGCAGTCTTGGTTTTGCTGGGGGGGGAGGGTCGGGGGGGTGATGGGGGTGGAGAAGACTACCTGGATCTTCAGTGAGGAGGGCTGCAAGGAGGAGGGTGGAAAAGCATGATCAGCCACGTCCAGCTCAGGGTCCAGCACCTAAAACGCAGCAGAAACACCTTAAAGTCATGCGGACACCTCGCTTCATGAGAAACGTTAATTTATTCCAGGTGAGTGGAATGCAGATCCAGTCCGGACTGTTTTCTGCTGAGAAGAAGGTTTGGTCTATACAGCCACCTAAACCGATGGGAAATGGATTCATGACCAAACATGTCTTTTGAAAAGAGCTATTATTGGTATTGCATCTGCAAATAAAGTCCTGGAACCTGACAATTTCCCATACACTTGCGTTCGGTGAACCTCATGTCTGGGTCTGTAGCCCAGGATAAAGCAAGAACAGAGGAGAAGCCGGGGTTCGGAGAGCTCGTGAGACGGGACTCAGGCCTTTTCGGGGCAGACAACGCAGCAGGCAGATTACAGTGGGTTTCCGGTGGGGTCCTTCTCAGACTGACCCAGGATACTGGCTGTGAAGTGAAACCGTTCTCCTTGCCACTGAACGGGATGACCCATGGATGGGGGATGCTATGAGAGCCAAGAGCTCAGGTACGGCACAGACATGCCGCTTCAGAGCACAGGACAGACAGAACAGCCACGAGAATCGGAAGCGGCTCCCGAATCCACCACTAGGGCTCCACACTTAGAAGTCAATTCACTCGCACCCTCACGATACTGCTGTGAAGTGACCTACCAACAGTACCGCAGCATTAAAGGGAGGAGCAGCTCTTCTTAGCAAAAGACATAGCATCAAAATGGAAGCCTATTTGAGAGCTTACAGAGCACCATCATCCAAATTCAGGTAAATATAGGTACTAAAGTGCTTTGAGCATAAATCTAATCGTGATACGGAATTGTGACAAGCAGTGGTCATTTTAAGACGAATTTGAGGAAGCACTTCTTTACACAGCGTGTAGTTAGAGTATGGAATAGTCTTCCTGCTAGTGTAGCGGAAGCTAAAACCCTGGGTTCCTTTAAATCAGCTAGATAAGATGTTAACAACTCTGAGCTATTAGTTAAGTTCTCCCCAAACGAGCTTGATGGGCCGAATGGCCTCCTCTCGTTTGTAAACTTCTTATGTTCTTAAAGTGCCAACAATAAGGTGCTTGTAGCCAGCAGAGAGCCAATGAGTGGCCCCTATAACACCTTAGAAATTGTACTTTTTATTTTTTTTTCCTTTTTGAATTTCACATAAACACCGCGTTCTGCAGAAGACATGAAAGGATAATTAATTTTGCTTCCGTTTCCATACCCAGCACATGACCCTCGATTACACTGACAGGACCCTTGCACTAACTGTTCCTCTACCTTGTGGTCTGTGCCAGTGGATGGAGAGAGACCACAAATCCCACATAAAACAGAAATGCACACTATGCAGGCAGGCTGCAGAAGTATTCATTATTGTTCTCCAAATATTACAAAAAAAAAAAAATGGCGAGGAGGACTTTCTCTTTAGGTGTTAGAGTTTCCCAATCACTTTAAATAATAAACACAGGACCTCTCTCTGCAGTTGCAAACCAAGCAGTGATGGCGATCAGATACTGCTGAGAATATACCAATGTCCAAAAATACGACTCCCACGGAAAAACTAAGAAAGAAACGGAAAGTCGTCCTGTACCATATGACAGGGTACAATGGTTGTGGCACGGCAGTTACCATGGAGAGGGCCAACTGCGTCTGCTGCAGCAGGGGCTCAGGAAGCAGGGAGACGTGGACACACTCTGGGATAGTCACCGTGCCCCCATCGAGGTCAGCGATGATCACGTCGAGCTAAGGGATACAACACTTTCACTAGGCAACCAAACTCAGTTCACCTCCATCACTGTTAACAATTTCAGCATTTCCCAGAAAACTCCAAAACCCCATCAGCTGACAACCAGACACTGAGGCGCACTGCAGGTGAGCTGGCAAAATGACAGGGATCCCCATAGACACCACAAGGGCTTAAGTTAATAAAAGCAATAGAAAGGAGAATGAATCTGTATATATCAGCCACTGACTAGAACGGGACGAGTTTGTGGTTGAAATATAAAATAACATTTGACTGCATGCATCAAGGTCCTGAAGGAATGAACTGGCTCCAGTTTGAAGACCCCAGCTTTGATAAAACAAACTGTCATTTCATCTGGCAAAAAATATTCCATTCAATGTTTCATGTTCTTTAAGAAGAATTAAAGTTACAAAGCTATGATTTTGAGATGAAATAGCAAACGTGGATTGTACTGGGGAATCAGCTGAACGTGTGCAGAAATTGAGCCAAAATCAAACCAGAACAATATTCGCTTGTCACTCCAACAACACCCAAGTGCAGATTTAAATATTAAAAGGCTTATTGTGCACTGTTCAATTTATTGATGTGATGCACCAATGAATTTTACAGTATGAGCATTGCGGGGTGTGGAAGTGAAACACTGACCAGCTCCTGTGTCTCAGAGCGGAAGGTGGAGTTGACCCCAATGATAAAGGGTGTGGGAGTGCTGAGAACCTCCAGCAGCTTCCCTGGCAGTATGGGGATGTACGTGAAGCTAGGGGAAGAGAGAAAGGAGTGTACACACTGAATGCCACGCCAGCCTCAAGCTTCTCAAAGGCTCTCAAGCTTACATTAGAATTTAATTTAAATCAATGGCAGTTGCAGGGACTTCACAACATCAATAAGAGCCAATCAGCACAGAGAATGGTAACACGTAGCAGTCATCCTTAGCAATCGGGAGCCTCCAATTGTTGTATTCTGTAAACACGTATCTACATTAGTCTTCTTTTTATTCCATAAAACATGCAACATTCCAAAGGGAGCTTTAAACAAACTGAAAACCCAAGAATCTCATTCCGAAATGATACTACAGAGAAGAGGAGTGAGGTGCAGATCTGACGGCTACCCAGGGCCCCCACACACCTGTATTTCAGCGGGAACATGATAGCCAGAAGAGCTCGGCAGGCGTCTGTGAGCCGATTGTAGCTACTTGACAGGAAAAGGACCTTGTGTTCCGTAAGGGTGGCACAGAACAGGCAGAGGACGTTGACGATACCTGGAAGAAGAGGGGCTTAAAGATGAACGACTAACCCACCATCACCAATTGCACAAAGATCTGTACATCAATCTAGTATGATTCATCTATCTCCACTCATTTAAGGATCTACAATGGCTTTTGATGGCAAGTACAGCTGGTTTTCAGAGTGTTTCCAAAACGTTATGAAAAACAACCATCCAAACCATCAACATGTCATATCACCAAACACCTTTCCTGAAGCTGAATGGTGAGATGCTGATGGTTCTTACCCAGCTGTCTGAAGAGCAGAGCGACACTGCAGCCGCTGACAGGCAGAGAGTCAGTGATGGGAGTCTGGATCACCTGACGATCACCAGCGCCTAATGTGATGGTTCTCTACACAAGGAGAAGCGAGCAAGTCATCATGCTGAAGAAGAACTGATCACACTGCTATGGCACAGGCCACCAACCACCTCATCAGTGCAATGGAGCCTGCCGCCCGCAGACTTTCCCTCAGAGGGTTAGTTGGTTATTAAAAGCCATACCTTTTTCAAGCCCAGCAGAGGGGAATCACCCCTCTGATATTTAGTACTTAGCGATTAATAATTCCAGCCAGTGACCATTCTTCAGAATCAACAGCGTGAAGAATTAGCTTTTTGGTATCATTATTTACCACTGATTCCTTCAGTTCACAGCATGACCATTTCCCACTTGTGCTCCAAGAGATCAAATACTTTTCAATTCAGATGGTTTTTTTTTTGTTACATATCTCTTTGGAAAAGCAGAACACTGTCCGCCAATGTGACTATGGTGCAAGTTTGTGGAAAGAGCATTTAGGAAGCAGGAATGCACCTCGGTCGCCCAGCCATGGCAGGAGGACGAGCCAAATAGCACCCAAGCTGTGGAGAGACATGCAGCGTGGCTGTATGGTGTAACAGAAGCTCAACCCTCAGGCAAGTCAAATAAATGAAAAGAAGGTTGCATGACAGTGTGGAAGAACAGGGGGTGAGCAACCTCAGTCCCAGTGGGCCTCAATGGCTGAAACTATTACCCGCCAACCATAATGGTCTTCAAGTCACGCGCCTGGCGTTTCAGGTATCATTAAATTACCAAGTGACTGACACTGTAAAAACCCTTAAGGACTGCAGCTACCCAACCCCTGCTTTATAAGAACCTGGAGCAGAAAAGAAAAATACACATATTAGATTTTTTAAAATCACAAGATGAATCTAAGCGGCGGCACTAGATGGTGCACTGAAGGCCTTGATTAGACCAATACTCTGACCAGGCTGAAATGACACACTCCAGCATCAGCTCCATGTGGAGTCCATACTGGCTCCTCTGCTTGTTACTTTCATTTCCTTTCCTGAAACTGATCTTTCAGTACTGTCAACTGATATCCACTTTCAGTTCCTGAAGAGGACCACTGCAGGTTTTCGGTCCGGTGAATAAACCAGGCCAAAGATTGGTCTAATCATACCCAAAATGACTGGACGGAGTTCCTGTCAAGGGCTCATCATTTGATATGAGGAGAAAACCCCTGGGGAAGGTGGAGAGCACAGGTACACCACCCAAAGTCAGTGGTGAAGACTAGAAATGGCAAATAAAAAGGCAAGGCCGTACCACGGTCTTTTCCTCCTCGTCTGGGTCCGGCTAGTCAAGCAATGGAGACACCACAGGAGATGGAAAAGGATTAGAGGCAGGCCCAAACACACCACTGCAATCATCTACAAAACAGGATCTCATCTCCACAAGGGCAAACCAGGGGAACAGTACTAGCGCTGCCTCATAGGGATCGATGCTGTGCACCTTCGTGGTGGACCTCGGCGACCTGCCTGAAACACTGCTGTTTAATGGAGGCTTTCAGAGCCTTCCAGCCGAGTGCATAAATGGAGATCCATTACACAATCATCAGGCTCCTGCTTACTGGCTCTGTGTTAGCCTTGCCACTAACTTCCAGTAAAATGCTTTATAATTATGTGAAGTCTGACTACCACACTTATCAATTCTACGCTCGTAGGAAACAAACATGCACAACATACAACAAAACTTATCCTTCTCGTTTACTATATACACACATTTTAATCAATGCGAATAAAGTATATGAAAGATCCTCTATAAAATTATAAAGTATTACTACGCACTTCTCGACACAGATGCTAAACACTTGGAGACATTGAAGAAAATGTCGATTAAAACAGACTCTCTACCCTGTTCCCCTCAATGCCAGGTTCGGCTCCCTGAATTTAGGTCTAAGTGAACCTCTTGGCCAACATCTGTCTGAAATTAAATCAGACAAACTATCTCCAGACAGACTGCTATTGCAATAGTTCACACTTAAGGTATAAGGCTGCATTTTTCTATACTATTATCCAGGCAAAAAAAAGTACATGCATTAAGGGAGACAGTGGCTGTAAACAAACATATACTAGCTGGGTGTGGAAACCAGAGGGTTTCACTACCTTGGAAGCTGCCGGTAATTTTTCACTGGCCTCAACACGAACGAACATGAGAACAGGTTTTACAGGACGGCCTGCATTCCTAGAGACCGCTCTCCTGACATGAACCTTCCCCGCGTGTGTGCGTAAGTGACACATTTCCATGAAGACCCACCACACTCGCCATGTTTATCTGAATGATTATTTAAGACACTTGAGACCTAAATGCTGAGGCAGTATTGAAAACAGAAAACATTCTATATGTTAACAAAGGGTTAGGTTAAATCAAATTCGAGCATGAGAAGCGATCTGTACCCCAAAGCCAGCTAATGTCATCACCCTAGACATGAATGACAGTCATAGGAGCACAGTTCACACTAAAGGTGGATTTAACCATTAAGGAGACTGTCACTCAACCCCACCCAGCAAAGCAACCATCTGCTCTGGACCCCAAGGCCTATAGCCCCCCTGTGACCCCGTAGGGGCCATCTGCCCACATGGGCTCCCAGAGAAGGGCAGCCGACACTAATTCCGTCATCTGATGTGGACAGGATTCTGACTGCATACAGCCCTGTGTCAATGCAGCTTAATCAGGTTGAAAAAGAAACGGCATCCTATACAAACAGATGACCAAAAAAAAAAGCCCAAAAGCATAGAAAATCAAAAATAGCCATTTTGTTTAACACACTGCAAATGACCCAAGCTCCAGGGTAGCCACAGATCTGATAAAGCCAATCAGAGACAATTGAGTGCTATGAGATGCCATGACTTAAGATGCTTTAAATGAAATCATACAAATGAAAGAAAGTCTAGCTCTAGATAAAAATCATAATGGATTGATTGGGAGAAGCTGCTGAAAAATAGTTACCTGAAAGCAGCCCAGAAGCCAGTCACAGGCAAGATTCTGAGGGACCAAGTTAAAACTACATAGTGGGGGGTCGCACATCTGCAACACACAGGAGCAGATATGCATATGCATATAAACTGAAGACTCGTCATCCCAGCACCAAGTTGCCCTCTATAACCCCCTTTAGCTAAGAGCCCATAATGAATGAAAGCCAATGAGTATGGAGTCCCGGAGTGTAGATCTAACCCTCCACAGTCTGGTACTCTGGGAGGTTTCAACCACAGATCCTTGAAGGGCATCAACAGCTGGGAACACATATCTGGCAAATAGTACCGAGTGCAATGGGGAAAGGCTTGACCAAAAACAGTGCTTTGCAAAAAAAACCTCAGTTACAGTAAGTACAGATGCATGAGAGGGAAACCCTCCTAAGACATATAAAGAAATGGGTTGAAACCCAGGGTGTAAAATCTACCCTGATGTGTTTACAAAAGGGAATGTCAGGCAGGGAACAGAAAGCAGAAGATGAGAGATTCACTTATGAGCAGCTTAGCGACAATGAAAAGTAATCAATCGGGCATGAATTCTCATGAATGTTTCTTTTTCTGGTAAACACATACACTATATGAACAAAAGTATTGGGACACATCTCTTATTCACTGAATTCAGGTGTTTCATTCAGACTCATTGCCACAGGTGTATAAAATAATGAACCAAGCCATGCAGCCAGGTTTACAAACATTTGCGAAAGAATGGGTCATTCTGAAGAGCTCAGTGAATGCAAGCGTGGTACAGTCACAGGATGCCACCAAGTCAGTTTCGGAAATTTCTTCCCTGCTAGATATTCCATGGCCAATTGTCAGTGGTATTATCACAAAAGGAAAGCGTTGAAGTGAAGTGGCAGACCACATAAAGTAACAGAGCGTCAGATGGAGTGGTGTAAAGTACACCGCCACTGGACTCTGGAGCAGCTGAAATGTGTTCTGTGTAGTGACAAATCACACTTCTCTGTCTGGCAGTCTGATGGACGAGTCTGGGTTTGCCAGATGCCAGGAGAATGTTACCTGCCTGACTGCAATGTCCCAACTGTAAAGTTTGGGGCGGGGGGG
>JAODLC010000001.1:11580611-11604923 GCA_026781145.1 Hippopotamyrus pictus
TAATTTAGTCGTTCTTGTTGCTTTTGTGCAGTAGATAAATAATAGAGTATTTGTTTTTAATAAATTAATTTTAAGAATTCCATTTTGCGGGAGTCCCGCGATTATTTATATTCTCCCGCAACCCGCACATACATGAGGACCTTACCGCCGGCACCCGCATTAACCAATCTTGTCCCGTGCCGCACTCGGTGCGTTGGGTCCCAATGTACTCCCGCGTCTGAAAAATTTTACTGTGTTTAATAATTAGGGTTATGATCATCGTCAGCGTGCCACCCGAAATTCCTCTGCGTGCCAGTTGTGGCACGCGTGCCTAGGGTTGCCGATCCCTGGTTTAGACTAATTGATTAAATCGATAAATTAGTCGATAGATTAATCGAAATAAAAATAGTCGATAGTGGCAGCTCTAGTGGTAAGAATGGGGCACGGTGGAAAGCGATAAACGCTGTCGCGATGTATTTTGCAAAAGACATGGTGCCCATACATACTGTGGAAAAACCGGGATTTATTAACATGCTAACACTTTTTACAAGTTTCAAAAAGTGTTTACAATGGTGTGGTCTGCCATCTCACAAGCATCTTTTTTGGCTTGTCAGATTGCACTTTAACTCTAAAGTAAAAAAAAAAAAAATAGTTAAAAAAAACTTGTTTTGAACCATTTATTTGTCATCTGTAGTTTGATTTTGAGTAGGGGAGGGGAAAATCGATTAAAATCGAAAATCGGATCTATTGTGAAAAAAATCAAAGATTTTATTTTTAGGCCATATCGCCCAGCTCTACTGCTAACACCTTTTTGGCTCTTTCAATCTACTACACCAGGCAGATGAAGTGGGAATATTCTTTCTATTGGTTGCAATCACAATTGAGTATTGTAATATTAAAAATATCCTGCATACTGCTGCCAGGATAAAAGAAAACAAGCCAAAAGTAGAGATGCACTGATCAGTGTCATGTATTTCTGATACTGAACTGGTCTGTTTTACACATGCGCAACACGCATATGCACTGCGGTGCAGGCAATAGCCTCAGAGCGTCATACACATTCACAGCCACACGCTAACATGTCGTTAGTGTGGAAGTTCTTCACTGTGAGTGAAGACAACACACACCTTGCTTTTTGTAATACATGTAAAGCCAACGTAAACCATGGGGGGCACCATGAAAATGAGGTGAAACATCAGAGGTAAACTTTAAACTTATTATTAAACACATACTAGATAATCTTGAAAAGGAATAATCATTAAAATTGCAAAGCTAGCTAAGGTTTTTTTCCTATGACAGAATAGGAACAAATACGGTCACCCCACCATGACTGGGGTACCTTACAAGACCCACGCATTAAGTCACAAGTACAGTTGTGATGCAGAACATTTATTAAACAGGCAGAACACAATTCTGGGCTGAAGGAGATCACTCACAAGCAGATGTAGTGAAAATAAATATTAATGGGATCAGGTTGGGTCATGGTCCATGGAAATGTGAAACAAAGTGGTACAAATCAGGCACCATCATAAAAAATGCTGTCAAGTGTAATGCTGCGTATGCGCAGCTGTGCGAGGTGCTAATCGGGGATGTGCAGTCAGATATTTCACCAAGCAAAATTATCTGTAAACTTTGTCAGTCCACTTGGCGCTTCTGGCGGTAATATGACAAATCCATTCAATCACCTTAAAAGGAAGCATCCAACAGAACTTTGATTAAAAATCATTACAAAGTTTAACTCGGGCTTTGTCATTTTGAAAACAGTATCTTTAATGAAATATTACATTTTAAATGGTGCCAATAGCCAAATCCTTAGGCTTGTTCCAGTCTGGGTATTCTTGAAAGTACATTTCAAAATTGGGAACAAAGACTGCAATTTAGATCATGGGTCACGACCGTGTTATAAAGATTGCGAAATGATTTTTTGGGACCATCATTCACCCCTAAGTGAAAGCATATTTAGTGATTATGGTGAACTTTGGAATCAGTTTGGATGACTGCCAATAATATATGCAGTTCCCACTCACCTGCCGCCCTGCAATCAATGAGTCAATATTTACTTTCCAAACTACTACAAGACAACCCCAAGCAAAAGGTCAAAACTGAACATGTAAATAAACATTTACACACAAAATAAAAATACACACAAAACGCACATACCCCCTAGAGTCAATAGAGATTTATGTTTCTGATTTCTGAGAAACCCTCTTCCCTCAGTTAACACAAAAGCCACTGATACTCAACTCAACACAAGAAAATGGGATCAGCCATGTGGGACACTGATGTAAGTGGGAAAAGCAATCACCGTAACTCCCAGCCTGTTAAGCACCAAGGGCCTTAGGCAGCGGGACTTTCTATTAACATTCATCAAAGCAGGAAAGCAGTGTGACTTGTCCAGTAAAAGTGATTAGCACTGCGTTGCTGAATGCACTCATTCTGTGCGTCTGGACTTGTTGCAGCCATTTACCTTAAAATGCCAAGAATTCTCTTTATTCCCACAAGAAAAAAAGTTTAAAATAAACAATCAATAATTAAAAACTGCTTTCCTCTTAACATTACAAAAACCGGTCACAGGACCTATAGGGCATGACAAGAGGCCACAATTGATTTATGATTGAACTGGGGGATGGCAAATCTGCAATCGATTGTATTTGGGAGCAAAATCCGTTGGAGGATCACAATGAATTAACTGACATGTAGGGAACCTAAAGAAGCTCATGTCATCCACCATGCTATCCATGAACCTGTTGTGAGAGCAAGCAGCAAAGCCTGCTTTTCTTGCCAATATAGGACACAAATGGCCTCCCAGCATGCTTGTTTGCCAGCTCCAGAAATTCCCATTTCACCATATTCTGGGTCACATTACATCCATACAGTGAAGATCTGCAATGCACTTGGTATTTTTCACAGACCTGTACTTCCAATAGCATGAGCACAGAAACAAATTCATGACATAAGCAAGGAAACACAAATTTTATAGTTAAAGGTTTTGTTACCTGTTATTAAAGAACTACAGGATCACTACCCTGTGCAGCCCAAGACAAACAGAATAACTCACTCACACACCACTAAAACAAGTCAATGTATGGTGCAAAGTGTCTTACAAGCAAATTTCACACTGCTATTTAAAAACCGTTTAAAAAAAAAAAAAAAAAAACCTTCCAGGTGCCATAAATGCTATTTTGGACTGCTTCACAATACCCCTGTGTACAGATTGTTGTATTAACTATATCACTTTAACCCCAAAGCTGAGATTTACTTTGAAAGGCACCATGAGAATAGAGCTCCCACATGACAGTATGCTACAAGGAAATCACAGCAATCATACGTTCTTTTATACAAGCAAGAGTGTTACTTCTGTTGGTTATTTCCGTTACGTCTTATTTACCCTAAATCAGCAATGCCTACATGAAACTTTTGCTAGTTTGATAATCATAAAAAAGTTAAATACCAGTTCATTCCAATCATCAAAATGTTAATCTTCTGACTAAGCAGCTACACTAGAAACCCTACCTTTGACCAATGAAAGATGCCTAAAGGCGAGATAACAGGGTTGTATTTTTTAGAAAGAAATAGAACCACTAACACAATGCTGCTCTTCTCAGACTCGTGGTGTCAACCCTAACAACATTTCAGAAAATGAGACCGTGGATCTGAGTGATAAGATTACATCAGGAGTATTCAGACACTTAATAAATGTCAAGCTTATCCAAGAGAATCCACTGATACCCTGCTACTCATCTGAGTTACTATCAAACATGAGTGCAGTCTAGACTGGGATCATTACTATTGGTATGCAGTCTAACGAAGGGGCTCATTTTACCAACCAAAACAAACAGATCTTTTAAGCAAAACCCTGGTGCGACCCGTACCACTAAAAAGAAAAAAAAACGGACCTTCCTTGAAAACCACAGTGAGCCCATGGAAGGAGGCTCTTCTGCTGCCTTTCTCCAAGCTGAAGAAGCAGAAGAAGTTGTTCCATGGGGTCACATGCTTCATGCAAATGAGGTGGCAAATGGATACAAAAGCAGGCTGTGACTGGGGGTGGCGGGCAATGAAGGGTGGTGCGGGAGGGGTAGCTGGCAAAAGACATGAATTAGATTATGCTCCAATAAAGGCAGCTGTGGGTGGAATTTTATGCAGAGTCACAATTCAACAAGTAAGCTTTTGAGGGCCGGAAGTGGGGGGTTAAAAATAAGGCACACTGGTTCACAGCAGTCTGACCACATGGTGTAGAACACAGACATGCACACAAGAGCGTGTGTATAATGCCGAGATCCAAAGTGCTGTTAAAAGATTACAACAGAACTGGCCCTTCTAGTGCAGTTCTAAAAGCCCACACCCCACAGACATGCACAGAGACAGGAGGCCAGAGCACTGGTCGTGCTTCAGGCAGCCAGACCTGAAACGGACGTTGTGGTGAAGCCCTGACTTCCTTTAGCTCCACTCCATTATGTCGCAGCTCAGCAGCAGGCCGTGGCACAGGTCCAAAGCAAACCTTGCTTATCAGAATTACTGGCTTGGCCACCTGTTCTGAAAGGACTATGGCACACAGGTGCCCAAGGAGAAAGGCGGAGGGGTGCCGACTACATAATATTCTCATACGCCGTCACAGTCCACTGAGCTCGGACGTCATCCCCCTCCTGACCACGTAGTTCTTAACTGCAGCAATGAGTCAAATTACACGTGCCTTATAACCAGTGACTCATCTAGTAACCACGAGCATGTTCTGAAAACAGAATGACGGGTTCAATTTCCCCATTTAAAAGAAACATGTGCTGCCTTCCCCTTTTTTTTTCTTGGCAAAACTTCACTCTAAAGTTCAGTGGCACCAGCATGCTACTGGATAGGCTTGGCTGTGTCCCAAAAAAGGGGAGACGAGAGCAGCTGCTTGGGTTTGAGGCGTGTCGCTTGCCGCAAAACATCTGGCCTCCTGCACCACACGGCTGAACTAAATGATTTTTCCCGGGCCGGTTTGCCACCCTGTAGGGTACCGTGGGAACGACTCGTGGCTGGGGAAGGAATGTGTAGGAGTGAGCCCCCCCCCCCCACAAAATTCCCCATTGGAGAGTGGGCCCCCAGGTTGCATCCAATTGGTGCTTGTAACACGCGACAGGCTTCCGGTACACTACATACACCAAATTACAGTCCTGATGGCAGGGACATACACGTTCACAAACAGTGTCACTGCGTTAACACCATTTCCCAGCTACTCCTCTGGATTTTATCAGCAGACCCATCAGACTTTGTGAAATCATAGCATTGCTTTGACTTCATATAAGGCCAGTGCAGGAAGGCTCACTGGCTCACTACACAGACTACACAGCACCTCAATGCACAGCTGTGACTCGCCCAAAACCCGATCCAGACCAGACCAGTGCCAGGTCAGCTAGAAAGAGGACACTAGACATGTTCCCTGTAGCCACAGCATGCTTTCTGGTGCTGGCACACACCCACTGGCCTTTTGGTTAGGCGTCACCTCACTGAGGGCACCCACGTCAGCACTAAAGACACCGTGCTCACAGACATTTACATGGCAGAGCCCAGGATAACTGCAGTTGAACCTTTAAAGGCCCCTGCATGAACCCGGTCTCACACAGAGGCCAGCATACAAGATTCATTACTCTGTGTGGGAGTGCTAGTCAGCAAGTAGAGGGTCTCAGAACACTCCAAAACTATGGCCACCACAATTTACCATGAAATCAGACCAAACATAACCTTCACAATGCAAAAAATACTTAGTCATCTGTACTTTAAATCATCAAATCATCAAAAAGGAAAATCATCCTAGGAAGGGCATGTTGTTTTGATGTGGCATAATGGCAACCATTTAGGCAATAAGGCTTAAACTCTAAATTTCTGTGTCAGTGGAGTATTTAATCGTTCACAGAGTTTAAGTTTAAGTGTGCCTCTGTCACAAGTAAACAGTACCCAAAGAATCCTGTGGTGGCAACAGAGAAGGCACTCCCTGCTCTAATCTGCGGTCTTGCAGCTGGGTTACCCAGATGCTACCAACACCAGCAAAGGCAATTTGAGACCCACCCCTGGGGACTTCCGCACTGGCCATCGAAGATTCCAGCAGTCTAGCAAGGCACAGCAGGCATGTGGAGTGAGTGTACATTGGGAGCAGGGGTGTACTCTGCAATTGTCTAAGCACGAACAAGCAGAGTACCTGATGACAGCAAAAGTTCTCCAGTAGTCTGATGGCTTTGGAGTCTGCTGAACATGTCTTGAGAACAGACAGAATGCTATGTTGGACAAATCAGAGGAAGTGAGGGAAAGAGCTAAAAAACATGTCTCAGGAACATACAAGCAGTCATCGGTCCAACTGTTCATTCCAGAATAACACTGAGCAAGATCTGAATTCACTTTGCACTTTAAAACATAAAAATTTACCAACATAATAAAATAGTAAAATGATGCATGCTAGCTCTGAAAGTAGCTGTATTTTTTAGAACCAGGCTAAAAGAATACCACCCAATCCCACTCTATTCAATGCAGTAACCGAGTGGAATGGTTATGCAAGTTATGATGAATCAGGCAAGCTTGGCAAATGATATTCTGCCGGGAGGGGCCTGTGTCAGTGTGCAGGCAGAGCCATTGCCAATCGCCACTGCTATGCTTTTATGCGTTTGTTCATTTTTTGGGAAGGAGGTATGGGGGAGCACATTGCATTGGCTGGGCAGTACAGTAGTACGGGATTGGCAAAGCAACCAAATGGATTTCTGTAGTGTGGTCTCACCATGTTCCTCTCTTGGGCTGGCCTCACCAGAGCAGCCCGCTGCCCCCCTTCCCCAGTACAGACTGAGACTTGCATCTTACGAACTGCGTTAATACTGAGGAGCAACCATGCTGGCTGAGTTGCAGACTGATCTTTGCTTTCCTGCCAATGTATGTGTGCCATGTGAAAATGGATTAAATCAGAAAGGAACACCAAGACAAGCCAGGGACTGAGAGGACGCAGACGGTCAGTCCTGCTCCATAGTGACAGCAAACAACTTCTCCACCACTCTGCAGATTATCAGTTTACACATCCAACTGAATTTCTACGGTTAGCATGACCAGGAACGGTGGGACACCCAGGTTTTAGCCTGACTAGCAAAACCTAAGAGGTTTTGATTTTTCTCTTACAAGTGTCTTATGGCTTATTCTCCCTGCATGATGCATGTTTATATATGTAAAGTATTCTGGGAAGGACACTTTTTAAAAATAATCCAAACTATATTAGGAAAAAAAACACTTAAAACTGGCCTAAGAACAAGTTATTGATCAGTATTTGGGACCTATAGATACAATGTGAGCCCGTGACATTTCATATCTCACTCCTAAATATGCAACATTTACTTGAGAAACTCGCAAAAATGTCTGTCAATAGCCCATCTGCTTTTAACATTAATCTCCCACACTGCAAAGCAGTTTCCCCCTCATTGCACTTCAGCTTTTTACATCAGTGCGCCAGGTCCTCACCGACTGCGCCCTCAGGAAAAGCACCTGACCACCAAAACGTGTCTGTGGTTATTAGTAGCAATCTGACTGTCCAATGGCTAAGCGCAAAAGGAGCACAAAGCAGGGTGCTCAGCATGGAGGTGTGAACATATACATGCGCGCTCAGCTACCTGAGCTCAAACGGCAGTTACACAAGGCAAGGCAGGGCATGGCCGCCTGTCACTTTCTAACACATAAGTAGTTTCAGTCGAACCTGAAAGTCATGCTTGACCAGGACCAACATCTCGTGATCATATGATTACACCCAGGTTGACACAGGGTTGGGGGATTGATGCCCAACACCAGTTCTGGGTGTGTGCAGTGTGTGCCTCTCCCTGCGTTTGTGGTCTTTTCGCTGGGTACATTGCTCTTGGGCTGCAGTCCAAAAGCCTGGTGTCACTGCAATGCTCTTAGTGTGCGAGTGGGTCCCCAGTGATGCACTAAAGACCAGGGAGTCCCTGCTTTGTGCCCCATTTCCTAGAAGAGGCTCTGCATGACCCTGTACAGGAGAAGCAGCAAAGGAGAGAAATGGGTAATGAAACTGTACCCTGATGGCCTGATAAAATATAATTTGTTGCAGCTATGAAGTGAACTGTAAATTTTTTTTAAGTCCTAAATGAAGCTGAATATGTTGCTAATGTTGCTTTGGAAAAAAAAAAAAACCTTGGTTTTATGCTTGTTCACAACTCCTGCCTTCAGAACATCTCCAATCCAACACCTGTGTGCTTAAGGCACGTCATCAAGAACATTGTAACTAGCTGTATGGGGGTGGGGGCTGGGGTTGATAATCATTATATTGAACTCTATCTGAATTGCTGTTGGATGACAATTAGTTCCCCCTGGGTCCAATACAGTTCCGTTTAATCTTATCTTAAATAAATACATAGACTAAGTACCTCCCAAACTACATCAGTGAGATCCTGCAGTGCAGTCAGGATAGGAGGAGACTGAATGAAAACATTTACGTTACTCTTATGTGGCCACCCTGGGGATGTGGACGTGGTGGCAGGGGGGAGTCATTAGGAGAACTAGCACTGGTGTTCCCTGGAGACTGGCACAGCAGACCCCAGGCAACCAAATCAATCTCATAGCTTGTTTATATGTGGAATTTCAGTTGCCCTAAACACTGGCCGCCCACTTAGAAAGTGTGCCATGAAACTCAATGCTGTAAATTGAGTTAATTAGCATTCAGCAGCAAGCTAGTGATGAAAAAGTCTATAAAGTCATTTCAGATAGAGACACCATATCAATCCAAAACAAATCAGCCCTGTTTCTAATGGTAACTAACAATAATCACAAACACAAAAGCTAGTTCCCTTAGACAACATAATTTCCCAGAAGACAGAAGAAAAAATCCATTAAGGACAACCTCTGGCTCAGGTAACAAACACAAAACCAAAAAGAAATACCAAAATAAATCAAGATTGCTATTATCTTAGTTCATATTCAATTTCTTAGACTCCAAGGGAATCCCCCTGACCAAAACAGCATGGAGCAGTAAAGATCACTCTGGAGTTCAACGGCAAGTCTCAGAGCACACCTCAAGCAGAGAGCATAATCCTATTGATCCATCCATACCAATCGTGATCATCATTCAGGGCTTTAACGCTTTATCATCAATATCATGGACAGCTGCTTCTACTCAGTAGACAAGGATTAATAGATTAAATAAATAAATAAATAAATAAATAAATAAATAAAATTGCATTGCATAATAGTCTGTCCCATTTCACCATGTGACCCAAACGTTAGCCACAGAAATAGGTTTTTTTTTTTTTTTTTTTACTGCTTAGGTTGCCAGATTCATCCCCTGATCTAATGTTTGCCACCTATATAACTTGAGCAGGTCACATTTTGCCTGCTTGCCATCTGATGCCAAATCCCCATGAAAAACAGACCTTCATACACATTTAGGGCTGGGCAGTATATCAAATGTTTATGGCAGGGGTCACCAACTCTGGTCCTGGAGGGCTACTATCCAATAAGTTTTCTATCCTACCTGGCTTCTGATGAGCCACACTAGTTCTCAGGTAAATACCAGGAGCAGGTGTGGCCCATCAGAAGCCAAGTGGGACAGAAAACTTATTGGATGGTAGCCCTCGAGGACCGGAGTTGGTGACCCCTGGTTTATAGTATACAGATATTTTTTAAAGGGGGCAGCACCCCCCACGACCCAGAAGGATAAGTGGTTTGGAAAATGGATGGATGGATATTTTTTAAACAAGATTTAGGATGACAATACTGACAATGACAATCTTTAATAAAGCCCTAATTTTAACACATAATAAAAGATTTTGAATTGAGACCAATAGTATTCCTTACTGGTCTTAAGCAATGTGAGAGCTTTGGTGGTGAGGTTGCACAGAATGCCAGCATTGATAGCTAAAATGAAACCACTCAGTCTCATGGGGAATTTGATGGAGGGGAAAGGTCAATCATTGTTATATCTTACATGTGAGTTTTGATTTAAAACTGAACATTTAGAGCACTTCATAGAAATTATTACATACCGCTACTCTGCCTAAAAATACCAAGATATTGTTTTTGGTCCACCCAGCAAAATACACACTATATATGTAGCTCCTTAATCTTTCCCTAAATCGTTAGGCAGCAACAAGCTACAGCTACAATTTAATTAAAAATCATGGCAGGAATTTTCCAGCCTGACACCCAAAGACAGCTCTATGCCCCCCTATGTCTCCAACCCTGCCATGCCTTGCACAGCTGTATTGGTGGGACTGAAGACAAAAAAAACACACAACCACCACCATTTCTGTTCACAACAACTGGAGGAGTTCCCCCACCTTGATTGTTTTTCCTGTTGTAAAGTTTTTCCGTTTGATTTAGTTCAGTCATCACTCACCTCAGATGTGGGGAGCGTGACTACCCCGTGTGCCTACAGAAAAGGAAGCAGACGTTGTGACGCACTCCGCGAGTTAGCCTCAGCTTCCTGCCGTACCCACTCCCTTCCTCCTCCACGTCAGTGTCCGCACTTAGGTGTGCAGCCACCCCCATCCTGACCTCTGCACATCTCCAGCAAGTTTCAAGACAACTACCACTGATATAAAAAAGACAGAGCCTAGTCCTTACCATGGATTCAAAGGCTAAACAGTTCAGTTAAATTCACCAAGATTGACACCTGCAGAGGTCGCTGGGACTGGCATGATGACATGGCTGACTGACTCACTGAACTCCATCAATGACCAGTGAACAACCTGGAATCGCTACAAAGAATCACCTACCTAATTTCAAAGTGAACAGAATTCCGAGGCTTCCAGTTAGTCACAGAGACCTGGCCCTCGGGGAATCTGGAAAGTACCCCACGCGATAACATCCTCACACTGCTCTTCATATCCATTACTATTTTCATCTCTGCCTACACATGTGAGAAAAACTCTCGGTACAGAACCTCTCTCAGATATGTGGCGAGACAGAGCAAATGGTTTTAAGAGTGCTGAATTTCTGGCAATAGTGTCCTCATTTTACAAAAACATAAAAAAATAAATAAAAAAAAAACAGTGAATCGCATAGATCAATGAAACAAGGGAAATGTATCCTTTCTCCCCCCAAGAACAACAGCTTCAAGCTTTGTCAATGACTATACATGGTGCTACCCAAACCCCCAATAACATGCCAGGATGAATAAAGCCAATCACATTAAACAGAGTAAACACTGACCAAGGAGCTCCATGTCAGCTCACTAACTTAGCTAGCCAAGCAGTTCCTGGCTAGTGAGCAGTTAGCTTCTTTAAAAGATGACTACATTTAAAGTCCATCCACCACTTATTTGTCCCAATTCCCCACTGGCAAAAAAGGGTACTCTAACACTCACTGCATTTAGGAAATATCATTGTTAATGTGTGGGCTAAAATTATTCCCCTCGTAAAACATTTGCCATTCCTAAGCACTCACTCACTGAACCTGAAACGTGTAATAAGGAAAAGTAAATAAATAAAATGAAATAAATACTGGGATGTGGACAATTCAACCACATCTGAGTGTTGCAGTTGCACTAGATTACACCTTAATTTCTGGCTGCCAACTGGCCATCTAAAATGCGACATGCCAATAGCTCAAGCAAATAGCCCAAATTACTTCTAGGCTTACAATATTGCAAGGAAAACTACTTCCTGGTAGACGCTGCATTCTCCACATTCCACGGAAGACCATTGAAGTGTGTGGCTTTAACGTGACAATAAACGCCCATGGGCGGCCCCCAAGGCATGCTCAGTCCCAAAGCACCACCCATAATCACGAGGCAAACAGAACAGCCTGACACTGACTCGTCTTGGTGAGGAGAGGCGGCGCCGCAAATGGGGAGTTGGCTTGCTGGCCCCACCAGGTCATTCCATCTTGGACAGCAGCATAGAGACTGCAGGCTGGTTTTCCTGCCCTGCTTGCCAGCAGAGCTTCCTCCACAGCCACAGTGCAAAATCCTTGGGGGGGGGGGGTTTGAGCAGTGCAACATTCAAGCAGACGCCTAAAAATGCTTAGGGGAGGACTGTGTAGAAAAAACAAACACCTGTGGGACAGACACAACCAACGAGCGTACTGACAATACAGTTCTTGGATACAAAAGCGCAAAATCCCAGGAGAAACCTGGACAGCCAGCGAGGACAAAACTACTACCTTTTCACTTTCCAAAAAGCTCAGTCACACAGCCATGTCGCCACTCCCCAGTGGCCATGCTGCTCGTTTTCCCCAGTAACACACACAAGTTCCAATGGCTGTCGCTCCTCCCATACTGCTGATGGACAGACAGACAGGCGAGACTCCCCACTGAGGATCTGAGAGCATTGGCTATTTTTGACCACAGCTACAGCAGCTTTTATAAGAGGAAGCTTAAATGCAAACAAATTCCAAGCACACATACTCGGTGCACAAAGCACTGGCAAAGGCCTCAGTCCTGCACGAGTAAACCAGCAAACAGACCGAAGTCAGGGGGTTTCACTGACCCCAGCCCTCTGTCCCCTGACGGCTGGCAGAGCTGACATCCTGGGATATGTCCTGTGAGCAAGAACGCGGGAAATCATTCCAGCCCAGCAGTGCGCTGGTGAGAACTGTCTGTCCACTCTGAATAATGAATGTGGTCTTTCTGTGCCCTGCGACGAGAGCTTGGCCAAGGCCAAAATGGGGAAGGCTGGTCTTGCAAAGCGGCAAGCGGGCAGAGAGACAGGACCTCTGGGAATGACTGCTGTATTGTCCCCCCCCCCCCATAGCTTTCAAAGACCAGACACAGAAGAGAATCTTGGACTCGCACTGTAAACACTCACCCCACCCCCCCAGTCTGCTTTGTACTTCCTGTTTGCATGAAGAGCCTCTCAGATAGACAGTGTGATTTGTCCCTGGCGATCTCTTTAATGCACTGAGGAGAGAGGCAGTGCCACGCCCAGAAGCTACAGAGTAATTCCAAGCCTTCACACAACATTCTGGGCCTTTCTGTTTAATCATAAGAGTCTGTGATTAGAACAAAACAAAGGATGTCACATGGGTTCAGAAGACTACAATACCACAGGCAGGAGTAATCCATTCATCCAGAAAGCTTCTGACCAAAACGCCAGGCTTTAATTTATAATGAACTTGCTAAATTGTTTGCAGAATAGCTGTGCTGCTTATGTTTACCTTTGGCCTGCAAAAACTAATAGGAGCAGCTAATAGTATATAATATTAAAGCGGTTTCAACCCACAAGGTAGCTCCTTTTAGCTTTCACTCATCCATAAAAGAAGTACCCAGGCCCCCTATGCCTCCCAGTCAGAGATATCACATGGTGATTTCAGCTGACTCTTTTCACTGCATCCAGGTCTGTGCTAATGGAACCACAAGCCAGAGGTAGATAATTCACCTCAAGACAGAAAAAGTCCAGATCAAGATTCTGTTTCAACCAACCAGTACAAAGAGTCACAGTCAGTTGAATACTCAACTTGTTGAATGAAACAAAATCTTGATCAGAACTTATATTCTGGACCTGAACTACCCACCTCTGCCAAAAGTCTTTCAGATATAATACAGAATAAAAAAATATCAAATCTATAAGATAAATGGGCACAGAGTACATACTTGTCTATATTTACAGTCAAGATTATCTAAAACCTTAAACTGAAATGTCTATATTATACTGCTACTGATCTTTAAGCAGCCAAATATCACAACCAATTTGCCGCTTTTAAATTTTCCACTGCGTGCATGGATAGCAGATGAGCCACTGTCTTTTTTCCCCATACAAATTTAAGGGTAGCAACTCTATTCGCGAGAGGGATATTATGCAGCATGCATTCAGAAGTGCCGTCCCAACCTTAGGAGTTTCAAAGAGCCTGTTGAGGACGTTTTTATGAACCACAGTCCAAAGGCAGCGTGACACTTTTCCCCCATTGTGACAAGTCACCCTTGGCTATGAATCTAGACTACAACCGTGAGGAGCATCAGAAAACGATGTCTGCTCACCGCATCGCAGAACGGCAGTACTGATTTCAGCATTTATATTCACTTTTTGGATTAGAGGGATGAACCAACTTGCTTATTCCACACGTAACTTCTCCACCGACAGTACTCGTTAACTAAAATTATTACGACAAATCGATTTTCACTACTCATAGTATGGACCGAATACATCCGTTAACATAAACTTAGCAAGCAGTCCGGCGGTGTATTAAATTAATACCCTCGCCTCAATAACTCAGCTAGCGGTCCCCACGCGCGCATTAATCCTCGCGCGGTGGAGCAACTCTGAGGCGGTTTACAGGGTCTAACGGGTTGGGTAACAAGGCTAGCTGACCGGTCCAATAAGCCTGACATGAGATACAACGCCCAGAGCATGACAACCGTGCCAGGATGAATCTGCAAACATACGTATGCGTTCCATTATTATACCGTTCCGGTTTTTTTGCATAATCTAAACAAAGGACCAAGATTTATTTCTCTCAGACGAGGCCCCGGATATCCGCGGTTGATATTTGAGTAGTGGTGCCTTGCGGGGGGCCTGGAGATAGGACATTCGGATTTGTCCCGGCCTGGCCCGTCCCGTCACCGCCTCCCTTCCACCACCTCCTGTTTACTATGAGCCGTCCTAAAACCACTCAGAAAAAAACAGTCCCCGGTCGCTCACCTCTCTTATCGAGGTCGTAACCGACCACGACGAAGTAGTCGGCAAGCCTGGCCATGTCGATGCTGCGGGAGATCACGGCGTCGAGGCCCAGTCGCTCGCTTTCCTTCTGTTGCTTAACGTAGTCCGTTCACATTCCGACGGCGGGGGAGACACCGCCAGCCACAGCAGCATCCTCCCAGCAGCGGCTCGCCGCCATACTGTCAACGTTCTCTCGCGCTGACAGACCCACGGAGTATGCGCAGTGCAACGCAGGGCGGGGCGCCGGCAACCGGAACAACGAATCAAGGCACATTACGGCCGGCTGGTAATACGTTAATAAAAGAAAACGGAACAAATATAATGATAAATAACAAAGGGGATGTCCCGTGTATGTATGGTACCCTATAATTTCTGAATTCACGTGGATTTCAGCGACTGAACAAGGAAGAATCGATTAACTAATGTATCTGACGATGCCTGCCACGTTTTTAACATGCTGCTACTTCAGAACGTGTACTTCTATATGGTGTTGATATGAAGTAATTTTAATTAGACCAATGCTTTATACTTTTATTCAGTAGCCCTTTTATGCCGTCGTTACCTTTTGTTTCTGTAATTGTTCATAGAAATTACGTGTCATCTTTTGTTAAAGTTCCCTTGTAACTGTAAAATAACCCTGTAGTTTCAGTTCCACCATATTTATCTGAATGGGTTCTGGAAGAGGACTAATCTTAATTATTAATTAAAGAAGTAACGTATCCTGTTTGCGTATTGAATTACAAAGTGTGTGGGCTGTTGGAGACGGAGTTAAATCTTACCCCCGTGCCCCGCCCCAGCCCCAGTCCTGGTTACCATACTTTGTAAAACCAACGTTCGTGAATTGTCTACAACTTAAAGTATATTTACGCTTTAATCATTGAAGTTTAATGACCTCCCCGAAATAAAACAAAGGATTGAGACTAATATTAAATTCATGCCAGAGATCATATGCCGTCTAAATCGTTCTGCTACTGGTCAGCTCAGTCCAATAAGATTAAAATGTACATCATGAGAAACATGAAGCAGCAATTACGTAACCTGCACACAAATACATTAACATAATAATCATAACTCAATACAAGAACAAGTAGGTTCACACACAGGGAGATTGTCTCCAGTTGTCAACACAGTAGATACATACTTGGTTAAGACAAGACGATGGTAACATTGAGTCCAGTTGATGCATACAACACACAGGTGGCGTTGATCAATGTATTAAAAAATGCAAGATTGCATGTCAGTACAAGGAATCTTGGAATTATAGCAATATATACAGTATAATAACTACAATAAGTTATTTACTACATTGAAGTATTGCCTGGTTGTGGGGGGGTTACTGTGCAACTGAGCTGAGGCAACTGGGTCATCTCTTCACGAGAATGATGACTTGTAGGAAGAGACTGTATATGTTTCTGTTTGTTTTGGAGCACAGTGATCTGCAGCGCCTGCCAGAGGGGAGAAGGTCAAAGAGGTTGTGGCCTAGGTGTGAGGGGTCCCTTGTGATTTTCTCTGTCTGTTTTGGGATTTGGGAATACTGTAGTATAGGTCCTGGAGGGTGGACAGAAACCCCGTTAACCCTTTCTGCAGACCTGACTATTAACGTTACCTGTCACTGTCTTCTGTAGTGCTTGATGTAAACTGGACTGCGATGGACTAACTGAGAGCAGACCTGGTGACTGGTGTGGAAACTGATCTGTAGTGTGGTAGGTTGAGCTTCCTCAGCTGGGACCTGCTGGGTCTTCATGGCCAATATCGTGCTATTGGGTACAGATTATTATTGTTAGACATATTTCACCTTTTCACCTGTGCGTTTGCATTTCTGCATGTCTGTGTATTTATACAGATGATTACATGCCCTGTATGTCAGCCTAGCAGATGCAACAGTTAAATCTGCAATATCCAGTGTTCTTTGCCCACACTACACTTTTTCACACATCTATGTGTTGTTACATCTGTTGTATTGATTATTTGTGCAGTCACCACTGTAACTGATATATCGTGTGGGTACCCCTAGCTCCCCTGTGATTTAGTGTATGTTTATTCTCTGTTTTTATTTATTAGCTATTACTCCCTTCTACCCGTTCCCCCATGTGTTGCACTTGTCTTCTTTACAGTCTCTGCAATTTATGTATATATACTGCGGTGTTGGGGAAAGATATTTTGTACCACTGTATGTTGTGGATTGTATATAGATAGTATGACAATAAATATCCACTTGACTTCATTTCTTCTGTAGGGTGGCCAAAATTGAATTGCACCCCTTCTTTATCTAATACATGACATTTTCATTATGACAATTAAATGAATTTGGCAAGATATTTTTAGGACAAAAAAAAATCTGCTTTCTTTTCTTTTGCTTTGATGGGTGAACTTGTACAGCATCCTATAGAAATCTTCTGTAAAACTACCTTCTGTTCTTTATGCAGCCTGATGTCCTCATATTTTAGAACTGGAGCAGCACTTTAAAAAGCTGTAACATTTCCAGAGCTGCACACTTTGGTGTCATTTGGAAAGAGAAAATTCTCAGACATGCTTTTTTATTTATTTTTATATGTATTTTATTTTAGGAATCCAGTTCCAATCCTTCTAACACGCTTCTAAGTTCTAACCTTAATATAAAAAAGTTATCTATTCAGTTATATCACAGTCATTCTAATCAAAACTATTTAGTCACTTACACCGATCGTAACATTAAAACCACTGACATTTAAACCATTGATAATCTTGTACCTGTCAAGGGTGTCATTATACATTAAGCAAGTGAACAGTCAGTTCATGAAGTTGATGTGTTGGAAGCAAGAAAAACAGGCCAGTGTAAAAGGATATGGGTGACTCTGACAAGGATCCAATTTTGATTGCTAGACTCCTGGGTCATAGCATCTCAAAAATGACAGGTCTTGTTGGGTGTTCCCGGTATGACATGGATAAGGGTGCATCAGAACTGGACCATGGAGCACTGGAAGAAGGTGGCCTGGTCTAATGAGCCACATTTTCTGTTACATCTTGTTGATAGCCCGTGCATGTCCATCATGTTCCTGGTGAAGAAATGGCACCAGGATACACTACACGAAGAAGGTAGTGTAGGCAGTGATGCTCTGGGCAATTTTCTGCTGGGAAACCTCAGGTCCGGGTCCTGGCATTTATTTGGATGTTACTTTGATATGTACCACCTTCCTAAACATTGTTGCAGACCAAGTACACCCCTTCATAGGAACGGTATTCCCAGATGGCAGTGGCTTCTTTCAGCAGGATAATGTGCTCTGCCACACTGAAAAAAATGTTCAGGAATGGTTTGAGGGACATGAAAAACAGCTCAAGATGTTGAATTGCCCTCTAGATTACCCAGATCTCAATCCAATCAAACATCTGAGGGATGAATCCATGGAGGCTCCACCTTACACACTGTCAGGAAAGAAGTACCTATTTGTACCTTTGAGGGTACAATTACTTATAGCTGGGGTTGTGCCTTCAAAGGTCTGCCAATTGTACCCTAGCTGTAAGTAAGTGTTGTACCCTAGCTGTAAGTAAATGTACCTTTTAGTCTAAATTAAGGTACAGAAATTAACTCTGAGGAACATTTTTCCACCATTGGGGGTAACTTAACGTTGTTTGTACTTTGGGGAATAAAACTGTAGCCAGGGCTGCAGCCTTTTTCTGACAGTGCCGAACTTAAAGGGTTTGCTTCTAACGTCTTGGTGCCAGATACCACAGGACACCATCGGAGGTCTTGTGGAGTCCATGCCCCGATGGGTCACCGCTGTTTTGGCACCACAAAGGGGACCTACACAGTAGCAGACAGGTGATTTTAATTTTGTGGCTGATTGATGTATGTTAGTTGAAGTAGGTGAAAAAATTTGATATTAGACAACTCAGAAAAAACTGAGTTTTACTAATCAGACAGTACTTGAGATTAATAGAATTTCAGCTACTTTTATTTAGCAAAAACTTTTTATTTTGAGAAAACACTGCAATTTACAAGCTTCTGGTTGCAGAAACATACTTTAATTTTGTAAATACATAATATTCAACTTAGTATATTAGAAATTCTTGTTCTGATCATTGTCTTTATGGAACATAAAGAGCTTGTGATTGTATTTGGCATTGATTGCTGAATGACTTATAATTTCTTTTTTCCCATGTTAATAACACATTCTTTGATTTACAGTTAACAGGGACAGCACATGTGTTTGTGTGACCAGATCAGAAAATATCTCAGAGGCTTTGCCTTCTGATGCATGGTTGATGGACCTGAAGTATCCAGCAAGTCTTGGCAGAGAACATTTGGTATAGATGTGTGAAATGTGTGTGCTCCCTATATTATAGAATAATTTAGTAGGAACATGTGATACAGTTGTGAGTAATCTTGATTTATTCACATTTCCGAAAATTTGATCTGATTTTTTTGAAGATACAAATACAGTGTTATCTAAGAAACACACAAAACATTTTGCATTGCCAAATTTTTATAAAAAAATTGTATTATTATTATTTAGATGAATAGCAGATCAATTTTTAAGGAGCCATTCCTGCAGACATTCAGATAATTTGTGATAATATTCACAAACATTTCACAGACTTTTTGGTCTGGCATTGTATGTCTCAGAAAGTAAGCAAAACGCCCTGTAGAAAAATGAATGTGTTGTAATATTTGTTTGGTATTGAGTCAATACTCATTTGGTTTTCCTTTGTGCTGTGTGTCTAACAGTATATGGCTGACACTTATCAGTTTCTTTTCCTGTAGCAGAAGAGTGAAAAATGTATCCCAAACTGGGCAAGGTCATCTGGGCAAAAAAAAATCAATCAATATTCATCCCAACAGGCAAATAGGGTGAGTCACCCCAAGATGACTGAATTCATTCCCTCTTCCACCAGGGGGAACCTTGAGGTTTTTTGTTAGTCAACCATATGTATGAAACAGGGACTATAGTGGTGTCTGTGGTCCTCCTTACCTCACAATGCCACCTTATCAGGTTTCCCCAGTCGCCTCAGGAAACATTGTTAGTACTGATTAAGGCCTTTCTGCAGCTGTGCTGGACACACAATCCCCTGCCAAACAGATTTAATGATGAGGTCCATGCGGATCCCTTTGTAATCCCCCCACACCTGTGCTCCTGAAACCCGGAGAGCACTTAGTTTCCCAGCATTCTGTGCCACACACGGCCCACTTGGCTGAAGATGAGCACCAGGAGTCAAGGGGTGTGTCCCAAATCTCATACTTACAAAGTAGGTATTGAATTTAGTCAGATGCCTACTGCTCGAGCATTAATGCAGTACATGCTATGCATGAGGACAGTGTGCATGCATTCTGACACGCTAGGATCACCATTTAATACATGTTGACCAATGACGTAATGGCATGAAAGCTATAAACTATTAAAATCAACAAAAAAAAAAAACATATTTGAGTCAACTTATGTCATTGGGTATAGTTTTCTACTTAAATTTGTGCAGAGATGGCACTTCCTCCACCACAAATGATAAAATGTTTCTGAGCAAGTGACATTCTTCCTCTCTGGTTGCTGCTCCAGTGGCCTTGTGGGATAGCGTAGCATCCATCAGTTACACGTTTCGTAATTTTGCATAATGTATTATGTCTCCTGGGAACCGTTTCATCCATACTGAGGATTCAGACAAACTGGTAACATTGCATACTATATTTTGTCTTCTACATAGCAAACAAGTATGCGATTTCAGACGCTAAGGCCTCCGTACGTGGGATCGTAAACACCGGGGCGATAGGGGTGGTGGTGAGATCAGCATGGAGAGCAGCATGATAGCAGTCTGCTAAGCAACAGGCAAAGAAGATAGAGTTTCATAAAGCTATGCTGCCTTAGAGGAACCACATACTCCTGTTAGCCTGCCTCCCAGCTCGGTCCTTGACAGGTCCAGTCATGTTGCCGATCTGCATAGCACTGCAGCACATCCCACGGACCCTACCCACCCAAACCGGCCAATGCCAGCAAATTCCGCTTTTATCTTTGCTATTTGTGCTCTGAATCCACGCAGGCCTCAACCAACTGGAAGTCATGATCGCTGGGGTAAGATGGATGCCGTAGGCTACTGACTCAGCGGTTGTGCAACACTACGTGTTAGTGTGTCAGCAGGTCACGTGAAGGTTCATGGCACCTGAAGGCAGTGGTGGAAACGGAATCGATGGCACTGATTACAGTCATGTAATAAATGGGCTCAGTGCATCATGTCATGTTGCACGACAACACTTTATGTTCCTGGAGTACACATAACCGTGACAGGTGGGATGAAACAGTACAAGTCATCACAGTCACCTGGCTGCCCCTTCCCAGACAGCTAGGGGCCCTGCCCCTCCCTCCTACGGTGTTTGCTGTCATTCTCATTCCTCTAAGCTGTGTGCTGGGAATTTGGAGGTGTTGAAAATGAACTGCTAGGAATTACATATTGTGTTCGTGTGTGCATGCGTGTGTGTGTGTGTGTGTGTGTGTGTGTGTGCCACAATGATAAAAGCCAGTAACTTTTTACAGTCCCCACAAGGATAACCTCAATTTCATAAAAATCTGTGACAACAGTCAAAAAACTAAAAATGCCAAAAGTCTTTTGTTACGGTTACGGTTGGGATTACGGTTGTCATTGTTGGGATTAGGGTTATACCCATACCAATAAATATAAATGCAGAGTCTCCATAAATATATGAATGAATGGACTGTGTGTTAGTGAGTGAGTGAGTGTGTGTGTGTGAATGAGTGAGTGAGTGTGTGTCTGTGTGAGTGAGTGACTGAGTGAATGTGTGTCTGTGTGAGTGAGTGACTGAGTGAGTGTGTGTGAGTGAGTGACTGAGTGAGTGTGTGTGAGTGAGTGACTGAGTGAGTGTGTGTGAGTGAGTGTGTGTCTGTGTGTGTGTGTGAGTGAGTGACTGAGTGTGTGTCTCTGTGTGTGTGAGTGACTGAATGAGTGAGTGAGTGACTGAGTGAGTGTGTGTATGTGTGTGTGAGTGAGCATGCACACTTGAGATGGCTTGGCCTCCCACCCAGGGTGTTGCCTGCCTTACGCCCCAGACTTTGAGTTTGGCTGGCAACTCACTGTTAAAATGGAGGGATCACCTTGAGCTGTGCGGCATTACAATAAACAAAAAATGTCAGTTGATAAAGCAAAGTCCCTCGCCCATTAATCTCACATGTGAAAAGCTGCTGTAGATCGTTTGTCTGATGATCCTGTGGACTTTGTCTAAATGTAGGCATACAGCAGTCACCAGAGATGGAATGGATGAGTGGATCTGCAATAAACTAGAAGGCAACATTTAACCCCATACAATTAAATTTTATCTTACTAAATTTTAACAGAAACAAAAGTAAATTTGCTATATCATTTACCTGCGTGTTGATTATTCCTAAACTCTATGATAAACAGACAAACTCCTCAAACAAAACAACAATAATAATTGTAATAATAATAATAATTATGTAACCAGATGAGCAGCAAGAAGATAGATGGATGGATGGATGGATTGATGGATGGACAGTAATAATATTACAGAATTTTCTGTTTGCAGAAGGTCATCTACTGTCTTCTAACCTCTGACAAGAAAAGCTTACAAAGAATACAAAGATGTTGATTGTTAAACAGGATGAGCAGTTGGAAGATGGATGGATGATTGTTATTCCAGACCTGACAGTCACATGACTTCCTGCAATAGCTAAGGCAATAGACAGTATTAAACAATACCTAGTCGCTGTCCCCTACCAAGTCACTGCATAGCTTAAAGCTGCTATACTCTATTCTAATTATGTTTTAGTTTAAGCACTAATGATTCCAATGTATCTAGGGCTCTAGGTGTTTTTCTGTCATGCTTTTATGAAGTCATGTCAAGAGAATCTTATTTGATGCAATGTTAAGCAGGACATATTTTAACCACAGTTCAATGCTTTTTTAGGCTGGCAGGTCTGTTGTTGTGTTATGCTGCCATTAAATGGTCTTAAAATGAACTGGCGGGGAGGGAGGGGCCTCACTTCTGTCCCGGGGGGGGGGGGGTGGTCGTAGATGTTTGGGGGTTGTGGCGCTGATTAGTTTCGCCTGTTCTCCATCTCCTGTATACAGCATAAGCTGCCGCGTTCTTTCTGCTTTCGCCTTCAGTAAATTGTACCATGCCTAACATGTCGGTCAGTGGCACACTTCCATTTCGCTCGTCCTGACAGCACCCAAGCTTCACTTTTTTGCTCTTCTAGAATCTTCTGCACCAGGCCTTTATGCTGCGGAGTGCTGATCCCTGCCCTGCTTTGGCTCCATTGTTTCTGGCAGGGAAAACCTCTACCCACTACGAACTTAGCCTTAACTTAAGTTATGCCACAGTTCACCATACACACTAAAGCTTCTCACATTACCCCGTAATATTTTTTAAAACAAAAACACTAAGTAATATTTACCATAATACCTATAATATTACAACCTGACCTTTTCAAAATTCTTAATGTAAGATATCCAAGGGAAATTTAATCCATACTTCAGATCTAGTTTAAAGGATCTATGCAGGGGGTAACCACCTGACAGGCACTAGGGCTCTCTGTTCTTTTTCCAGAATAGCTGATAACAATATCTTCCAGATAGATAATTTATCTCATACACACGATGATGCGGCTGTAACAGCAGAAGGAGGCTTGAGTGTCTCCCTGTGACAGTTCGTCCAGTGAGAATCAGTCGGGATGGTCTGAAGCAGAGACTGTATGTTTACGTGCGGTCCATTCGAAAACAAAACGTCACATGCTACAATTCATGCTGCCAAGTGGCAACTAACACTTACAGTGTCCAACTGGCCAACAAGCCGCTTTTTCACCATGCACAATAGATGACTGACGTGGAGCAATCGTGTTCAAACTGAATTTTATAAAAGGCGCAGGCAGTGGGGCGGGATCGAATTCAAGTTAAGGTTCAGTTAGTTCTCCCTTCAGCTGCATTGTTTGCACCTGCAGTTGTCACAAAAGGATCCTTTTTCCTTTGTCACCCCAATGAAATAGAAAATTGGGGACATTTGCAAGTAAACAAAATGCAGTAAACAGTAGGCTATACAGTCGCAAAAAAAAAACATTTTTTAAACAGATGCCATCCTTCTATTTTGCATTCTGAGTTCAGTGTTATGTGTAACACTAGATGACAGCTTGGGGTTAGAATGACGTACTGTGTTACAAGAGCATATATAACTAGGTAACACTTTACTTGAAGCTCTCATCTATAATGCATTATAGATACCTTCATGATGGATGACAAAGCATCCTTAATTCTTATACCGACCATTATAATGCATTATGGATGCTCTGTAATACATTATGAAGGTATTTATTATACCTGATATCTGATTATAAACGAGAGCGTTATTGCAACTTATGAAGTATAATAATCTTCCTTATGACTGTAGGAAGAAGATGCTGTAATGCTTTATAAATTCCTATACCGACCATAATAATGCGTTATAGATGTATTACGAAGGTGTCTGTAATGCATTATAGATGTATTATGAAGGTGTCTGTAATGCATTATAGATGTATTATGAAGGTGCCTGTAATGCATTATAGATGTATTATGAAGGTGTCTGTAATGCATTATAGCTAGGGTTGGGTAAAAAATATCGATTCTCCGATTTTAATCTATCTTCAGTTTAACGCAACCATATCGATTCGGGAAATCCATGAATCGATTCTTAATGCGCGTGCTTCACGTAAGAGGATATGAATATTCACCTCTCGTCCTGAAGGTGTCACCATGA
>JAODLC010000001.1:11614185-11629703 GCA_026781145.1 Hippopotamyrus pictus
GCATTTTCCAGCCTAAACTGTTAGTTTTAATTTTGGGCTGTCAGTCAGGGGCGGTCACTGATGATGTCATTTGGCGCCGGTACCATTTTTTTTTTACGCCAGTGGAAAACCGACACGAAAGAAGTACCAAACTTTCGGCACTTTGTGGAAGTACGGTACCTGGTGCGGTGGGAAAACGCCCTAAGTATTTGTGCTCCAAGTACAGTGTTGCAACTTAACCCTAATGGTAATATCTGCTCACAACCCCCATCATTTCACCATACTAAATGTGTGTAACTGAGATGATGGACCTGTTTTGGATGAGACACAGATACATACAGTACTGTGGAAAAGTCTTAGGCAGTCAAAAGAAATGTTTAAAGCTATCTATCTGGGAGAACAAAAAAGACAATTTAACTTTAAAGCACATGCAAAATAAGAGTAACACAATAAAAACTAGTAAAAAACTATTCTTTTCTCCAAAAAGTTGGATATCTAATTGGTAGGCTAGATGAACACTGCTTCAGTTCGCAAACCTCTCCTCAGGGGCACCCAGCTATTTTGTGTATTTGTTAAATTTCACCACCAGTTCACTTAATTAATTAACATAAAAAGTCAATGAGATATTGATTAGCTGTACCAGGTGTGCTAGTGGCCGAGTCAAAATATACACGAGTGTATTGGATGAGTGCTGCAAGTCCTGGGGTGATTTTACCAGAGGTTTTGGAATGGGTAGGCTAACACACTTTGACAGGCATAATAGCATAATGTTACACCAAGATAAGGATCATTTAAACATCCTTTTCTTTGGCTGCCTAAGATTTTGCACAGTATTGCACATAAAACACAAAAAATAAACTTCCTCAGGAACAGATCTGGATTTTTAACCTTTTCCCCATTGATATAGCAGCACATGTTTAACAAGGCTAGTTTGAGTTGTATGTTTTTTTTTTTTTTCTTCTGAGCCTGCAAATAACCTGCCATTTTGCGCTCATCTAAATCTAGGGTCATTGTGGTCAACGACAGCCAAGTAAGAACTAACCCCTGATGGAAAATTCCACTGTGGATTAGCTGGATAAGTCATAAATTCCGCTCTCGACTAACTTGAGGAGCAAGCCACAGAGATCAGACTATGGTGAAAAGTGCTGTTCTACTCAAAACTGTATGGAACATGGACACAGTTGACAACACAATACTGATAGTGAAAATTACATCACTGGCAAGCTATCCCCATTCGGAAAACCACTTTATGCTATGCAAGAATGCTAAATCTTATGAAGTGGGAATTGTGGTACACATATAATAAGAAATTTTTATAATATGCCATTGTTCCAACAGATACATCTGTCTGCTTCTATATTCGATGCTGCAATTACATCCAGTGTGGATGATTGCTTGGTGATATTTTCAGTAAGAACAGTGAATTTCGCTTCATCTACCATTGAAGCATAACATTTATCTTTATAAAAACAGTCTTTAGAGGGATGCACAATGTGTCAGAAATACCTGCAGTATTAGAGCCAGCTGTAATTACAGTTATTTATTTATTTGGCAGTATTGTTGATGTCCATTGGCAGAATCTTTCTGTCATATGGATTAGCTGTGAAAGACACTGGGGCAGTAATTGACAAAAACCTCCCATCCCAATAAGTATTCATACATTCAAAGTCAGGCATTAAGACGACCTCAGGCTGCGAGAGACCTCATACCACTCAGCGAGGTTCCAAAAGTTGCAATGAGCTTGTCATTTTTCTCCCTTAAATCCCAAACTTAATTTGACCTTTTAATCCTAAGAAATGTGACTTGCTACTAATGCCTTAAAGTGAAAATTTACCAAATTATAATCTGTCACAATCCAGGCAAACAGCATGAAACTGACACACCAAGTGCTGGTTTATCCTGTGCCAACTGAAAAGACTTTACTTAATTGATTAAGAATGTTATTGTCTGAAAACGGAATGACTTCAGCCTGTCAGAGGTAATTTACTGAAAACCTCAGATAAAGGCTGATGATAAGGCCCTTTGTAAAACATGGTGCAAGGTGGCTTGTCTTTAAAAATAAATGTGCAGAACGTGACATGTCACACCTGAGCTTCTGTGACTTGGTGCCACTGCTGTTCGGGAACGCACTGTGCGAATGATGTGGTCCCTCAGCCGACAGATGATTAGTGTTTGGACTGCAGCAGCCCGACCAAAACGGTAAAAGAACAGTCGGCGGTTAATGCTTGTAAATGGTGACAAAAGGCCAGTCAGGTCATTACTGGTACCCAACGGATGGCATTTACAGTTTTGGGAAAATTAATGTGCTATAAAAGAACACAGATGCAGTCCCTTCTCAGCAGGGGAGAGGAGATCAAGCTGAAGTGTGTGATGTTCCTAGACTGGGCTAAATGTTGCCTTTTATCAGGGCTTAGAAAATGCCGCAGTGTAGTTGTATCTAGACCTGTGGACTCACCACCTTGTTTTCCCATGAGGCAGCGGTACTCTGCCTCAAAATCGGAGAAATCCGTCTTTCTATTGTGCTGCTTTTTGATCGGATCCCTTCCCATGACCCTTTGAGCTGTGACACAAAACATTACAGGCACCTAATAATTCAGATTACATTTCGGTTCTGCTGGTTGGGGTGAAGTCAGGTAACTGGTTCCTAAATTATCAGTTACCTTTTGGCTATGTATCAATAACAAGCACTTTCTATCCGATACATTTCCAGTTACCTTCTACTAAACGGACGACAGAGGAATGATTCTGGATAAGTCGGTACGGGGAGAGGGAAAGCGGGCAAGTGGACAGTCAGCATGATGCAGCATTCCTGAAAAATCCGTTATTTACTAGTGCAGGGAGCTGGCTGGCTATTTTAGTTATTTTCACACCAGTACTGGGCAGACGAGCTCCACCCTTGGCTGACAGAACTAAACAACGCCAACGCGTTTAGCCACACAGTCTGGGCAACATTCCCCACCGTCTAAAAATACTGTAACCAGGGAGCAGCTCCGGGGTAGCGTGACCCCACTGCAAATGTTTTACAGTGACGGAGTATCTGTCCAATTACTGGCATGCATGGATCTATCATTTCCATAAGGTCCAAGACCTACTTTGACCAAAAGGCTCTTTCGTGGGAAACAGAATTCTCAAAGTATGCATATAATCTAAGCATGTAATTAAAAAAAACAAAAAACATTGCATTGCAGTTTTACCAAGGGTGCACCCATTCTGAAAGCGAAACATCTAAAAGTCTGGTTTCTGTGGTCTGGATGAAGATATTTACAATACTTTCATACACATAAACAAGCAAATTCCATGTATTCCATGAACATAATGGCCAGCCTTCAATGTTCTGTGAAACAGGAGTCGATGCAACAATCATTACACGACTGTAACATCCTCACAGAAGCTCTGGAACACAATGGGACCGATTATGTAACTTGAGTGACGGGTGGTCGCACTCAGTGGACAGAGGGTAATTAGTGAGTATGAGAGACACAAAGAGGAGGAGAACAGTAGGGCTCTGCGGTGGGAGAGAGTGAAGCAGGATGAATCATTAGAAAGGCAGGCCGATAGAGGGAGGTACTGAAGTTGGCTCTGAAGAGGCTCTTCACTGCCCCCTTTAAGAAGCAGCCACGCCCTGCCCTTTCAGATGGCCCCTGCGGCCATCGGCCTGTCTCCTTCATGTCCCACAACCTATCATTTTTTTCTCCCGAAAATGACAGTCTGAGGTTGGCCAAGAAAAGTTTGTAATTACATGCCACCGTGGCCCCTGCACCCTGCATTTTAAACTGATGCTGCGGAATTGCCTTTATTGTCCAGGTCGCAGGTTATTTTGAATCTCCATGACTACCTAGGCGTTTAACAGGGTAGTGTAAATTTTCTGCATCCTGTAGTTTAGGTTTCACACACACACACACACACACACACACACACACACACACACACACACACATATATATATATATATATAAGGGTGTTTATTGTGTGGGACAGATATCATACTTGCCTGTTGCTTGTTCTCGCTCGAATATAAGTTAAATTATCCCCCAATGACAATTCCAGTGCTCTTTAATGCCTGAAAGTATTATAGGACAGTTTGTGTACACAGTCTCCAACCAATGGACACAAAAGCATGTTATACAACTAAATAAAAGCATTACCATATTTCAGCCAGTTTAAAACTTTAGAACAAGTAGGCTTGCAAATAGCACATCGTAACACCAATGGCATTCATCACAGATTCATCAAGGGGAAACTGCATATGTGCGTGTATACGCCAGGTTTGATAAATCTGATTTTTTTTTTTGTGCGGAAGCAGTTTTCTGTTTTTGTTCCTGCGACTTGTTTCATGGGAGCGCTGATGGCGGTTTTTTCCTTAGCAGCAGACAGATAAAATGAGGTCAGACCTTCAGAGGTTAGGGTCACAGAATTAATACTTTAACTATGTATTAATGATGCCCTGATAAGGAAATTTCAGGCTTGTACCGAGAGTTATAATTGGACTCAGTCCAAGTAAATTTTAAAATACATAAACTACATTCCAAAAATTTTGGTAAGAAAACACAAACTCTGACATACTACTACAGTCCCAGAGCACTAAATTTGATCTCTGTATACATCATATTTCGCACTGTTTGCACTGAATTTTCTTTTGATATTAAACGCTTGCGTTACTGACGCATATTCGGCAGTACTATACAGCTTTCCTTATTGGAACGGATTTTCAGAAACTATTCATACTCTTCACAAGGGATGGATATCGAGAACTGGCACTGAATTGGTACCAGTGTTCTGACAAAACATCGTACCTATCGAGACGTGCTATCGAGCCTGTGTGGATTAGGGTTAGGTTTTAGGGGTTAGGGTTAAGTAAGGGTTTTAGGGGTTTCGGGGGGGGGGGGATTAGGGTTGGGGTTAGGGCTATCGATTAGCACTACGGTATGATGTTTTGATAAGGTATGACGTTTTGTCAGAACACCGGTTCCGTACTGGGCGATACCGATACTATCAATAAGCTCCTACACAAAGGTTGCCGCTATGGATATTTTTGCTGTTAATTCATTCTAAGGGCGCTTTTCTGCCGCACCAAGTACCGTACTTTTGGTTCTTAAAGAATGTGTTGGTTTTCCACTGGCCTAAAAACTGGTACCAGCGCTGAATAACATCACAACGCAGGTTGCAGTATTTTGTACTGAATTCAGAAAAGACTATAATATATTAACCGGCTATATTAATACCAACATAGCATGTTATGCACATGCAATTCTTACATCGCTAGTCAGCTATACGATCAGGCTTTTTCTTACATTCAGTTCTATACGGACATTATAGTGCAAAGAATTAAAACATCTTTACTTTGTCATATGAAAAAGCTTAGCTAGCTTTGCGATTTTAATGATCATTCCTTTTATAGATTATCTAATATAGGTTTAAAAATCAGTTTAAAGTTTACCTATGCTGCTTTTGCATAAGCGCTGCATGTGTTCTCCGAGACAGTCAAAATCATTTTCAACCCTTGATGTTTAAATCACTGCTAGACGGGTTTGTGTGAAATTTATGTTGAACTCGTTTTTTGCTTTAAAAATACCCCAATAATTATTACAATAAAATAATACCGTGCTTGGGTTCTCATTTGTCCATGCATCCATTATTATTACTTTTGTTTTGTTTGTATTTCCTTTATTCTTATTCTCTGAGATTTTTTTCAAGACGGCGGTATGGTGTATGATTGGCAGGCTATTGTTATAACCAATCGACAAAGAAAGCGTTTCAGGTTGTCAGTTTGGCACTTTCAGTATAGGCTACTGGAACTTTTGGTACTAGTACGCGACCGCTCATTGTAAGTCAATGGTAAAGGGAAAGTACAGTACGGAAAGTTCCATACCATAAATACCGTACCTGTCGTAGTGGAAAAGCGCCCTAGCATTTTTTAATTCTAAACCCCCTTCTAAAATTCTAAATCCCCTAATGATGACGACACTCCAGGCGTCATGTGATCGCATTTTATTCGCGTGGGTACGTGTTTATATACTGTCCTCTTCAGTCATCATGACAGATAGGGTAAAGTTCAAAAATGTAATGCTTATGGAAGTAAATTAATGACAAAGGTCGTTAATACAAAAAAAAAAAAACACTAATAATAAACGCATTCCATTTAGTGATGCTTGAGTAAAAACGCATTGAATAAAAAAGCCAATCGATTTGAGTCTTGTTGGTGTAAATGGCAATACTGAAGCTCAGGTAAAACGTAGGGTGTGTATGTGCACCACTCTGGGGGAGAGTGCATCCACATGCCCGTAAAGCTGAGTCGGACTGGTAATGGAGAGACACGACACATTAATGCTTTAGGCGAGCCAGAGGGCCCTTCCATTATGAGTCACGAGTTTTGCCGGCTGTGTAAACTGATCCTGACGTTCCAGAAGGACTGACAGTCCAATTCGAGAGGCCCATGGCTAATCAGGCAAACAGAGAACACCTGGTCTGCTTACCTGGCCATAGCAGAGTCCCTGTAAGAAGTCCCTGGACTTGGATGCATTCACTCAGCTGGCTCTTCTAATGGCCTAGATACATTTCAGTTTATCGTTAACAAGAAAGTCCCCACTCCATGGTACAGTCACACAATCTGTCCTTTGTTTGATCTGTGAAAATTGGTATGGCCACCGGTGGGGACTTCCAGCAATTACAGCATGATAAATTGTCACAGGTCTCATGTAGTTTCATCCCGTGTAACTTTGCTTGTTGCTGACACCCATTACGGTCATTATTGAAGTTTCTTAATGGACAATATCTGTTGTGTCATCCTAGCATTGTGCAATAAGTTCAAATCAGGACAAAACACCATTTTCATGTTGTTCTGTTCATTCACAGGTGGAACGATCGTCAAAATATCCTGCCAGGATCTACCACTAGCCCCGTGGATGCTAACCAAATGGAGTCAAGCAATGATGTCGATGGCTTGTTATGGAAGCTCCGCCTCCTCGCAACAAAGGTCGTCACGGATCCCACCAACAGTTACCCGTCTCAGCGGGCAGCCGGTGAGAACATGCTGAGACGCACAGGGTCGAGGGGTCGCCGCCATGCCCACAAGGTGCTGAGGGGTCACCATCAGCCCCAGCTGATGCGAGTGGGCTGTATTCTGGGCACCTGTCAGGTGCAAAACCTCAGTCACCGCCTCTACCAGCTCAATGCACAGAGCGGCCGTGAGGACTCATCTCCAATAAACCCAAATAGTCCACACAGTTTTGGATGAAACGCCAAACCGTTTCCACAGCAGACACATAAGACCAGCAAACACGCCAATCTACAATGCTTTATATTTTTGCTGCCGATAGTTGCTAGAGATCGATATAATCCACATTTCCCTATCCCCTAAAACTGTACATGTAGTGCCTTATTCTTCTCGAAAGCAACTTATTATTGTTAATCAATGCACATTAATTTGTCCCTTGGGAGGCCATTCAGCATGATTTCGCTGAGTGGCTGCGATGGTTTAGCTGTACCCTGATCCAAAAAATGAGAGAACTGTGTGTTAAAATGCATCAGGCTCACTCAGACAGGTCTGCTCTAAATCTTTACTTTATAAGAGCAAAACGTTTATGGACATTTAACCTTATGGCCTAAATAGATATTTATGTCCTTTAATGAGACAATGAGAGCTTGACAGGATACAGGTATCTATATTCACATACAAGTTTCCTTATGCAAAATTGTGTGTAATTCCGCAATCAGGCCACTTTGATCTTGTAGTCTGTGCACTAATGATCAAAACATGTAAGTCTCGAATGTGAATCTAAACCAAGTCAAAGCCCACAGGTTGGGTTCCACAATCACTAGCTGATCCTTTGGGTCTAGCTGCTCCCCACCAAGCTACAGTGTCAGGGTGGGGCTAATCTGCCCTGACTAGGGAATCAAAGGATCAAGGCAGATCTCCACGAAAGGGGAACCATGACTGTGTTGGAAACTGCACATTGATTTTCACCATAAGACCAAGGGCAGTGACTGGTTAATTCTCATGGTGGCTGCTCTTGGATGTTCTTGAATCCTGGAATCATGCCAGCATTGCTGAACAGTTGAATTGGGTTTGGTCCAACCTGTTGGTGTCTTGAGTTTAGATGTGAAAGGCCTACATGCATGACCCGCAGATACCCAGTGTCTTTGAGTGTGCCTGTCAAAGATTTAGCAATGGTTCTCTAGGACATTTCACCAAATATATTTGTCTATATTTTAAACACTTTAATGATTGTTATGTGCCAAATACGTATAATTTAGCACAGCATCAACACCGTGGGCTTTCATTGTGAGCTCATTGAGAATGAATTTTACCAAACTTTCAATGGGAAGAATACCAAATGCAACATCTATTTTCCTTATCGAAATATGTTTTTCCTAGTAAATGCTAATAGTTCTAAGATGTATATTCTGACTAAAAACTAGTACAGGTTTTCTTGGGGCAAAGTAAATGCCAATGTGAAAATGCAAAGGATCCTGCAAGACCCGGATAAAACATCTGAAATCTCAGATGCTATAACCACGTGGCAGAAAACTGGAAAGGCATTAAACATTTAATGCGCAGCTGGAGAGGATTAAACTGCTCATGTGATCCTTGGCACTCACTCCTTGTATCCCAAGATACCACTTAGGTCCTGGTTGACTGAAACGTTCTCATAGATTGTAACTATTATATTTGATAATTTAACAGTAGCCATGTCACACATTTAGGTATTTATTTATTGATTTTACTATTCCATAAACCAGCCTAATTTCACAAAATAACCTAAAATACTTGATCATTTCATTTGTATTTCTTCTAATATGACTTTTCAAATTTCCCCCTCCTATCATTATAATTGTACTGACACCTGTTTAAGTGAATTAAGTTCTTATTTTGGGAAGGGGACAACTGCTTGCTTATGGTTATCATATTTGTTTTCTTCGAGAGCCTTTAATTTCCATTGTAATGGTAAGTGCTTCTCTAGTGCTCCGTGGTACCTACAATCCGGATCTTGTTTATCGAATTTGCCTGACTGCTCGCATGTTTACTGTGTAATAGATCTAAACAGTGTCTCGTGGATGACAATTAAAGTGCTTCAGCATACCGAATAAAGACACCACTGGTTTCTGTATTTTGTAGACATCAGTGCTCAAGGGTTCTGAGTGGGTCAGCAAAAGGGCTTCGATGTTTGTCCAGTCGAGCCCTTATATTTAAAAGGTGGTCCGGCAAAAGCTTCAGGATCGCAGCTAGGATCGTTTTTTTGGGGTCCTCATGAAACCATTCTCATCCTCTCCTGTGTTTACGAAATGCACCACATGTTGGCCATAAATGGAGCTGTCAATCTGCTGTCATTATCAATGCATTATGCCAGAATGGGCAGGCGTTGTGCCTAACCTCGTAAGCAGTCAAGTGGGAGTCTTCGTGTAACCGATTTGTCCACACTGTACTCTGTGTACTTTCATCCTTGCGATAAAATAACATCGTTTGACTGCGATATCGCGTGTGTATCATTCTGCTGGTGACTCTTCTGCGTTTTTATAAATAACACAATGTACAGGAATACTGCCAAAGAGTGTCTGTGGTACTTTTGTGCAATACTCAGTGTGTCGTTATAACAAATGGTGAAATAAATGGATAAGACGGATAAAATACTCTCAAGATGTAAAGGACAAAGGACACAGCAATGGAATGGAATTAGTAGAGGTGTCGGATGCCTATTGGCTGAAATTGGAGGGAAAATATGTGGAGGTTTATTTTGCAAATGCCATCACTCACTCATCACTCAGCACCCGACTCCCTGATCTGCTGGCCAACGCGTTACGTCTCACATGCTTTGGGAGAATCAGTCGCTTGTTTCATCGCCGACACTCCAGCACTTTAAAGCAAACATACTGTGTCTAGTTCCTTGTTTTTACGTGGTGTTATTTAATTATTAAATTAAGCAGAATCTTTTGTTGTATTTATTGCATTTAATATCTGTGTAAATATATTTTGAAAGGTATCCAACTCCACACTGTAACTGACTTAGGCAGGTGAATCGCAACTATCATGTACATTGTTTTAATATGTAGGGTGTAATATTTAATAAAAGTATTGTGTTACAGTGACATTTTGTAAGTGTATATTTATATACCATATATGGCTCCTTTTTCATTGCTCTGACAAGCAGCACCCATTTACGAATCCTTTTTTTATTATTATTATTTCATGCTGTAAAATAATTACGCTGGTAAAATCAACTTGTGCCATCGAGGTTTACGGTTCATTTTTGCAGTCCGTAGATTTTGATTAATACTGATTCTGCGTGTGCATACATACACATGTATACATTTGTGTTGAGAGAGGGAACTGTATCCATTATAAATACATCTCTATAACAGTTCATCTAGTTCAATTCAATGCATGACTTTACAAAGTTTGTACTCGGCCTATTAAGAGATGAGTCCCTCCACACAGCCCCTGGTTTGCCTCTGCCAAAGCAGCACAGTCTTCTGTTTTTTTTCTGCAAGAGCGAAAACCCCTTTTACTTTCACTGCGAGCTATCAGCACGGATCTAGAGCTGTCTTGCAAACTAGCCGATGATGGGACACTCAATACGGGCCTTGTGAGATGTAGTGGGGCAAGTCCTTGTCTCATCAATGCTATTGTAACTGTACTGAAGCCCCTTTTTCACGTAAGAAAGGAATGAGGCCCACGCAAATAGAAATTGATCTGCTGCAAAGACCTGAGTGTGTAAGCCAAGGCTAAAATTCCCTTTCGGGGTTTTTCGTGGAAAACCACAAAACTATATGACAGAAAATCATACAAAAGAAAGTCAGTGTTAATGGCAAGAATGCTTACAGAAATTTACAACCAGTCCTGCTGTCATGTCGGAATTCAGCCAAATACAGGTGGCTGTTAATGTGCGACCAGGAATGACGATGAATATTCATTGCTGGAGTGTTTCTAGCCTGGAGGTTGGAGAACAACGCTTATTGGGGTGGCCTTTGGTCCCCGTGTCTTGCGTGTCACCCTGGTATCAGAGATATCTGATTGGCCGTTAGCCACTCACACACAGCTAACGTCCCTTGATTAATATGTCAGAAGAGCCAAATGCTTTTGGTTGAAAAATAAAATCCTGAAAACGGCATTTTTCCGAAAGCTAGGCCTATATTTGTTGTGGAACACTCTGACAAATCATGGCAGCAGTAACTTAAGACCATCACAGCTTGACCTGAAAAAGGTCTGGATTCTTCCCCACCTAGAATATTTTAAAGTATATCACTGTGTAGAGACAGTCTCTATCCTACTGAATAAAAGCCTTTGTCTGAAAAACATTCTGGCAAATCTTTGAAACATCTGTAGAGATACTTTTCATAATAACCTGTTTCATTCCATTACAAAGATGAGAATTCACAGATAATTAACTCTGACGTCTTTAAAAACACACAAGATTTATTAATTTTTTTTGTGCTAACTTTAGAGTGAATAGCACGTGCCACACAACCACCCTGGTAAACTCCACACAGAACACATTCACCCTGTCCCGCACCCTACCCATGGGGCAAAAGGGGTGGAGCAGTGCCCAGCAGCTGTGCCCACTAAAACAGTCCACACCCGACAGAGCCTAACTCCTGCCTGGCTGCCGGCAATGACACATGCAGCTCAACATTCCACAAGTTCAACAATTCTACAAAGATCCAGACTGATTTTTTGCATTAACTCATTAACTTAACGTTATGTAAGAATTTTAAAGATTTATGATTATACATTTAATTATATGTTGTACATGATTGTGGATGTGTACAGGGAGTGGCATATTGAAGTCTGTTATACCTGCTGTGTACAATGATAATAAAGACATTCTATTCTATGAATAGTTGAATCCACAACTAACATTTTCACTGACTGATTTAAATTCCATTAATATTAGTTTTCCTATCATTGTTTTCATAATGCGATTTCTGCAATGTCCTTCTCAGGGGTCTCATTTGTCAGTGTATATCTAAGAGAGTCACTTTCATGGCGGCACTTAATTTTCCATGGTTTGTGTTGGCAAAATTTTAACAGAATACAATTCTGTACAATGTTTAACTTCCTGATTCATATAGAAAACAGCATAAAAATAGCTTTTATGCCCAACACGACATTTGAACACTATAACTAACATTATGGCTCTGGTCTCTACTGTGTAAATAAATCAACAAAAAACCCCAAACCTGCTGCCACTTTCCCCCCCCTCCCTGTGGCCCCTTTCTCCTTTCTGTCTGCACGTACCACTATGGCAGGCAATGGATACTTCACCACAATGGTGCAAACCAGATCTTCTTCCCGAATTGCCCCGCCACCGTGAACGAAAGGCCTACGTGACATCTCACACATGCTCACATGCTCCAAGACAGGAAACAGTGGCTCACGTTCCCCCCCCTCCCCCTTCCACCCACACCTCCTATTAAGCTGTGCTGCATTGAAAGTTGCTACCGACTGACACAAACAGCAGGCCACTGCTGGGACATGACCGTCAAACCCTCCCAAAACAACACTCCTCTTGTTAATACCCAAGATCCCCCCACGCAATTCTGCAGGCCAGCACAGTGAAAACGGGAGAGGCTGGGGGAGGTCTGCCCCAGTGTGGGAACAGGAATCAGTGCAGGAGACTCAGATGCTGCTCAGCTGGATTTAGAATCAAGCCCGGCAGTGGTGAAGGAGTTTCCCGGTGACCTTTTACCCATTTTACCACCTACAGTAACGATTGGACCAAATATCTGGTCTGCGCTTAGCAAGGACATCAGTAGACTTCCAAATCAGGTATAACAACATCTGAGAAATGCAAAGCTTTGCACCCACTTTCAAAATAAACATTTGGAAGAGCACATAATATTTGTCAATGAGAGAAAAAAAATTACAAATCTTAAAGATGAGAATCACTTGGTAAAAAATATTTCTTTAATTGTGCCCGACTTTCCTGACAAAGGGCGGCCATCTGACCCAGATCCCTGACCTTAAATCCACAGAGGATATGCGTTAGGCAAACAGATTATATTATCGATGGGGCAGGATAAAGACAAGGTAATTCCTTAAAATCACTCGAAGAGTGAATGTAATCCTCCTCAATGTACACAGTATACCGAAAGTGACGTTCGGGGGGTGGGTGGTAGCCAACGTGCTACACGCTTCTTAAATTCACCGTGGCAAACTATACCTTCTGGACAGACAAAGCATGATAATCCATGTTTTTCCGTTAGAAAAATTAGCACCGTCCAAACGTACTTCAAAAAACAAAAACAGGTTCTAAGTTTCTTCTTACTAGTGTGTGTCGGGTTGTTCGGATATAATGTTTTGAATAAACCCAGAAACTGTGATTTGGAAATTCTGATGAATTAAATGGTTGTTTCTGTTTTATATTAATCGTCGCTCTTGGGTCTCAGTATGAAAAAATGTTGGAATTAGACGTTTCAAATCATTTTAAAGACTGTCCTCTACGTGTTTTTGTTTTGAAACTGTGAATTGGTAAAACGTACTGGTTAGAAAGTTTGAAATGGAATTTAAAAAGCGAGTATAATATAGGCCACATAATGAATCTCGGGTTCGGGGGTACCCCGACACAGGCACAGATAATCGGGCAACAAGCTGAAACACTCAAGAGCACAAAGCAATATAAGGTTTGTAAAGTAACTTTGTAAAGTGTCATTCGAGCCGCACATTCATCGTTGGAAAGTCTTCAAACCTTTACTCTGCCGACGCCACATTCTTTCCCGGTGAGACCCTGGAGAAATTCTGAGTTAAATCATACACAGGGTGCTAAGGACTTTCCAGATACAGTTTTCGTAAAATCAGGAGGAGGAACACCGAACAAAACTGCTGAGAGAAAAATCGATCACCATACCGCAGTTACTGAACTAAACGTTTTTTTTTTGGCCAGGATCGAAGTATATTACGGGCCTGGAAACATGACAGCAGAAAGGTGTATACCTACATACACATACACACGATAACACAATCACAGAGGAAAATAGCGTTAAATTTTAATATGATATCTGTTAAAAAGACTTAATTTAAGGCAAATCACAAACCTGTCTCGTTAGGTCCATTGGTTATATGTTATCTATGTGCATGATCACATAAATATATTCTACATTAAAACAAACGCATGTGTACCGATTAATATTAATTTCCCAATGGCGCTAAAATGTTTTAAAATTGTAACTAATTAACCGTTTTCCAGAATGAAAAACGAATCTAGGGCCAATTAAAATATCGCGAGGTCAATTTAATTAATTCAGAGAAAACACAAAAGTGGCATTAGAATAAAGAAATAAACTCTTAGCAACATAGTCTAATTGAACATACACGCGTCTTTTCATTTTCAAATTTAGCAGAAATGTGTAAAAGGACGGCTATCCCGTGATGGAAACGGCACATTTATAGCGGAGGCTAGACAGTGACATCACCCAGCCGCGGGGAAGCCCAGCGGAAACTGCTGAGCGTGAGCTCAATATCCAACCAATTAAAGGAGCATTGGGTGTATTATAACCAAAATAATAAACCACGCACATGGAATGTTCTCATACAAGGTGCTTTTCCTTAATATTTGTCATTAAATCCGGCTGATGATGTTCAGTAAGTGGAAACTGTAACCAAGAATTCTCATTTTAAATGATTTCGATTATCACTTATTTTATCTACGAAAAAAGTCAAACTTTCATAACATCCAAATGCCTCGATATTTCGTTCGGTCTGCGAGAAGCCACTGGGTGGAGCCAGAATAACAATATGTTTTGTATGTAAAAGATTATGAAAGTGTGACATCTACTGGCAGTCGTGTGTCAGGGTCGGCACCTGTGGTCCTACTGTGTCCCTTCCCCATTTCGCCAGCGGGCGTTGCTGGTCATCCCGTCCTTCATGTTAGTCTTTGTGTTTTCCCCCAGTTCTCAGTTGGCCTCATAGCTCAACACGTTGAGCAGCCAGTTGTCTGTGTACCCTTCTGTCCTGTGTTTGAATCCTACCTCCTCTATTTTTGTATGTTTCATTTAAGTGTTTCTAGTTATTGTATCTGGTGATTTTGTATATGGTTTTTGGTTTTGTTCCTTGTGCCCCTGCTTGTGTCTTTACCTGTCTGTAATTCCCCAGTTTCTGATTCCTTGCTTGGTTCTTAGTTTCCCTGTTTTTAGTTCCTTTGAGTTTATTAGTTTCACCTGTGCCCCGTTTCCTTGGTCTTTGTCAATTAGCCTCACCTGTGCTGTGTTAGTCTCGTTACCCCTTAGTATTTTAGTTCCTGTTTCTGTTCAGTTCCCTAGTGGTTCATTGTTGTTGCTAGTGTTATGTTTACCTGCCCAGTTTATGGTTTTTTTTGTAGTCTTTATTTATCCCCATTAGTTTATGACCCCACGTGGTCCGTTTGGTTTTGTGTTTGTAGTGTTTTCTGTTTTATTTAGGGCTGCAACTAACGACTATTTCGATAGTCGACTAGTCACCGACTATTAAAACGATTAGTCGACTAATCGTTTTAAATTGCATAATTATAAAATGGCTCCTATTTAGCTACCAACTTTACATTTAGCATGAGGTTATTGCTTGACTTGAA
>JAODLC010000001.1:11645738-11656174 GCA_026781145.1 Hippopotamyrus pictus
AGTTCTCCCCAAACGAGCTTGATGGGCCGAATGGCCTCCTCTCGTTTGTAAATTTCTTATGTTCTTATGTTCTTATTCGTTGGTACTGCATCTGCGTATCAGCAGACTGATCTTGGTTCCAGTTGCTCTTTGGCAAGTATCTGCTCTCTTGCTGCTACACACACACACATTTTACGTCCATTTGCATCACTTTCAAGAGACCACTGGAGTAATTCCAGTGGGACACCCCAGGAAACGTCACCCACAACACTAACTCATGCTACTTGTAGAACTTCCCTGATGACTAGCTGCATTGGTACTAGAGGTGAGATTGGAGTGCAAGACGCTGATGTGGAACTTCATCTTGTAGGGCGAGGAGAACCACCTGAATCTGAACATGATCAAGATGCTGCTGTTATTCCCCTGAGACCAGCCACCATCTACGGCGAGAACGTGGAAGTGGTGAAGTCACAGAAGAAGCGAATAGCGAATTAGCTGGGGTGGACAATAGGGCTGTGCTGCACCAGAAAAGCCAGAGCAAACTTAACTTTCTGAGGAGCCTCAAGTCTCAAGTGAGCAGTAGACTGCTAGGGATGTTCTACCGGTCTCTTCTGGTGAGCATGCACTTCTATTCTGTGGTCTGCAGGGGGAGCAACTAGGCTTGGGCAGTATGTAATCTTCCCTACCATCATACCATACATACATTGATCCACTGTATCGAGTATTTATAAAAGTTCCAGAAATTCCAGAATCTTGAGGTAATATCCACTGAGAAGGGTTGGGGGGGCATACAATAATACTTGCCAAATGGGAGAGGGGGGGTACAGTAAATGCCACAATTCAGTTGACTAAGTGGGCGGTGGGTCCTCCACAATAAAATTTGTTGAGCAGGGGGCGGGGTCCTATATTAACGTTGCTCCTAGGGTTTGGTAATGTTACATCAAGTCAGGAGATTACAAGTCCGTCCACGTTAATTCAAACAGGACCCCAGTATAAGAGAAGAGATTGTTAGCAAAATTGTCCATTAACAAGCCTGGACCCCCCTTGCAACTGACCCATTTCACCATGGCTTGCTAGGAAACACTGTTTGAGATCTTTTCTGTCTGCCACCAAGCTTACTGATCACTACAGCAATTTCAGTGAAATATCACTTTAAATGGCACATCAGCTGAGCCCCCCTTCCTTACCCATAACCACCTGTTTCCACACCTCACCTACTGCCGGAAAACGATGGCTGAAAGCCAGCAACATCTGCATTCTTATCACGTCTCCACCTGTTTAGCTTTCCTACACGAGCTGTAACCCACCGATGCATCTGCTTTTATCAGAGTCTCTCAGATTTAAACAGACTCGAGTGCATAACAGCAGTGGCTGAACCGATCAACTCGGTGCAATTTATTTTCGTTCATTCTAATCAAAAGCATGTTCGTTTTGAGTTTTACTATCAGTTTCTGGTTACGTGGTCTAGTGAGAACACAATGGTCTGTTTTCAATAAATGTTGCTGTTTTTTTTTTTTTTGTAAGTAGTCCAGGGTTTCTACAAAGTATGAGATTTTCTTTGCATACTTATCATACTGTCACACTCACTGTCCATGAGAGTAACCCAGGAAGAGTTAGGCGAACCACAACACATTCCAGACAGCTTATGTGAAGGAAGTCACTGATAAAGGAAGTCATTTCCAATACGAAACCCAGCAATGTGGCAGGATGCAGGACTGGAATGAGGTGGGAGGGTTAGGGTGACAACACTTCATTAACCACAAAACAAATGCTGGAAATAAAGCAGGATGCTTGTTGCTTGAGCCAGCATTTCCTTTCCCCTCTTTCGTCCCTCCATCTCAGCCCTTCTTTTGAGGTCAGGCTAGGGCCTTGAAAACAGCCCCAGCTGGGTGGCTTGATCACTTGCCAGCCATGGGCAATCGTGGTTGCCATGCATTGGCGCCCAGCATTGCCATTCGTAGCTGGCGTGGCACTGATGCCTAGCTACCACGCCATTATACTGTGATTTCAAATTAACATTTATAATACTACTAAGGTCATTATATTCTGTCAGATGCATCTGCCCCTTTTCCATGCCACTTACCAAGTACAGGGTTGAGGTGAATCCATATGCTGGTCCATTGGAAGCCATACACTCAGAATCACACACCAAGGGACTTTGATTCCACTTGGATTTTGGCAGGAACCCTGAATACCCAGAGGAGACATGCACAAAACAAAATGCCTTCCTATATCCAATGTGTTAAAGTTCGGACAGTGTAAAATAGGACTTTGCCATCTTGTTCATTTAACTTCCTCTGTCGGCCCCTGGAGGATGGGCTCTCCCTTTGTGTCTGGTTCCTCCCAAGGTTTCTTCCTACAAGGGAGTTTTTCCTTTCCACTGTCACTTCTGGCTTTCCCACATGGGGGCTTTGAGCAGACACAATGTACAGTAAAGCACTTTGAGACAATGAAATGTTGTCAAAATGCACTGAATTAAAGCTGAAATGAACTGGAATAAAACTGAATTGAAATTAACTGAATTTAATACGTTACCATAAATAGTTTGGTAAATGCAACCTCCTTTTGGCGCCCAAAGGAGTCATTTCTACGTAACTGTTCATCAAAACATAAGCAAAGAAAGTAAGATCTAATTAATTTCATTTGGCTTGATGAATGTATGTTTATTGGCACCTTTCATATTATAATGACAATGAAACAATTTACTATTGTTATGCTTTAAGTAGAACCTCAGGCTCCACTGAGGTGAATTGACAAAGGCCAGACCTTCTTTGTTTTCAAAGAGGGGGACAGACTGTGTGAAGAGACATGTGATGAGGGGTGTAAGGAAGTGACTGGCATTTGGGCAGGGAGGGGATAGAGATGCTGAAGGAGAAGATCATCTCGGGCCGGACGGATAATTGCGCCATCATATAAGCCCCAGCAAGACACACAATGGATTTATGCAAATTATTTAACTAGCTATATCAATCAAAGTTTTATTTGCCCCATAAATAGATATACTAACTATAATGTGTAATGAAATGCTTGGTGTAGTCATCATATTTCATCACATCAGCCATATTTTCATGAAGGAAGTACCTTTCCTGTGTATCCAGTGCTAGATCACAATGTGAAACCGAGGAATAGACAGGAAGTGGCAAGTTCCATATCAAAGTCACTGCAACTAGAGGCCTTTCTGTGAACTTATGAAGAGTGACAGGTAATGCGGGTATAAATAAAATCTTGCTTATGGGTACAGATTCAAGGGACTCAAGAGTTTAATTCTCACATGCTCAGTGACACTGGTGAAACTGTGAAATGAAAGTGAAATGAAAATCTGGCTTGCGCCTGCAACAGTGCAGAAAACATATAGGTAACTTAATTTAATTAAAGGGGGGGGGGGGGTACAATGACAAATACCAAGGATAAATAGAAGATAAAAGGCTGTGCATAAAAATATGATTCAAAGACAATGTGCAAAATAACATTAATACAGTATTATATGCAGCATACATCATGCGCTGGCATACATGGTAGGCAGATGTGTATCTCCTGAACCAACAGCTTTCAGGTTATCAATCTATTGTCAGGATCAGTCCCTGTCCTGCCCCTTCCGTATGTCAGTTCCCTATTTGGCTATCCCATTCTTAGTTCCTTGTGTGTTCTCTTGGTTTTCAGGCTGCTGTTTGACTTAGTGGGCTAAGCGGGCAGCTAGATATCTAGGCTCCTCTTTTTGTTGAGGGTTCAAAGCTGGTTTCTGGCCAGCCTCAACAATGATTAATAGTTTTATGGTTTTTTTGGTTCTTGGGTCAATCCTGAGGTGATGTTTTTCTATACTTCACTGTTTATAATACTGTTTTGTTACCCTTGATGTTCTAGTCTCCCTTTGGTTCCTGATTGCTCATACCTGTTCCTCAGTGTTCTTGTTCTCTAGTGATTGTTAACTGTTCCCACCTGTTTCTCATTGAATTTCATTACCTGTCTATTTAAGTGCCTGACCATGCTTCACTCTTGAGTCGGTTATTGCAGTTGTTACTGTGTTTTGCTCCTTGCTTGCTTGTCTTAATTACCTTTGTATTTTTAGTGTTAGTTTACTGTGTGTAGTTATAGTTTTGTTCTTCTGCTTTGTTTTTCACCCCTTGTGGACTTTTTAAGCTTTATCGTGTAATGTTTGGATTTAATAAAGTTCTTGTTTGGTGAGCCACATTGTGTATTGTCCTTCCCTGCGTCATGCCCCACCGTAACATCTATAATCATAGCGATACCTGTAACATGAGATTCTTCTCTTTGTAATCAGATATCCCCTGGCACTGGGCACACAGGAAATATAAGTTCTTCACAAAAATATGGCTAATGTGATGAAATATGGCGATTCTCCAGAATGAAATATGACGACTACACCAAGCATTTAATTACACATCATGCTGAGTATAACTTCCTGGTAATCAATTACCAACCATACTGAAGTCTTATCAAAGCCAGCCGTCTCTCAAACTATGACTGCATTCTTTGAAAAGAAGCCACCCGAGAGTTCAGGGCATAAAAGGGAGGGTGATGTCATTAGCCCTCCACTTTAATCATAGCGTCTCAATGATGCCAAATAATGCAGAACCTTTGTTGAATCAGACCACAGGGAGCCTGACTGAGGCTGAATCACTCCAATAACCTATTTGTTCCAGTGCTCACAGCACATGGAATAGAGTGAGCACAGCAAAACAAATCTCGATCTTAGGGCTAAACGGAACAGTGGCTGTAAATCAACTTGTAACATGGCTCCTCACCAGATGAGTCCTCAGAAGAGAAGCCATTTAAATACAGACTGCTTAAACATATCAGTTGTCATCAAAGGCAGCACCCAGTTTGGTAAATGGCAGTCACGATTCTATGCTCTGGATGAAATTGAACAATTCCATTTATCAAAGCTTCTACACTGCTCTAGAACGCACATAAAAATAAGGGCACAAGTGCAATTGACCTTGTCTTACCTATAACGCAATTACACAGAGCAGGAAGCCTTTCACAAGTGTTTCTTTTTCACGATCAGCATCAGTGTCTGTATCCTCTTAAACGCTGCTCCAACTGTGGTACCCGATAATATAAAAATGTCAGACCAAGGATACAGACGGTTTAAAGAGCACTTGTAAGACTCCTGTCTGGCACCCATGCTGGAAATCTTCAAGGACAAAAACCCAGAGTAGGGCAGGGATGATTGAGTGCTCACCCCATTGGAATTTAAGACAAAAGTAAGGATAGGGTGATTGGTCTACAAAATAAATCCACTGGCATGTGATAAATGATTGCAGTTGTCCTCGAAGAACTTCATAATCCATGCATGCATCAGGAAGTTAAGTGTAGCAATGACCTTTCTTCTAAAAGCATGGTGTACATGTGAGAGATTCAGATTTGTCAACCATTGGAGTACCGTCTGCAGTTGTGCAAGTGAAATGGATTGTAGATCAGGGGACACTACTGGGAGGGACAGACATGGAATTAATGAAGAGGGGGGAGAAAGGAAGCTTAGAGCAAGATGAATCAGGAAGGAAACAAAGTTCGATACAACCATGTCTGATTGAACATGTTTGTGTGTGACTGTGTGTGTTGGTACTTTTGCTGCAAAGGGTTTCGGCAGTCTGTGCTGTATTGAGGCATGATGGATGATGAACCCAGTGCGACACACAAAGGTAACTATATTTTAAACTGAAGACAAGAAACAAAAGGGACCATAAGGGTCAAAGCAAAGGCAGTAGGGTAAAACAAGAACTAACAAGGGCTCAACTAAACATGAGGAAACCAGACATCAAACAAGTTCGGGAACCACAGGTGCAGGCAAGAAACACAGAAAGAGACCCAATGACTAACCGAAGAACAAGGGCAAAGACAGGCACTAATATACAGGTGTGGGCTATAATAAAATACACACAAGGCAAAGATACAAAAAAGAAAGGACCACTACAAGAACATAATTAACATGGAGAAAACAACTAATCACTAAAACGTCCAACAGAGTTAAAGCTGGCCTTTGGCCAGCCTCAAACCCATAACACTAGGAATGCAAAGTTCTCAGTCATACACTCAGCCTAAGAACGAGACGGCCAGCGACACTTGCTGGCCAAATGGAGAAATGATAGATATTGCAGGGATAGATCCTGACAGTGTGGTAGTTTCCAGACCAACAGGGACAACCAGCACTGTTACTGACTAACCCCTAGGAGAGGGTTCATGGCAGCAAATTCCTGACAAGATTAGCAAATTGTTGGTGCCGCACTCTGGGATTTTCCCATCTCTGTCTTAGGGCAGATGAGCGGTCTCTCCTGCAGACAAGGCACGTGTTTTGTCATGTGGTTCGCTGATGCAACTCAGAACATGGTGAACAAAGGCTGACCCAGTCTGACCTGTGTGACGGGGGCTGTGCTTCAGGGCATCATAAACTGAGCAGTCTGAGCCTTTTGATGGGGGCCCGTGACACTATATAGGGCCAGCGATCACAGCCACTTTTTGGAGAATGGATGGGGTTCAAAGGTGATGTGTGGAGGTAGCTGAATTTAATTTTAAAAGGCCATTATTTTCTCATCTGTAAGACTCACTTCAGACAGGTGTCATGTGAAGGGGATGGAGAAAGGAAGAGAGATCTTATTTGGGTATGGGGTTGGAGATAGAAGAACAAAAGAATGACAGCCATTTTTGTTGCCGGATGGAGGTATTGGGTGGAGGAAACAGCCACAGCCAGGGTAGAGACTAAGGGGTCAGGGTCTGGGAACATGTCTTGGGGATGCAGAAAGAAAAACCAGTAGCCAGTCTCATGTAGTCAGCTATAAGGGGCAGGTGAACTGGAAGAATGTTCTTGCAACCATCACATGCTTTAAAAAATCTCTAAACAGAGAGCCCCTGTTCCATCGGAAATAAACACCAATCACATTCACAGAGGATCATAGAATCCCACGGAGAGCTGATGAATATAAATGCCAAATCCATGAGGGTCTGTGGCTAATTAAAGACCAATTTTCCAGCTTCCGACCTTTAATCAGATTAGGCTTTGTCCCCTTGCTATTTAGCGATGTCCTAACCTGATTTCAAGGCATAAGCACCCAACCATTTTCACTGTAATTTATCCCAATTGTGCTTTGATACAGTTCCATTGACTTCCTGTCTCTGGCTACTATGAGCAGACATTAACAGATGAAATTTCAAAATTTATAACCGACATTCCCTGTGTAGAGGGTCAATTTAGTCAATTTCTGACCAAATAATGTGCATGTAAACCTTTTCATATTGTGACTCTTAAGCAGGCGTGGATCTATTGACGGGGTCCAGCTCTCAATCTATGGGGACCGGCGCCCACCCAAGAATCTGGCAATGCTTTCGAGTCACAATTTTTTAAAATAAATTTTTTTACTAATTACATTGAATGTAAAATGTTTTGTTTTGGGAATTATTAGAAATATGTATTATTATTAATAATAATAATAATAATAATAATAATAATATTCAGAGCTTCCTCTCTTACGTTTGTTAACTAACGTTACGTTAACTGGCGCCTATAATCCCTGTGAGTTTTGCGCTGCTTGTCACCATACTGTAAATATCTATGCCTGTTTAAGAAAACGTGCGGTAATAAGCATCGCTCAGGCCTACCCAGATTTCATCCAAGGCCATACATTAACCACTTTCCATATCCACATTGCTCGAAAATAATAGTCATGTCCATAGTTGAGGCGGATAGTTCAGGGTCAAAGGTAAAAGTCCAGACCAAGATTTTATTTCAACCAACCAGCTGAGTACTCTGTGACTGTGACTCTTTATACTAGACAGAACCGGAAAGTCAAGTGCTCCTTTTACATTTTAGAGTCAGAGGAATAGCTTGGTTTAACAGCACTGTTGCTGCTTGGACCTTATTGTCCTTCCTTATAAAGCCTTCTTCAATCCAGCAGAATCCTGTGACACCGCAATGAGTTTGTAACTGTGACAACAAAACAGCTGGCAAATAATGGCTCAGTAAGTGTTGTATCTCCAGGATAGGGGCCCATCACAAATATTAAAAGATGTGATTTACTAGTGACTGCATCTGCTTTTCCTCAAGCCTCTCATTTATGGGCTGCTAGTATTCATGATGTGAATACTGATATAAATGAATGCAGATTTAACAGCATCAGTATAAGGAAAATTCACAGGACACTTACTAAGTAACTTGGACAGCATTATAAACAATTCAGCCCAGTAGATTTGGGGGGCGCTATTCTGCAGCACATTTAGCCAGCAGCTCATTCCACCACAGTATGCTAAGAAGTGCATGTGAATCCTTCCTATCTGCAGGCTGAGCTACACCTCCTGCCTACATGCTACACCCCACCCCCAGCCATAACACTTAGGGAAGCATCCTATCTTTGTTGCAGGAAAAATCTGCCGCTATCTGTATATTTGATGCCATTGCTTATTGGTTTATTTCCTTAATTTATTTCCTGTTTTCAGTATATTTTATTGTGTACCGTGTATGTCTTAATTTGTCTGCACCACAGTTACTTATCCGCTCTGTGTACTTTCTTCCCAATTTCCATCCATCCATTTTCTGTACCCGCTTCTCCCACAGGGGTCTGGAGCATTTGGGGTCCCAAATCATTGCAAGGCACTCACACACACACACACACACACACACACACACACACACACACACACACACACACACACACACACACACAATTCATACCTATGGACAATTTGATAACTCCAGCTCACCTTAACATGTAAATGCACTGTGCAGGGAAACCAGAGTACTCAGAGGAAACCTCACAAGGACATGGGGAACATGCAAACTCCACACACATGGAGCCATAGCTGGGACCTGAACCCTGAGACAACAGTGCTAACCACTTTGCCACCTCAATCTTTGAACTTTGTTTTGTACTATATGTATGTTTTGAACTATATGCACTATAAAAATGTTCCTCTGGGATTAGTAAAGTTTATCTTAATCTTAATTAGATGAGTGCTGGGTAATTATGTCACTCGTGAACTGAACCAATAAGTGTCTATGATGAGGATGTGTTTATCTCAGAGGTTTATAGGATTTCCAGTTCAGGGAAGTCGGCATGGCTGACGTGATTCTCTAACTCGCGGGCGGGCTGCACGTGCGGGTGCCACAGCCTCACGCCATCTGGAGGACCGCCTTCGTCTCCGCAGGGAGGCTCTGGCTCAGCCAGCTTCGCTCCTTCACCGAGCAGGATGGCGTCTGTCAGGGCTTGGTGGTGACACTCCTGAATCGGGATGCGGCGAAGATACAGGCATGTGGGGCCAGCGCGTTCTCACGTGGCCCGAGGGGCAGGGCTAAGAAACGCTGACTCCGGGATCTTCAGGAACGCTGTGCACCGACCGATCCCGTGTCGGCCAATGGGACGTGACCACAGCTTAGATCTTGGGTGTCGGTCGCACTTAATCAGCTTTCACTCCCATGTTGCCTCCTTCGGTGTGGAGTGCGTGGAACAGGATGCCACATCACGCCTCTTAATGTCGTCTTTCCCTGGCTTCCCTGCCTCTGTCTCAAGTGATTTCCCCCCCCCCCACCCCCATAGTCTCTCTGCCTTTTTATAGCCTAACGTGGCCTTCAAGGATGGGTTAGAGGGTAAAAGAATAATTTATTTACGGATTATTAATTTGAAGATACTGACATTGTACTTGGTGCCAGCGAGCACCCACAAGACAAGACATCTCTCACCGGAAAAAAAAAAAATAAAGTACCGGCGTGAGACTTCGGCCAACTATCGCGTGACTGCATCAGCGCTGGAACCTCAGCTGACCTGCAACGGGAGAACACATCGTCAGCCTCGAAGGGCATTTTGCCAACAGCGTCCCTCATCAACTCCTACAGAGGCCCAGCAGTGTGGACTCAGCATAAATGCCTTTAACAGACAGTGCACAACCTGTGTGTCATTTTGCCAGAAGAGAAAACTAATTACACCACTAAAACCAGTTGCAGAGGAGGCTGGAGGCCCAGAGCAAAATTTACCACAACCCCCTCCTCTACCCAGCAAATTTTACTGAGTGTCCCCTTTGATAAGAGAAAATCTCAAGCTCAAGCTTAGCATAACTGCTAGGAATTCTGACTGGATTCCAGCACCTGGGACTATCAAGTTAATGATCCTTCTTTGTAATCTTCTTTGGGTTGTTTGTGCCTTGCGATGCTTGTTAGGGAGGCGATGACGACGTCAGCATCCAAGAGCCTGTTTTCGCCAACGCACTGCAGTGAACATTTCTTAGCACAGAACCCCATTTGTCCTTTCATGACGGTTTTCCTATCTGGCATTTCCAGCTCTTTCTTACTCTCTTGGTGGTAAGATGATGCCCGACTCCATTGTGACGGCTACAGCCACACAGTAAGGTTTGGAACCTATTTGCATCCTTGATTTATTTTATATGCTTTGGCTTTATTTACAGTAATTTAGATCTTGGTGGACTTTTTTTTGTTGGGAAAGTATATTTTGATA
>JAODLC010000001.1:11660663-11672762 GCA_026781145.1 Hippopotamyrus pictus
GCCGCGGGCAGAGCGGCGTCAACGGCTGCAGGCGGAGCCGCGGGCAGAGCGGCGTCAACGGCTGCAGGCGGAGCCGCGGGCAAAGCGGGGACAGTCAGGCCTGGCACTGCCCCTTTAAGGGCTTTAGAGACCCGCGGGATTGCGTCCCTCACTGGGCTGATCCACTTACCAGCTAGGCGCGCTGGCCGGTAAGGGTACGCCTCCAACGGAGGCGGCATTTCACCGTTGGGTGTGAGGGCGCGGGTAGCGGCCATGTCTTCCCAGGCGGGACTTCGGGAACAGAGCGCGGTCTCTTCCTTGTGCTGCGCTTGGTGCTGCTCCCTGCCGCTGGGGTTAGAGGGCAGAGCCGGCTCGAATACATTGCCCAGGCTCCCAGCAACGCGCTTGTCCCGTCGCTCCAAAATCCTATCCCTCAGGCGCTTTAGAACTTTTCTCGCCCTCGTAAGAGGATAGTCCTGACCTGACGGGCGCTCCTTCTCGAGGAGGTCCGTGCCCCGGTTGGCGAGCTCCACGGCAACAGGGTCCTCCTCGACCTCTGGCTGGGCGCGCCAGTACACGAACTCCTGCAGCAGCCCGAGCCGGGGGTGCTCGGACTGCCGCTTCGTGCTTTGTGGGAGATCTCTCATTCTGTGACGGGTGTCGGCGGCAGGCGTGCAGGGAAGCAGGAGAGTCCAGCCAAATCGTCGGGCGAAACGGGATTTTATTTACACGACTGTTACAACCCGCTCGTTTGAGGTCGCAACATAAAAGGGATCAAAACAAAATATATAATCAATAAAGATTATTTATTTGTACGGGTTCAACGGTAAAAAAAAAAAGACACATAATAAAGTCTAGGGATAAATAAGCAAACAATCACAACCAAAACTTAATCTACATGTAATGAAATGCGCAAGAAAAAAAAACTAGAGTCAGCAAAAGGTTACATGACACACAAAGAACCACTCCTGAGACTCCCTCCCCACAGAGTCTAACCCCGGTTAACCCCCACATAATCTTATATAGGATACCAATTAGCAATTAATTATAGGATAGGCCAATCAAGATCAGTCACACTCTTCCCAGTAGGGTCTGGAGAAACGTCAGGGTCGTCACAACGACGGGGTAGCACACTGACCAACACTACAAACGTTAATGACAGATCTGACTGTACTGAACTCAGACACAGACTAAATACACAAGACAAGCTGGCAGTAACAAGAAACAAGGGAGAACAATCGGGGAATCACACAAGGTAACGAGGTGGGCGTGGCATAAATAGTCCTAAAAACGTTTAAATACAGTCCTGATGTGCCCACCATGTAACCGTTGTGACCATGAATGAAGCACCGTCATGCGCCGCATAGCGACGTTTCGGACCGCATACATGAGGGTGTTCCTATACGATTATAAAAAAATCATAATTCGTAATAATACTGTAATTGATAATAAACAGCTATGTTACTGGTTTATGTGTTTACTATACTGTAGTTTTTATTTCTCTTTCCACTTACTAAAAAGGAAAAAAAGTTTACTTTAAAACAAACTGCTGGGTTAAAGCATAAACCAAGCGCCGTAAAATGCTTCTTCAGAACATCAGCGTGATTTGCGTAAACGAAGGACTAATGAACGGCATGATTGATGTAGGGTAGGCCAGGTTGGATGTGGGCGGGGTTGGATGTCCAACCCCGCCCTCCCGCAGGCTGCAACCAGAGGCAATTCTCCCCGAATGGGAGACACAGGAAACAGAAATACTGCATCATAATAATAATAATAATAATAATAATAATAATAATAAACGCGATTAAACAAGAGGAAATAACGTCTCGTCTCGTTTTCGTCAACGTAAAAGAAGAGACATTTTAGTATAGTTTTTATTTTGTAAGCCAAATTTAGTCTCGTTTTTATTCGTCAACAATATTACATGATATATGTCGTTATAGTTATCGTCACATGACCAGCATTTACGTTGCGTCTCGTCTTGTCTCCGCCACGTCAAAAAGGTTCGTTGACGAAGATATTTTGTCAAAAATTTCGTTGACGAAAACAACACTAGTTAAAAGCGTAAAATACTCCCAGATCGTCACGTCATCTTATGCTCCTCGTACTGCGAAGGGTATGCACATGACGTCACAGCAGGCGGAAATCACTAGACACTCGTGAAAAAGACTGAGGCGCAGCGTTAGCGTTCGATTTGAATGCCACAAAAAAAAATTAAAAGACATGTAAAATGGGAAAGAGCTGTCGTGCGATTGATTGTACAAATAGATTTAACACGAAATGGAGCTATCTTTTTAGAGATTTCCAAGAACTACATAAGTAAGTTTAAGACATCGGTCACGCATGGCCGATACCTGATCCGTGAAATAGGCCTGGATCGGCGCCGATACCGATCCGAATATCGGATTGGTGCATCTCTACTCTTTTATCCAGCTCATCCCAATCCAACTCTATAGGGCAGGGTTCTTCAACTCTGGACCTCGATTCCAAATCCAGGCCGTGTTTTCAGTTCTCCCAAGTAGTTGTTTAATAATTACTGATTCTGATTGGTCAGAGGCTTCATACCTGACTGACAGGTAAAGGAAGGCTGGAAAACCAGCAGTGCTCGGACCTTGTGGACCGTGAGTTGAATAACCCTGCTATAGGGTGTAGGTCAAGGGATTGTGGGGGCCAGGTCTCCTGTCACAACACGCATCTCTTTCCTTGTTCGCAAGATAATACCTACCACATAACCCTGAGATGTGCTTAGAGTGGCTAGCTTGTTGGAAAATAAATGATTTTCAGTGGGTGTGTCCAGACTGGTAATTTAATCACGAATGCTCGATAAACAAGGCCATGTAGAGAGAAAGGACAGAATGTGTTCCGTTAGAAACCCCTCCCTACCCCCCCCAACCACAATACAAGCACAGCATCATAAATGGAGGGTTGTGGCCAAGGAAAATAGACTAGAGAGAACAGGCAGTCCAGTTACTGGATCGGAATTCCAACTTTAAGAAAGGCAACTCCAGTCCTGTGCAGTTTGCAAGATTATTTACCTCTTCCTTAACTGAATCAGTAATTCAACATTTAATGTGCCCTGCTTTGTCTGATGTAGAACAGGTCAGGTATTCACACAGAATTGCCTACCCTTCCTTATAGACTTTCCTGATGTATTTAAATTCTGTTTGCGATCCTTTGGAAAGCCGCTACAGGAGCTTCAAATTAATTATTAAAGCATCAATAAGAGGTATCTGGACACTAAGTGGTGGTGGGGGGGGGGTCATTGTTGGCTTTTTTTTTGGCCAGATGGGAATTTTAAGTGAGAGTGCAGGACATAATGTTCGGGAAGGTCATTTTCTTGGGGAATATCAGACAGTCACACTGTCGGTAATGGAGGATTCCTGAAGGTCAGCCTAGGTCAGTGTGGGGATCCCTCCAGAGAACCCAACAGACACGTGGAATATTACCCAAAATCCCAGAATGACCTGTAATCAGACACCCTGTGTACATCATAAGTAAAAGGTGGGACATTCTGCCATTTCATTGCACCGAGGTCCATAATAAGCAAATTGGCCACACAATGAAATGTATTATTCAAACGAGTAAAAAACCCTTTAAGCAGATTGCAATCAGTAGCTTCCAGATGTCCAGCAGGATTATAGAGATTAAAGGGAAGATTCTTCCGCAAAATAATGCCTCCAGAATTACAGGCAGTTACAGCTAACACTGCTGCCCTGGTTATGTTTAATGGAGTCTTTAAATAGAGCACAGCAGATGCATCTGATATTGGGCCCATTTATTTTGTCAACCCTAGGCTCACTTTGCAGAAGAGAATAATGGCAGGCTTCAGATGGCAGGCCTCAGATTCCCCCCCACTATGACTTTCGCTTAGTGCCCCACCTCGCTCACTTACCTACTGACGCTGGCCACTGCATGGTAACGTTGGGTGCAAACTGCACATACACTTCTGGACAAATGGCTATGACAGTGGTCTGCCAAACAAGTAGGAGAGGCTTATCAGTCAGAAAAACTAACTCAAACAGACAAAAACAGAATGAAACCACATATCTACACATCAGAAACACCCTCCACTGCACCACCAACCAAGCAACCACACTATTCAACTATTACACAGACTGTAGCCAGTTGTCTCAGTATAAACCCAAACAAGGTGAGCAGACTAAACAGGCTCAGCTGGGTTTCATTACCATGTTGCCACGTGCCATGTGATCTATTGCCAAGGAGACCAAAAGGAGCCCTCAAACCCAGCTTTTGTTACTGTTCTGTCTTATACTAGTAAACAGTCTTTTTGAAATGCTGCTGGGAAGTAGATGTGCTTTTTGTTTGTCTCCTTCCAGGAGTCTGACAAAACTTATGGGGAATAGACTGGAGCGGACAATAGCATTTAATGAAAATGTATTCTGTGCTGTGTCCTGTAAACTGTAGGTGTACCTTTTTAGTCTGAAGAATACAAAACATTGACCCCTGCTGTCGCACCCTGCATTCCTTTCCCTTCATTCTCTCCGTTGTGTGGTGCTAACGAGCCACACCTGTTACTTGTTTAATCTTGTCTCTCGTTACAGCCCTTGTGTGGATCACCCCAGGTGCCTCTTGTCTGCTTCCTCATCAGTGATGTATATAGTGCCTCCCTGTCTTGAGCTCCCCAGTCCAGTCATTGATGTTGCTGCCTGCATGTGGTTCCCAGTCTGCCCTGTGTCCTTTGTTCTCGCCTGGTTCTCCCTTTCCTGCTTTGACCCCTTGTGGTCCAGTTTCTTTTGCTTTGCTTGTTGTTTTTGTTTAATAAAGCCCCTTTTGGTTTTCCCCACGTCTGCCTTTGCCTCCGTCCTTGCCTGTGACGTGACACCTGCCCCATCCTCAAAAAATGCTAATTTTAATATCCATAAATGGTTTTGGGCAATTTAATTTGAGTTGTTGCCACTTGGTTATTATATTTCTACATCCACAAATGCAATTCATTTACCCCCTGGCTATGGCCCAGATGGCAATATACAATATAATGCCCATGTGGTTTTAGCTGCAGAAACCCAGACAGAAGCCACTCGTAAGTAAACCCAGAAATATATTACTGAACACAGAGTGGAGGTCAAGCCAATGGAAGTCAACAAAGATGGAAGCAGATATAAGTCTATGTTTCATCCACTAATGCAGTGATTCCCAACCCGGTCCTTGGGGACCCCAGACGGTCCACGTTTTTGCTTCCTCCTAGCTCTCTTCTAGACAGTCTACATTTTTGCTCCATCCCAGCTCAATACTGAATGTAGGTGTGGACCGTCTGGCATAAATAAAGTTAATTATTCTACATAATGTAACATTCCTTCCTATCCAAGGCAATCACATGCATGGGGGGTGGGGGTGCCTGAGGACCTGCCCCTCTGGTTTGCAAAATTAACCGAGGGGGACTGGCCAAAAGCAACATGCAATATGGTTCATAATCCTGCCTAATTTAGAATGCTATTTTTAAAGATCTGAACACTCAAGATATTAGCTGACAATTAACCAGGTGAATATACACTATATAAAACCATAAAAGACTATAAATCAGGGAGGCACACGTGCCTAATAAAGTGAACAGCTTATGCATCTCCCTGATTTTGTGTGAGTATTTTGTTCTGCTGCTAAATTTAACAGCAAAGGGCAGTTAATTGATGCATTTTTGTGAATATTTACCCCAAAGGGCAGTAGTACTACAATTTCCAACTTAGTTTCTGCTGTGTGGAAAAACCATTACAGTGGCATAAGTTTTGAATTGAATTTTGAAGTTGTAAATGACCTGCTCAATACCTAGGGCACATTTTGCTTACTGGAGATGAGCTCACACACTGCACTGACCCCCCAGTCATAAACCCATCCATTTGCATGGTTGCTTATCTAGTACAGTGCCATAATGAGCCTGCAGCCTATTTCAGGAAGCTCAGATGACACCCTGGACAGGGTGCCAGTATGTCACAGGGCACATACCCCTACACACACAGTCACAGAATATGGGGAGCTTGGAGCAGAAGTCACGAACGAAGTTACGAACAAGGAAGCCTCATCTACATCATAGTAACTATGTTCCTCTGGGAGATCCAACCAGCAAGATCTGCCCTCTCGGGGTAGCCCCTTTCAGCAAGCACCTTTATCTTACTGGTGGAACTTACTCGGGACCACGCCTCTTCCTAGCTGTGTTCCATTTCTCCTCACTAGTTCCCCTATTTCTCTGCATCAGGCACTCTGGCTAGATGAGATTTTCTTGGTTTTCTTGGTTCAAGCGTTTACCCCTGTGAGTTCTGCTTACTTGTGTACCTATATCTGCTTTGTTTCTCAGACTCTGAGTTTTGCTATATCGACGGACTGCCATCATATATCACCGACCTCTGTCTAATTGACCGACAATGAGTACTGCCTCAGCCCTCTTATTGCAGATGTCCATAGCCGACACTTTGGCCGACCACCAATAATCGCTTCAGCCTTGGGATTTGGATTTTGATTGCTGCTAAGTTTATGACTTGGACTAGTGTTTTATGCTTTCCATTAAAATCTGATGACTCAGAACTGATCTGCATAAGTGTTCTTCTTTCTGTGTTCCTCATAGAACACTCGCTAAATATGCATGGACTCACGGATCAGATGAGTATCCAGCATCTGGCAGAAGCCCTGGGAAAGCAGGGCTTTCCCTTGGGGTGACATCAGAGTGAACTGGCTGCGATCAGGGAAGCCTTTGAATTCTTCAGTGCGGGCATAATGGGACTGATTTCCCAAGTCCAGCACTTCCAGCTGCACTGTCCAGCTGCTTCGTCAACCTACACAGCCAGTGAACCATGCCTGTCTCCTCTGGGCCAGTGTAACGGGGATACAGGGTCTTGCCAACCTTTTCAGTCACAGTGTTCCCTAATCTTCAAGCTGCAGACCTCTTCCTTTCCCTCCAAGCACTCCTGGGTGGCATTTATCATCATATTGCTTACCGGACCTGCCAGAGAATGGGCTACTGCCTTTTTGCAATTGCAAATGAGGCAATGAAAGGCATCTTGAACCAATCCAAGTATGGCAGTACTTGAGTTGTCGCCGCTTCACCAGCGTTGGTGGTCCATCTCCAACTCTGGCAGTCTCAAGCGAATGGGGCCAGCAAGCCCAATTTGACTCCTTCCATGACTTAGCTGAACCGATAAAGGAAGTACAGTAATCCCCCGCTATATCACGGTTCAGCTATCACACCACCGCTATATCGCAGATTTTTCCTCCATGCGTCACAGTTCTCTGCGTACCGCGTACCTTGCTTGTGGTCCGATTGTTTTCATTTTGTTTTAAGCCCTACGATGGCTCCCAAGCATCCTGCATCTTCTAGGCCTTCTGATAGTAGTAAGCCTAAGTGCCAGAGCCATTCAGGAGAAGGTAAAACTCCTGGATATGGGAAGGAAAGAAGCAGCCTGGAGTGTGTTTTGTATTACACAGTGTCTTCGCTCTGGCTAGTCTCCAGTGTTTCCTGGAGTTTGAAGATGACACACTCGTGCGTCAGCCCTGTGGTGATAATGTTGGAAATGTACCTCACCAGGCGCAGGATTGGGAGGGATTCTCCCTGGTATCCGGTGGAGGAAGAAGTGGTGGAGAGAGAGACAGCACCCCAAGAATACCACTGGCTCGTCCGTAGCTCTCCGGCTTCTTCTCTTCTACCTATGGCTTGCTTTTGGGGACACCTTGGGTAGTTTGGTCAGTGGGGCTACTGGCAGACTGCTGTCTTGGGCAACCTACTGCTCATTCGCCTCTGCTGCCTGACTTCAGAGCTGCTGCAAGTTAAGCCGTACCTCCTCAGCCAGGAACGCGTCTTTAGACGGGGAAATCCCTCGCAGGATATCCCCCGTGTGAATCGCCAGGGCTCGAGCCTCGGGGTCTTCCTGGACCTCTGGCTGCTGCAGCCAGTATACAGCCTCACTCGCCAATGCGCTGTATTCTGCCTCCGTCAGTGGAGGCGTCTTGTTGTGGAGATCAGTCATTCTGTTATGACCGCTTGTCTGTCAAGCAGGCAGAAAGCGGGTAAGGACGAGGCAGGCAGGCGAAAATCCTGGACACGGGTTTATTGGGGAAACACAGGACAGACGCCAACTAAACATCAATGACTGATCTGGGGAAACAGACTTGAACACGGACTTAAATACACAAGACAAGCAGAAAATAACAGGCAACAGGTGATCACAATCAGGAATTAACGCGAGGTAACGAGGGGGGACGTGGCACACAGGAGGTTCAGAAGAGCAGGTCATGACAACAAGCCCTCTTAGGGGCTGCCTATATTTTCTTTCCACACCTAAGACAATACCATGGAGGAAGACATTGGGCAAACACTGACAGCTGGTATAATTCACCCTTCTTCATCCCCAGGAGGAGTGAGATACTTTGTAGAAAAGAAAGACTTGCTCCATTTGTCAAATTTGGAGAAGTGCAAATTCTAGCAGCATATGATCTTGTTCCTGGGCTTCATTTTTGCAGAAGATTTGGTCTGGATGGATCCCGAGGTAATAAAGGCAGTCGCAGAATGGATGCAGCCCCATTCCTAGAAAGACCTGCAACATTTTTGTGGTGCTTTATTCAGGATGACAGCATGGTTGCCGGCCCCCTCATGGCACTCACCTTCACTAAGGTTCCCGTTCAATGCAATCAGGAAGCCCAGACAGCCTTTTCCTAAATTTCTTCTGCACCCATCCTTTAGCCTCCTGACCACTTAAGTGCCTCCGGGACTGGGGTGGGGGCTGCCTCATTCCAAATTAATGACAAGATACATCCTTGTGCTGCCTTCTTACACAAATTGACCCTGGCAGAGCAGAACTATGATATAGGTAATCATGAACTACTTGCTGTTAGACTCATTTTGGAAGAGTGGTGGCAGTGGTTGGAGGGCACTATGGAGTCCTTCTTGGTCCTAATAGACCACAAGAACCTAGAATACTTATGGTCTGCAAAACATCTTAACATCCCCCAAGCGAGATGGTCTCTATTTTTTATTCGTTTTAACTTCCTGATGTCTTGTAGAACTGAGGTTAAGAACCACAAGCCTGACCCCTTGTCTTCGGAGAAGAGGATAAGGTTGTCACGCCTCACCAGTGGACCGGCAATGGGAGGCGGCTGCCCCGACCAATACCGGGACTCCAGGTTGGATAAAAGCCCGGTGTGAGGTATTGTTGATGCAAAGAAACATATTACGTGTTCGTTTCCCTGTCTCCCATATAGCTCCGTACCGCCCGACTCTCCATGCAACCCATCTCATCCTCCCTCCTACCCTTCCTCCCCTTACTCTTCCTCCTTGTGAGTTCCCCGTGTGCCTTGTCTGTGTCTTTGGATGGACCCCCCAGTGATTGACCCCTTCGCCTGCGAACTCGACTACGGATCCGGATCCTGACCCTGGCCTACCGCTTGTTCCCGATCTCCTGGTTTTCGACCCTGCCTACACGACCAAATCTCTGCCTGCTCCCAGTCATTATTCTATCTGCACAGTTAAATAAAGGCTCTGTGAGCAATCCCTCTGTTGGTCCAAGCGGGTTTGTGACAAAGGGAGACCCCACTGACCCATTGCTCTGCTGGTGCAGTGTCCGGAGTAAAATAGTCAATAGATTACACTGCACAACAAAGTTTTTGCTTCTTGAACACTGTTGAGTGTTCCTTATAGATTTTTGGTTGCTGATCATGAAAATCATATCCAGATTTGCCCATTACATACCGTTTCATCAAAATCTTCCGTTTTGTTATGTATTTTTCTTATATTTGTGTCAAAAAAATGTTAATTTCTTTAAGAGACCTATGAAAAATGTTCTATACAGTCTGCGCATACCCAGGCATTGAATCAGGCCAGGTTGGAAACTATTCTGTGGAAGTTCGGAGCCTAGGCATGCCTTGCCTGGCCGGAGCCAGGCTTGATACTGCCTCCACAGGCTATAAAAGCGGCTTATATACACAGATACTGCTCATAAACAGTTAACTGTCTATTTCTCAGAGTTCCTACATGATACAGCAAAACCAAAACTATATTTGTGCAAACCCACCAGGAACCTGTCGCAATCAGCAAAAACCTTTCAGGAAGCAAAACTGTTGTGCAGTGTTATAGATCAACTATACAATTTTTTATTTCTGTTTTTCTCAAAAAACTGTACGTGCTAGAAAGAAACCGAAGTCAGATTTGAATTCAGCAGCAAAAACTCTTTAGGAAAACCACTTTCTATTTCAGAAGCAGAAAAAAAGTTAAAATTTGTTGCCCAGTGTTATTCAATAGAAAAAAGTCATTAGTGGCAGACCTAGAATTAACACAAAGGGGAGTATGTGGGTCATTGTGACCAAAGTAGTTAATCAAATCCTGGGCAAGAGTTACTGAGATGAGAAAAAAAATGACAAAACTAGCAAAAAATTGTATACATCTTATTTATCTTATTTTAATATTTCTTTAATGGTCTAGCTTTAACTTTTGATGTATTTATTTTTTATTTGTGTTTTTATTATTTATTTGTAACAAAAATACTACTTACAAGAAAGTACAAGCTCAATGGGAGCTCAACAGATAGCTATAAGAAAAGAGTGGGTATTGTATTATAAGACGGGATGGTAAGCAATTATTATTTTAAATACACACCTTGGTCATTAATGGCATATACCACATGTACATATAATTGCAGATACTGAACAGGCGCACTGAAAAATTAATTTAATCCCGACCATGTTATCGTTTTACATATTAGCAAAACTGTTTGGCAAAAGGCTCTAAAAATGGAAGCCTGACAACCATGGAAAGCACATCTCATAACATGAAAGCCCTTAAGATTTTAAGCTACAAGCCTACAATAAGATAAAAACAAATATCACAAATTATGATATTTTTATCCTATGTATACCTCTATCATACAATTTTGTGAAACAAAAGTGAAATAGTAAGTGAAATAAGTCAAAATACAAAAACACGGGACAGAAATCAAGGCATCATGTAGGAATATCTTATCCACTCAAGAAATGAAAATACAAATGAAAATTAACATTAAAGCTGTTGGAAAAAAAACACTTTTTTTTTTTTACGAAAAACCAACCTTTTATTAAACCGTTTGCTTTGAATCTGTCACTTAATTTTGGCACATTATGAAAAAACACAATAACATAGAAGGAGGCGTAGCTGCACTCTGGAAAGGTGAGATTTGGACATAAGGATCGAGGCGTAGCTGGACTCTGGAAAGGTGAGCTTTGGCCATAAGGAGACGGAGCTGCACTCTGGAAAGGTGAGATTTGGACATAAGGAGGCGGAGCTGGACTCTGGAAAGGTGAGATTTGGACATAAGGAGGCGGAGCTGGACTCTGGAAAGGTGTGATTTGGACATAAGGAGGCGGAGCTGGACTCTGGAAAGGTGAGATTTGGACATAAGGAGGTAGAGCTGGACTCTGGAAAGGTGAGATTTGGACATAAGGAGGTGGAGCTGGACTCTGGCTATGTCTATATTTAAATCCTAGTTCAGAGACGAGAAATCCATCCATCCACCCATCTTCTGCTTATCCAGTACAGGGTAAAATTGAATCTGAAGAACATTCCAGAAAACACAGGGCACAAGGCAAGGAACAGCCTAAATGGCACGTCAGTCCCCACGAGATTCTAATGAATTCAAAGTCTGAGGTTTTCTCTTCATTGCTCCTGGGCTTGGCAGAGAACCCTGGGAGGGGGCGGAGGGCTTCTCTGAAAGCTTGCAGCTCCCTTGTGAGCAGGATGGGGGCGGATAGCACAGGAATCCTCACAGAAGACCTTGTCTTGTTATGCTTGTCAAATTTAAATAAAGAAACGACAGATAGGGCTGAGTCATGGATCAGGATTAGCGCCAGGAACCAGCTTAGTAAGATCATTCTGGAGGGGGGTATCACCCACATTTGTGTACCACTGGGCTCCCCCATTGCTGTTTTTAATGATGCTGGGTGCCTTACACTACATACTTGTCTCCATATCGCCACCTGAACTGCATTCAGTAATCTGAAAGTTGTGCTCCCTTCCCAAAAAAAAAAAAACACTGTTCATTTTCAAGAACAACAACAAATTTATTTTTGTATAGCACATTATCACAACATTACATCGTCTCAAAGCGCTTTATAGCATCCCCACCCAAAGCCCCCAGTGAGTAAGCCATAGGC
>JAODLC010000001.1:11683536-11710778 GCA_026781145.1 Hippopotamyrus pictus
TGTAATTTTGGGGGGCCGGGAACCAATTAATTGGTTTTCCATTATTTCTTATGGGAAAAATTTGATCAGAACTCGAAATTTTTAGGATTCGATCCGGGGCCCGGAACGGATTAAGTTCGAGAACCGAGGTACCACTGTATTTGTGTTTTGTTTCCAGATGTAGCTGGTAGCTGACAATAGCCCACTGTTTCGATGTTAAAGAGGAAAGTCTTCGGGGGTTGTAAGCAGGAGCAGTGAACTGGACCCTGCCCTGTGCCTCATGGGATGTCCATGTCCGTTCTTATTCGACGTTAGGAACTGCTAACAAGCCAGCTTCTGCATGTGCTTCAAGCTCCAAGCTAGAAAAATACCCCAAATACTGCCTTCAGTAACAGAATCAGAGCAGGGTCTGTGACTGGCAAGTGAGTGTTTGGCTAGGAAGGGGCTGTCTGCAAAGCACAGAGCGCAGGCTAAGGGTCTGAAGCCCCCGTGTGGGCCAAAAAAGGCCCCGTGTGGGACAATAAAACTGGAGATTAAAGATGGCGATTCGGACAAGTTCACAAACTGTGTCCCAAAAGCACAAATATTATAATGGTAATTGTTTACGTCTGCCTACAGCAATATGCCTACAATACTCTGAAAGTGTATCTCCAAAAAAAAAAAAAAAAATGTTCACAAGACATAAAAAATGTACTCAAATCCAGTTTTAACATCACAAATGCATTGTTTTTATTTTATTCTGGACAATTCCACTGGCATCCAGAAAACTTTGACACATTTTTCTCTTTTATTTAAACATAATTCTTGTAGACAAGCAGCAACCCTCCATCGTGATGGAAAGCTGACTGGCTCACTACAACCACAGGCATGCGACTGAGACACTCATTCATAGCATCCCATTGTAAACCATCATGACAGAAGCACTATTCTCTATACTGACATACCCAAGCGGCGGACACAATTAAGACGACTCACAAAAGGTTTATTATTTCACCAGATCGAGTACTTAGGGGCAATTATTTCACTATTCACACCTCACTGTCTTTGACATGAAATATACTGCTAAGTTTTTTGGTAAAATGTGCTCTACAACTAGCACAAGATGAGTCTCCTGAATTTCATAAAGAAATAAGACCTCAAGACGTGCAACAGTAAAACCAGTAGCTCTTGAGTAGGTTCTACCGAATATGGCTCAGAAATCAAGTTTATGAAGTAACAGTTAACAGTAAATGAAAAAAAAAAACATAAAATAAGATCCAATCAATTTTAACAACATAAACTTTCTGGAACCCTATAAAATTACATTCTGCCTCTGTAAAGTATTACATCTTGACAATGAAAAGGCACTCAACCTTTTTTTTTGAAAAGAAACACAGGTTAGAGGATATAATGAAATGTCTCTAACTGACATCAGACCCCCCCCCCCCTCCCCACCATTCACCTTGAGGGGAACCTGGAGCTGCTGTGGAGTCCAGCGAGAAGGAGGAAGGAGGCTTTGCACCCGTGAGGCACGAGCATCCACCTCCACACCACCACTAACAGCAGAACAGGCAGAGGGCGTCTGAGGTCTGTCGCTGACAGAGGCCGACGTGGTGGTGAGTGCTTACGGACCCAATGAGGAAAAAAAGGCAGCATTGTAAAACACGGGACTCTAGGGTCCTAAATTAGATACAGAGCATGAATTAAACAGTCCCAGTGGAAAATTTCTTTCTCAGTACAGAGATATTGTTTTTCTATTTTGTACTATACAAGGCTTTCAAGTGATAAGGGCATTTAACATACCACAACATCCGTATCCAAACCAGGAGAAAAACTTCATTCCACTTACAGGTTTGGCTGTGTGTTTATGGTTCATTTAGCTTATTTAACGATTACTGTGATGACTTGGTGTGTCATGGAAAATTATTTGTTCATTATCGTTAAATGGTTTTCTGAACATGTCACTTGCGAAACATCACCTTCCTGTTATCAAATGGCCCAACCACACAAAACACAAGGGGTAAAATTACGCTGAACATACTGTGATGCTCGTACAGTAATACATAAAATGACATAAAAAGCACCGTACAGACACACGTACTGACTCCAAGTAGGCAGACAGCAGCGGCCACATTGTGCACGGCGGTCGTGCGTTCATGTTGTGTGGACAGGTGACCTGCACCTGAGCACGGCAGGTGGACAGACGTGTCGTCACGCCTTCCCCGCTCACGTTGTTTGGCACAATCTCGGAAACGTCTCCACCTATACCTCACAAAACACCCCAGTGAAGTACAGATGTCCTCCTTTCACGAGCTGGGAAGTCGGTGGCTTGGGTGGCTAGCCCATAGCTAATTAACAAGACTTCTTAAGTATTTTTTTTTTTCGTGAATACTTCGGGTACATGGTAACCTGGTCCCTTATAAGTTAAATAAAATACTGCAGCAAAACTAAATATAACAGCAATTTATCATCGACTTGAAACCTTAGGGGTCTTGTACATAAATAAAGTTAAATACTTGCTAAAAATGGCCATAATGTAACCGAAAATATTCACTGCAGCATTTCCTGTAGCAAATACATTTTTCTTGCCTCCCGTCTACTAGATCGACTGACTTCAGTCATCGAAGAGGAGACTCCTCAGTGTGAAGCATTGCCCTGGATGTAATCTTTAATTCTCCGTTGTTTATCTATTGCTACTGGTTCTTGGCTGTTTTGAAAGTCCGCCGTTCCCTCCGGCTTCACCCAGGGGTTGGTGGCGGTGGTCATGCCTGCCTGTTATTGCATTAATGGTGAAACACAACCCAAGCCTGCAAACTGAAATAGAAAGAGAGAGAGAGAGAGAGAGAGAGAGAGAGAGAGAGAGAGACGGCAGGCACACCATGCAGATTCGTCATGGTCACTTCCAGCTGTTGGGCTGTAACCAGGGAGGTCCCGCTCACTCTCTTCCTCTCTCTGGTGTGACCTGTGTTCCGCCGCCCCCGCTGGAGCAGTCGCCCACGTGCATTCGCAGCGTGCCGCTCTTGTGCAGATGCCACAGCTGCAGGAACTCCTCAGGCATGGCGTGGAAGCCGGTGAAAGGCAGGACGTTGTCGTAGTAGTGGTGGCTGACAAAGTCGTCCCTCAGGCCCAAAGAAAAGGGCCAGAAGCCGTAGATGGTGACTTCCTCGCACAGCCCCAGCGCCAAGCTGACCAAGAAGAGTCCCGTGGAGAGGCGCTTGGCACGCACGCCGTGCCCCTTCCAGAACTTGCCCACGCTCTTCAGGAAGTCTGGGTTGGCGAAGAGCACCGTCTGGTTGGAGCTGCTGTCGGCGAGGGCGTGGTAGGCCCGCAGCGAGGGGTCGGTGCCCGGCTTCATGGAGAAGGCCGGCATGTAGACGTAGCTAGAGCCGTAGGCCTTCATGCTCTCCACGAAAGACTTCCGCGACCACAGCAGGTTCTGGAATCTGGGTCACACATTCCGGAGACGTGACATTTCATCAGCGAGAAAGCTTTTAGGCACACTGCTCGTTTACAGCGGCCGTATGTTTTCAGCTAATCAATTCTTTCTCAATTTCATTAATTGAAAAGCCCCGATGGCCAAAGCTTCATCTCGCTCTCCAGCCCCAAAGACTTTCTCATATTCATGAATTTGAGTTTGGCACCAGAAAGCACTGAAACCCTACAAGCACCATTTTGGGAACAAATAAGGACATTCATTTCAGGAGTAAATAGGAGTGTACTTAAATACATTCTGATTCATGAATAACACCATTGCAATTTCATGGGAACACTCTGGGCAAAAGTGAGGACCATGAAGTCGAAGCTTTTACTGTCTAAGTGTGACGTTATCCTGAGAAAAAAAACATCAGACGCACACAATACCAGCAGTAAAAATAACCTGAATCCCAAGCAGAGCTGTTAAATGCAAAGTGCTAAAACCTACAGTAATCGGTGTGCTTATTATACGAAGTGCTCGGTGGTCATGTTCAATATCAGACTGAATGAATCACACAAGAATTCAACAAAGGATGCAAAGCATAATGTTCAGAATGCCGTGTTATATATTGCATGGGATTTTATAATTAAAATAAATATGCAGACTATGCAAATGTGCCAAATGGTGCTGTACAGAGCACTGGGTATGTGACGCAACACGGGCATGAACATAAGGCTGGTGTTTCTTGAGACAAAGAAAATCTACAAGGTAAACGCCATACCACTGAACTGGATAATATTCCAAGGAACTGAAAAGCAAATGTTAGCAGTTCTTTTCTTTATGATTATTTACAAGATTCCGTGAATAGCCATTGTGCAACCAGGTCGTGCCAGTTTTGTGTGCAAAATTCAGCCTTTCTTACGTGGTTGAGCCCTATGATGCTAAAGGGGGAAGCTTGTTAAATTGTTCCCCTGTATCCAATTTGTAATTTAATGTTTCGATCTTGCAGTGTGTCTCTGTCAGACCTGCAATACAGGCTGAATCAGAGATCTGATTTAGATTCACCACACATCAATTATTCTTGCAATATAGCTGCTTGTCTCACGAGACATGGGCTCCCTCCAGCCGACTGCACCCAGCAACACCACTCTTCTACCCGAATCAGCTGACAGAGCTGCCCTTCCCCTGACTTTGCAAACTAGGAACCTAGCACACAATGCGATAGGAATCTGTTCCTTTCCTAATAACATTGTAAAGAAAAGTATAATTTGGAAACAATGTTATTTCCATAGGATGCCAATATTTTCTTACACATACACATTATAGATGATTTTTTTTCTCTCTGCTTCTTATCTCTTATACAATGATCCCCGCTATATCGCGGTTTAGCCATCGCGCCCCCAATAAATCGCGGATTTCCACGACGCATCGCAGTTCTGATTGTTGTGAGCAAACTGTTTGTGAACCCATACTGAGCTTAAAATTTTTTTATTCTTACATATTCCAATATGTATAGAAAGAGAGAGTGTGAGAGAGATGTGTTTATATATCCCTTACATCATTATTGTTATTATTATTATTATTATTATTATTACTATTATTATTATTATCTTATTCATATCCTTAGCCCAACATCCACATATCGTGTGTTTACAAAGTGTACATGTGTTTAAAATGTGTGGGAAGGGTATTTTAATATTTAAACTTTAAAACAAAGGTTAATTTATATGGTCTTTCTATATCGCGGATTTTCACCTATTGCTGATGGGTCTGGAACGTAACTTCCGCAATAGGCTGGGGATCACTGTACTCTAATTTTCCCATGAAAAGTGAACCCAGATACCAAAAGCATGTGAATATTCTATTAAATATGAAGAACTGTTGTGCTATTTTAAATCGACACTGACACAGAGCAGGGTACTCTTTCAGTTCCTTTCTCTTGTTACACTTTGTGAGTCAAGTTGCGTCGAGAGTCACCAGTCGGCTGATGCCATTTAGATGGAGCCGGAACCCCTTATTCTGCACCATGACCCCAATGCAAATCCTCCCTGTGATGTCAAAGACGTGGCTCAGCAGCTTAGGAGGGTGTGATCAGAAGGTTGCTGCTTCATATCCCAAGTTTGTTAGAGTGATTTTACTGTTGGGTCCCTGAGCAAGGCCCTTAACACCCAACTGCTCAAAGGACTGTCCGACCCAGCTTTCTCAAAAATTTTTAGTTGTTCTGGATACTGTTAAATAAATTTATATTGCACTTTATTTCCACACAGGCAAAGCCAGGCCTTGAAGCAAAGCACTGCAAACCAACTGCAGCTCCATGGCCCTGGGTGGCGACAGGAGGAACACGCACCTTTTCTCAATGATGCTGGGGTTTGCGGTCACCAAGTGTGTCCTGGTCCCCACATCTGCTGTGTAGTCCTTAGACAGCGGAGGGAGGTTACACCTACAGACAAACGGCACAGAAAGGGCAACTGTAGAAAACCGATAAACCGTTCTGTAATTCTCAGAAATGTTATTCTGCATATCACAGCAGTACTGAGCTATTTTTTGTAATTGTGGCCTTCCTGTAAGCTTTCGCAGGTCTGCCCATTCTCCTCCGACCACCATACTTTGTCAAATATGTAATGGGTAAAGATAACAATAGTGTGGCTGCTTCTGATGTGCTGGAGCCACAGTATCTCATCATAGCCTTTCTACTGCCAAGTCAAGCTGTAAATGAATTGCCAGACCCTGTCCTCATGCTGTAGATATTCAGTTGCGGCCATATTATTAAGTCTTTGGCGAAGCAGGGTGCATTAGCAAGCAGCTGTACTATACACTCAGTGGTCAGTTAATTAAGTATACTGCTTCACAATTTACTCCCAGCAAATGCGCTCACAATTGTTTGTCATCCTTGTGGAGAAAATTCCAATTTATTTCTCTTATTCCTGGACATCCTAAGCACAATAAACTAGAATAAAGTGTAGACTAATTTTCTACTGAAAAGTGTTTCAGTTCAAAGTTTAAATGCTAAATTGTTTTCATTATTATTACTTTTCAGGATATAGAGGAATTAATCTGCTAGTTGATCAGACCCAGCGCTCATGATCTGTCTGACCTCATGATGAAGTCGGCCTGGTCGATGTCCTTGCCACAGCCGCTCCTCTTCAGGACCCCGCCGTTGCCGACGACGGAGCACTTCTTCAGCGGAAGCTGCAACGGCGTCTCCTAGCAACACAAGAGTGGACGCGCATGCGCTGCTAAACGTGTCTCTGTATGCGCCCGGATGAAGCCGACTGCGTGGCTCTGGATCAGTCAACTCCGGCTGTGGAGGTACAGACCTCACAGACGTGGCTGGTGATATTTTAACTTGGAGCTGCTGGACCAACTCACGCGACCCAGGAGGTCACCAGGCAACAAGACAAGGGATGTTCCTGTGTAATAAGTGATTCATTGTGTGGGTCAGGTAACGTATTTCTTCAACTTAAACTTCGGGGTGAGGTTGCCATTGCACTGGACACTCGCACCATTTAATAGTGAAAGCAAGTCATTGCTATGTTTGAGCTGGTGGTCACCACAAACCCTTTAGCCTATAAATAGCTAGTGGGGGTTTCAGGCCTGGCTTTAATAAGCACCGCCCAGCATCACCGGGCCAATCGGCCAGACCACCTACTCCTGGGTATTATATCCCAGCCACGATCTGAAGCCACATTCCCCACAAGTAGGTGGCAGGGTGGTTGAGGAAACAGGCCAAGTTGTCCTGGGGTGGGGAGGATCCTGACATCAGTACATAGCAAAATAAATATACTGAGCTAACGATGGCATGGTGGTATAGTGTTAGTACTGTTGCCTCACAAGACTGGGGGCTGAGTCTCCACCCTGGCTTATGTGTGGAGTTTGCATGTTGTTGTGGGGTGTCCTCTGGGTCTCCCCCCCCCCCACACAGTCCAGAACATATTTAGGTGAATTGGAGTTTTCCCATAGGCGTGAGTAGTGTGTTATACCCTGCCTTGTACCCGTAGCTTCCGGGATAGGCTCTAGACCCCAGTGACTCTGCACAGAACAAGTAGGTACAGAAAATGGATGGAAGAACCTAGAAAATCCGTCAGGTCTGCAGGTAGCTTTCCACAAGAGTATCGGCTTTGCAGAACACTGGCAACGTGAAGAAGCAGGTAAACTGCAAACTCCCTAGTTTAAAGAGAGGGGTGGGGCAGAGACTTCTGGGGGCGGAGCAAAGTCAGGTGACCAGTTCCTTTAATCCTGCAGTCACTCATACACATTATACACTCTCATGTTCCCTCCCGCCCATAGAAATATCCAACACATGTAGGCCACCAAACCAGAACTTTTTACACATTCTTGAGTTCCAAAGTCAGCCCTGTTGTTCCATAGCTGGTTCCCCTCTGATTTTCACCACAACCCTCCGTGCTGTAAAACCCATGACCCCAAACAAAGGCCCATGTGTATCTAGTATTTTGCTGTCACTACTAAGGACAATCTCACACCTCCCAAGCAGCATATTAAGCTGGTGGAGGTACTCTACATGCATACAACCGGTATGCCCATGTGATCAGAGCTAGCCACCCAGTGAACTCTCCAGTAACACCCCATAACCCCCATTTCCCATAGTGTCACCGGCCTGCAGGCGGTGGATGCCAGATCAGTCTAAATGTGGCAGATGGACAGACTCCAAGTTTGCTGTGTGTCTCTACCTTCTGTTTTATTTCTGGCCACCACAGTGGCTCCCTAATTCCTAAGGCTCCTTCTGTTCCAATTCACAGGGCTGACGATCAATGGACAGGAAACAGCAGACGACACATGCTGTTCACATTGTCGCGTTTCTCTCCTTCACAGGCGGCCATGCTGGAGCTACACTCTAGGCAGGATGACTTTTTATCTCTTTATTTATGGAATGTGCAAGCGAGTCCAGGATCCCACTGTCCAAATGAGTCGATCCTCGGTGATGTTTTTAGCACTTAACTAATTAGGTACTCATATCTAATGTCCATCTTCCATAAATACAGGTGCAGCACAAGGTCTGGAGACAGAGGACACCCTAAAGTAAATGCCAGGCCATTTCCAGGTGTATTAAATATCTACATTACAGCAAATTCTAATTATATGTTACAGACAAAACTAGACGAATGTTAAATAGCTAAATCTGACATAAAACCCAAAACAGAACGAAACCTACAAAGCATTCAAGTGCAAAACAAGCTTCGGTGCGGATGATAAATTGACAGATTCAGGATTGTTTCACTGTAAGTCCGTTTCCCAAATTAGCTCTGAGACTTGCTCCGTGTATTTTGAATGGGCTACATGACAAATAATTTCATTAGGCCCCACATGGCACAAAATTACCAGCTGGAAAAAGAAAATGTTAAACTGGGAAATGCATGATGGGAGAAGTGGTTGATGTCGGCATGCAAACCTCTAGGCGCTGACACCTAGAAACGACAGGGTGATCTAGCTTTTGTGCGTAATCCACTCAGCAGTAAGCTGTTTATAAATGAAAGGAACTTAATGTCTTCCTTAAAATAAAAGTGCAATTTATAAATTTGCTATTTCAACACCAGCGTGACATCAAGATTATTTTTGTAAGATTTATAACCGGCAATGGTAAGGTACAAGAATTACTCTGTGCTACAGGAACTGTGTTATTTCACGAATATGGAGTGCTGCTCCATTTGGGTGTAAAACAGGAATTGAATCTGACTCATAAATATTTACTACATATGACAGTTCTGCTTAATTCAAATTCAACCCAGAACCTTGTAGGAGTGAGTCTACAGTGCTATTAATGTGCGTTATTAATGTATATTAATGTATTATGTGTATGTATTAAAACTGTTAAGGTGTGTTGGGATGTTAAGGTATAGTTACGTGCTGCTTATGAATGTTTTACAAACGCATTATGAAGGTACATTGAATGTAATAGAAAGGTATCATGAAGGTGCAGTTAATGAAGAGCGTTACCAAATTGATTTCGGTTTGATGTCATTGATACCATTGATATCAGAATGGATACAGATTCTTTCTTACTTGTACAAAAAGGGAATAGGTGTCATTATTCACTGTATGCCAGTGGAATAGCTCCCCATCGTACCACAGCACCGTCCCCAGGCCGGTGTTCTCCTTAGTGACGGCAAACATGTTTCGGGGGTCACAGCATTCTTTCAGCAGCTCTCTGTGGAGAAATTGAAAGAATGTAAATAAAAATCAATGAGTGCTGAGTGACCAGAATGACCGACCATTATAAGCTACTTACGGGGACAGATACATAAATTATGTGCCTGGTCAGTGTTACATGCAAATGCACCTCGTTCCTAACCCATGACATAATAAAATAAACAAAATAGCTAATGACTTAAGCAACAGAATTTTTGCCATATTTGCATACTGCAACAATAATCTACGGCAGCTCTCTAGACATAGACTACCTTCACGTTTTTGCGAAGTTCACTAAAGTCTCAGTATAAAGAAGGGCACCCCTCAGTGTATTTCAAAGGTTCAACAATCTCGAGAAAAGAAATTCACCCATAACCGGTTCACAGACTGTTTTAGTACAATTTTCATTTACGAATCACAAGTTGATGGTTCAAAAGGGCACGAGAATTACAGTACTGCCCAAATGAAACCAACTATAAAAATAAACATATAAAAAGACACTCAAAAACAAACCAAAGAAAAGAAAACTGGTCAAAGGTCAACATATGAAGAGCATCCGCATATGAAGAGACAACCTTGTTTTCTGGAAGAAAAAAAAATGCATCTATCCACTCGTCAGATTGCAGATGGAAAATGCACATTTCCAGGAAATCAGGGCTCACAAACTGCTTTATTTGTTTCCTACCAAAAGCCTAAATATTTGCCTCTCCAAAGAGCCTGTCCAAAGCCAGCCAGGGGTTGCTGGCTAGCAGTAATGTAGTCATTCTAAAGTAATATTTCCTGCAAAACATTCGTTATAAAATTACTTGGTAAGTTAAGCTTTAGAGAACATTGCCTACAAAAAATCCAACTGCAATTAAAAGTTGTCAAGTTCTTTTAGCTAGCAAATATTAGTAAAAAAAAAAAAAAAAGCATAAAATCTGCATCTGACAGCGAATCTGAACAATAGCTACAGTAACCCAAGTTACAGCAAAGTCTGGTCGTGATAATGGATGCGCTTCACCAGTCTTGACTGACTGATGCCCTCAGAGAGGCGGCAAAAGGATGGGCAGGGGGGCAATGGCCTGGGGCCCCAAGCTGGGAGGGGGGGGGGCTCCCAAGGGTGGCCCATTACATAGTACATTGCAATGACAAATCTGCTTAATTTGTGTATTCTATTTTTCACAAAAGTGAAAATAAAGGTCTTTTGTTTATTAAATTATCTTTGTTGATATTATAAATTTACATTTCACAGTAAAATAAAGGTAATTAATTGTATCATTTTGGGGGAGGGGAAGTTGGAGCGCCCCATGAAGCGTTTTGCCAAGGGCCTCTAGAGTCCCTAGAATGGCCTCAGGATGAAGAATCAAAACACAACGCGTACTCCAAGCCCTAATGTTACAGCTGTAGTTTCCCAAATATACAACTTGCTGTTTGAACTGATAAAAATTGCAAATGACAAGAAAATGAATAGAAAAGTTTGCGGTTCGCCTGGACAATTTCAGGGAAGTCGATAGGTTAACAGTCGATAGAAACGCTGCTTAAAAGGGTCGGGGTATTTTTCTTAGGCCTACTGAAGAATAACATAGCAAACTCATGGTCACGAGACAGTGAGTACTATTGTTATTTTATGAATAAAGTTGACTTTCACGAAAGCAACATGCCACGGTTGTAACAACTCAGAAAAGTCAGAAAGGGTCCAGTTCATGCCCCCAAAACCACTAATAAAGTAAGAATTGTCTCACTTTTAAGGTTGACTGAATATGTTTATGGTCGTACGTCCTACCAGTAATAGGTACCACTGTACGTAATTGTGTGAAACACAATCGTTTAGCGGTCAAATGTCGCATCACAGAAAATTAATTTCATGTACCTATCGTTTCATGGCTTATTTAGAAATAAAATTGTAATTTCAGGTTTTTGCCATTGTAATTATATTCAAAGCCACCGAGACATGGTTTTACTGAAATTTAAGGATAAACAAACATGATTTCTGTAACCACTTATTCTGAACATGCATTTAAACTTTGCATGTTTGTTAATAAATGTATTGAAAAACACAAAACTGTAACATTTTGTTGCGACGTAATTACTACTAAAAATGTACTACAGCCCGTATAAAAAGTAAAAAGTAACAAGGCCGATGAGGAAGGTGCGGCGTAATGCTGTCATCGCCGGATAAAATGCTCATCACTGATTGCAGTTATTACTCTGTCGCCAAATGTGCAAAACAAAAAAAAAGTAAATGCCATTTAAAATGACGCAATTTGTAAATGTAATACAACCAAGATACATCCCGGAGATCGTTCTGTTGTCGCATAACTTCTTTTTCCAGCGAGGTGGACTTTGTAACGGTAGGAAATATACCTGAATAAATGGATGCTTGTTTCGTTTTTCTTCCATGTATGTCCCTGCTGTAAGACTTTATTTACAATCTCCTTATCGCTCGGGAACCTGTACACCGGGTATTTGTACATCCAGCACAGCACGATGACACACAGTGCCACAGATACAGACAACTTGCTCCTATGCCATCTCACAAACATCATTACCGAAGAGGTTGATATTATTTAATTATGCATTCAAAGTCATTGAAATAAGTATCGGTGAAGGCAGTCTTCAAAAATAGCAAAGTCCACATCGGCTGTTTAATTTTGGAGCGATTTGATTTTTTTGTTTTCCATGTATAAAAATGGGAATCGGAATTTGAGTCCAGGAATTATTTTCGTCGACACGGACAAAATCCTTGGTTTTCAGCAGAGCCTACTCCCGTTTTGATGAAATGCACGGGATTTTAGTTGGCTAGACAAAAATACGCCATCATCAAGCAATCTTTGTGACCGCTAAAGCAAGGGGGGATGCATTTTGATCCACAGTGGCAAGATACTGCGTCTTGTTATGCTGCATCCCCAGTTATATATATATACAAAAATCCACCGCAGCCCCGTTGAGAAGGACAACCCTGATCCTCATTGCCCGTCGTCAGCGTCTGCACATCCCTTAAAAACCCAGCCCCGCGCCGTTATCCAGTCGCCCTTGCGCTCTCTCCCCTTCTCTCGCTGCCCCTCTCTCTCTCTCCAACGGGCAGATCCGCAGTGGGCTTCCGACGGGAACAAAGCGCCGCTTCTTTTCTCGGCATGCGTGCCCTGCTACTGCCCCAGAGCGGGGCGCCCGCGGACGTCTGCTGCCCTCAGCTGGGCATTTCTCCGGTACTGACCGTGACGGGAAATTTGTGATTGTGACGTGATGCTGGGAGCGCTGATAAAGTTCAGGAGCCAAAACCATAAGTTTCTGGAAGCTGATGGTGCATGAGGCTTCCCTGCAGAGTAGCCTAGTCTATATATAGAGCATATGCTCTCTCTGAAGAATGTGCACTTTATATCCTAAATATTACATTATACCACAGCTGATGTCAACTGGTGATTTTGTTATAGCTATCAGCTTATAATACCCACTGTACCTTTACTTTCTCTGTCAAAAAAGATGTATTTTATAGTAAATATGGCACTACTAACTTTAATAAATCAAAAGGAGCAGCCTTGTAATCTGTTATCGCCTGAATTCCCTGGCGGATGTGGCAGGGGATTCAGACGATAACAGATTACGAGGCTGCTCCTCCACTGTGTGACAACAACCCACATCTACTGAATAAACTCAGTTTTTTCGGTAGATTTGCAAGAAATGACAACACCCCTGCAATAAAAGCTAATCCTCACCTGGATGAAAAAGCACTGAGCCTCAACGTGGCTGATGTTCGGAAAACCCGGAGGAAGGTGAACACACGGAAGGCAGCGGGCCCCCGACGACATTCCAGGACGAGTACTCAGGGAGCGTGCTGACCAGCCGGCACACGTCCTTACGGACATCTTCAATACCTCACTGGTGCAGGCTGTCGTTCCATCATGTTTCAAGTCTGCTACTATCATACCAGTGCCCAAAAAAATCCACCATCACATGTCTTAACGACTACTGCCCTGTTGCACTTACTCCCATAACGATGAAGCGCTTCGAGAGGCTGGTTAAAGACGACATCATCTCTACACTGCCACCTATATTTGACCCATTTCAGTTTGCTTACCGGCCAAACCGCTCCAGAGAAGATGCCATTTCCTCTGCTCTTCACCTGAGCCTAGCACATTTGGAGGACAAGGACACTCATGTACGAATGCTCTTTGTTGATTTTGGTTCAGCGTTCAATACGATCATCCCCCAGCAGCTAGTGAGCAAACTGGGCCCCCTGGGTATCAGCACACCCATGTGCAACTGGCTGCTGGGCTTCCTCACTGCCAGGCCATAGTCAGTGAGACTGAGTAACAACATCTTCAGCTCCATCTCTCTCCCCATCGGAACCCCTCAGGGCTGTGTCCTCAGTCCTTTGCTGTTCACGTTACTGACTCACGACTGCTGTGCTGTATCTGCCTCAAATCACATCGTAAAATATGCGGATGACACAACAGTGGTGGGTCTCATTAGGAACGACAACGACCTGCCCTATAGAGAGGAGGTGAAGCGACTGGCGGGATGGTGCAGGGATAACAACCTGATCCTGAATGTCGAGAAGACCAAGGAGATGATCATCGACTTCAGGAGAAAACAGCCCACAGTGCTGTGGAGGTGGTCAGCAGCATCAGATTCCTGGGTGTGCAGATAACTAGAAACCTGGACTGGTCACCAAACACAACTTCACTGGTAAAACGGGCTCAGCAGCGGTTGCATTTCCTGCTCAGGATGAAGAGAGCACACCTTTCCTCTCCCATCCTCACCACCTTCTACCGAGGCACCATAGAGAGCGTGCTGACCAGCTGTATCTCCATCTGGTTTGGCAGCTCGAAAGCCTCAGACAGGAAATCACTGCAGAGAGTGGCGAGGACTGCAGAGATCATCATCGGGACTTCCATCCATCCAGGACATTGCACTCAAAGGCTGTCTGAGGAGAGCCCGTGACATCATCAGGGACTCCACCCACTCCCACCACGGTCTGTTCTCCCTGCTGCCTTCTGGGAAAAGGCATCACTTTGATAGTGATTTAACAATTCGATGCAGGTATTGTAAGGGAACCAAAAAAAAAAACACAAAAATGAACTCACCAGAAGCTTATTCAGAGCTACTTAAAAGCCAGCTAAGTAAACCTAATTGAGCTAATTAAGTATTCAGTCTGATGTAAAAGGTAATTGTGGTCCTAAACTATTATCCCTTCATTACATTGATATATTTATCTGTCGGATGAAGAGTATCAATTGCTTTTAAACTGGCATTAATACGCCTGGAATTTTTCTCAAAGGAATCTTTGACTGAAATCTGAGGCTGCCGGACTTCTGCTCATTGGGAGTTCAGATCGCAGACCAGTAGATCTGTCCATGCATCTTCCATTAATGCTCATCCCGCTCCAGGGAACATCATAGATGTGATAGCACAGACGGGGAGGTTGCCAAAGGAAGGGCCACACTACCAGGTTACCGCTGGGAACCATATTTGTTCCATTTGGATTTAAGGAGGCAGCATGCCCAAACTTCATGGGTTTTTTTAAAGCCCCATCCCCTCCCATAACTGGTGGCAACTGTTAAAAGAAGTTACCATTAATTATATTTTTTTCCTAGGCAATATTTATACATCGAATACATTTTGATATGGCCAATCCTGAAATACAGTTGGCACCACTTCCTCACAGACTGTCCTACATGTGGTAGATCATTTAGTGAGCGTGACCACCTCAATTCATTTGGTGGATGGGAATGGAAAAATCCCACAGCGAGCCGACTCAGCCAAATAACCCAGACTCAACTGAAAAGGGACAAACCCCACACCTTTTAAAGATGGATACAGTCACTCAGACACTGTAAACCGTGATTTTCACTTAATGGAGGAAGCATAACCGCTGCAGGACTCTGTCACCTTTTAAATAGAACTTTATTGTGCAAGATTAAGAACGACTGGGCCAAATAACAGGGAGCGTGTCCATTGAAAAGGTTACCATGTTGCTAATTAGAAGAGAGCAACAGCGCCCCCTTCTGTACATTCAAGTCTTACATTGATTTAACCTGCCTGTTCTGCACTATTCACTAGGATTACAGGCTACAGACTTACTCCCAATGGTTCAAATGGCTCATGCAACTAAAAACAATTTACTAATCATTCACTTTATTATTTTCCTTTTTTTTTTTTTTTTTTACAAAAATACCCATCTGATTTTTTAATACACATTTACACAAATAAAAAGGATGCTTGTGGCACCTATACTAAAAAAAGACTGCATTTTCCAGCATTAGACAGAATTAAAAAAATATCAAAAATTCAGTAGTACACAACTAAAAATGAAATAAAATTCTGCGGCCGCCTTAACCACGAGAACAGCAGTGCACGTTGCGACACGAGTTTCATTACATTTATTTAGTATGAGCTTCTCAAGCAAGGATGTTTGACAGAAGAAAAAACACTTCATGTCTTCAAGAGATCCTACTTTAAAAAGTGCACGGAAAATATATATATATAAAAGAGTCGAGTGCAAGTGGCACAGAATACCCACCGCACCTCTCTGACCACACAGGTGAAGCATCCCTAATAGCTACGTCGGGGAGGCCTTCATCCCGGAAAATGACATACAGCTGCCTCTGCTTTGCGTAAAGGCATGGAACGTCTATGGGGGCTGCTTACGGACTTGGCACGGGCGTCCTCTCAGGTGCCCGACACGGCACTCTGTGGCCGGCTGGGAATTCTACGAAAGCGTGGACAATTTATTGAAGTCTCTGACCTGTGGAAGCCCAGACCAGGAGACACTGAAACATTTGGACACCCGGTATGATCCTGATTTAATTTTAAAAAAAAATCAATAAATAAATTGAATTTCCACACAACTTTCACAGAATCCACATGGCCAGCTCTGTGTCACAGGCTCTGTGGTCCTTTTTTCCCTCAGTATTAAATTAATGGTGATTATGGAGAGGCATTGACCTCTGAGCACTTGTCCTGAAGGTCAAAGACAGCCACCAGTCCAGAGTTGGCTTGGATAGTGCGTGTGCGCATGTGTGTGTGTGTTCTCTCTACGCATTGGCTTCTGCAGCGCCGCTCGAATTCTGCATGCCAGACGTCTGAGGAGCAGTTGCTGACTCCGCCTCCGACTCCCGCACAAAGATGACAGCGTCGCCGCTCACGTTGATAAGGCACTGAGCCTGGGGGCAGAGGAACGCGATGTAAACAGAGGGAGGCAGCCAGGCAGTACGGTAGGTGCTCAGATATGCCTGAGGCCCACCTGGTTCTTGTTGGGGTTCTCCATGAAGACGCACTCCTTCATGCTGTAGGACACCACGGCATTCCCCCCCAGGGCAGCTACATGGGCCCGCACCATGGCAAACACCTCAGCGATGAAACAGTGCAGGAAGCCACTGACCCCCCCTTCCTGTGGAGGACAGACAGAGACACACACACTCACACTGAATCTCTCCAGGCTAAAACACTAACTCAATGCGCCGCCGTATTAGACGTTGCTATCAAAAACAAACATTTTATAAATGTAACCCTAATGCACCAAGCAGTTCACCCAGATTAAATGAAAATCATGCTTACGATTTTGATTAAATGAAAGAGTCAATAAAAACCTTTAACCAAGTTATGAAAGGAAACACTCACACATTAAAGCTTATCAACTGAGAATACATCAGAGACCTATTTATTCAAGACAGGCCGCAAGCATAGCAATCAAATGACTTTTAAACACGCCTCTTCACCATCATTTAAGAGCTTCAAATTCCTTGCCACAGGCAGAGCACTGAAATGTTCAAGCGTTGAATCTTTGTTGAGATCTTGAGAATATTGACCAATGTGAGCAGATTAATCCCTCCGTAAAGGGAGAGGTCTATTTCAGCAGGACAGGTCTGGGTGTTCCTGCTGGCGTGGTGTGGGGGGGAGCTCCCTTGGACGTGGCCCTCACCTCCCGCAGTGACGTGGTTTCTCGGATGAAGAACATGTTGATGATGCCCAGGTACTTGATGATTCGAGTGCCCGGGAGGAAGGATAGCGGGGTCATTTTGACCACAGAGACCGTGCTGCTGGGGAACGGGCGCATACAGCGTAGGGACCGTGAACGCCCATCTGGTAGTGGGCTGCCTTTCTCCTGGGAGGCTGCTGCGGGGGGGGGTGAGGGAGTGGGGGGGGGCACACAGGGAGCAGACACAGCCTTCAGAGGGTGTCATGGGAACAATGATCAGATGTTAGTCAAGAGCCATGGAAGCATGTATAGAAAGAGAGAGAGAGGCGGAGGGAGAGCGCCATCTGCTTCGATGTGGTGAAATGGCTGGGTGACAGCATTCAGAAACCATCTGAAGCCTCAACGATGTAGCTTAGCATGGCCTGCCATGGAGGAAACAGTACTCATGCATAGCATGCAGTACATGAATGGAAAGGAACGAACAGATGGGGGCGGGGGGGCGGCACGAACAAAACCAAACGAACAGGAGGGTAATCAGACGGCTATGCCTTAGCGATGATCAGAGAAGAAGACAAAGGAAACACAAAACAAGTCGTCTGCTGAGGGAGTTCTGCTGTTTTGGAGGAGCGAGAGTGTGAAAGATGTTACATTTCTTAAAATGTAACCTTACGGTTTATAGCTTTGATGCTTTTCAAGCCACCAGCTAGCCAATCAGAAAAGCCTACAGAGAATCTAAATCGTGTGGTGCTGGCTCGTGTTTCCAAATTCACCGAAATCAAATAAATCTTTAAGCTGTGCACAGACAAAATTAAAAATTATATTCTTGATGAGCGGTGACTGCGGGGTAAATGACAGCCGAGCCCAAATACGTCTAACCAGAAGCAGGACAAGCCCGCATGGGGGGGGTGTGTCCTCAGCTTTCACACTCTGTCAATCAGCTGTGCTTGATCGGTAATGCCATTTCTGGGGCAGCAAGGCTCCGCCCACCACCGTCATGGCAGAGGTAGATTACATAGTACCGCTGGGATTGTCACCAGAGTGCGCTAGAAACAGTGTCCTCCTACTTGTCTTAATTGATCCACGTCTTATGGCCTGAGCTTTCAGTTTAATGAGCTCTATCCAGGTGCTGCATCTGTCTGCAAAGGAACTGTAATCAACTGAGGTGGCTGAAAGTACACAGACAGACAAAAAGAAAGAAGAAAAAATAAAAAAGGAAAACATAACATGGATGACATTGGCTATTTGCGTCAAATCGCTTCGTCAGGAAAGCACTATCTGTCTGAGAGACAAAAGAAAAAAAGAATTTAAAAAGAACGTCCTGGTTGTAGTGCTAATGGACACATGGGCAGGCGGGGGGGGCCTTACCTCTGGCGGAGGTGTGGACGCCGCCGCCATCTTGGTGCCCTGTGGACAGAAGGGGAGGGCGGGTCAAGGCGTCTCCAAAACTAACCTAGGGCGGCCATCTTACCCCCAGCATGCCAGCATTGTTTACATTTCAATTGTGTGTTAATGTTGACATACCTTGACTTTTTATTTTTCTTTTTAGCTTGTTGTGTCTACCACTGCACGTCACGTATTTTTGTACCACCGTATGCTGTTACTCTATATGGTTGATGTGGCAGTAAAGTCCAACATGACGTGTCTGAATGTGCTTCTGCTAATATCCGTGTGACAAAAAAAAACCGCCATGTCTAGTGTAAGTGTCAGTCGCTGCGCCTCACAGACCACGTGGCAGCCTGCTGCTCTCTAGACACTGACAGGCATGGAGGTCTGGGCTGGAGGGACAGGACAAAGCTAAGGTCTTCACTCCTGGTCCTGGCATGTTCTCATCTAGAGCACTCTGGCACTTGATTACACTCATTATTTGCAAAGCCGAACTTCACATTCCTTCTATGCACAGAAAGAGAGCAGGAAAGCAAAACCGGCTGCCAGAAACAGGAGTGAAAACCAATGGAATATAAGGATGGATATTATTAGCTACACCCCCCCCCCCCCGCCCCCACAGTACAGTCAGCCCACAGTACCTGTGCCTTTGCTGGGGGAGAAGGGCTGTGGAGCTGGAGTCTCTGTGCACAGCTCCAGTGGAAACTGAAGCTGTTCCTCATTTTCTGATATCACTTCAAAATGAGAGCGGGAAGGGGGGGGGGAGGGGAGAGAGCGCAACATAAGGCTGGGAAGGATTTGGGAGACAATCAATCCTTTATCCACCAAGCGCAGGAAGGAAGCTTTCAGCAATCTAGCCTGCTCCCACTGACTAGATATCTTACTATTAATACTCATCATTTAACTTACTGGATGCTAAATGCTCATCTCCAGTAAACAAAAACCAAAATGACTGTATTCGACAAAAAAATAAATACATAAATAAAAAAGAGCCACCTTTCATGATTGCCTTCTCCATATTTGCTTTGCAGTTTTCTTGAGCCTGCTCCTTGTCAAAAGTCATGGCGACAGCAGTGACGGCCACCTGGTGGAGACAATGTGAACTGCTTACGGAGTCTCTCAAGAAAACAGACTGTGGCCCATACCTTCTGAATGAACTACATGCCAGTGATGCATGCTGAATTTTCCCATCAGCTAAGTATGGGTTATTGCATTACTAGCTCCCCCAAAAATCAACCAACACCATTAAACACTGGAAGTTCCACACCCTGACACAAGGAATTATTGCTTTATAGAGCAAGAAAAATTACTCGTCAAAAAACCCTCAGAAACTGTAGTCAGATACCTTTGCATGAACTTCCAGTATATGCAAACCTGCCCACACATTTGAATGCTTTTGAAGTTCAGATTTTAGGTCTACAAAACTAACTCATGCTAAGTCAAGGCTTTTAGCTCCTCTGGGTGCCCTGACATGCAAGAATCCAACAGAAAGCGGTCTCTGAGCAGAGCCTGGGCTGGCTGCTTACTGCTGCAGGCTCACCTGAATGAGCTCCTCCTCTGGTACGGCCACAGCGAAGTTCAAATGGCAAAGGCAGCAGGGAACCATGGAGCGCAGCTTGAAGTACAGACTCTGGAGGAGAAAACGGCTCCCTTGAGCACCAGCACTAAAGCTAAACAGTGCAAATCATGATGCATGAAAGCTTCAGTTAAGTACATTGATAATAATAACCTTTTATATTTTCTTTCAGCACATCACTTCATGCATTATGGATTCTCACACCTCATGACAGCAAACCCACACACATCTCAACCATCCTTCAGAGCTCGAAGCACACGGCCCTTAGGATCCACATCATAATATCATTCGGCGGTCGGCTAAGTTCCTAGGACTGGTCTCACCTTGAGCAGATTCTCACAGAGGTCATTAAAAATCTTGTTAAGTCCTTGGTTGGTCAGGTTAACGTTGTTCAGCCGGAATACGCGTACCGAAGTGAACATCTGAAATAAAATGAGGCTGCAGGCAATTCTCAGGGGAAAAACGTCAATCACTGACATCGGTTTTGGTGCCAAGCTCTTACCTGCCAGGCACTATGGAAAGCAGGAAGTCTTTACCTGTAAACTTGATGTCCAGTTGTAAATCCCAGGCATAATCTCCGTATTACAGCTATAAAAGCCTAAAACAGGGAGTATGCAAGTGAGCAAAGGATTGAGAGAACACTAAACGCTCATAGCAAATGTGAAATGCATACAGCATGATCTGGGCAAAGCCTGATTATGTGATAATCTCCGCTTCAGCTGGCACTGCATGAAGTGACATGACTTAAGAAGTTTTACCGAAGACTCATCTTTGGATCGGTGAACTTCATGCTCCAGGAACAAACAGACTAGGGTTAGTTGCTAGACTCAAATCTCAGGATGCCAGTGTTTCTCAACCCTGTCCTTGGAGACCCACATTTTATTTCCCTAAGAACTCATAAGAAAACTGCACAAGGTGTTTGGTGCTTTTGATTGTTTGCTTCATGTGCGAAAACTGGACTGAGAAACACAATGGCTGACAGCTTCTCAAAGATAACCTCTCAACGGCGAGACAACCACTCAGTGGAGCCTTTGGTTTTTAAAGTCCTTAACTAGCTCCTGGTGACTCAGTAGTTGGTTCCATGAAATAGTCATAAGGTTTAGACTGCCCCAACCACTAGAGGATGGTCCAGTCTCCTGGAATTAGACTGCCTCAGGCCAGCAATGTGTTCAGTTGGGGTGTTGAGGCTGATTGGTGGGTGGGCTGGACTTTCAGAGCCTTGTGCTGCTGAACGCTTGCCCGGACTGGAGAGCTGCATCCAGGGACCCCATGCCCTGCACCTTCAAAGTGGCGACGGTGCTGGTACCTGATGGCATAGGCGCGTCAGTGAGGAGGGAGTGGATGTCCTCCACGGCGTCTGTGTCGTCAATCTGTAAGGACCAGAGATCCGCTGTGTTGAGTTCCTCAGTGAATAGCGTTGACACACCGCCAGTGTGACATCAACGCTTTCAGAGATGACGACAGAAGGACTCACTTCAAGGACAAAGGCATCCTTCTTTCCGTGTGACAAGTCAAGCTCCGACACCTCATCCGAGCTTTCCGAGTGCGACCGGAAAAGTCGGGAACGCTGCCGGGACTCTGGAATAGGCGACCCAATCACCTCCTCGATGATCTCCTACCAACAACCCAAACAGAGAAGGTGAATGCCAGCGGCAATAACCCATCCTGTGCTCGGTTTTTCGGATGGGAGACCTGGCTAATTCCAGAAAACATGATGTCAGCCATGGATCAGAAGCTTGAAATGAAGATGCAGTCATCCTGTGGAATGCTGCCGAAGGTTCGTGCTTTTCATAGCTAATCGGTATGGTGGCTAGCGAGGGACAAATGGACCTGATCAGCACGACTCCTAATGTATTTTTTTTTTTGCAAACTGCAGCTTGGTTTTTCATCTCTGGCATTAAAAAGTCACTTCTGCCCTCTACCTGGCTGGTTTCTGGTTATTGCCAGTGTCTCCCGCTTGGCCTTGTTCCTGTGTACTGCTGTCTTAGAAATTTTGAACCTGGAAGCAACATGCTGCTTACCGTAGCCTTCTGCCAGCAGAACCACGATTAAACCAGGATTTAAATATGCAGATTTGCTTAGAAGTATAGAGTGGTCTCTTAATTTTTCCCACTGCAGTATATGTATATATACAGTGAAGAGTGGCCCGTTTAATGTATTCTATATTTATGACTACAAATCCACCAGATTATCAGTTCTGGAACAATGCATGTTTTTGACATGAGCAACCAATAAATGCAGGAAGCAGTAAGAGGACTTCTAGATATTTTATGGGCTGTGATTTGCTGGAATAAAACCTCTGCACTCCTTCAGATTGATATCAGACTGAATAAGTTGCTACACGGATGGTAATTTCATAAACGCTCCAAAGACCTTCCTGAAGAAGTCATGTTCATTTTGTCAATTTCATTTCATTTCCATTTCAATGTAACAAGACATCCCCAACTCCCCAGCCATGGAACATAGCTAGACTTGCACAGAGGAGGACGATGACATCATGAGCCAGCAATCTTCGACATGATAAACAATACGACAAAGTGAATTTATTTTATTTTGGGGTGACCCTTTAAAAGGCATCCAGTAAGAAAGCCCAGAGCAGTAAAGAATTATATAAAAGATGCAAAATATGATATTGGTAGTTAAAGTCAAATGTTTCTGATAGAATATCTAAGAAACACAGCCACAAAATTAGCAAAAGTGAAATGTTTAACCCCATTAGCCTTTAATAGATAACATAAATACACCAAGTTATGCATAAGTATTTCTTTGTGATGAATTTTGTGAACACAATGAATGTTCATGGTTTAATGTAGCATATTAATGCCTCTGAATGGCTCTGGGTCCCAGCCAAAAACTGGGGGCGGGGGGGGGGGGGGGGTCTTTTAAAAAAAAGGGAACCCCCCAAATTAAAAAAAAAATTCCCCCTACATCATCTGAAACACAACATGGAGTGGACACCTGACGATTCTGTGAGGCCAGTCCACAGCTGAAGTAGCTGTCCTTGGATGGCCTTGTGTGTGTAAATATTGGGCATTCTGGACTGTTGGCACCTCGCCAGCAAATGGCACAAGCCAGAGCCATAAACCGACAGCTCTCGCCCTCCAGGTCTACCAGCTGCATGGCCGCTCACCTGGGGGTGGATCTCGTAGAGGTCCTTGTTTTTGGAGATGGTGTCGTTGATCTTCTTCTGCATGTTGGAGATATGCTGCTCGTAGGTGATGTCGCTGGGCGTCTTTCCCGCGATCTGGATGCCCCCCGGAGCGGGCAGGGCCATCAGGTACACCCCTGTGGCAGACTGAGCACACGAGGCAGGTCACGCCATGCCATCCTCTTTTCAATGTCCAGTATCACTTTTTTTTTTTCCTTCTTTTAACACACATAAAACAACATCCATCTTGTGATACAGCTGTCGCATTTCAGCAAACAGCAGAAGCAGGAATCTGTTAAGAACAAGGAAATAAAAAGGTTCCGACTTGCAGAACGACCCCGTGGCGCCGTCCCCTGACCCCTGACCCCAGGACCTGCTCACCGCCAGCCCCACCAGCATGTTCTCGCCCACGCTGATCTGCACGCGCAGCCCAAACAGGGCGTTCATGCCGCGCAGCTTCAGCTTGTTCATCAGCTGGGTGTGCAGCTCATACTCCATGAAGGGCAGCAGGTTGCTGATGGCAGTGGCGTTCACCTCCCCCTGGGCCTTCTTCTTCTGCCGGCACAGCCTGCCAGGAGGGACGGGACAGGATGGTCAGGCGGCTGGGGGCTCTAATTCAGCTTTAAGCTGAGGGCCATTCTGAGGTAAGATGGGCAGCTCACAGAGGAGAGCGAGACTGGACACAAAGCTCACGGTACAAAATGAACAGTCTGACCTTTAATTTCAAAGGTTTTCATTAAAAGGAACAAAAAAAAATGCTGAAATCTGTTAAGGTCAAAGCACTTTCAACCGTGCTCTTCCTGTGATATTCAGGAGAGCTCCGCAATGTTCCTAAATACCAAGCCAAGCCCTCACTCCTGGTGAACGTCACGTGGGGCTTTATGGCCCGGAGCGTACCTGGCCTGGATGAGGCTGCCCTTGCCCATCACCGTCGCCTCCACCGGCAGGTCTATGGTGGTGAACAGCACATCTGGCACCTTCTGCCGGCGACAGTTGTAGCAGCACGTGAGGTGAGCTGGGAAGGGCATGTTGAGCTCGTCGTAGGGAATGTGACAGAAGCCACAGCTAGGGGGCGACGGATCCTCCAACCTGCTGAGCAAATAATGCAGGGACCTTAAAACAGTGCTGCACATCAGTGTATATACTTACAAGGTAAATACGTAACATGTACAAGGCACTGCATGTGATTCAAATTAACCCTACATACACACACACGTCCCTTATTGTATATGGAGAAGCAACATGACTCATAAGTACTTAAACATTTTATTTCAAATTGATGAACCAAAATATAGCATTAGCGCTTAGAATTGGGATTGGTTGGTCCATAGGTGTATGGCAAATATTACACGTCTGAATATTAAAACAGAGAACCTCTGTTTTTGTGACCTTATACGAGGGAAAAAAAAATGGAGTCAGTATCAAAAACATGGACTGTCTGTAGGTCCCTGATGAGCAGATCAGGAAACACTGCCCTGACATTCTCTGACTTTTTTGTTATAGATACAGAGAAAATACATAATAAAAATATGAGTAAATATGAAGGAACTGATTAACTCTCTCACAGAGTGGAGGCAAAATTCATCAACACAAGTAAATCCTTTTCCTCATTTGTTACCAGCAAGAGAAAGAAATTTGTCGAAATTCTAGGATTTAATAATTAAATTCTGACATTCCTGCTACATGGGCAGGATGATCAGCATTCTAAAGCTGCCCAGGAAATAAATTGTTGCTACCCTGACAGTCAGTTTGCAGAAAGAGGCGTCAAATTGTCGACCAAAGACGAGGAACAGAAGTTCCTCTTACAAGTCATGCAGGGACATTGGCGTCAGTATCCTGATGGTAGCAGGAAAACTGCTTTGGCTGGACTGTCAGATGTAATAAGCCTACCTGAATGACATACTGGCAAGATCATTTGCTAATACTGCATTAAATATGCATTGGGCTTCACTGATAATTGACACTGTCTTTGTCAGGGCCTGCAATTTTTTTGGTTTTTTGGTTTGTTGGGATATGAAGACTGTGCTCAAGGTCAACTGATATCTGTCAGGACAAACTGAACTTTTTTTTTTTTTTTAAATGTTTTAGACATTCTGTTGTTAATTTATTTTGCATATTTTATGCATTCCCATGGTTGCTGTGACAAATTATTTTGACTAAATAAAATGCAAGAGTGCCTGATTGTCGCTACATAACGAATATCACTTGTAATGTTCAAGACTTCAGGTGGTCTGTGCAACCCTTAAATATGGCACAGTTTCACTCATTTTTTTCAAAATTTTTCTTCTTACAAAGAAGGACGAGAATGCAGCCTCTTGTGGCATCACTTACAAAAAACAGGGCCACTCCAATAATGGTTTAAAAACATGATTTATATAACCTTTGGTAATACCCACTGATTTGAGAAAAATCTGCCACACCTATTTTGATAATTCATAAAAATATAACGAGAGATCAATGCAAATTTGATAATGTTTTGGTGGAGGTCTGTATCCTGCAAATCAGTTTGTGACCCATGAAACGGAGCCCGAGAATATCCTTGGTGTTAAGGAAAATATGAAAGTCGGCCTCGCTGTAAAGAAGGCCGGGCGCCATGACAACCTGTGTTCGCTGTAGCTGTCCAGGCAGCCCTCCTGCATGAACTTGGGGTTGAGGATCGCTGCGGTGCCCGATGCAGACAGGATGCACACCTCCTCGCTGAACAGAAGGGGCAAGGACAGAGATAGAGGGATCATACCACGTCACATCATAGGAACCAAAAGCAGTACCACAAAGGCCGCAGTATAGGGATGCAAGAAACTAACATGATGAAACTGATGTGCATCTATATGAGCTATACCTGCATGATGTAGAGTACAGTGCAGAAGTCTTAGGCATTCAAACAAAATGATGTTTAAATGACCTTCATGTTGCTGAAATACTATGATATTATGCCTGTCAGCTTAGGCATTTCAAAACTTCTCCTAAAGTCACCCCAGAATTTGCGGCAACCGTCCAATACAGCCATGCATTTTTTGACTTGACCCCAACCTCCAACCAGTTTGGCTAATTAATACCTCATTGAGTTAACTAATTGAATGAACTAATTAACTGAGTCGGTGGTGAAATTTAACGAATATTTACAATGACTGGGGTGCCCCTGAGGAGAGGTTTGAGACCAAGTTGGGTTTAATAGCTATTCAACGAGACATCAGGAACTTTTTGGAGAAAAGAAATTCTTGTTGTTTAGTGTGGCTATTAATTTGCACGTGTTCCAAAGCTAAATTCTTTCTGTGCAAATATACACTTACAATGCAGATAAATTTTCTTAAACACACACACACACACACGTCGGGTAAACATATCTTTATGCTCATTCATTTCTATGGGGAAAACGCTAAAGCTAACTATGACAACCGTAAACCCCACCTAGGCCTAACCATAACCATAAGTAACCAAGCAAAATACAAGAGTTTTTTCATAGCAGTCACCGACTTTTGTAAAAAAAAAACGGATATTTATCACGTTGTGTGTCCCCATAAGGTAAGGTATCCCCGCTCACAGGACACCCCTCACCAGATGCTGGTGGACTCGCTGTAGCCCACCACGGCGTGGCAGCCCAGTGCTTTTGCATGAGACTTGATCTCCTGCCGGACCTCCTCCCACCAGGCATCTCGGGTCTCTGGCTCATCTGAAACGACACAAGGTCGACGCCGGGGGGGGGGGGCGCTCGTGAGGC
>JAODLC010000001.1:11742600-11761765 GCA_026781145.1 Hippopotamyrus pictus
TTTATATATAGACATACCATTTATATTTACATATGATGAACAATTTGGCAAATAATCTACACAGCAAAAAAATCTGAAAAAAAGTGGCAAGTACAAAAATGTTTCGTAACTTTACAAACGGCGCCCCATATAGTTTATCAGTGATTTCATGTTCGCTGAAGTTTCTGCTTTTTAACAACTGTGTAAAGTAATGTTATTTGTTATATAAATCAACTCAGGTGAAACAAAGATGTGCGTTTTCAGGGTTGCCAAATCTCAAGCATCTGGCGCATGACACTCACGCTTTCAGACTTATTTTTCTTTGTTGCTCAAAGTAAATATATTTAGGGAGAATATGTTACATTAGCCTGTTGCAAGCAATAATATAAGAAAAACAATTAACACTGTGTAGAAATGTAAGGCAATCGGAAAATAAGTGGATTTTGATCATTTCACCATGTAGGGAAGTAATAACTTAAATAAGCTTTAGTTATCCACTTTGAATAAAGTCACAAACGATTGGCCATTCTATACAGTCCACTTTACCAAGCTTAATGTCCTGTATAGTCACCTTTCTGATCAATGACCGTCATGGGCCTCTTATCAATTCAACCAGTCAAATTTTTGATTTGATCACATCCTATATTATCTGAGGCAACTAGGACAGCCTTCTCAGATGCTGCTTGATCTTGATCTTGGTGAATCTCACACTTCAGTAAGGCCCAGTAGTTCCCAGTGGGGGTGATGAAGGGGGTCAGGTCATCATTAGATCACCTATCAAGTCTTTCTTGGTCAGCCCGTTTATGGAATGCTTTGATGCATTAATATTATTAAGTTTTTGCAAGCTGCTGACTTCTTATACCAATGTTTAAAGAAGGTGTCTTCTAAAAATTGGCAGTAGATCTTAGTGAATTTTTGCACAAAGTTGCAAAGATACTACAAATTCATTACTAATAATTGCAGCCCACACCGACACTCCTCTACCACCTTGTTGCCACTTGAAGAAGGTGCCCATCTGTTGGCCCTCACCGCTCCGCTCCGCTCACATGCTCTGTAGTGTACTGAATCAGTCGATCCTCAATAGCTCCAGTCCAGCAGAGGCAGATTTTAGTACAAGAATAGTTATTTGTAGTTATTTATGAGTATTCACTAAAATATTATTGTCACAACCGTTTTTATTTGTCCGTTTTAATTTTATTTTTGAAATATTCATTTATCGGCCATTATAAATGCCAATACCGATAGTTTGGAAAATGCTTAATATCGGCCGATAATATCGGCCTGCCGATAAATCGGTCGGGCTCTACATTGCAGTTAATTTATGTCATCTCTATACATGCTCTCTATATTTACTCCAAACAGAAAGTATTCAGATAAAATAGTGAGCATGCTCTATTTTAAACAGTCCATTCTTAAGTCTATCTTTATCTGGACTGAAAATATTGGTATGTGTCACACCCCCCTCGTGAGATTGCCGGCTTGTTCAGTGAATTGTCTGCACCTGGAGTTGGCCCCTTTAAGAGCCTGTGCCACCTCACGCTGAGTTCTGACATAATGAGCATTTCCTGCTTGTCTCCCATGTAGCCCTGATCTAACCTGCCTGCCGTGTTCCTGTCCGCTTCTGTTCCCCCCAGATCCCCATGTTGTCTCTACTCCTGTCCAATGTCTCCTGTGTAGGACTGACTTCCCTGGCTTACTTGATCTTCCGCTTCATGACCCTGACCACATTTCTGCCTCTCAATTCTGCTTCTGTTTGCCCTGGTTCTCATAAATATACCTGCTATATATATATATATATATATATGGTATATGAATGGTAGGAGAATAGATGTTTGTATGGAAAGAAGGAATTCATCGCAATTGTAGATTAAAAATGGGCTGTTGTACTTACAGGTTGTTAACCATTGTATTTTTTGTTGTAGGATGGATACCGCAGTTTGGTCATGCCTGTTATTCTGCCTGTTGCTATTCATAGCTGATGCAAAACATCTTCAGCAACAAACGGGACCGATTACATGCAAAGTTTCCATGGCCACCAGCATGGACCTCTCTTACAAACACCTTAGTAAAGTTCCAAGAAACTTGCCAAGAAACATTCAGGAGCTGGACTTGTCTCACAACAACATTTCCAGTTTACACAACAAGGACCTGGAGGGTCTGCCAGACCTCTGTATTCTGAAGATCACACACAATGGCCTGTTAGACATTTCCCTATCTGCCGTCCTGGGAAATATTAAACTGCAGCTCCTTAACATTTCCTTCAATGCTCTGAGAACCATTCCAGAGCTTAGTCTGCCTGATCTTCGAGTTCTTGACGTATCAGAAAACCTGTATGGATCTTATTACTTAGGAAAATCCTACAAAAGTCTTTTAAACCTTGTATTTCTTGCACTTGGAAGTCCTCAAGCAAGATCGATAAATTTGAAAGACTTTGCTTCACTCCATGCAATCCCTCTCCAGAGTCTGAAATTAAGCAGTGGAGTTGAGATGAAATTGTATGAACATGGATCTATTGCTCAGCTAACAATGCTGCAAGAGTTGACTCTTCACATGACATTCTGTGAAAACCCAGAGATATTCGAAAATATCCTGCAAGATCTGAACAAAACTAATGCGGAAAGTTTGACTCTGGTAAAGTTCTTTCCTGATATTTGTAATGTCTCCAATGGCATTTTTGCAGGTTTTAGAGGTTTAGGACATCTTAAAAGCCTTTTCTTCTATAACACCTGGTTCAATAGCTCAGTTATGAACAGTTTAGTGCGCAACGTTATCCAGTCTCCAGTTAAGATATTATCATTTTATAACATAACCTTTGCCCAAGACACACCGGAAGGTATCCAGATTCCTAATGTTCCAGGATATAATAAACCAGGAAATATCAGAATCATAGTATTTCAGACTATACACCATTATCAATATAATTTCCCTTTGATCAATATCAATGTAACTCTTTTTCCCTACTTGAACTACGTGAAATTCTCTGGTACTGGAATGAGCATACTTCCATGCAATCTTATTTCAGCTCTTCCGTCACTCCAAGTCCTTGATTTGTCAGACAATCTCTTGAATGGCCGGGGACTATGGTGGCCATCCTGTTCTTTTAGCAATGTCTTTCCAGCTTTAAAAGAACTTTATGTGAGAAGCAACAAGTTTGTAGACCTCCAGTTCATCTCCAATCACACTTATGAGATGAAGAATTTGAACAAACTTGACTTGAGCACCAACTCACTCAGGCTGATGGGAATGAACTCGTGGCCCCCTCACCTCACTGAACTCTCTCTGAGTGATAACTCTCTGGGTGATGAAGCCTTCAATTACCTTTCCCCTTACGTGGAAATCGTTAACCTGTCACACACAGGCATTACAGCCTTGACACAAGCTGCCGTCTCCCAGCTGTCTAGTTTAAAACATCTCTTCTTGAGCTCCAACAGCATCAGTAGCCTGCCTTCTGACCTATCACTGCCTGATCTGGAGGAACTGCACATTAACCAGAACAACATCAACACCTTGAATCAAAACACTTTTGAAGGACTGCCTAGACTGAAGAGACTGAAAGCTGGAAGAAACCCCTTTGCCTGCAATTGTGATATAGCCTGGTTTGTGACCGGCTTTAATAAAACTCTGTTAACTGACTGGCCCTCTGATTACACCTGCTCCTCTCCACACGATCTTGCTGGCATGGCATTAGAAAACTATCATCCTGGCTGGGTGACTTGCACCCCATGGATTCAAGCGGTTATTTCGGTAGTAATAATTATAATTGTAACTGGGGTGTTGGGATATGCATTCTACACTTTTGACGGCGCCTGGTACCTCCAGATGCTGTGGGTATGGCTAAGGGTGAAGCGCAGGGGCTACCAGGAAGCCAATAGGTTGAGAGCAGCTGCCTTCAAGTACCACGCCTTCATCTCCTATAGTCAGAAAGACTCTGAGTGGGTGGACACCCAACTGGTACCCAACCTGGAAGCAGCAAATTTTAACCTCTGCATCCATGAACGGGACTTTGTTCCTGGTGACTGGATCATCGACAACATCATCAACTGCGTGGAAGATAGCTACAAAACATTGTTTGTGCTCTCCCAGAACTTTGTGCAGAGCGAATGGTGCAATTATGAGCTGTTCTTCGCTCAGCATCGGGCTCTGAGCATCCAACAAGACTCCCTGGTCTTCATCCTGCTGGAACCCATACCTGCAGACTCCCTCCCTAAGAAGTTTCTGAAGCTGAGGACTCTTCTGAGACAGCAGACCTATATGGAATGGCACAAGGACGAGCGTAAGCAACAAGTCTTCTGGACAAACCTGAAGGCCATGCTTCAGGTAGCTGATAAAAGCATGGTTCTGGAACGTGTTGCTAAGGAGGTGTCAGAATTGTGTCACCTACTTAATGAAAATGAATAAGATTTCAAGTTCTTCTTTTTTCTGTTTTGGCAAAATAAGGGTTAGTGATGATGATTCTTAATGATTTAGTCTCCTTATATCAGCATCATAATCCAAGCAATTTTTGAATTTTGAAATTTTTTCTTGATATTTCATCTATATATGTTTTCTGATACTGTTTTATAATGATTCCGGCTTAAATTGCAAAGTGGCTAATGGTTATGTTTTAGTGGCTAATGGTTATGAAATAGTTTTCATTTATATCAGGGGTGGCCAATCTTATCCGCAAAGGGCCAGTGTGTATGCAGGTTTTTGGGATAACCTGTAGTTCAGCTGTTCAAGCCCAGGTGTGAGGACTCTTCAGCCAATCAGTCCTCTAATTAGTAATATAATTAGGGAGTTGCAGCGAAAACCTGCATACACACCAGCCCTTTGCAGATAAGATTGGCTACCCCTGATTTATATGAATTAAGATGTATTAGCTTCATAATGAATGTCAATCAGAAATGACTAAAATAATACAAAATGCGGATTTTCTAGTGTAAAATCAGGATATGGTAAGTTTCAGAAAGTAATACAGTTTATTTAGAAAAGCTAAAATTACTTGGAGCATGTGTGCAGGAAGCGTTGATGGCGTGCAGAGGCTTTCTACTAAATGTGCCCCTGATGGAAACACAATAAATAGACTTCTTCATATGAGTATTTACATCCTCCAGTCTATACTTGTGGCCTTTTTTGTGCATTGCGTCCCTCTCTTGGAGGGAAACCTGTCGTCTGATCTTGGGTAGAGAAACTTCCCCTGATACCAACTGTAACAATGTATGATGAGCCAGAGAGCCATAAAATGGGCTTTAGCTTCAAAATATTGTATCGTTTACTCTCCACCAGCACTGAACACTAGCTCCTGCATGCCAGTCGGCTGTTGCGCTTAGCAACAAATTCTTTGCTATCAGCAGAACATCTACCGAAGCGAAAAATGTGCTTGTGATTGGAGACTCGATTGTTAGAAACGTTAGCATTCTAACAATCGGAAAGCAGCGGTTTATGTAAAATACCTTCCCGGGGCCAGAGTTTCCAACATCGAGGCGAAATTGGACTCCTTCTCCAGCAACGAAGTCTCCACCTTGGTTGTTCACATTGGAACTAATGATATAAAATCCTGACAATCCGAGGTATTAAACAGGAGCTTCATTTCTATGTGTGCAAAAGCTAAAATAAAATGTCACACTCTAATTGTCTCTTGTCCCTTACCAATTCTCTATAGAAGGGATGTAACCTATTATAGGCTACTCTCCCTAAACCTTTTTTGGGAACAGCCTGGTTTTTAGAAATGGGACGGTCTTCATCCTAATTGGGGAGGATCATTTATGTTATCCCAAAACATGGCAAGTAAATTACCTGCCTGACTGAGAGCACCACCCAGGCCTCAGCCTTGCGATCTTAAATCGAAGGCTGTTTATTCCCCCACCTTTAGATCATGTTCAGCCTTGACCCAGGTACTCCCTCACATGACATCCCCTAAACCTAGCGCCTATTTAGAAACAGAGTTGAGTGAGCATAGAAAGAATTTTGTAAGTATTATTAGACCAATACTTAGATCTAAATGTTCTTCTGGGGGCTCCTATGCAATTAACTTAATATCAATCCCATTAATAAGATTGAATGAGCCACACCATAAATCCTCCATAAAATGCGCACTATTGAACGTTCGCTCTTTAGCAGCTATTTTTAACTCACTAATAAAAATTTTATCCAAGACTATCAAAGATTTTACAACATTTGAAGCAATGCTAATGCACATGGTGTCCGACCCACCCATCTATATTCTTATAGTATACAGACCACCAGGATCATACAGACCGAATACAAGGAACATCTCTCTGACTTAAATATCGACTTAGAGAATATTATAATACTTGGAGACTTCAATAAACATGATTTGATGACTTGATTCTTACGGAGTTTATGCTCATCATGTATCTGTCTGTCCATTGAATAAGTCCTTCTCTGACCATTTTCTAATCACCTTTGTGATTGAGCAACCCTCTTTGTCTATGGCAGAGAAGATCATTAGGACACATCCCCTAAGTTAAGGTCCATCCCAGTGTGGCTCAGTCGGCTAAACCTGCGTGCCTATAGTCAGAAGGTTGCCAGTTTAAACCCAGTCTCAGCACGTCTGTGGCTGCCCCAATAGGTGGCTGCCTTTCACGAACAGCTTACTCTTCAAAGAGCAAGTTCAGGGAGGTGTAAAGACAGTTTACCCACAGGTATCAATAAAAGTGTCTATTACTAAATGACAGAAATTCCCTATGATTTATTAATGGAGTAAGTATTGTGAACTTCATGTCATGTCAATGAAGTCACCCATGACTTCAATGCAGTGGTTACTTGGATCTTTGATGAAACAGCTCCATTGAAAAATAAAGTAGTAAAAACCAATGGACACTCCCCATGGTTTAATGATTACACACACGCTTGCAAACAAGAGTGCTGCAGATTGGAGCACAAATGGAAATCCACGTGCTTAAAAGTATTCAAGTTAGCATGGTCCAACAGCCTGCAACAATTCAAGCAAGCCCTTTATAGGGCACATTCAGCCTATTATTCTAACCTTATTGATTGCAACAGAAATACCCCTCATTACCTTTTTAAAACAATAGGTCATCTAACAAAGAAGGCTGAACCTCTGCTACTGAGTAATTTCTGTAGGCAGTATTATATGAAGTTCTTTAATGACAAAATTACAAATATTAGGCTTCAGACATGTTCAAATGGCTCACACTTAGCGTCAGTACAAATGGAACTTGAACACACCCTTAATGTTTTTGAATTGATTAATGAACAAGAGCTAAAAACTATTATAATTAAGATCAAACCAACCACTTGTCCACTGGACCCAATCTCCACTAAGCTTCTTAAAAATCCCTGGGAGCTCCGGTAAGACCTATAACTGTCATAATGAATGCGTCCCTGTTATCAGGTGATGTTCCTGACCAACTTAAAATAGCAGTAATCAGGCCACTGCTGAAGAAGTCAAGTTTTGATGCACAGGAGCTCAGCAATTACAGACCTATCTCTAACGTATCATTTTTGTCTAAAGTTCTGGAGAAGATAGTTGCTGCTCAAATTCACTCATACTTGGAGAGACCCAACATACTGGATTGTTTCCAGTTGGGCTTCCACCGGGGACACAGCGCTGAATCTGCCTTGACTGAAGTCGTATACAGTAAGTTAGACTACTGTAATGCTGTGTTATCTGGTAGCATATTGAAAATGCAGGAGCTTCAATTGTCACCTGGATCAGGAAGTTTGAACACATAACCCCCATATTTAGTTCCCTGTATTGGCTTCCTGTTAGGTTTAGAGCTGACTTCAAAGTTCTCCTACTTACATAAACACTTAAAGGTCTAGCTCCTGCCTACCTGACAGAATTACTTCAAGTTTATAAGTTGCATTGTCCACACAGGTCACAGAATACAGGTTTCCTTGTCGTTGCACATATAAATAAAGTGAGAGTGGGCAGTAAAACATTCTGCTACAGGACCCCTATATTATGGAATGGTCTACCAGCCTATGTTTGGGATGCTGATTCAGTCTAAGTCTTTAAATCTCGACTGATGACCTATTACTTCAGTTTAACTTACCCGCAACCTAACACACCATAACTATGGCTGCTGGTGCTGCTGTACATGCCCTTTTTATCCACTTTGCTTATCCATTTACGTGTCAACGCATGCTCTGACCATCCATGCTCTCTGCCTTCCCACATGCCTGGGTGGTGCCCAGGGTGGGCACCATCTGAGATGGAAACCTGGTTCAGTCTGATGGAGGGGTGACATCACAAATGGGCCATACGAACTGTATCATCATGGGCGCAGCCTTCAGTGCCACCCTACACAGGCTGGCATGCAGAACCTACTTATGGATGGACTTTGGCCACCCTACACAGGCTAATGTGGATAATGGACTCATTGATGAACTTCTGTCTTTCTAAATTTATTTCATTTTTTCCTTCCTCTTGCCTATTCTCTAATGATGTTGTAATGTATCACAAGACATCCATGTAAAGCACCTTGGAACAACTTTGTTGTAAAAGGCGCTATATATAATTGAATTGAATTGAATTGAATACCCAATCACATTTCCATTCACAAAGCAGGAACAGAAGACTCTACAACAGTGATTCTCAACCTTGTCAAAGCCTACTTTTTTGCTCCCTCCAAGCTACCTGCCAGATAGTCCACATTTTTGCTCCCTACAGGGAGCTGGAAGGGAGCAAAAACATAGACTGTCTGGGGGTCCCGGAGGACCAGGTTGGGAAACAAGCTCTAGAAACAAGTAGCAGTCAGATGAAAGTGCCCACATCCTCACAGCTATACTATCAGAATTAGAATTCACTGTATTGGCCAGGCAGATCTGCATGCACTAGGACTTTGTCTTGGTAGTAGTGGTGCATACTTTCACAATCAACACGGAACATTGATTGGTATTTACAAAATGTGCAACATGTACCACCCCAACTAGCCGCGCAAGTTTACCTGTTGCCTATAACTAGGTTACCAAATAGACACAAATAAATAATGTTATACATGAAGTATATCTGTGCATGGTTATGTTCAAAAGGACATAGCAGCAGCAAAATATGCAAGGAGCTCAAGAATGTGTAAAAAATGTGGGGGCGGGGGTCCACAGGCATGCAAATGTTATGGAATAGAACTCAAATCTGATCGGTTAGCATTACTAATATAGAAAGAAGCCATTTAAAGGTTGATTTGGTTTTCCATGTCCAAAAATATCTGCCAGATGTCTCTAGAATAATCAACGTTATAAGAAGCTCTGATTAACAGAATGAGATGCTTCAGATTTCATTTTTATCTCTTGGTATTGAGTGGAGGGGACTATGGCCACTCCTGGCTACTCCTTAGGTCCAACCCTGCGGAGGTCCTTATATCACCTTATATGTCACCCACGTGTTTGGTGTCCAGGCCAGATGTGCTCTTGGTGTGCACAGCTGCAGGCAGTGTTGCTTGGGAAATGGTGATACCCTTCCATGCACTGAGTTCAATTAATGTGTCAGATTAAAGGCAATAAGTACTGGATCCCAAATCTAAAGAATAACAATGAAACATACAAATAAGACCCCTGTATGAATCTAAGAATTGTTAGTTACCTTTTTCTGATTTTCAAAGTCAGCCTTACTTATGTAATATTCAGAAACACCAGTTTAAACAGTCGTTTTGAGATTTGGCAGTTCATGCTCTGCTAGGTTTACATCTGCACACTATTTCCTGTTTATGTAATTTCTCATTACATTTCCTATTTTAGGAGTCAGGCTTTAACATCTTAAAATGATATGTCCTATTAATATTTATATTGTATTTTTTATTTGCACAATGACCAGAAAGAATGCTATCTCAGCTCAGTGTATGGCTCCACGCATCATACATCTGAAATTGACAATAAAACCTACTTAGGTATCTGTTCAGACCCCACTGAATAAAAAAAAATGGATTAAAAAATATATATGTGTGTGTGTGTCTGTGTGTGGAATTCATGAGACTTTGACAAACCAGAGCAATTTTGATGAGAAAAATATATGTATATATAAAAATTTATACATTATCTACTTTAGTGTTGTATTGCACCTCTGCTTGGGGGGTCATTGTTCTACTGAGAGGTAAGTTTTTTCCATGCTTCAATTTCAACAAGTTCTCCTACAATATTTCCCTTTGTTCATAAACTAGACTACCTGTCCAGTAGAGCATGATATGGACACACATCACTGAAGGACTGAAATTTGTTGAAGCACAGGCAGTGTTCAGTTTGCACCACACACTGTACTCATCTGGCTACAAAGCTTTTCCCTGGGTCATCACACTATTATTATTGTAATCATTTTCAGAATCAGAATCATTTTTAATGACTGCACGACTGAGGTCGGTGGAATTTGCTTTTGCGACAGCATGGTAGGTAAGCTCAAATCAACTTTGTCCATAACATGAAGCATAGTTAAATAGGAACATCACAAAAAAGAATGACTAACACAATAGACTATGTTCACAGATACCACAAACCAAAACTGACAGATTATATCCACAGTCCATATTTATAGGATAGACACAGGAGATTTCAGTGCAAACGTAAACTCTGCCACCTATAGAGGTAGACAGAGTCCTCATTGCAGTGGGGGAAAAAAGCTGTTTTTAAAACTGGATGTTTTGGCAGGCAGGGGATTATAGCACCTCCTACAGGGCATCAGCTGGAAGAGTGAGCTGGGTGAGAGGGGTCACAGATATGTTTTTTGTCATTTTGAAATTGTGGTTGTGATATACTAATTCAACTGGTGGGAGGGGGTGCCAATCACTTTGGATGATTGGTTGACTTTTCGCTGGCTTTTTTGCATGTGTGACCGCCTGAGCTACTGTACCAAACTGTTATGGTGGAAGTGAGTATACTCTCAGTAATACCCGTGTAAAACTGAAGAAGAAGGGTTCGTTTCGCTTTCATTTTTTGAGCTGTCTTAATAAAACCAGTCTTTGCTGGGCTTTATTGGTAATGTGGTCTGCGCTGATGTTCCCTCTGAGTGAATTTCTGAAGTTAGTGCTATGAAATTTGAATGCATCTGTCATAGTTATGGGGGTCTCCCGAAATGTATGTGGGGGTTTTGGGGAGGGGGCTATGACTGAAATACTGAAATCTCTCATGAATTCTTGTGTTTCAGATGTGCCGAACTGGAGGGTGTTATCAAGTGACTGCTTGGGCTACCGGCTCACAGTATCACTCTTTATTTTATTGGTTATAAATCCAATTATAGTTGCGTTGTCTGCATATTTAAGAATGGTGAATGAGCTGGGGCGGGAGTTTAGGTGATTTATGTAGGGGGAGAAGAGCCACGGTGAGAGGACACAGGCCTGGGGGGGCATCTGTGCTAAGCATTAGAGGGCAAATAAAAGGCTGTTCATCTTAACCCTCTGCTGTCTTCTCCACAGGAAGCTCCAAATTCAGTAGCATATTCAGGGGTTAAGTTTCATGTCCAGAAGTCTATTGAAAAGACTGCATGGACTTACTGTATTGAAGGCCAAGCTGGAGTCGATGAATAGGATGCGGGCGTAGGTGCTGAGTGATTCTAGGTGCTGTAACGTATGGGGGAGGGGTATATTAACTACATCCTCAACAGACCTGTTGGCTTAGTAAGCAAACTGGTATGTATCCAGCAGAGGGGTGATATGGGATTTGAGATGAGAGGATGATATGCTCATATGACTTCATAACCCTGAATTTTGGAGCAATATGTTATTTTCCTATGTACATACTTCTCTGATGATACATCCACATATGACTATCTGCAGCTTTTTATTTAGACATCTTAACTTCTTATTTGAAGCAGACATTATTACTCATTCGTAAGTAATAAAAGGAACATTTTCAGCAGACTCATCTTAAGTGATGTTAATGTACAAAGTGTTCTGCTGATATCTGAAAAATATTTACACTTTGTTAAATCTGAAAGATGGTCGTAAAACTGATGAAAAAGCTTCATGCTCCTTTGAACTGTGGGTCATATCTGCTACTTCCAAATTCAACAAGAGAGTAGAAAACACAAACATTTTATGGGGGAAAAATCTTTTGTAGAAAGCACAAAATTCATTTTCACAAAAATCAGGTTATCCGAGTCAACTGCCTACAAAAGCATCCTTGAATGTAGAGATGGTAACAATTTAAGAAGCCAGTAAAACCATAGAGCATCATTTCATTGGTTAGAAAAAAAAAAAACTTTATTTCAGCAACAGCCAGATATTCTAAAACAAACAAAAAAACATTTTCTTCAAAAAATAAAATCCTCTTAGATGCTATAAATCATCAGTTACACTAAAATGACACTGCCATTTTATGCAGGAGGCACAAGCAGCAGCTGCACTGAATTCAGAATGGTAAACAGTGCCAAACAGCCTGAGAAATGCAATTACCCCCTTAATCACAAACACCCAATGGAATCAATCCGTCATACTTATGTTTTGCTGTTCTTTAGGACACACCGTTCTGAGAAAATAAAGTGAGACAAAAAAAAGGCACTGGCACTTTACAAGAACAAACACAAAGGAAAACCAGTAACAACCTTAAAAGAATACATATCTACAATAAAATATGACTTTGGACGGTGACACACTGAAGGCCAAATTGACAGTGAGAACACAGTGAGCAGCTGATGAGGACTCCTGCTGACACTCTGCTACAGGGTTCTCTGCACATCCGCTTCACCCACAGGGCACCAGGTACAGCTGTGCCAAAATGTTCCATTTACATACGCCACTGTGGCGATGCATATGACTGCATAACAACTGTTTCCATGGTGACACTGCTGCATTGCAATGTTACACTGCAAGTGTTATTCAAGTGTAAAAGACAGGGTGACCATGAGCACACTGCACCAGGTCCAGTGTATCATCTTATACTGGTCTGCATAATTTAACCAGCTTCTCTTTACCAGTTTAACAGGCACTTTATTAAATATATAAATTCACCAATCCTGAAAAATGTAGTTACCCAATTAACTAATATAAATAAGAAAACGTGTTTAAAATATCAATGTTCAAAATATCATAAAAAAATTAAATATCCATGATCATTTTTCACAACGCAAGCACATCAAATTCCTTACACTGGTTTAAATACAGCCTTCCCTCCATTAAAAAAAAAAACATTCGACATGTAAACAGTCAAGAATTAAAATATATTATATACATGTTTGGTGATCAGTGACAGTCTTTTTCCACTGCATTGGATATAGATGAGAACAGAAAAGATTCACCTGCCGTTGATGTGTAACACGAGGCATTCAGTGGCCAAGTGGAGAGAGAGAGAGTGTGTTTCATTAGAGTTGTACCAAAACAGCTTCATGCATTAACATAGCATGATAAACTCTTCTTCCCTGAGGAATGAAAGGCTCGGAGCCTGCAGCAGGGGTGTGCTACACTGGCTTGCGGAAATGTCGGTTCCACATGCCTCGTTTGGAGTGGTAAAAGTGCAAGAAGTTCCTGACGTAAATTCTGTCCACCTCAAGTCCCGCATAAAGAACCCTGGGAGCAGAAGAGGAAGTAAACATCTGTTAATTATGGTAACGGCACTGAGTTACTAAATCAGACAGGGAAAACAAACAGCATGAACATACTCTGCTACCTTACATTTATAAACATTATGCTCAAAGACACTATTGCTGCAAGCTACTAGCTCAGAAGAATTATTCTTTTAATTAATGGGATAGATGAACCCACTTTTTGTCCCGATCTAGAACTTATAATTCATTCCTTTATCGGTCAACCGTGGCCACCTGCTTTGCATCCCCCTAGGGTAGCAGGGTGCGTCGAGCCATGTGATGTGCTGAAATGAGGGTTTTTCACATTTCGTAAACCAGGGACTCCCAAATTAATACCTCATCAGGCACGTAGTGGGACTTATTTTCGGCCTGGGAGTTGTCTTCGTTCTAGGGGAACTTCAATAAATGATGACAGTCTTATTATCAAAGTAAATTTATTACTGACATTTCAAGAAGAAAGAGGAGAGGTAAGGATCATGTGCTGACAGTGCGTTGCCACACGCACCACACGATGAACCACCTCAGGGATGAGAACCTGAGTGCAGCCGTGTGGCAGGTGATGCCTCAGCACCACACTAGTCCCAACGGAACCATCTAAGGTGTTTCCAGTGCCAATTCTACCAGTAACGCCCAGATTTCCCCTGTAAGTTGGAGGACCCCCTTGCAGGGCTGGATGTAGATTAACATCGTACCCAGGACATTGTTGTACAATAATTTTGCTTCCGACCAACTCAATTTTAAACTTGTCAAATTATTTTGTTTCTGACCAGCACAACAGGTAAGTGGCCCACCGGGAATTTCTCCGAGTCTCTTGATTGGCCACTCCAGGTCTGGACCAGAGCTACAGATTACACTATTGCGTGATGACAAAATGAAGAACTATGGACTTAGGGTGGACGGTGGTCATTTTGTTATTACTCCATATGGGGGTCTTTGCCCCACAAAGACCTTAGAATGTCACCTTTTCTGAGCCTCCTTGATAATGGCAGTAAATGCTGCCTGGTACAGCTTAAACCTGCACCCCCAGACCGAGGCTCCCTGCATGTTCTTAAAATTGCATCGGGAGGAACTTTTCCATTCCCAACATACTCACCTGTCTATCAGCTCCCAATCCTCTCCACCCCACTGATCCCGGTATTCTTCCATGTTCATTCCTCCCACCCTGTCCATGTCAGACTTGTAGATCCCCAGCAGGCCAAATCCATTCACCTCCCAGTAGCCTGGGGATTGAAACACAAGGGAGCAGATAGAGAATAAAACACCCAAAAGAAGAAACCAAAATGGGATCCACTGAGTGTTGGGTCAGAGCAGCACGGTGGGGAACATGTCACTCAAATCAATCAATCAATCTTTATGTATATAGCACCTTTCAAGCAACTCAAATGCAATTCAAAGTGCTTTACAGGCAATAGACACAAACATTGTTATTTAAAATTAATTTATAAACTGAATGTTACATGTCAGGGGCATGTCTGGTTGCTAAGGCTGTTGTGTACCATTGGGTGCACAGCGATATAAGTGAGGACATTTCTTTGGAAGATGTGTCGGGGGGGGGGGCTCAAACAGGTAAGAACGAGCTCGTCATGTAGGTGGCTATTGTCTAAACACTCCAGGTCAGAAGCAGCTGCTACCCCCTGTATTTTGCTTGGTGAGGAATGATCAGAGTAGCTAGCCAGCCTGATGCCACCCAAGTCCAGCTTGGTCAGGTACCTAACCACCCCCCCACACCTTTTTATGCGTACACAACCCAAAGACAGGCAGAAGTGTATTCACATATGTATTGTGAAGGGACACTTAAACTTAAGAATATACACTACTGTTCAAAAGTTTGGGGTCACTTTGGGGTGACAACAGTTAGTTCCAATCAAGAAATATGATCTCGGACATTTCACATCAGCTGTATCACTCCACTCTACAACTACAAATACCTCATTTCCACTAAAATAGAGCTGGGGTTGGGCTCGTTCTTGCTCGGTGCCTTTTGAGAATCAGTCCACGTTTCCACAGGTTTAAAAAATGAACGTAGGTGGAAGTGAGAGTAAAGTAAAGGTTCATATGTATTCTGTTTTGTTGGATTTACTGTTGTGATGATTAAAAAAGCAATATAACTGGCCTTCTTCGGACTAGTTGAGTATCTGGAACATTAGTAATTGTGGGTTCGATTCTAAGCTCAAAATGGTCAGAAACAAAGAAACTCTTCTGAAACTCGTCATTCTATTCTTGTTCTGAGAAATGAAGGCCATTCCATGCGAGAAATTGCCAGGAAGTTGAAGATGTTTTACAATGCTGTGTACTACTCCCTTTACAGAGCAGCGCAAACTGGCTCTAACAACAGAAAGAGGAAAAGAGGCCCAGTGTACACAAGTGAGCGAGAAGATATTACAGTGTGTAGTTAGAGAAACAGATGCCTCATAGTTCTTCAATTGCCAGCTGACCAGTCTCAACGTCAACAGTGAAGAGGCAACTCTGGGATGCTGGCCTTCTAGGCAGAATTGCAAAGAAAAAGCCATATCTCAGAATGCCAAATAAAAAGAAAAGACTGAGATGGGAAAATGAACACAGACATCTCTTCTTTTGCTGATGAAGATTGGAAAAAAGTGCTATGGATAGATGAATCTAAGTTTGAGGTGTTCAGATCACAAAGAAGATGATTTGTGGGATGCAGATAAATGAAAAGATGGCGATGGAGTGCTTGATGACATCTGTCAAGCATGGTGGAGGCTAATGTGATGGTCTGGGGCTGTTTTGGTGATGGTAAAGTGGGATATTTGTGCTGGGTTAATGTCATATGCATTAACAGCCCAACTGGAGCCAATTTTATCCTACAATAGGACAATGACCCAAACGGAGCTCTAAACTGTGTAAGAACTATTTAGGGAAGAAGCAGTCAGCTGGTATTCTGTGTATAATGGAGTGACCAGAACAGTCTATTGATCTCTACTTTACTGAGCTGTTATGGGAGCAGCTTGACCAAATGGTAACTAACTAGTGCCCATCAAGCCAATCCAACTTGTGGGAGATGCTTCAGGAAGCCTGGGGTGAAATCTCATCAGATTACCTCAACAAACGGACATCTGGAATGCCTAATATCTACAAGGCTATAATTGTTGCAAATGGAGGATTCTTTGACGAAAGCAAAGTTTGAAGAACACAATTATCAAAAATGATCATTTCTAACTTTGTCAAAGACAATTTCCTGCATATTTAGCTATACAGTGGTGTGAAAAATTGTTTGCCCCTTTCTGATTTCTTTGTATGTTTGTTACACATAAATGTTTCAGATCAAACAAATTTAAATATTAGAGAAAGATGACACAAGTAAACACAAAATGCAGTTTTTAAATGAAGTTGTTCATTATTAAGGGGAATAAAAAATCCAAAGCTACATAGCCCTGTATGAAAAAGTGATTGACCCCCCCCCATTAAAACATACATGAAGTGTGGTGTATCACATCTTTAGAAGGCTGGGTTCAATTTCTCTAGCCACACCCAGGCCTGATTACTGCCACACCTGTTCTCAATGAAGAAATCACTTAAATAGGACCTGCCTGACAAAGTGGAGTAGACTAAAAGATCCTCAAAGGCCAGACACATGATGTCTGGCCGCGTTCCAAGGAAATTCAGAAACAAATGAGAAACAAAATACTTGAGATCTATCAGTCTGGAAAAGGCTATAAAGCCATTTTGAAAGCTTTGGGTCTCCAGCGAACCACAGTGAGAGCTATTATCCACAAATGGCGAAAACATGGAACAGTGGTGAACCTTCCCAGGAGTGGCCGGCCGACCAAAATTACCCCAAGAGCGTAACGACAACTCATCCAAGAGGTCACAAAAGACCCCAGAACAACATCCAAAGACCTGCAGGCCTCACATGCCTCAGTTAAGGTCAGTGTTCATGACTCCACCTTAAGAAAGAGACTGGGCAAAAATGGCCTGCATGGCAGAGTTCCACCTTAAGAAAGAGACTGGGCAAAAATGGCCTGTATGGCAGAGTTCCAAGATGAAAACAACTGCTGAGCAAAAGGAACATTAAGGCTCGCCTCAGTTTTGCCAGAAAACATCTTGATGATCCCAAGACAGAAGAAAATACTCTGTGGACTGACGAGACAAAAGTTGAACTTTTTGGAAGGCGTGCGTCCCATTACATCTGGCGTAAAACTAACACAGCATTTCAGAAAAGGAACATCATACCAACAGTAAAATATGGTGGTGGTTGTGTGATGGTCTGGGGCTGGTTTGCTGCCTCAGGAACTGGACTTGCTGTGGTAAATGGAACCATGAATTCTGCCTACCAAAAAGATAATGTCTGGCCATCTGTCCTTGCCCTCAAGCTGAAGTGCACTTGGGTTCTGTAGCAGGACAATGATCCAAAACACATCAGCAAGTCCACCTCTGAATGGCTTAAGAATAACAAAATGAAGACTTTGGAGTGGCCTAGTCGAAGTCCTGACCTGAATCCGATTGAGATGCTGTGACATGACCTTAAAAAGGTGGTTCATGCTCGAAAACCTTCCAATGTGGCTGAATTACAACAATTCTGCAAAGATGAGTGGGCCAAAATTCCTCCACAGCGCCGTAAAGGACTCAGTGCCAGTTATCGCAAACGCTTGATTGCAGTTGTTGCTTCTAAGGGTATAGCCCAACCAGTTATTAGGTTTAGGGGGCAATCACTTTCCCACACAGGGCCATGTAGGTTCAGATTTTTTTCCCCTTAATAATGAACACCTGCATTTACAAACTGCATTTTGTGTTTACTTGCGTCATCTTTGTCTAATATTTAAATTTGTTTGATGATCTGAAACAAACATACAAAAAAATAAGAAATCGGGAAGGGGGCGAACACTTTTCACACCACTGTATTTTCTATTCAAACTCATTTCATGTGTGTTTTCATGGAATACAAGGAAATTTCTAAGTGACCCTAAATTTTTGAATGCTAGCGTATCAATTTTTGCCATACCAACATAGTGTCTTGGAGTGTTTTCTTTGGCTCTGACTGGAAGTGCAAGTAGATACTTTCACACGGGTAGACATCCACTCGCTGCCAACACCAAGGCTTGTCTTGGGGTCATAACATGAATTTATACATTAAAAGAAGAAATAATAAAAATAATATGAAAAATAAAAGACTAAAAGTAAAAAAGCATCCTTGCATACCGTCGGGCTCCTCTGGAGTGGCCCCACAGTCCAGCCTCATAATGATTGGTGCAAAGGTTATCTTGCCCTCCACGCAGTGCTTGCGAATGCTGTCGATGATGGAGTGGGGGAAGTGGATGTGCAGGTCACACAGGAACACAATGCTGTGGCTGTCCTGGGAGGCGTGGGTCAAACGAACAAACAAATAGGTCCCATTCAGCTCTTAGAGTAACGCAAATTACTGTATAACTCACCATATCCATTCATTTGCTAGACGGTTACCGTGGTCAGGATCAGGTGACCTGGGGTCTATACCAGGCAGCATAGGGCACAAGGCTGGGGGAAATGTACTTCTTACCAACATGTTGTTACATTATTTGTATGTGTTTTGCACTCTGCCTTTCTCCCTCACGCATATTCAGTGTTCTCCACACTTTTGACTTGACTGGTTTTTCCATATACAATACAGTGGTACCTCAGAACTTGAATTTAATCCGTTCAGAACTCCGGATTGAATCCTAAAAAGTTCGAGTTCTGATCGAATTTTTCCCATAAGAAATAATGGAAAACCAATTAATT
>JAODLC010000001.1:11761813-11772172 GCA_026781145.1 Hippopotamyrus pictus
TCACGGTTTGATTTCTGATATTCAGATCGAGTTCTAGGTCAAACTGGTTTGTTCGACTTTCAAGAAATTCGAGTTCTGGTGAGTTTGAGAATCGAGGTACCACTGTACTGTACTAAACACATCTAAGCACTTTTATCAAAACGGTAATTAACTGTAATTAAGTAACAGTAAGAAAATAAATGTATCCAAACAATGTGTTCTGCCCCGATCGTCTGCTCCTTCCGTGTGCCACGCCCCCTCGTTAACCCCATGTGATCAGCTGTTTCTGGTTGTTGTCATTAGTCCTCTGTATTTCGTCTGCATTTCAGTTTGTTTCCGTAGTCCGGCCATTGTATTGTCCATCTGCATTTTGCCTGCCTTACCTGTAATTAAACCCCGTATTGCCCGATACCCTGACGTCTGCGTCTTTGTCTCCGTTCCGTCCCCGCTCAACACGACAATATTATAATTAAATGTATTAATGGTTTATTATTAATATTAAAATAATGAATAAGAAATCTTTATTTTTAAATGTATTTTATTATATAATAATAATTACTCTTATTGTCTATCATTGTCTAAATGTATTTTTACTGTCTAAATATATGTATTCAGCTAGTGTACTAAAGCGTTACCCTATGTTTCCGCTGAGAGACGTGCCGTGTGACTCATTTCCCCGCGTGTACAAGGTCAGCATTCACAGTTTGACTTCTGAGATTCAGATCGAGTTCTAGGTCATTTTTTTTTTCGAAATGGTAGGTTCGACTTCTAAGAAATTCGAGTTCTAATGAGTTCCAGAACTGAGGTACCACTGTAACACCATGAGGCTTGTTAGATCTCTGGAAGAATATTGAGATGTGTCCATGGCTGTAGGAGCCAAGAATTACACCACATCTTTGTGAAGGGCGCCAGATTGATTGAGACACTGAAATGAATGCATGCTCTCATGTCACAGATCTCACTTTTTGTGTCATACACATTATCCATTAATTTTTGGGGTGCAGTGGTGAAGTGGCTAGCACTGTTGTATCTGGGACCAGGATTTGAGTCTCTGCCCCAGGTATGTGTGAAGTTTGCATGTTCTCCCCATGTCCTCGTGGGGTTTCCTCTGGGTTCTCTGGTTCCCCTCCCCCCACAGTCCAAAAATATGCTAAGGTGAATTGGAGTTACCAAATTGTCTGCAATTGTGAATGATGTGAATGTGCCCTGTGATGGGTTGGCACCCCTTCCTGGGTAATTCCCTGCTCTGCACCCATAGCTTCCAGGATAGGCTCCAGACCCCTGAGACCCTACATAGGACAAGCAAGTATAGAAAATGGGTGGATGGATGGATGGACATAAAATTTAATCCCTACAGAGTGGCTAATTTCTAGCAAAATCTAGCACACTCAATTAGCAGTAAAGAAGATGGATGGATATCCAATATTCAGAAATAACTTAATAAATCCAGTGTTAAAATGTCAGAGCTTTTTGCCCATAACTCCTACACCAGCAATTGGATGACTATATGGCTATTCACATCTCACATCGTCTTGTGTGGAGTTTGGGACCGATATAAGATAACAGATAAGATAAGGTATCTGTTTTGTCACTGTACAGGTATGATGAGGTGATGCTTGGATCCTTCTATAGAAGCCTCAATAAAGACTGTACAAGCTAAATAAGTTAAAGGGAAAAAAATAGAATAAAATAAATATCATATAGCGATTACAGTACAGAGTATAAGAGTATACAAGGAAAATTGCACATAAATTATTGCACATGAAAAAATACAAAAGGTTGGGTTCTATGAAGAGAGCTCTGGGCCACTACATCCGTCTCTGCCGCCATCTTCTCAAAGAATAATAGTAATTTGAGGCAGCCAGTGCCGCAGGACATTACTGTCACACTTACTTTGATGAGGTTAATCCCGGCTTGAAGGGCTGCAGAACGCTCAAAGTTCCCAGTCAGCTTCACATACTGATAACTGAGGAGAAGGGGAGTGTGAAATTTCATTGTTTACTATTGTCAGCCAGTACAGTATGGGGCGGCAAGTGTCAAGCGCTCATTTTCATGCACAAAATACATTTAATGACGAAATCTAGTAATGCCTTGCAGCATTTTGTCCACAAAGCTTTCGTGCATAGAAATCAAAAGAAAAGTTTAATTTTGTGCACAGACTTGATATCAGCACTTTGTATTTTGTATACGGAAGAAAGTCATTTTGTGGACAAAATGTATTTTGTGATTTAAAGAAAGTAATTTCATGGACAAAATGCATTGCATGAATTATACACAGTCATTTTCTGGACGAAATGCATTTCATGAATTAAAGAAAATCATTTCGTGAACGAAATTGATTCTGTGGAATCACAAAATATGTTTCGTCTTTTACACTAAAAATATAAAGCAAGCCATCTAATAACTTTAGTCTACTTTTGTTTAGGTTGTTTTGTTTTAACCTAACTTTATAACAATGAATAACATGAACCCTCACAATGATAAACACTCAAACCACAGAGAATTTAAAGTACATTGTTTGTTCTACTCAGCAAAAGCACCTTACAAATGAAATGCTCATACACACTTTCATTCTGTACAATTCTTCAATTTTCAATAACAACTCTTTAATATTATGTCTACTTTCTGTATGATTACTGGATTCTGGTTGCTTCAACATCATATATTTAGTTTTCAGTGTTTGTTGATTGGGTAGATGGTACAGTGGCTCAAACATTAGCACTGCTGCGTCACATTTCGAAGAGGGGGGGTTTAAATCCTGTCTCAGTTCTATGTATATGGGGTTTGCATGTTCTCTTCATGCCAGTTGGGGTTTTCCCCACAATCCAAAGACATGCAATCAGGCTGACTGGTGCCTCCAAAGCGCCTGCTGGGATAAGATCATGCTCAAAGCAAACCCACCGCGGAATATGGGCCGACTGGAGTGCCTGCTCCACATCCATATCCTCGCTGCTGTAGTCCACGATGATGATGTTGAAGTTCTTGTCACCTGTAACCTTGTAGATGTCTTCCATGTACATGATGAACTGCTGGACCCAGCGGGCCTGGTTCTTCACTGTGCACAACATAAGAAGAAAACAGATATTTAACAAATACTACATCATCAGGAAACTGACCTACTGAGTCATACATAAGTTAGTACATGTTGATCAGCTTATCCAAAAAATCTTGGTAGCTGTGGTGACAGGCCAAGTGTTTCTTTTGTATTGTTTATCGAAATGTGATATGTTTAATACTTGCAATGATGTTGAAAAATCACATTTTCAATCATGTGGGAAGAACCAGGGAGGACAGAGTAGTACACCCATTAATGTCACTGACAACCATCAACGAAATGAATTGCAGCTGCGCCAGAGTAATTAACCTCTTCACCATGATGTTTGGTATTGATATTTTAAGCCTATTGATATTTTAAGCAGTAACTCATGGGCTGGTCACTGGCTCAGCACTTTCTGAAAGTGAAACATAGGAACCGCCAGAGAAGATCCTGAAGTTCACTATGGGCAGCCCCCTGCACTGAAGTCCACCGGAGTCCAGGCACTGACCTGGCACTATGACGTGCACAGTAGCTGAGGGATTCCACTCCACCCCCTCGGGGTAGCACAGCAACGTCCCCTTCCTGTCCGGCTGGTCTACCCTGTTCCAAGACCTGATCTGGCTGCGTGGCTCGTAAACATATTGGGAGATGCGAAACCCGGTCCCGCGCCGGTCCTGCACCTCCAGCTCCAGGAGATAGCGGCTACCACGGAACCTGTCGATTCGCCGTTCCACGTTGACCACTTGCAACAGAGTGAAGTGTCTACAGGCAGGAATGGGATAGTTTGACCTTTCATTCAGCCAAACTTTAACACAACGGATTAATATAAATGAAATTAAAAAAACATCCTTAAGAAGAATCTCTAAGCATTGTTCAGAATATGAATTTTTCTTCATGGACATTTTCTTTATGAATGCTGCACTATGAAGAAACGGAACAGGAAGAGTATTGCCACCACTGAACTTGGTGAGGACTTCTATAATCACCAACAACAACAACAGCAACAACAACAATACAGAATCTACAATGAAAACGTACAACGTCTTGACCAAATCAAGCCTGAACTTTCACTAGAAACAAAAATTGATACATCTTATTTTGGGCATATTACGGTAAGGCATGGGGTCTTAGAAAAAAATTTATATGCTCAGAAAATATTCATATAAAAGAGGAAGAGGACAATGACAAAAAAAAATTGAAAGCCTCAATCATAACTGCACTGAGAATGCCTTTGAGAGCCTGAAGACTTGGACAGAAAACAGAAAGCTGTAGAGGAATGACATATGTGGTGGTCAAGAGTTGACAGACTCAAAGGCATAATTATGTAAAAAAAATAACATTACAGTATTTACATCTCTAGATAACTACCTCCCACCATACTGCTATCTCATGGTATACTAATCCAGCATCATATGGGGAAATGACAACTAAACTTAAATGTAATTCTTAAACAATAACCAGATATGTTCAAACTAGGAATGGGCCGATCCACATCTTTTCAGTTTCAATTCGATTCTGATACTGAACTGCCAATCCGATACAACAGGCTTTTTTTTTTTTTTTTACTTTATTATTTTAATGTAATAAATGTATATGATATATTTATACTTTACATATTATTACTTTTAAACTAGTAAATACAGATGATGTATGCCAAAAAACCTTTAATTAGGCTACTAGCAACATACATAAAACACTGTTCTACCTCGTTTGTAAATGTTGTTTTAAGCGTTTCTGAGGCATTTTGCAAGTTAATTTGACTGTCTTCCAAGGCAGCAGCCCCCCTTGTATCACAAGCTGCAGCGAGTTTGCAAAGCAGCCCAAGCTAGCGACTCCCAAATCATCCATTGCTTTTTTTTCCTCGCAGAATTGCGTGCGCTTTGTTTAGTGGGATTTTCCACTGAACGCTACTCCCACTTCTCAAAACTTTCTTTTTACATAGATTGCAAAACACTGAGTTACGAGTTGTTGTTAAAAGCGTAAAATACTCCCAAATCATCATCCTCTAATCTCATGTTCTTACACTCATACTGCGAAGGGTATGCGCATGACGTCAAAACAGGTGGAAGTCACTGCACTCACATCCACAGAGTAGCAAAAATATGAGTGGCAGTGTTAGTGTTCATCTTTAATGTGAAAAAAAAACGCATCTAAAACGGAAAAGAGCTGTTGTGCGATTGATTGTACAGATTTAACACGAAATATAAGGAAATATAATCTTTTTAGAGACTGCCAAAAACAAAATAAGTGAGTAAGTATCGGACGTAGATCGGTCACGTATGACTGATACCCGATCCATCAAATAGGTCAGGATCCGCCGATACTGATCCAAATATCGGACTGGTGCATCTCTGTGAGATATTAACAAAATACATAATTGAGTTCCCACTCTAGATGTTTGCCTTGACATGGAAACCCATCCCTCATACTGTATACTGGAAAACAACACTTTCTTGTATCCAACAAATTAAATTTCTTTTCTGTCATATGGGAACACTCCTCCTCAGCTCCACCAGGACATCTCCTCCATTCCCAAATACATGGTTAATATTAAGATGACGCACACTCAGGTGCCTTACCCCCAGTTCTTCCGATTGAGCTGATGCATGAAGGCCTGCACGATGGTCAATGCCACTCCGGAACTCATCTGCAGGTTTCCAGAGACGTTGCATTTCAGGTCGATGGAATCATCGCGGAACGCGTTGAAGTCCATGTTACTCACGTTGATCGTCCGTGCCCAGTTTACAACTGGGTCATAGATTGGGGGTGTCGTTTCATAATTCTCGCTGTCCTTGTACCTGTACACTTTCTGCGTAACCACCTTAGGTGGACGTGGACGATTTTTACGTCTTAGTCTACGGTGCACATGAAGCCCGTGTGGCATCAGGGGCACGCTGTTCAAGTTGGAATAAAGTGCATGGTTTTGAACATCGTTTGCATGTGCGACCACTGTTGGTTGAACAGGAGCTCTCTGGATCTCTGATTGGGTGGTGTTCACTGCAGGTTGCTGGACTTGAGGCACATATCTGGCAAGTTGCCTTGTATTATATTCAGTAACCTGCGCGGCCAACGGTTTCAGATGATTCCCATTCACCACCTCCAGTGCGTTTGCTGGCTCAGGGGCCTGGCTGACGAAGCTGTACTCATCACTGTAGATGCCGTTGTCTGGCAGCTCTCTGAAGCTCTCTGGCTGAAGTTCCTCGTACTGGTACAAAAATTTGTCACCAAGGCCACCCCTTCCCCCTTCATAAAGCAAAAATTGTAAACACCAGTGTTATAAAATAAAATAAAATCTGTTACAAGGCAACCAAAAAACTATTTTGTAAGTGATTGTATTGTCCTATACCTTCTCTGGCATGAACATCCTACATGGTATTTCTTTCATTTTATCTACCTATAATATGGTCTCAGCAGAAACATATATACATATGACAAATGCTGCATTCCTTTAACCAGAAAATTTTACCTATATACACCAAAACATGAGCAGATTAACTGGACCTCCATGCAACATCTGATCTCCACAGCATTTCACTCCAGCACTCAAAATGAAGAGGTTAATGGATTTTGTTTATGTTAAATACAAGCCATGCTGGATGATCTTTCCCAGAGGAGGGTGAACAACAGTATGGTGCATCTACCTTGTTCATTCCATAAACTGTCTTGTTGTTCAGCGCCTCCATTTTCTGGAGAGTCCATCTTCATGTAATTCAGAAACCCAAGCCTGCGCCCGTTATTTTGGGGAAATTGAACAACATTATGAGTTATTGGCAAGAAGAGAAATAAATATTACTTTGCATAGAAATTAGTAAAATCATGAAAGGTATACCCAAATCTACATCCACAGCAGGTAACAGGATAAAAAAAAACAAAAGATGTGGCTTCGTCTGTGAGGAAGTGGAGCCATCTAATGGCAGACTGGAATACTACTGCAAGCTCTAGAGAATGTGAAGGAGATTAGCACTCCTCACGCCTTAAGGCAAGCTTCTGGGTGCTTGGGTCGCTCCCAGCTGCACAGCACAGAGCATTTATCAGTGCTGTTAACGATATTTACTTTCATACGGATCTATCTACCTAGGGGTTGTTATGGAAATATTATTACAATGGCTTTTGTTCCACAACCAACAAAGCTAAACAGTGTATATATAAAGAAAATAATTAAAAATTATACAGGAAACACTTTACTGATTACCGGGAATAGATATTTTCACTTCTTGCAGTCATATATCACTCAAACCAACGGGAAACATTTAAGAATTGTATCTACCGTTCTAGATAGCGGGGGTCTTCGTTGTACAGGCATTTATTGATGGTCTCCATGTGTGTTAGTCGCGTGTAGTCATTGGGGTAAACATAGGACAGGTGGACCTTTCATTAGGAAGTGGGGGGTGAGAGAGACACAAGAAGGAAACAGAATAAAGCTCTGCTTTAGTTGTCAGTATCATGGCAAAAAAAAAACTCATTAAAAATGATTAGGGGATCCAGCCCCGGACATGTCAGGAACATGGAAATGGTATTCAGTCCCTATGGGGTGTCGGCAAGTTTTTATATGTGTATATGTATATATATATATGTATGTATGTGCGTGTGTGTATGTATATATGTATATGCGTGTGTATATTTGTGTATGTATATGTGTGTGTATGTATGTATGTATAAATACGTATGTGTGGGTGTGTGTGTGTGTGTGTGTGTGTGTGTGTGTGTATTCCCTAATGTTGAATTTTAGCATTTATTAACATTCTGAATTCAGCATTGGGGAATTGTTTTTCCTGGTCTTCAGCAGTAATTCGCAGAATTGCAAAGTTTTATGTAAACGAACATTACAAGGGGAAGCCACCTGTCTTTCATAACAATTCAGATTTAGACTTAACTGAAATGATGCTTTGGAGATTATGGTGCAGAATTTCCCAAGAAAACCACATCTTCCCATCACACCAGCACATCCAAAACATCGAACACTGAGCTCATCGGACCTCCCCCAGCTATTCATGATTAACAAACATCAGAACAGCCCATCCACTGTTAAAACAGGAGAGACTTCAGCACAGGAGCCAAGACTCCCTGGCAGTCACTCACGAGGGTCATACTTACAAACTGAATGCCCTGATACCTCAGGAGAGGGTACCCCTTGATGAGGTAGGTGGGCCTGTAGGGGCACACAGGCAGGATGCCACGCAGGTATGACGCTTTCAGCAGCGGAACTGCAAGAAGGGAAGCACCAGAGGTAATGGCGGCAGATGCGGACTGAATGCGAAACGTCACAAGTGAACATCCTCTTGTCAAGACAGAGGACGACTGCTGAATTAAGTTAGATATAACATGCATCTGATCCAGCATTGAAAACAAGGGCCTGCTGTTTAGGCTGGAATGTAGATGTCACAGAGCTGGTTACCATGGTAAAAGGAGTCCCGTGGGTCTTCTGTCAGCATCTCTGCGTCATGGCTGGAGACCTTGGCATACGTTCTCCACTGGACGGAGCTAGCAGGTGTTTGCGGTATGTGGCTCACCTCGTGCAGCATCAAGTCGGTCTCATCTGGAAGGGCCAGACAGGGAACACGAACGGATACCAGTGTCAACGTCCATGCCAACGGTGACACCAATGCCGACTGACGTGCAGAACGACTGCAGGGTGGGCGCGACAGTCACCATCTTACCGATGTACATGGATATGTGTTCGGAACCAATGATCTCAAATGGGGTGCTGTCCTGATTCAGTCGCCACTGTGGAGACCAGAACTCCGTTAGCGCCCAGGAGCCTAGACCCAGTTTTGTTAACCTGCTTTTTACTACAGCTGTCTAGTACAACTGTTTACACAAACCTCTTTTCCTCCCCATGTAGAATACAATAATCAAATAGAGATACGTTATTCATCTCCATAGGGAAATAGTCTTTTCACCTGCCCCAACTTGCTCTCCAATAGAAACATACTATTAAGAGCTATACTATACACAAGAATGACAACACTTTTTACTGGTGTATCAAGGATATTCAGTGAAAGGGTGCTGGGTTACAGCATATACTATTAAGTTTTGGGGTCACAGCACAGGGCTGAGCAGGGTCCAGCAGTCCTGGAGCAAGTAACAAACAACTAGAAAGTTTTCTTGCAGTCATTTGTCCTAAGTGTCTTATTCAGGAGCTTCATACAGATCCATGGCCTTGTTCACTGTGATTCCTCATAGACATACTTGACTCTGGATACAGGTATTTGAAGAGCATGAGCGTATATAATTAATTGATTGATTGATAAATAATTAAGTATAAATAATTTGTTTAAGTCAATAAAGATGGCAGAACATTTTTCTTAATTTCTGCAATTTTTCACGGGTCATATGTGATTTATAACGATATCTGTCTGTTGTGGTTGATAATCGAAAAGGCAAAATGAAACATGACCAGTTTGACTGGGCGCTTACTGCTACTTCCAAGTGGTCTGTGCCCCTGTCGTTTTGCTTGTGGATGACTTCAAAGAAGTAGAAATTCTCTGCAGACAGACTGGAAGGGCGCAGAAATACAATGATAAAAATGACATCACATTCGTTTCCCCACCATGAAGGATGGACTTGCAGGTACATTCAGTGCTCCACTGTAGCAAAATCTCTGTTCACATGCAATCTGTGTCAAAAATTATATATCACATTTATGTTTACACTTTATTTTATTAATATACGGTCACATCTCTGCAAAGCCTGCTACATTTTGCACCTGTAAATATCAGATCTTTGCATTGGTCGGCACTGCACTGTCTTCGTTTGTGCTGCCATTTTGTCTTATTGCACTTCATGTCATTCTGTGCAGCTTTTGTAGTCTTGTGTTGCTTTATGTAGCACCACAGTCCTGGAGTAAGGTTTTTTTTCCCACTGTCTACTGAACCAACTGCATATGGTTGAACTGACAATGGAAAAGCCACTCGAGTCGATTTGATCTGCACAGTGATCAGACTGTTATCCCATCTAGTGTTAATCGCTCATAACCTCAGATGGTTCCTTTATATTACAGCTGTCCCAGTCTGCATAGTCTGTAACTGGGTGGCCTGATTTGGTGTCTGACAGTCACCTATTTCTCAGAAGGAAATGAACTCCATTTACTTACAATTTGACATCTGTTGATGTAAATCATGCTTTTAAACCATATACTGTACAGGGCTCACAGATGGTCTCAGAACGCTTGCTTAATTTTGTAAAAATGCTCCAAATTAATTGATTTCAAAACAAAAGTCAATTGACAAGCAGTGTTTAAGCAGTGACAAGCTCAGGCTGTCATATACAGTGGGTACGGAAAGTATTCAGACCCCCTTCAATTTTTCACTCTTTGTTATATTGCAGCCATTTGCCAAAATCAT
>JAODLC010000001.1:11788174-11801369 GCA_026781145.1 Hippopotamyrus pictus
CTTCCTCATATAGCCATGACAGAGAACAAAATAAAAGGCAAGCGAAATTAATCCAAGATGCGATTTATCTTTAACATTTACACATTAAGCACAGCCTTGGCACACTGCACATCCATTTTCCTTAGATGGGTTCAAGGTACTAATATTAGCTTCCAACCCACACATAAACAGTCCGTTTTGACACAGCAGGCACTAAAAAGGCTTGAGTAAGGATTAAGTGTGTTGGCCGTTAAGACGTATAAACCGGACACCCCAGTGAATTTGAGGAGCATTTTTCCCTTTCTCCTGTCCCTTACCCACAGCAACAGTAGCCCCATGGCACATGTCCCACCCCCCTCCCCCAGCTTAGCCCCCCCTCCCCCACTACCACTCAGACAGCTCTTGTTCCTCTTGTCCACTGCTTGGCAGAGCCTCCAAAAGGCCCACAGAGGTCAGGTCTCCAAGAGACAGGTTCGCAAGCCATCTTTGTCTAGGGGGCCACAGCAGGGGCAACACCCACCTCCCACACTTATACACAGAGGGCCGTGTGGCCCCCTGTCAATCAGCCGAGGCTTGACGGCATTGTTGACATGCCAACTGACTCAAACATCCCTGTTTATCTGTTGACTAGAAGAAAAGTGATACATGCAGTTACATTTACATTGTCTGATTTATAAATGTGTAAATAACTTGTACAATAAGCCTTATACAAATTTACTAATGTAAAACAAAACAGGAAAATAACTACATGCTATTCTTAAGTGCTTACCTTGAAACATGGGTACTCCCATTAAAAAAAAAAAAAAAAAACTTTTTATCATCATGCATTTTCAGCTAATTTTCCAGAGAATGAGTTCTGCTCAAGCAGCATGTACAGTGACAGCAAGTATTGCATGATTATACGAGTTGATTGTTAGGACTAAATGAATAACATCCTATCTTCAGTGGAGCTCTAAGTAGGGCTGCAGCTATTGATTACTTTAGTAGTTGAGTATTCTATCGATTATTCCATCGATTAATCAGATAAGAAATACTTTTGTCTTGTTAAAGAGTAATAGTGACTCTACAAAAGAGGAAAAAAAGCCTTATTTGACAACTCATTGGACTGCTTTTTAGAAACATTTTTGGTGGTTAAACTGCAAACAATATCTGTCAAAAGAACTAAACCCTAACCCTTTTAATGCATTTATGTAAATACTACTTATTTTTTTATTTAAAAGAAAAAAATACTTTCACTATTACATACCACGGATCTTTAGTGACCCAGCATATATAGACCATACTTAAAAGTCAAACCACAAATAGTTGAAACTGCAGACTTTTATTGAATACATTTTCCCCAAACACCAAGAACAGTTTCTAAACAAATTTAACCTTTACATTGCAATCTCTGGTCCTCCGGAAAACCAGAATTTGCTATATTTGCATGCAACATGCCAAAACTTAATTCCTTAATTTTTAAAGGAAACAATCATTTGAAAAATGATAGAAACTTTCAAACAATTTTGAACCATTTTCCAATTAAAATAATGTTCAAATAATTATATTGTATAATGTTTCATAAAGGCTGCTGGGCAAAATATGCCTTCTGATTTATTTACTTGTATAAAAAGCACCCAGCTATCAAAAGTGCCCAGTGATCGAAACCAGCTGTCATTCTATATCCACAAACAAGCTAAACTGGACAAACTGGGCAAACATTACAAAAAGTACCACTATATGAAATGTTCCATTCACACTTTGCACTTTAGGGACAAAAAGTTGGGGTAATAGGGATAAAAAAAAAAAAAAAAAAAAGTAAAAAGTAAAAAAAAAAGTTTTTATTTTATTTCAGTGATATTCTAAGTAATTCATTATGAGGGAGACAAAATAATGTGGGGAAAAAAAGCACATTTTGTTCAAGCTTGCGCTGTTTACAAATGCAGCACTTTAAAAGGGCACAAAAAAAAATACAGTCACTACCGTGACGCAGTACTTTTCTGGTAAATTGCCACAAAAAAAAAAATCATGGTATTTTGGCATAAATTTCGTAGTAAACTCTCACTGAACCATGTGACCTGAGGAGAGCCGTAAACTGATAATAAGGTGTATTAACATGGTAGCAGTCCAGCTAACTGTAAACTGTCGATAACCAGAAAAACTTGATATATAACGTACCCTGCGTCAATAGTAACTGACAAAATCATCTGTGACATGGGAACAATAGCCTTGATAGCTGTTAAGCTACATTCGGTCATAACTTTCAATTATGATAAACATTAACAGCTAATGCTGAGCACTTAAAAACAAAATTATATTTCATATCAATGACAGCTAATGTAGTAATGTTTTTAAAAAACTGTTATTTTATCAACATAACGCTTAAAGTGCTTGGTATGCAATGGAAATGAACATGACCGCATGCCATGAGCGTCCATTGACTGGAACTCTTCACCGTCCCCATGACCCAAAGTTTGCCGGAAATTTCCCTGCCATTTTTTTTTTTTTTACGATGGGCCCCTAGAGAGCGCCACTGCTCTTAATACACCGCTCTACTACACATAATGCAGCGTAAGCACACTGTGCGACAGTAACTATCCTCCGTGTGAAACACGGTGACCACTGAGCAGTACATAGTCCCGTGGATTAAACAACTCGATGAATCATTACAGCCCTAGTTCTAAGGGCAATGCTGATTCTGGGTTATCTTAGTGAAATCAGCTGAGAGATTAATGGTGATAAACAGTTTTCTCAAAACATTTTGCATCAGCTTCTCCGCACAGGTCTATAATGACAAGCCACCGGATAGAAATGTTTTGTCATATTTTAAGTAAGCAGTAAGGCCATCAGATAGACCTACAGAAAAATTCCCCACTAAACAAAAACGTACCCTGAATATTTAACATGATTAATTCCCCAAATGCACATTTCCACTTCTGAACACTTTCCCATTAACCCTCTTCCAACTTGCAAAGTATACTCCATTTAGATTTTTTTTTTTATCCAAAGTGCCACACAATTGAAAAAGTAGGGTCAGCCAATACTTAGAGCAACTGGGGTTAAGGGCCTTGCTCAAGAGCTCAATGGTGACATCACTGGGATTTGAAACTGCGACCATCCACACCAAATGAGCCACACAGCTCACCCCTTTTGCGGTAGCATGTAAACAAATTGTCTTTCCCCATACAAAAAAACCATATTATTAATTTCCAAAAACTTGAAAATGGTTTCATTCATATGCTTGAAATAAACAAAAAAATACATCTGACAAAAACACACTACATTTCATTTCTGATGCCTTAGGGATGAAGAGGGGTTGAGTAGATGCCAGGAACATGTGGTGGAGTGAGAGTCAGAAGATCCACCAAGGGATTTAAACCAACAACCTTCCGAACACCGACAGGACATCCCCACAACCACACAGACACCTGCATCTCTACAGGCCACAGGGGGTGGGCCACAGTCACCAGTGCTCCTCAGGAACCATATCAGAAATTAGAGCAAGATTATAGTTCTTGATAATAACATTCTGCACAACACAATTTCACAAAGGGCAGGTTTTTTAAATGACTGAAGTCTGTTTCTGTAAATAGATGTGCCAGTGTCCTGATTCTTGACAGAGCCGATTTCAATAGGTATATCAGGTGCTGGTGTTGATGCCGTTCTGTTGGCCCTGGATAAGGGCATGTCCGTCAGTATCCGCTTACATCAAGTGAAATATACTTCTGTCTGAGTACCTCCATTAAGGAACTGTGTGTCCTGTGATTAATTAAACTAAACGGTTCATTTAAACAAAAGTGGACCCCATACTATTTAATATAGTTTTCAGTTTGGGGGGGGGGGGGGACGTGTAGCATTTCCGACAAAGATTTTAAAAATTAAAAATGAAGAAGTGATCCAGATTAAATTACATTTCAGTCCAGGTGTGAAGAATATGGGACAAATCGCGTTCAAAACTGGACATAGCGTTTTACTCTTCAAAACAGGACAATCCCATAAAATACAGGACAGGTGGCAACTCTAGGTTTCAAATTTTATTAAAGTCGGTTAGTTGAGGCCCGTTTTTAGCAGAGGCCGGTTAAGGCCGTGCATTACAGAGCCCCTGGAAATACTCTCCTTCACACAGCCAAGTACATGGTTAAGTTAAAACTACAAATAAACATTCAGAGTCGTGTGACCTGCATTAAAAAACAAGACAACTTGGAGACCTTTTGGTTACAACCAACAGAATGCTCTACCTGTTAGCCATATGCAAAAACTACATCAGCGCTAGCACAGTCATGATAAATTTATGACTCATTGATAAAAAGTCACTCCCCTTTCCCGATAAGGAGAGATCACACACCCACATATTAACTAATCATATGGAAGCACACATATGGAAATACGCAGGAAACTGAGGACCACAACACAGCTTCCTCACATCCAAGTAAACGTCTATGGTGCTACCCCATGTTTCCAGAGGGCAGTCATCTTTTAAAACGAAGGCTAGTGAGGACATGAGGTGGCAAAGGATATTTGCTAGGCAGCTGTATACAGCAGAAAGGGAAAATTACCAAAAAACGAAGAAGATGGCATTCATTTGAAATTAACTTAAAAAAAAATTTATTCCAACTCAAAAGCAAATGATATTAATGGGGACAGAGAGAAGATCTTCTTTTGTGACACAGAATGTCAAATCTACTGTCTTTTAGACAAATTGTTTTAAATTTGATTTTTTCATGGACTCAGTCCATTTGAGGAAAGACAAGGATTAAGGATCATTATACAGGTGTGCTGCACCAGTTTGGTGAAATGAGAGTGTATTGCTTTCCCTTAATGCTAACAGAACAAGAAATGTAAGTAAGTAGAGACTTACAAATGTAAGTTATACAAAACGTAAAATGTAATACTGGCATTTGAGGTTCAAGAAAGTCAGAGATGTAATGCTTGGAACAAATGACATAATGCAAAGTGAAATGTGTAAAAGGCATGGTCAAAGTTAAGGGCAGGACAAGGCGAGATACACAATACAAACAACTGGACAACAGAGTGACAAGGTTTGTACAGACAATAGTATTGCACCAAACACATCTATGGCTAAACACAAGGTGGTGGGGAATGCTCAAGTCAAAGTTAACTGGAATTAAATTTTCCCAATGAGAAACCAGTTACAATCCCACACCCTCGTCTCAGGAGTGACATGCAAAACCCACTCTCACATAAGTATCTTTACGACCAATCTCGCGCCTACAGCAGACATATCAAGTAGTATCACTTGGGGCATCAATAATATATTTTACGAATGGCTAAGGTCGCATGTTTAAGGGGAAAACAGTCACCTCGGTAACTCGCTACTGCTCTCGAACAACAGGTTCCTCCCTGAATGAGACAGTAAATAAAAGATTCCAGACATACACAGAAAAAAGTAAACAGCACATGTCCAGCACTTACCAAGTCCGTCGTTACCGGCGTTTTCCTTGAAGTAAAAGTAGGTTGTAAAGAAGCCGATTGTCATCAAGGAGGTACATATGAGGTATTTCGCATTGCGACGCAGTTTCTTGAGAGGGAAGAAAAAGTGCAGCATTTTGGCGAAGACCTCCAACAGACTTATGAGATACATGTGTCGCCAGTCGGGCTGAGCGGTAGCAGCAGAGACATCCGAGCTCATGGCGAGCGGAGCTGTTCATCGCGCATTCCGCCAAATTTGCGGCTTGAGGCACCGAACGACACCGAGTTTCCCCGGCTCCTGCTCCCAGACGAGATACAATTTCAAACCAGATTCGGGCTGCTTTTCCTAAAAACACAGGGCAGTACTGGCGCGTCGGTAACAGCCGAACCGGTTTTAGGTGACTCCTCCTTCTTGCCATAATCAATACAGTTACAATGAGCCGGGGCGGGGCTAAAAAAGAGGCCAAACCTCCGAGGGCGTGTCCGACACGATGCTGACGGACAGGTAAGATGCACCGCGCCGAGAACAATCCGAAAGGACCTGCAGCGCAATTCTGAGTTTCTGATATTGGATAACACTCCAAAGCCGGAAGGAAAAGAAAAAAACATTACAGAAACCAAACTAGCGAGATGTGTGATGCATTTTTGATTTTCATGTGGAAGGCGCAAAACAAAAGTTATTTGTTATAGTTTTATTACGATAAATATGGTTGATCCGTTGACATTTTGCTTAAAAAAACTTTATTCCAGCTCACAGGCAAATTATATTATGGTGGCAAAAGACAAAAAGAAAACATTCTTTAGTGTCACAGAATGCCAAATCTATTGTCTTTTAGATAGTCATTTTGCTTTGACACATGTTGTGGATGCCAGCCCACGACTACATGCGTAATTCAGTGGAAATTTATTTTAAATTGTTATTTAGACCAGTGTGCAACCATTCAGCGCAATATTATAAATCAGCGCAATGCTGTAATAGATGGGAGGTCATCCCGGCAGCAGCGAATAAGGAGGAGGCTTGTTAGCAGAGGAGAATGATATTTCTATTACAGTCCTGAAAGTCCTGAACAGGACTAATACAGGAACTGTACATGTAACAAATACACACAAGGAGCTATTTACGATGACCCGCGAGGCATGCTGTGATATGCAAATCCGGCCGGCGGTACAATACTGTCGTTGGATTCCCTCCAAATCAAAGAAGCAAACAGTAGATGCCCTGAACGATTATCACGTTGTAAGACACCTCAGTACTCTGGTCACCTGGCTGGTCTTTACAACCTATGTGGGAAACAATGGATGGACTGTGCTTGATACCAGCAACCTATTGGATTCTGTGTCAGAGAGAAGGAACGGATGGCATTTGCAATGCAATGTTTTCCTCACTCTCTTCCTCCCTCTGCAGAATGCCTGACTCTTAAGTGCAGGTACAAGGCCAATATATTACCTTAACAAATTTGCGGTATTAAAAAAAAAAAGAGCTCAGGTAACCAATGAACAATTTCAAATATTCTCATTTTGCTTTGACACCTGTTCTGGATGCCAGCCCACTACTTCAGGCATAATTGAGCGGAAATTTATTTTAAATTATTTGGACCAGAGTACAAGTTCACAAAAGCAGTGTGGATGTGTATTTAACTTTATTACAAATTGTCTGATTGTCTGGCTTTCATGGGTGTGTTGTGATACATTGCAACATCATAAAGAGAGAACAACAAAGGGAAAAGGAAAGAAAGAAATGAAAGAAAGCCAGATGACAAGAGAAGAGAGGAACCAAAAACTCCCAAGTAGGGAGAAAAAAACCCTCTGGGGGTCCAAGGTCAACTGGCTGCACAACCCCCCTGGGCATGCTAACATTACAGGAAAAAGAAGAGTGGGCTTGCTTGCTAAAATGTGCAGACTAAATCAAGCCAATATTTATCAATGAGTTGATTTTCTATGCTGGTCTGTGCAGTGTGCAGATTGAAGTCTGCACCCATGATGTTACAATTGGTAAGTCACATCCACGATGTCACCCTTCCATGGGACTGAACCAGCACTCCAGCTCAGATGGTATCCACCTCAGGCACCATAGTGGGAAAGAAGGCAGAGAGCATGGGGGGTCAGAATATACATTGACACATTAATGGACAAGCATATTGGATAAAAATGGTTTGTACAGCAGTGCCAGCAGTCATAGTTATGGTGTGTTATGTGTTAAGTTGTGGGTCAGCTAATCTGAAGTCTTCATTAGAGAAAATAAAGACTGAGCCTGATTCAGCATCTTGAACATAGGCTGGCAAACTATTCCACAATAAAGAGGCCCTGTAGCAGAATGTTTTACTGTCAACTGTCACTTATATGCGTGGAACAAGGAAACCTGCGTTCTGTGATCTGAGTGGAGGCTTGTAACATTGAAGTAACTCTGTGAGGTAGGTTCCTTGTAGGAGAACAGTGAAGTCAGTCCTGAACCTAACAGGAAGCCAATGCAGGGAACTAAGAACATGGGTTATGTTTTCAAACCTCCTACTCCTGGTAACGTTTGGAATACCCTGGCTACGACGCCAGTACATCGCAGGGGACTGCACTCACTCAGTCATACACTCCGGGCAACATAGAGACACTGAGTACATCTAACTACAGATCTTTGGAATGCGAGCAAACACACTTGACAGGATGAACAGGAAACTTGAAAGTGGAGCCAAGATCCATAGCCTGCTGAGCTGAGCCACTCCACTATCTTTCTAGCACATTTCTTGTGTTCATGCATTAACGGCCTCCATTTTTTTTTTTTTGTCCTTCCATCGGCAGGCATTCTTCACAAGGCGAAAGTTTACTGATCAAGCATTTAATTTAAAAGATCGCAGAAAGTACATGCTGAATGGAATACAGAGAAAAGATCCGGAGATGGGCAAAGCAATTGAGTACGTCCCTGCATTTTAACACATTAAAGACTAACAATCATAAAAATATACTCGATAAACATTATCACATTCAGTAGTATGATTAGTTACAGGTTAAATCTAAAAGACCTTTCTAGAAATGGATGTTTACCCTTTAAAAAGTAAAAAGGATTCTTGCTTAGGATTAAATCATATTTCCTCTTCAGTATTCAGCGCATTTCAAGTATTTAAAACATTCATAAACTACAGCCTAATGTTTGCACCACAGATCCATCATCCACACATAACCCAGAATGCCATTGAAAAACTGGGTCCACAGTTCTTGTTCACTGGAACTACTAGTTCCTGAACCAAGAATTCAACACCTTCCACTGCTGAAGGAAAATTTCACAAAACAAGACCCTGAGTAAAGTTGAGATTGTGATTTATTGCCATCACTGGAGCTGCAAGGAATTCAGTCATATTACAATGAGACTTTCATAAGTAGTAGCTGGAGAGGAAGCCAGCCAGAGTGTAGATCAGAACAGCATTCTTCCAAATCCAGCAACTGCTCATACATACCTGACCCAACACCCATTCTGAACAGAACACATACTACTGCCGCCCAGACTATTTCTTCCGACAGATGCTAATAAACAGCCTAACATTGGGCTTTTTGTGAGTTGCATGGTGTCTTCCAGTTTAAATATTCATCTTAAAATGAACATGAACTTGCACAATAACACAGAAATTACACGCAATAAAATTAAATCTTTACACCCCAAACACGGCTCCTAGGATATACAGTTTATTTGCTTAAGGTCTCACAATGAATACAAACCAATCAGCGCAATATTGTAAATGTCATTAACAGTATATTGTCGGTAGCTTCCCAATAACCAAACGAACAGACGAACAGTAGATGCTCTGAACCATTATCATACTGCAAGACACCTCAGTACTTCAGTCATCTGGCTTCCGGTCCATGAACCTGGGTCATGTCTGACTAATGGGTAGGAGATCGTGGGTCTTTACAACCTATGTGGGAAACAATGGAATAGCCCTTGGGGAGCAGGATGCATTGTACACAGAACAGAACACTAACCAAAGAAAAAGTAAGGTCAGCAGGTCACACAAGCTCTTGATGCCGTCCCTTTCCATGAAGAACGTGAGAAGAGCAATGATGTCTGACCATGAATGCAAGCGTTCAGAGCACCTCTTAACCGGCTGTCAAAGATCTTCATTTAAAATGTCCTCCACCCATCCAGGCATTCAGACACAACTGAAGTAGGTTACAGCAGATAAGCTAGCTGCTACAGTTCCAGGGCTTCTATTCTACAGCCAATGGCATTTGCATGAAAGAATTTAACACCCAGCAAAGCCAACACAGACAAACAAGGGGAGGCCATACAGTAAATTGTTTACGTTGACGAGTAGCTCTCCAGCAAAGACCTGAATTTCCATTCCTTACAGCCTGAGGCCAGAAACAGTAACCGCCCCCCCACCCCCCATGCCATCACGCTTACAAAAAAAAATCTGCACACCATTTGATAAGTTACAAAAAATGTCAAGTCAAAAAAGAGAAAAGAAAACAAGTGAGGAAGGGGGGGGGGAAATTAAGCTGCCGTTTGCTCCTGAGCTCCGTTTTCCTCAATGTCCATCCCCTCGCCATTCTCCTGTTGTTGTTCCTTCTGCTCCTTCACTTTCTCTGCTTCTTTCTGTGAATTAGGAACAAGATGTTGCTACAGCTCAATAGCACACGTTTCTCCAGGCAGCTCTTAAATAATGCATCACCATTTCCAAAATTTTTGCCGGATTATTAGGTCTTCATTAGTACTGTGCCATATGTAGGAATGGAAGGGATGATGGAATCAAGTCAACATGTAACTCACTGAGAAGTTAAACCATCGTAACACAGTCATGTTTTTAAATCAGACCTGCCATCTACTGGCAGAAGACAGTATTACAATGTAGACATATATGATCCCAACTAAGCAGATTTATGTGGTTTATTCAGTAGAGGCTAGAAGATGCTAGGTTAACAATTAGCAATAAGCGGACTAGTTTCATATTTCTGTTCCTACTGGAAAATCGAAAACATGGACAGAAAGTTAAATTCCTCATGCATGTTAGAATTAGCTTCCAAGGTCAGTCTAGGTGAAATCTTCCAAGCCTGAGAGGACAGGAAGGGGGACGCGGACAAACTGAGGGTCACTACTGGTCATTCACCTTGGCATCTCTCTCAGCAAATTTCTGGAACATATTGGCATAGAGGCGCTTGTCCTTCTCATGCTGCTCTTTCAACTGCCGCTGGCAGATGGCCACCTGGGTCTTGGCAGCCTTGTTGTTGGGGTACAGCTGCAGCACTTTCTGGAAGTCGTCCCGGGCCTGCTCAAACTCCTTCATGGCACAGAGGGCCTCGCCTCGCCGGAAGAGGGCCTTCTCATTACTCTGGTCCAGCTCCAGAGCCTGAAAAAGGGACAGGGACCATGACACGAGTGAGAAGAGCGAAAAACATTCTCAAGGACCCCTCACACCCTGCTCATGATCTGTTCCAACTGCTGCCATCAGGCAAAAGATATAGGAGCATTAAAGCTAGGACAAACAGACTATACAGCAGCTTCTACCCTGTTGCCATCAGGGCACTGAATGACAGTTAATTTTTCTCCTACATTTCACCTCAATTCTACTTCATGTGCAATAAGGACTCGTGCAATATTGTCTCATGTAGAGTGAATGTTGTTTACTATCCAATTTTATACTTGACTATAATTTATTTTTTGTATTTCGGTACATATGTTATTTCCCTATTTTATTTTTCATTATTTATATAATTCTCTTGTGTCCGACATGGGGACTGCACCTAATTTCGTTGTACTTGTTACAATGACAATAAAGTTATTCTGATTCTGAGTGATCCTGTGGCCCAGCACCTTACAGCCATGCTCTCGCTGTCCTCCAGCAAGGCAATTCAAGTAGCCCGCCCCCCCACATCTATTAAAATTTAAACGCAAGACATGATCATTACAAGTAGTCAACTGAAATCAGCAACTCAGTTTATCAAGCTTGAAAACTACTGTATATTCAGGCCAATCATTTTAATGCCCCAAGTCCCAACACTGAAAACAAGTTTCTCAGGATTGAAGTCTCCACCAGGCCACAAGCTGGTGAAATGCACAGATCTAACTGCAGTACCTTGTTGCAGTTTTCCAGAGCCTGGCTCTCCTCCTGGAGCTTCAGGTAGCACATGGCCAGGTTCAGGTGGGCTGCCAGCCTCAGCACTCGGGCCTTCTGCTCGTCCTCCTCCGACAGGCCCGACTCGTGTTCCAGCCAGGACACGATCTTCTTATACTGACCGGTAGCCTGCTTGAACTTCCCTTCCTGCGATGAAACACCGCCACGCTCGGTTAGTCTGGCCTTAATCGCAACCATTACCGCGGCAGCCAAAGCAGAAGGATGCGGACTCCCTCTTCCAAGCCGCCTGGTTGTAAATCATTTCGAAAGAGCCCTCCAAAGAGAAACACTTCATTCTCCCCACAGCATGACTTGCCTTCCCCACCAACTTTTGCCAAAAGGTTACACCCAAGCAGCCCGAGGGAAAACACTGTATTACTGACTCATCCTGTTGTGCCACAACTACCAGCTTTTTCCAGTGAAGAGGACTGAACCAACTATAAGTACAACTATCAAGTTCAAATGACAAGGAGAACCAATGGTACACCTACCTTAAAATACTGAGTTCCTTTCTCCTTAACAATGACACCCTGTTCCAGTTTCTCTGATGTATTCATTTCCCATGATTCCTTAGCCTAAAGAGAAAAAAAAAAAATCATAAAAAACACCACTGAAAAGCCATCACCACATGCACCAAGTCCTTCATACAATGAAAGCAGCTGCTTTACCTTCTCAAAGGCTTTCAGTTTTATTTTGTACTTCAAGGTAGCACCGGGGGGGATGTTGAACTTGGTGCTTCCAGCACTTCCATAGCCATACCTGGAATGAAGAGCAGACCATGCTGATGTACTGCAGCTCCACAAAAAGTACAATTCATTGGCTTACAGAGCCAAACAGAAAGGTCTTACTTTGCTGTGATTGTGAAGGTAGACTCCTCTCCCTGCTCCATGGCTGTGATGGCCTTCTCCACACCGGCAGGAAGGTCCAGGCTCTCGCAGTCCCCGATCTCAAACTTCAGATCCCTCTGGTCAAACACTCGCTCCTCGAATATGCCCTCCACAGCCACTGAGAATTAGAGTCACCAGTCACTTTTGGTACAGTCACACAAACATTTCAAAACATCCCAACAACATTACACCCAGATTACTTTCCTCTCTCCCTTCAACCAACTATCACGATTGCTAGACATACATTAGCCTCCTTAAACATAACAGACTGAAAATCAGTGGAATCATCAGGACCACATGCTATTCCAAAATTTGTTACTTACGACAGCCCTAATTATTTAATTCATGCAAAGCTGTTAATCAGCCGAGTAAGATTAGGGACAGTGAAGCAGCAGACCTTCCACAGTAGCCCCCTCATTGGGCTTGGAGTAACCTTCCCCCTTTGTTATGGTGCGCCGGATAATGCCACCATCCTCATCATCAGTGATGTCCTCCCCGCGGAACTCAAACAGCTCCACCTAGAGACACAGAGGCAAACACACCGGCACGCATGTCTGAAAATACTACGCAAGATATGATCTATTGAAACCTTTGCCCGCAAATTTCAACGCACCAGCTCCTTAGATTTATGCCAGTAGGGGGGAAATTATAAATTACAGGAATTTTAAAAAGATACCTTGTTTTTAAAAAAGCATTCCAAAACATTTTAATCAATGTTAAACTGCATAACCATTAATATGAATTAATTGTACCACTTTACAATAAGGCTCCCTTTTGCCACTTGTAAATGGTAGTAACTCATTAATAAAAAGAAAACTGTTATAA
>JAODLC010000001.1:11809065-11823330 GCA_026781145.1 Hippopotamyrus pictus
AGAGTATGGAATAGTCTTCCTGCTAGTGTAGCGGAAGCTAAAACCCTGGGTTCCTTTAAATCAGAGCTAGATAAGGTGTTAACAAATCTGAGCTATTAGTCAAGTTCTCCCCAAACGAGCTTGATGGGCCGAATGGCCCCCTCTCATTTGTAAATTTCTTATGTACTTATATCTTCCTCACAACAATCCACATAAGTCCATTTAAAACATGAAACCATTCATTAGCTGCTGTGTAAAGACATGTTTCCATTTATGGTTAAGGTGTCTACGTCGTTTTAGGTTTGATAGTAAAGAAAAGTAGTTTCTGCTAAAAATGTGTTCTTTCACATTCCTAAAGTAATGGCTTTTTGGAGATAAATGTTTTTCATCGTGATTAGCAGAATATATGGCCAGCTGTCGCGTGGCTGAATAGTGGGTGAGTTTCTGAGGTAACCTCCGTACTTGATGTAAAATGTCCATCTGCTGCAGGTGGGATGGGCTCTGTTTTTCCCATGCAGGCATTGTGTTCTTGTGGGAAATGCTCACTGCCGTAGTACCCGTGACGACCATGAGGTGTGGCAGATAGATGTGTGACTGCCCTCACTTGCCACTTATCACCAGAGCGACCAGGACGAGGAGGCGAGGCGCCTGCTGCGGCTCAGTGCCGAACGTGGCGAGGAGGACGGGAAGGGGGCGGTGCTTGGTGACGGTGAAGAGGAGCTGATCGTGGCCGACTACGAAAGTGACGATGACGGCAAACCGAAGAACAGGTGGGGGTCTGGCTGGAATCAAGGCAGCCATTGACGTTGTTTGATGTAGCAAACTGTTTCAGCTCACTGCCTATAGCCACTAGAGTCTTCGCCTTTCTCTAGAACAGTGTTTCCCAACCCAGTCCTCGGGGAACCCCGGACAGTCCACGTTTCTGCTCCCTCCCAGCTCCCAGCCAATCAGGAACACCGAATACCCGGTACAGGTGCACTAGGAGCTGAGAAGAAGCAAAAACGTGGACTGTCCGGGGTTCCCCGAGGACTGGGTTGGAAACACAGCTCTAGAGTAATACAGTTTTTGTGTCGTTTTTCAAGCCATTTAACAGACACACTAACATTGTTCAAAAAGAAGGCCCCCAAACTTTTTTAGTTAATTTCTGCTTTAGCTGAATTGTTTCATCCGATTTAACTTGCAAATTGACAATTTCTATTCCAGTTGCAAGTTGTTAAAGTGTTATTAACCATGGGGAAAGAAAATTCTAAAAGCAGTTGTAATTCTGTTCACGTAGATGGATTGATTTGAGCTGAAGGAATTGGACTGGAATATGGGGCCACGTTGAGTAAAGAAAATGGAACTCAGGCTGGTTTAGGTGATTGCATATCTGAAGCAATTTAGATGTGAAATAGGCCTGGATGCACACAGCCAATGGATTAAGGCTGTAACCCAGTATACCATCATTCAGGGGTGCACTTTATCTTGGAGTTATTAATAGAAATACCCAGCATTACACTTCCTTCATTTTCTTTTAGTATCTATTTTTTCTTATGAAAAATCTGTTTTTGATATTCTGTTGTATTTGGTAGCCCTAACATTATGCTGTGTTGATGCATGGTGTAAGATGTGTAACTTTAGGGTACTTAATGTACTGTTAATCTGTTTTGTAGCATTTGTGATGAGGAGGAAGATGATTTGGAGGAAGACCATGTGACTAAGGTTCGTGACTGATTCCTCTAAGACACTTGGTCTTGTTTTGCTTTGTGAGTGTTTAAGCAGCCATATGTCTGGCTGATGGACTCCAAATCCCATGATTCTTTGCACTTAGATATACTACTGCAGCCGCACGCATTCCCAGCTGGCCCAGTTTGTGCACGAGGTGCAGAAGAGCCCTTTCAGAGAAGAAGTCAGGGTGGTGTCCCTGGCCTCTCGGCAGGTGAGCGCAGAACCTTTGAGAACTTACGGTCTCTCTGCTGGTTCGCAATGTAGTCCACAGTGTAGTTTACATTGTAGTCTGCAGTGTAGTTTACAGGGTAGTCTGCAGTGTAGTTTACAGTGTAGTCGGCAGAGTGAAATTAATGTAATGTAGTCCACAAGGCAGCTGAACCATCAAAGAACATGAGCATTGCCTTGACTGAAAGCCAAATCAAAGTGGATGTATTGTGTTACTTGTGACATAACATTTTTCATTTGCGGAAACATTTTCATCGATAGCAACATTTAATAATGGGTGATAAAACCAAAGGTCTTTACCAAACTGAATTATCAAGTATAGTATAATTCAGCACTGGATTCCCGTTACACAGGCACTGCAGCCGGCTCCCACCAGGAGGCGCTGATGTGTGTTAATTTCCCCACAGAACCTGTGTATCAACGAGGAGGTGCGGCGGCTGGGCAGCGTACAACTCATCAATGACCGTTGCATGGAGATGCAGAGGAACAAGCACGGTGAGTCCAACACCCCCTCCTGCACGAGCCAAAACCTGACACTGGCCTCTTGTGTTTCTGCTCCATATTGGGTTTCTTTACACACACATACCTGGGGAACATGGCAGGGACACCGGAGATCTCAAAGGTCCCATGAACCCCCAGCCCCAGAGACCTACAGAGCAGTGTTAACGGCTGTCACTGTGTCAACGACATGCCAATCCCTCTGGGTGTGTCCACTGAAGCCCTTATTCACAGTAACATCATGTCACTGAGGTGTGTTTGAACACATCAGCCATTGTTTGGGATCTGGGATCGGTCAAGTTTAAATCCTATCGTGAAATCCACGACGAGATCTATGTCGATCGAGTCCTGTATGAGCTGCGCGCAACCAGTGACGATTTCTGAAGTAGTCGACAGTGACAGTTGGTGACCTCACTCCCCCACCCAGGAAAAGCAGAGAAATGCACGGATACGGAACCCAAGCGGAGACGGCGAGAGCCCAAGGCGGTGTGCCCCTTCTCCAGACACGAGGCGCTGCTGGGCCTGCGTGACGAGACCCTGGTCAAGGTCCGGGACGTCGAGGAAATGGTGGTCCTAGGCAGGGAAAGCAAGGCCTGTCCTTACTATGGGGGCCGTCTGGCCGTGCCTGCCGCACAGGTTAGGCTCCCGGAGCCCCCGCTTTTCCTTACACCCCCCACCGTACCTCACCAAGGCCCCAATCTGATATCAGCATGCACCCAGTCCATGCTTCCTCCAGTCCAGTAACTAGCCGGTAATGGCGTCAGTACTAGGTTTAAGTGTTTGTTTTTACAATATGCTGTCTAACGCCAAGCCAATGTCATGTCTAATTGTTACAGTCTCATCACCTCCCTCATGTTTCCCAAGTTGTACTTAATCTGAAGGGGTTTTGGTTTAGATTTGGTTATTTTTTTTTGTAAGATATCGACCTATTTTTAAATTGTAGTTTAACATGAACTTACTGGTAATGACTTTTTATAGGAAGTGTAATGTAGCAAGACCGTGACATCTTACCCAGCGGGCCAAGTGAGCCAAGTCTGGGAGAGGGGACTCTTCGAGATTTATGGCTCCTTCGTACCCAAAAGGGCGGAACGATACAGAAAGTTCTTCAGAGCCGTGGTTTGTTGGCCAGATACGACTCCTGCAGCTGTGTGGACACGTACCCACTGCACGTGCTCTGGAGGGGAGAACGTGATGATTTAATGCGCAGTTTTCAGCGTTGTTCTGAAGGTTTTAGCTCATTTATTGCTGTGCCTGAACGTCTAGTACTTCTTTTTCCAGGTTTTTTTGGGTTTATTTTTTTCTGAAAATGGTGGCTTTTCAGATGATTTTCCTTGTTACCCCTGTCTTTTTAACCACCTGAGATCCAGCAATTAATTTTTGTTTAGAAGACATGCTTTTGCTCACATCTCTTATGATATATATGCCACTCTATAAAGTTCTGCTGTTTCTTAAAGAGGTCAGTTAGTGCCTTAAGATGACATTGCATATGTGACCTACTTCCTCTTCCTGTGAAATCAAAATTTGAATCAATACTAAGAAAATTTTCCTGGATCTCAGAATGTAAAGAATCTGCTTTCTTGTGCTATTCTGACTGCCTGGGGGTTATGTAGTTTTGTGTGTGTGTGTGTGTGGGTGGGATCCAGGTATACATTATATCAAATGTCCCTACAATGTGATAAAAACCTTTTATTTTGACATCGTGGGGAGCATTTTTTCGGTCCCCAAAGGGGAAATTCAGTTTTATAAAAATCTGTGATTGCGATCAAAAACTACCTATGGTTAAGGTTAGGGCTGGATAAGGGTTAAGGTTGTCATTGTTGGGATTAGAGTTTTGCCCATAGAAATGAATGGATGGTCCCCACAAAGTTATGAGTACAGGTCTGTGTGTGTTTGTGCATGAGTGTGTGGATTATATTACAATGTGGGGACTAAATGTTCCTCACAGTGTAATAAAAACCTGTTATTTTGGCATTGTGGGGACCATTTTCACATCTCAGTCATATTGGAACAGGAAGGGGCCAACCCCAAACTGTTCCTACAAAGTTGGAAGCATGAAATTGTCCAAAATGGCTTAGAATGCTGCAGCATTAAGAGTTCATTTCACTGGAACTAAGGGGCCAAGCCCAACCCCTGAAAAACAACCCCACACCATAATCCCCCCTCCACCAAACTTTACACTTGGCACAAAGCCTTCGGGCAAGTACTGTTCTCCTGGCAACCGCCATACCCAGACTCCTCCATCAGATTACCAGACAGAAGTGTGATTCATCACTCCAGAGAACACGTCTCCACTGCTCTAGAGTCCAGTGGTGGTGTGCTTTACACCACTACATCTGACACTTTGCATTGCACTTGGTGATATAAGACTTGGATGCAGCTGCTCAGCCATGGAAACCCATTCCATGAAGTTCTCTACACACTGTTCTTGAGTTAATTTGAAGGCCACATGAAGTTTGGAGGTCTGTAGCTATTGACTCTGCAGACAGTTGGCAACTTCTGCACACTGTGCACCTCAGCATGCGTTGTCCCCAGTCTGTGATTTTTTGTGGTCTACCACTGTGTGACTGAGCTGCTGTTGCTCCCAATTGCTTCCACTTTGTCATACCACTAATGGTTGACCATGGAATATTTCATGAATGGACTTATCGCACAGGTGGCATCCTGCCACGGTACCACGCTTGAATTCACTGAGAGTGACCCATTCTTTCTCAAATGTTTGTAAAAGCAGTCTGCATGCCTAGGTGCTTGATTTTATATATGGAAGTGATTGGAACACCTGAATTCTATGAATTGGAAGGGTGTCCCAATACTTTTGGAAACAGTATATAATTACAGTCCTGTGTGTGTGTGTGTGGGAATTATGTTTATATTTCTCTCTATCTCTATCCCTATCTCTCTCTCTCTCTCTCTCTCTCTCTGTCTCCTCAGCTCGTGGTACTGCCCTACCAGGTTCTGCTCCATGAAGCCACGCGCCGAGCCTCGGGCATCAAGCTCAAGGACCAGGTGGTCGTCATCGATGAGGCGCACAACCTCATGGACACCATTGCCTGCATCTACAGCTCTGAGGTCATGGGGACCCAGGTCAGGATGCCACGTGCAATCCAGATCTGTTGACTTTCTGAACTACCAGGTTCTCTACAGAATCTGCCTTTTTGGTTTGAGATGTTAAGAAGAAATGGGTTACACCACTGTGTCAGTTCTCTCCCTGTTTTCACTGACTGGTTCTATTTTCAGCTCTGCTGCGCCCATTCCCAGCTGACCCAGTACATGGAACGGTACAGGTGAGGAACCTCTCAGTTGTACTAGGTCCGTCTTTACCACTAGTGTCACTTGGAAGACTGCGACAAGGCCCTGAATGAGGTTGACCACTGGCCCCTGACCTTGTGTGATACAAGCCAAGCACTTTATTTTCCACCTGTGTGCTGCTATCCAGCCACATGACGTATAGGTGCATTCATAAGCTCGGCCAAGCTGGTTAGGGGTCACAAGAATGATAACGTAGCGCTGCACTGTACAATGGGGATCATGAATAAATTATAAGGACAGCTAAGTAGGATATTTAAAATTCTAACATGGGAAAACTTCATATTGACACAAGATGGCCGATAAATTAGCTTATGTCAACCTCACTGACATTCTACACTGACATTTTATTTGGACAATTTTATATTGGGTTTTGAGCACCGATGCTGTTGATCTTGATCTCAGTTCTATTAAATAGCAAGACCAAAGTCTGGTGTATGCTTTTGGTCTGTGGGTCTGGGATTACGGGGACTCTGGCCTGTGCTGTAATGCGGGATCTGATGGGAGGTTTCCTATACCTTTGATCTGAGTGTTTCAGTGAAGCTTGTCCTTGATACTTTTTTCACATGCTGTTTTATTTTGCGGGTGAGCCTCCTCAGGAGGCCACAGATCGCCTTCACTATTAGGTGCTGTAGTTTCTTTAAGAGCCACATGGTGGCAGTACATTGCTGCTTATGAATAGGGATTTGGGTATTTGATGTTGGCCTATCCAAGTATTCAGCTATTAGATGCTTCACCTCTACAGGTTACTCGAGATGACATACATCTGAGGAGCTGATTATGTTAATAGAAACAGAAAAACTCAAATTTGAAGCAAAAAAATTTGAATGCTCTCTGGTGCTAAATGTATCATTGTTTTGTCATGGAAACCTGTAGCTTATCATCACTGTTTATCTGGAGTATGGAATAATGCATCAGAAGAAAAGGGCTGATCTTCTGAGAATTTATGAAATGGAAGTTTTCTAAGGTTTTTTTTGTAAGAAGCAAATGAAAAATGAACGTTAGAGATTCTTTTTACAGCATCGGTCCAATGTGGAGTACTCATCACATCTAGAAGTTCTCCAACGGAGTTGTCTGATTTTGTGTTCATCATCCAGGAATCGCCTGAAAGCCAAGAACCTTATGTACGTCAAACAGATCCTGTTTGTGCTGGAGGGTTTGGTCCACGTGCTTGGGGGTGAGTGTTGGGGATATGAGACAGTGCAGCTGTAAGATAACGGCAAAGCGGGTTATCCAGAAGGACCCGTAACCGTAAGGGTCCATGAATTTGTGGATTTTTGCCCTGACGCTCATGGTCCGCGGCGTGTTTTGGCAGGCAAAGTTGATCAGAATCCACACAGCCAGGTGACCCATGCAGGTGAGGTAGAGGTACATCCTCCTTATTCCTTGAAAATAATATGGCCTTGGGTTGATTCATTTGGACTTTTATTGAATCAAATGGAAAATGTTGTGCTTATTTTGCATACAGGAACCGAGATGCTGACAATCAATAACTTCCTCTTCAGAGCACAGATTGATAATATTAACCTCTTCAAGGTAATTCACTTCTGAGGATTATGTACTGCAGTTTGCAGTGACGCTGAGAAACATGGGGCATTATAGTTCACTGGATATGTTTTTCTTCTGACAAATTGTTCTGTGAGAGGCAGATTTAACAAATTGAGAAAAGGCTCTACTGTTATTCACTGTCCATTTATCAAAGTTATTATTTTTTTTTAAAGTTTCTCGCTCTTTCTCCGACGAAAGAAAAGTGGGTAGATGTTTAGAGAATCGTGGAGTGGAGCCTCATTGATCATGTGGCCCGGACATGGAGATGATGAATAGAAATCTCCACTGTCAGTCGTTGTGCGATCAATCAGCTTTTCGTCGCTTTCTCTGTTTCCTTTCCCTGCTGCTGATAAAGGTGCAGAGATACTTTGAGAAGAGCTTGATCAGCAGGAAGGTACGGTGGGAGCCGGGGAATCATTTATTCACGTTACGGAGAAGAAAGTTCTTCGGGACCTGTTAATCCCCCTGAAAAATCGCTGGGGTCATGTGACCAGGGGCAGACGGGGTCAAAATCGAAGCCAAACACAGGCAGCACACTGTACATGGACTTCTGCTGGTTAATTTAATTGTCATTCCATTGTCAGTTAGCTCTTTATCGGACCTTTAATTGTACTGGGGTCATTACACCCTGTGATTTTGCATAGTACTAATTGTGTCGTTTGTCCTAAACATGGTAAATAATCAGTGTAGGTATATAGTGTCCCATGGGATGATGGAACCATTAGCAGGGTTTTAAAGCACCTGTCAGGTGTAACTGGTTTTGGATGCAAATCTAGTGGGATGTGGTATTCTGTTTGCCGCCCTTTCGTACCCTTCTGACCGTCACATTTTCCTATCCAGCTGAATGGATTTGTGGAGAAATACCAGGGAACAGGCGTGGCGGTGAGCGTATCCAAGAAGGAGAACCAGCGGACAGAGGGGCTGGGCCGCTTTCTAAAGTCCCTCCAGACTGGCCAGCAGGCACACACAGGTGGGCGGGCTCACAACACTCAAAAGACTGCTGGCCAATTGTGTCACTGTCTCCTTATCCCAGAACTGGCCTATTGGGTTAGACCAGGAGGTGGGGTCCTGTCATTCATACTACACTAGCCAATGGGGGCCATCTACAGCACCGTCCCCTTCCTGCTGTTATTTGCTGACATCACTTCTGAGAAGTTTCTTTGCTTCATAGAGACTCTTTATTACTTCACAGGCAGCTCTTTACTGACCAGCAGTTTTCCTTAAATTTTTCATTGGCTTCTTCTCAAACGGTGTTGGGTTTGGGGTGGATGCTGACATTTTTCACACAGCTGTGCCTTAAAGGGCCTATCTTTCCTTTGGCTCGTGACAATCGGTCTTCCAGCTCTTTAGATCTCTGAGGCTGTCAGTATGAATATCAGCCCATGCTATCTTGAAACAAACCTCTATGCTCTTCTACGTCGAAGAGCTATTTGAAATGGGAGCCCATTGCAAATCCTGCTCTCCTGTGTAATCGCTGTGCCATACGCTTCACATGAATGCGGATGCAGATCTGATTAACGCAAATTGAAATTGGGTTGGGGGCTGTATGAGTGGGAAGTGAGATGACTTCAGTCTGCTGGGAAATCTTTATCAAGGGAAATGTTGATATTTCATCCTGTTGTAAATAATCCCATATTTTTCTGAAATGGTTTCTTTTTATAAATGAGCCTCAGAGATTACAAATTTTGTTTCTGATCTCTGTCTTGCAGCATGTTTTTTTTGCAATTGTCCCATTTTGCTATTTCCTTGCAGTACCCATTCCAGATCAGAAGGTGGCAGAAGAAGACAAACAGAGCAGTGTTGTCTGTCCCATGATACATATTGAGGGTTTCCTCTCAGCTCTCACCAATGCCAACAAAGACGGACGACTCGTGATCCAGAGGCAAGGTGTGAAAGAAATCATTTATTTCACCTACAATTTTAAATAAATTTGGATTAGGGTGAAGGAATTATTATTAAAAAAAAAGGGGGCAGCGAGTGGCTCAGTGGGCTAAGCCTGTGTGCCTGTAATCAGAAGGTCACCAGTTCAAGCCTAGCCTCAGCACGTCTGTGGGTCCTTGAGCAAGGCCCTTAACCCCCAGCTCTCTGGGTGCTGCTACAGGTGGCAGCCCTTCACGGAAGAGCAAGTTGAGGGAGGCATAAAGACAATTTCCCCGCAGGGATCAATGCAGTATCAATTATTAATAATTATTATTATTATTAAGGAGAATCAATCATAGGGATGGCACAATGACACAGTGACTAACACTCTTGCCACACACTTGGGACCAAAGTTTGAGTCTAAATCCCATCTTCATATGAGATGATGAGATGATGTTGCCGTGGGGTCTGTCATTATTATTATTTTGTTTATAAAAATATGTCAGCTTAACCATTTCAAACCCTCCCCTGAAATCCTCCCAGTATGTGCATCAACCGTCCAATATACTCACTTTATGTTTTGACATGACCAGTACCTCACCTTGTTTGGCTATTAATTTAATATAAACTAATTAAATTAATTAAATAAGTAAGCTGGTGGTGAAATTTACCAAATATGTGGAAAGGCGGAGGTGCCTACAATGAGAAGTTGAGGAACCAAAGCGATGTTGTTCTAGCCATCCAACTAGATATCAGTAACTTTTTGGAGAGCAGGAGAAATTCCTGATAGTTTTTATAGTGTTAGTTTTAATTTGAATATGTTTTATTGTAAAATTGTGTTTTCAGTTCTGAGCAAAAATACACTTACTACCCAGATTAATAGCTTTAGGCATTTTCTGTGATGGCTTTTGCACAGTACTGTACATCAGGAATAATGCAGATTCACCTGACTGAATGTCTTTGGACTGCAGAAGCAAACCTACACAACTGGGAGAAAATTCAATTCCCACATACTGAGCAGGGGGTAGAATTGGAACCCCCCCCCCCCACAACCTTTGACCTCTGAGGAAACGGCTCTCCTGCTCTTTTATATGTATATGATAATAGCATTAAGTCACAGATTGCTGCCCAATGTCTAAAAGCCTTTGGGCTTTCTGTGGAAAGTGCCGATGTTCTGTGGACACGAACCCAGCCTCACTTGCCGTCATGCCCTTGCGCTCTGACACATCGATCCAAAATGCCGTCCGGCCAGCGCCATGCAGACTAACCGGGGCCAGCTGGCTGCCTCCACAGGGACGCTGGCCCAGGGCAGCCTCAAGTTCCTGCTACTCAACCCTGCCATCCACTTTGCCCCCGTGCTGAAGGAGTGCAAGGCCGTCATCATCGCGGGGGGGACCATGCAGCCGGTAGGTACCCGGGATTCGACAGAGCACACGTCTGGGTGACACCCACCCCTTGATCGGGGGGCTTGCTCGGACCTGGGGGGAGGTGCCGGAGGGAGGGGCGACGACCCGTTCTTGCACCCGCTCCTTATCCCGCAGGTAGCCGACTTCAAGGAGCAGCTGCTGCTGTCGGCCGGTGTCAGCGAGGAGCGCTTCTCCGAGTTCTCCTGCGGTGAGTGCAGCCCGGGACAGAGAGCGAGATGTGGTAGGATGCGAGGCTGAGGGCAGAGCATCTTCACCTGATTCATGTAGCTCTCGCCTCGTCGCTTTAATTCCTTGATGCAGTGTGTCCCAGCCCAGCCCTTGGGGACCCCCAGACTGTATAGCAAGGAGCTGGGAGGGAGCAAAAACGTGGGCTGTCTGAGGGTCCCCGAGGACCGGGTTGGGAAACACTGTCCTAATGCATCCAAAGTGCACCATCATACCAAAGGTAGAAACTCTGTCCCTCTTCACCGTTCCTGAACTCTGTTTCCGGACCCAGTGGTCTGTGGGGAGATCAGGGCGGTTGAAAAGCTCCAGGACCTGTGGCTGTGAGCAGTGCTTTTGATTAACGCCCCTTTTCTACCTTCTCTTCAGGTCATGTGATTCCCCCGCAGAACATCCTACCCATAGTCCTGTGCAGCGGACCCTCGGGTCAGGAGCTGGAGTTCACCTTCCAGAACCGGGAAACGCCACAGATGGTGGGTCATCGGATCACAGATTCATGGTTGCATTTCCGTTCAGGTTCTGATGTGCTGTTAATAAATTAATGATATGCAAGTTTGTATTTAATGTCTTTTAATGCTATTATTACGCATGTTTCGTGAATGATGTTTATCTTGGCTATCATTCTATCATTCTTAATCTGGAGGTCAGTATTTGACATCTCACTGACCTTATTGTAATTATTATAAAGATGTGGTGGTGTGTATGTGGGTGGGGGGGTTGGGGGTGGGGTCACCTAGTATTGCTCTGCCATATTGGACCCACGGCCTCTCTGTCTGAACATCTACCACAGATGGACGAGACGGGCCGCGTGCTGTCCAACCTGTGCAACGTGGTGCCAGGAGGCCTGGTTTGCTTCTTCCCCTCCTATGAGTACGAGCGCAGGGTTCTGGCCCACTGGAACAGCACCGGCATCCTGGGCCGGCTGGCCGCCAGAAAAAAGGTGCGTCCCCAACAACAAGTGTGACAGAAAGTGGAAAATGGACACGGGCAAGCAGCCGGTCCACTGTGCTTCCTGTAACCTTGATTGCTGAAAATTCTAGAAGCGTAACGCAGAAGCTGCCCGGCCAAGTATGGAAGAGTAAATACTGTGAGAGAGCCTGGTGGTCAGTCTCCTGACCCTGGCTGAGCAGAGAGGCCTGGTGCCCTGTACTCACTGCCTCTCACAGACCTCTGTGGCCATCAGATCTTCCAGGAGCCCAGGAAGGCCAGCCAGGTGGAGCAGGTGCTGAAGGAGTACTCCAGATGCATCCAGGTCTGTTGGGGTCCGTTCTGTGAGTCCTCCTCTGCTTCTCTTGGAGTTAATTGGGGCTGTATTGAAGAGAAACTCTGTGTGCCAGCATGTCCAATCTACCCCCGATTACTGCTTTGAGTGTGATGAGCCAAATTAACCTGGATACTGAAAACACACAGGGTAGATGATAGCTGAAGTTCCCGCAGGCTGTTTTTGTCCCAGAGGATTCTGGGTAGATTATTCTGCTTTGCAATAAATGTGGGCGCCTTGTGAATTGATGAGCCTGCGGTTCCTCTCCATCCCTCCCTGTCCCCACAGCACTGCAGGCAGGCGGGGGCCATTCTGTCCGGGGCTCTGCTGTTTTCTGTGGTGGGGGGCAAGATGAGTGAAGGCATCAACTTCTCCGACGAGCTGGGCAGGTGGGTGTGACTCTGGGCCCTAGTGTCTGCCCTCTCCATGGACTTCATTGTCCTTTAATCTTCAGCCTAGTAACATGTATCTTGGATGTGCAAAGGCTTTTGATATAGAAGATATAGCATTTCAGAAAAATGCCAGTGAGTTTTGCTTCGGGGTAAGGAATCGGGCTTTGTCCAATACTGATGCTCAGAAAAATCCTATAAAGACATATTCAGAATTATTTTTTGGGGGTTGGGGTGGGGGGCATATTGCCCAGACAGGCTTCAGCTTGCTGTTCACTCTGCTTTTGTGGACAGTGATTCCATTACCCGGCCGCCCTTGAATTTAAGGGATATTTGGGGTTTATCTCTTAAGCGGTTCTTAGGGGGCCTGGGCTGATTCGGTGTTGAGCGTGCTTTTCAGAAGCTGGAGGGGAGGGGAGAAATCCTCTTCGAGTCCGGCACTCCCGCAGGGAGGGCCCGACCCATAGCGCGTCACAGAGGATGCTGTATTGAGAGCCGCGCGTTTAGCTTGCGTCGCTTCCGCTGGATTACGTGACATAAAGATTCTTGCGGGGTCAGTGTTTCCTGGGCAACAGGCCACTTTCCGCTGAGTTTCTTGCAACGTTAGCAGCACAGCTATTTTTTTCTTTATTCCTGACTCTTAAAGTGGTACCAGAGAAATTGGCCCAGGCCCCATCCACCCGTTCACACACCCTAGATCAGGGGTCTCCAACTCGTATGAGCCACATCTGTTCCTGGTATTTACCTGAGAACTAGTGTGGCTCATCAGAAGCCAGGTAGGATAGAAAACCTACTGGATAGTAGCTCTCCAGGACCGGAGTTGGAGACCCCTGCCCTAGATGAACATGCCTCCTCTTAGGCAGGACCAGTTTATATTTGTGCTTTTATTTCCCTTAATTGGTTTATCCATTGTTGTGGCTCTTTTTAATTGCTGTACGTCTGAATTGGGGAATAGTAGTTTCCTGACAAAGCAGAGTGTAGAAAATGGATAATGGGCAGAAAAAGCCTTGACCAGCATGTTTGTTGTGCCTGTTAGTTTGCTGCTGACTTGCTGGATTGCGTCCAGACCCTGTGAGCCGCTGTAATCCTCAGAGCCGGTGACGTCTCTCTGGCACCTTCCTCTGTCTAGATGCGTTGTCATGGTGGGAATGCCGTACCCCAACATCAAATCTCCAGAGCTCCAGGAGAAGATGGCCTACTTGGACAAGCACATGGTTGGTAGGCTTCAAGGTCACTTAAAGAAGATGCCCCCCCCCCCCCCCCAGCCAAAGCTATGCTTTTGTACTAGCTGTACCTTATTTGTATGAGTATCCTATTCTGTTATATAAGTTAATAATAATAATGATGAATGAATGAATGATACTTTATTGATCGCCGTAGGGAAATTGACTTTTCACCTCCGCCATAATGCTCTCCATGAGACACACAGATGAGAGCAAGCTTAGGGAACACAGTGAACAACAGCCACCGATGGCACCCGGGGAGCTGGGGGTTAAGGGCCTTGTTCAAGGGCCCTTAGATATGTGTCGGTGCTGCCGAGACCAGGCGCGAAGCAGCGCCCTTCCAGTCACAGGCCGAGGCTAAGCCCACTGAGCCACATACCGCTGTTAGCAGTAGCAGCAGTCTGTAGTATACTCTGGTCTAATGCAGTAAAGCAGACCGTGTGCACTGCATACACATAGTATACTCTAGTCTAATGCGGTAAAGCAGACCGTGTGCACTGCATACACATAGTATACTCTAGTCTAATGCGGTAAAGCAGACCATGCGCATTGCATACACATAGTATACTCTAGTCTAATGCAGTAAAGCAGACCGTGTGCACTGCATACACATAGTATAC
>JAODLC010000001.1:11824341-11849612 GCA_026781145.1 Hippopotamyrus pictus
ACGTAGAATTAAGGCAGTTCTGAAGGCGAAAGGGGGTCAAACACCGTATTAGTATGGTGTTCCTAATAATCCTTTAGATGAGTGTATATTAGATAGTAGTTCATAAAGCTTAAGAATGGCAACCTAATTGTCCTGTTCTGTGTTCAGCTGAGCAGAACTTGATGAAAAAGTGACCCAGACTAGTTCTGCTCTGCTTTGTCGATAATAGATTTATTTGCCTGAAATGACCGCCCTGTTTTTTTGCATGAGGGGAGGCTTCTTGCTATGCCCCACAAATGTTTTGTTCTTAGTAAATAGTTTGGTCTGTCGAGGCACACTGGCTTTGCTGGGAAAGCAGAGCTGCACTCCACAAGTGAGCCTGTAAATGTTGCCAGGTCGTACTTCTCAAGAGAGCCGATTAATACATGTGCAGGAATACCATTCCAGCGGGAGGCTGCAGGAGGGTGCCTTGTAGAATTTAATACCTCATATCCTGATCCCTAGTTCTTCATGGAGAAAAAGCAGCAGCAGCAGTAGTTGGGAAAGAAGCCTGGTGCTCTCCTATGACCCCAGCAAGTGGCGGATGTGAGGTTCTCACCGCAGAAATACCGTGGAGGAGAGTGGATGCCATTGTTTATTGTTCTGGCAAAGGGCCAGAACTGCTGTCATAAATAACTCCATTTCTGTCATTTATGTCTGCTTAAAGTGGTTCTGTTGAGTAGGATTAATTTCTGAAAATGTTCACATTGTTCTGTTATATTTAAGTCTATAATCCATTTATGAAACAGATATATGCAAATTATTGCTTCTTCTTTTGCCTTTAGTAATACACTAGAAATGTACAAATAATTCAGGTTCTTTTGAATTTTCATTAAAAAGACACGAGCACATGCTCATGCATCCGCTTTGGCTTTAATGTGTTTGATATATACCAAGAGCAGACAACCTTTAGATGTGTGTCTTTATATGAGTAATATAATGTTTATATTAGATTCCACTTCATAAGGTAAAACACCCACATTTTAAAAATGTTCTCATGAATATCTGTAACAGTTGAGTGAAGGAACTGACCAGTGGCTGGGCTGCCAGTTTATTTAAAATGGAATGATTTCTGGGGGATGTGGAGGACACTCGCGGGAGAGAGACAGATATTGATCATGTAAACATCCTTCAGCAGTGCAGTAGTCATACTTGGCATTTTTTATTGGGATTGTTGGGGGGGAGCACATGCAGCCATGGTGCCTGAGCTCTGCTCAAGTGAGATCTGATTTACAGGGAAAGGTCCATAGACCAAACATATTTTCAGTTCAATGTTTGGGTTGCCCCAGTGTGTGTGAGGTGCTGAACTGGGAATTGCACTCTGCTCCCTTGTGCACAACCAAGATCTTAGTTGGCTGGTCGACCCTGCTGTGGAAGGGAGGGCTGGGTCTTGTTTACATGTTGCTGTTCCACAGATTTCCAGTAGGGGGCTCCATGTGAGCGTGGGAGGAAAGAGTGAGGGCTATGCTCGCTCTCAAATACGCACACAGTAAAAGAGAAGGTCAAAGCAACAAAAAGAAAGTACCATACCTGAGTGAAGCCTCGGTTTGCTCCAAACTACTGATGAGAAAGGCCCTCCTCCAAACTGGCCTCTCTCTTGCGGCGTGGGGACCATAAGGGGGCGTGGACCTCTGGAGCCGCCTGCAGCAGCAGCAGCAGCCATGCTTGCGTCACCAGCACCACTGCTTGCACCCGGTCGGACCATGTGGAGGACAGGCCAAGCTCTGCGTTGCCATACAGGCAGAAGGTCATCCTGGCCGCCCACAGCGGGACTGGGGCCAGGCAGGTGATGAGCAGCCATGTGGTCCTGCATCTCCACCGCGGCTGTTGCCTCCAAAGGCTGCTGGCCGCGCCCACCAGTGCTGCTAGGAGCAGGACCAGCAGCTGGTATTCACAGGCTGGCTAGCACTTGGACATCGTAGATAGAAGAATCCACTCAGGATCCACCATGGCCAAGGCCACCGCCCGCCCCACCAGGTCACCTTCGCCGGGGCTATGAGCACCCTGCCCCATCCGGCACAGTCGCACACCCTGGAACACTAGACAGGTGCTGCCGCCAGCAAACGACAACCCCCGCAGGACACGCCGGGCAAAGCAGAGGCTCACTTTGTGCTCAGCGTTGTATCTGAGGCTGAGGCCACAGAGTCCAAAGATGGCAGCAAGCAGTAGGAGTAGCGGCACCACCTCGCTGCTTTCTCGGCCTCCGTGATCCGTCGCAGGTGACTTAGTATCAGCAGGACCGGGATCGGTGAGGCTAGAGCCGCCGCCGCCGCCGCCGAGCCCCACACTGCATCCCACTCACACAAGGCCATGTAGGGCCTCGTCAGAAGGGAGCCGCCGCCACGAGGAGAAGCCTTGTGAAATGAAAAGGTGCCCCTCTCCAGGGACAGGATGAGGAAATTGTGGAAGCGGTAAGAGAGTGCCATCACTGCCAAGGAGAGAGAGAGAGAGAGAGAAAAGAATTATTTTATGGGTGGAAGAAGTATTAGTCCATTAACAGCAATGTGGCCTACGGCTGTGCAGGACACATCTCAGGTGACACGCCGACCATGCTGACAACTGAGCAACGGACTTCTACAGTGAGAAAGCAAAGCTGTGCTATGTATATAGACTATGAATCACACACACACACACACACACACACACACACACACACACACACACACACACACACACACACACACACACACACACACAAAACATTAAAACTGATCACCAATGCTGGCTACAGAAAGTTGTGGCAGGCCAGGCCACTGTAAGGATGAAAACAACTTAATTTCGGTTTTGTAGCCATCTGATATTACACTCCAAAGCATAGGCCAGCATCATTGCTTAAAATAAGGGGTCTCAAAGCTCAAAGCCAGTACTGAATCTGGGCGGCCAATCACCGATACCAGAGAAAAGTTAAAATGATGTAATGTCATTCCTGCACAATTGTTTTGCAGTCGGTAATTGAGCAGATTATGCATTTATCGTTTTTCTCTTTTAACTTAGGACCTCCCAGCGGTTATTTTAGTTTGAGACCTTTGATCTAAGTGAAGTACACATTTTGAAGGGGGGCCTTACCTTAATTGTCAATTTCGGTCACTTTCACCAGCTCTTAGAACACGATGCACTCATGAATCGCTTGTGTTTGATTCTCACTTATCAAACAGAATATTATTTATTAGCAGTGCATTGTGACGTATTACTGCATCTTTAAGCAATGGAATGCCAAATGTTCTAAATAGGGTGGGGGCAGTGAGGGGGACGTTAAGTCATGTCCATTGTGTGTTTACTTTTGAAAAACTCAGATATAACCTTTAAAAAGCATGGATATAATGTAACAAACTTTTAAAAAAATTAAGCTCTGGAAAGAAAACAAACAAAGCAATCGATTCAAATAAAAACGAGCAAATGCATTCAATCCCATTTCCTGTGGATAGTGGTGGAAACTTTGGTGGATACCGACAATGATTTATTTTTGTCTACACACACTGAGGCAACCCAATACCAATATGGTTTGTCCAAGCCCATACAGCCCCCTAAGAAGCTTCAGCTTCTGCGATTCCCCCGGCAGACCGATACGGCTGATACCAAAATAAATGCGCCAAAGATGCTAGTAAGATACAGAGATTGGTCATTGGGTAATATTGTATAAAAACACAATTAATATAAAAATTTGTACTATTGTCACACGATGAAATAAACAACAAGAACAATAATAATAACTGAAAAGTTATAATGTGTTGTCATTTCTTTTTTGGTGATAACACATGCAGTATACTGATACCAAAGTAGAATAGTATAAGCAGAAATATTTTATTTGAGACCTATAATTTACAATGCTCCTTCCCGTTTGTAATCAACGTGATGGTTTTGGGCGTGACGTCGTGACAGAATCCCAGACATGAGATTGTTTAATCTGAGCCTGTCTTCAAACTAAATTTCTAAAATAAAGATTAATGATATGATACCGTCACACTCCAGGCAAACACAGGAGACAGGACCCAGTTTGTGCAATACCTCTGATTTATTCCAAATGTCAATACAATCAGATCCAAGACGTGAGGCGAAAGACGTGGTCGGGGACAGAGCAGAAGAGTTGGAAGCCGGGGTGGTCAGTCTCACGTAGTCACACCAAACAGGGTAACGGGAAAGGAGGAGAGACAGAAACAGGCAGGAATTGGGGAGACAAGGGATCCAGGACAGGCGCGTGAGGAAAACAGGGCAGGCAGGGAAAGCAAGAGAAATGAGAGACAAGAGTGCTCAGCAAGGCTCATTAGTGATAATGGCAACAATACTTTGCACCGCCCTCTTGGGCTTGACTGCTTTTATGCTGTGGGGAAGAACATCTGAATTGGTAACAGCTGTGTTCCGTCTAGGGGGGCGTGATCACCTGTCTGGCGTGACATATACTGTAGTGAATTCTTGAGATTGACCAGTATATCACGTAATGTCATGAAAACATTCTTCAGCAGTTCATGGTGGGGGGAGGGGGGTGCAATGGCAAACTTATAGCTCAAGCTCATAAATGTCTGTCTTCATGATTTTATGGCATAGCAGATATGTGTTGTCAGTAATCTTACCCTGTGTAAGCATTTTGTTTACCCTATATTTGATATGACAACATAATACACGGATACCATATTATACTTTTAATGTCCGCGACATTCTGAACTGCGCAATGCATTTCGTAAGTTAATCGTTTCATAGGTTGCTTTAGATCTACAGTATGTTACCACACATGCTAGCTACAGAAAAATAGGGCAGGCCAGACCATTGTAAAATAAGGACAGGTTAATTTTGGCTCTGCTGCCAACTGGTAATGAATTCCAAACTAAAGTTTAATCAGATGAATTTAAATCTGGGGTCTTAGAGTACCAGCTCACTACCTGTTTTTAAATAATCTTGCCCACCGATCGTTGATATCAGCGAAGAATAAAAACAATGTATTATTCCCGCATCACTGGCCAGGACTCTCTGGTCTGCAAGTTTTAATAAGGTCGTTTACTAGCGGATTATGCCTATATTGTGTTTGGGTACAGGCCCCCCCAGTGGATTCTTTTAGTTTGAGACCTCTGATCTATGTGAAGTGCACATTGTGGAGCCAGGGATTACTTTGCCAATGTCTGTCGTCTTCACAAGCTCATAAAACACGATCCGCTCATGAATCCCCTGTGTTTGTATTAACTTATCTACCGGAATATTGTTTAGCTCTGTATTGTGACGTTATTACCCTATTGTTTACGTAATGCAAAGCGAAACGTTCCCGGGGGGGGGGGGTTAGTCATATCCCCTAGTCTTTTTGCTTTTGGAAAAACTCAGATATAACCTAAAAGTAAAACATGAATCCAGTTCAGATTTTAATCGGTTTGTGGGGGTGAGTGCCCGTTTTGCCCTAAGTATTTCATGTGAACTTTAAAGTATTGAGTGCCCTCTTTTTAATCACTGAGCACTTGAGCCTCAGAAAATCTCTGCACCGCCCAGGTAAACTGCTTTGAAAAGGATTCCAAACCTAATCCACTGACGTTTCCAAGACCTCAAAGCTGCATGCATAAGTGGTCCACACAGCATAGTCCGTGCTCATAAATAGGTATGTGTGCATCTGCTGCTCCGGCACAGAAGGACTCAATTAACAAATAATTCCCATTTAAAAGTGCCGGGGCTGTTGAGCCATCTGCTGCTGTTTTCTGTCCATTTTTTTTTCCATGACATCCATTAATTGTTCAATTCCAAACAAGCCCTTCCCATGCTCAGTGGTGATCGCAAATGTATTATCATTCTTACTTTTAACTGACTTTATGTTCGGTCAGTTGTGCCTAGTTTGGAAACCTGTCTAAGAACCATCTTCCTCAAAGGTTATGCAGTATTTGACTTAGGTCAGCACTGGGAGTTACCTTGGACTCACTGCAAATGTAACTGTAGTTAATAAGGACTTCATAGCCTTTTGCTCGCTGTTCTACGTAAGATGTTCAGCAGCAAGAAAAAGCCATATTGTGGGCTGTAGATGTAAACATACAAGAGCCAACTTGCCTGTTATTTTTGAGATTTTCCAGGGACAGCCCAGGCAGGCCAAAAGAGTTCAATTGCAGCAAGGGGCATTCCCGTAAAAACAGCAATGCCATTCGACAGGAACACCCCTCATCATTTTCATTAGATATTGCACCATTACGCGTTAAAAAACAGGAAGAGCTTCAATAGGAATGCCACTCATCCTTTCATTAGTTATTATGCCATTCCCTGGTAGCACAGGACTAAAAATATAAACAATTTTTTTGCCAATAAAATGAAATGAAGACAAGACAACACAAGGACAGGTTAATTACCCGTTGTCTTTGAAAACATAATTAATCCCCTCCCTTGATAATGAGAGGAAATACTTTAATACAGCTACTGAGCTTAGTTGTCAATATAATAACAGTAACTTAGCATCCATAATTAGAATGCTAAAAAGATAGCAGTAATCTCATGGAATCTGGGATTACTCATACAACCTCCACCTGCCTGTCCGGTATATAGTTGTGGCCTGGAGCCTATCCCACAAAAGGACACGGCTAAAGTCAGATGGACAGTGAATGGGGTGTGTATTACCAGGTACACACACTGAGGGGCGCTGTAAAAGGACACACCACTTTTACACAGTGACAGGGGCCCTACTAGATGCTGGGAACATATTTGGATTGGTCTGGGTTGGGGGCCCTATATGACATGCTTTCATGGGGCCCAAAATCTCTATTGCCACTAGAGGTAGTTTAAAGATACCCTGACTGCGATTATCTTTCACTCCAATAAACTTTGAAATGGCAAGTAAAGCCATTTTTTGTTTGACAGACAGAATAAGTTGAGGCCAGACAAATGGGCCAATGTAGTGAGGTGATGAAAAGGGCCAGAAAGGTGACATGCTTCCCTTAGTCTTTGGTACCCAACAGGTAGTGGGAACCCTGTTGCCAGAGAGGGCGCTCACAGTTCACAAACAGGAAGCGCATCTTGGTGTTGAACCTGCATGCTGCAAATTCCATTATTTTTCATACGTTCCAATCCAGTGAGGGGTCACCTCTCCAAGGAAGCACTGGGCACAAGTTTGGGGAAACTGTGGACAGGATGCTTGTCAATTACAGGGCACACACTTGCACATGCACTTTGGGCAATTTAGAAACACCGACCTAAATTATGGACTTTTAGATTATGAGAAGAAAAATGTGAGCATGAGGAGAGAATGCAAACCCTACACAGACAGACAGACACACACACACACACAAACACACACTGATAGATATATATATTATATATACACACACACACACACACACACACACACACACACACACACACAATCAGACATACACAAAGAGAGATATATCCTCCTGAGACCCCACCCATTCATTTATGTCCATTGTAGTGGACATTTTATTTTTGCATCTATCTTTTCACTGTTGTTAGGAAACATATTTATTCCTGTTGTACACTAAAGAGGACATGCTGTGAAATTAAAAATAAAAATAAATTTGAAACAATCTAACTTGTAAGATGTCTTATTTCCTCCAAAGACAAATAACCTAAAAATTGAAGGACACTTTTTTCCTTGGGTCTCAGGAGGATATACAGACACAGACAGATACACACGCACACACACACACACACACACAGCTGTGAGGCTGTTCTTCAGCCCACTGAGCCACCATATTATATCTCATATAAAAAGTGAAATGACACCACTTTGAGGATTACTGTTTGCGGCAGGACAAGATGAAGAAAGCCTTTGTGTATTTTGTACTTTTTAGGGAGACAGGGAAGAGCTGATGTGCTTGGTGCCACAGACAACTCTAGGCGTTCTCCCAGTGGGTGCGATGTGAGAGAGCCCAAGCAGTCATTCAGATAAATACATTTGTAAAAAAATATACTAAATATATCCATCCATTTTCCAAACCACTTATCCTTCTGGGTCACATGGGGTCCGGAGCCTATCCCGGAAGGCACAAGGCAGGGAACAACCCAGGATGGGGGCCAGCCCATCACAGGGCACACTCACACATGCACACCTATGGGCAATCGAGTAACTCCACTTAACCTCAGCATGTTTTTTGGACTGTGGGGGAAACTGGAGTACCAGGAGGAAACCCTACGATGACACGGGGAGAACATGCAAACTCCACACACATGTAACCCAGGCGGAGACTCGAACCGTGTTAACCACTGCACCACCATCCTACCCCTAGTGAATATATTTATTTTAAATTATTATTACACATTGATATCACTGGCACAAACTCCCCATCCCCTTTTCTATATCCACTTGTTCTCATTTTCAAATACAACTTTACATTACAATATTATTGACTTCACTATGCTCAAACAGTATTTTAATTTGACCAGTAGGGGGTGCAATTATACCCCTCAAAAAAAGCACCTGTCCTTGCTACTTTGGGGGTAATGGGCAGGTGATCTGTGGAAACCCACACATGACCTAGTGCCACATACCCAGGTGAAAGGTGACACATCAGCTGTCCTGTGCTTTTAAGCTCCCATAGATATCCGCAAACCCACATAGCCTCATGGACGGCTGGGGATCACTCTTCTGTTCTGGAAATTTTTGAACAAGCGTTTGCTGACCTGCCAGTAATCCCCATACAAAAACTGAGCTAGCAGCATGGTGAGCGAAAAAGAATATCTTTTAAAAAGCCTCTCCTTAAAAAATTTAAGATGGTTTCTGCAGGATGTTTGACTGAAGATGCCTTGAGGAAAATTTCAGCAAATTTGTAAAAGATTTAGAATCTCATAATGGTGTCAGTAGTATGGGCTTAATAACCAGTTGGAAAGCTGATATTTTATTCTGAGCAGGAAGATCTTTCTGGAGATGTATTCAAAATGTATCGTAAAAAAAATTGGAATTAAATACAGCGTTCCTGGAGTCCCTATGGATGGCTGGCTGATTGTCCAAATTGAAGATTTGCCAAATTACACTTGGGTGAGGCACTTCTGCAGATTCCTTAGTACAAGCAATAAAGAGAGTCCTGTGTTGTTAAGTGTCTTCAGGAATGCACAAATCTCCTTAGAATTACACATAAAACCCTAATTGCCCGCATTACAATAAACCAAGCCAGTTTCAGTACAGAATTCCAGCCTTTAGCTCATGATGAGCACTAAACTTATAATTTGACAGTGGGATAAAAAGGACAGCCACATCACAACAGAAATTTGGAAACCACACAGGAGAAACCGCACAGTTGATGCATTCTAAGAGGAGAACATTGCTCTCTATTTCACACCACAGCACACTCACAAACACCTTGAAAGTTCTTGTTACTACTTCATTATCTCATTACTCTGGTTCTGTCCTCTTGCATTGTCACAAAGAGTACAACAGCATTTAACAACCCCTAGAAGTCTTGTGTCCCTCTCACCTTCTGTTCATCGTCTCTCATAACTGAAGGTTAGGCAACTGCGTCATCATGCAGGCCCGACTCAAGCCTTTTGAATAATTGAGGAGCCTCAAAACTCATTCAGTTCCTGGGATATGTTTTTGAGAGAATTTCTGTGGATGTTTGTGAGTTTTGGGATTTTAATGGAAGTTTTCTATTGGATGACATGAGGACTGAGTGAATTTTGATTCCCGATACTGTAACATATGATGAAGAAACTTGACATTGGTGGGCTCAGCTCAAACATAACGAGCAATGGACTGAGTGAGCTTTAGAAATTTGCTCTTCACACACACACAAACACACACGCAATGTGCGTGTGTGTGTGTGTGTGTATATATATATATATATATATATATATATATATATATATATAAAATGATGCCACTGCACTACTAGTCCTGAGTTTGGATCTTATGGATGGTGGTTATTTTTATAATTAGACACTTTAAACATTTCATTGTGCATAAATATGCATGACATTAGCTTGTGTTTGATGTTAATTATGCATTGGATGCTAATAATAGATGTTATAACATCCATGAGTTTGTGATGAATGCCTTATTCTCCTTCCACAGCTGATTCGGTCTATCTACTTGCTGTCATCAGGAGGTAAAAAGGTATCTATTAATAATTCAGATGCTGCTGGCAAAAAAGCAGATGTTACACGTTATGGGCATCATGCTGCTGAGTCATATATACTCTAGTAGAGTCTAGTTAGGGCCACCGAACAGCGAGTGGGGGATGCTGGGAAACCTGCTGAGTGCCAGTTACACTTCACCTGTACATTCCTCAAGAGCAGAAAGACAGGTCCAGAAGCAATACAACTGCTCCAGAGAGACTGAAGGGCTGGTCACGCCCGTAAGGCATCCCTGCTCGGTTGCCCTGGAAACCCTTCTATGCAGTTGATGCAAATTTCATCTGAAGTAATAGTGAGCACTTATTGCATTTCACACACCAGCCAGCAGGTGGCAGTAAAGAACAGCATAATGATCTGTGTCCTTCTCCCCTGCACACTTTACTCTGATGAGTCCTGAAGTCTGAGTGCTCTGGACTGCAGTGCTTACATAAGGAGGTGGCAGCCAGGTCACTGTTGGCATGGTGACATTAGGCCAGGGCTTCATTCGGAACGCTGGCGGCTGCATCGCTTCTCTAGACTGGATCTTTCTGGAAAGGGGAGATTATGAGCCCTTTGCTAAATATATAAACTCTGCAGAAGTCATACTGGGGATCCCAGCAGATTATGCATTATCATTGAGCAGGACAGGGGTGATTCTAGGATTTTTAAGGTAAGGGGCATAAGAGGGCCCATAATTCATACAGCGGGGCCAACCTTATCACTATCCAATGATATTCTTTCTGTTGGTGATTGACAGGGGAGGGGGCGCTCTGGTGGCCAGTCACCTTTCAGGTGGGGCCAATGCCCTTGTGGCCCCGCCCCTGTGTATGCTCCTGAGGCAGGAGATTGAGGGAGAGGTCTGTCCCTGGCTCCACCTTTCTAATCAAACGGGCTCTACAGTGAGAGCCTCCTACATGATATCCAGATCCCTGGAGGCATGCGGGGCACCGTGAGAAAGAGAGGGATGTGAGCTTCATTGATCACAAGAGCTAAGAAAGGCACCAAACGGGCTTGTGTACCTACTGACTTCATTTTCTCTGCATACTTGGCCTCATTCCCAAATGATTAATAGGGCACTGTTAACTACAGAGTCAGCAACTAATCGTCACCGCACAGTTTTTTTCAGCGGGAAAACAGGCGGAACAACAAACGCGCCGTTGAGACCGATGCCACACTTGGAAAGGTATTCCACGCAACATCTTTGCCAAGTGAATCATCAGTATTAATGATTCCGAATGCTAATCCGAATCATGCTGCTGCAATTATGTTAAACATACAGCACAATCCCCCTGGGGCCCACCTCCTGTCAGATGTGTAACAGCCTGCATCCTATTGCTGCTCTTATTTGTTCCGGACCACAGAGCTTAGGCCCAGGACAGTGAATCTTAACATTCCCTCGCACGGTCGTCCTGGACCTCGTCAAGGAAAAGCACGGTACATCTGCGCCTGGTTTAATGTGGCCGACCTCGCGATGCTAGTGTAATGAGCAAACGTACACCCGCTGGATCGGCGGCATGGGCGACTCTAGGCATTCCTCCCTGGGGGTGCAAGATGTGAGAGCCCAAGCAGTCATTCATCCAGGCAAATAATTTAAAAAAATACAGTAAGTACATCTGCAATAAAATAGATGTGAAATAGTGTATACTATTGAACAAATGATGTTCAAGTAGCAGTCTCATCTGACCAATTGCAACCTCTGCACCCCTGGTAAAATCGGTTACGGCCAGAATCGTGCAATCTTCGCCTGCCATGGAGAATGCCTCACCTACTGTGTACACAGCTGAGGTTTGGATGTGCCGGCTCTGCTGTCGGCCCAGAATTACTGGGCCCTGGAAGGGCGGTCTGGGGGTGTCCTGAGCTGAGTTAGGATTCATTATCACCATCTGTTCACACAGACGCCTGATGTTTTGTAAGCCCTGAGCGATGCCCTTTTTTGGTCTGTTCTCCTATTAGTCCTTTTCAGAGGTGAACAAACTGGCAGAACCAGAACAACTGTGTTCCTGAATAAACAAAGGGACTTGGTACAATATTTTACCAATTTTCCCTTTAGTGGTTGTTCCCAAACCCCCGTATTCCCCCCCCCCCCCCCCCATGGGAAGAGGTGCTGCCAATGCCATAAATTTCCCTAACACCATGAACTCTAGAGGCAAACCCCCCTAACTTATTAACAATTAGTAAATATTGATTTCATTTGCATCCCCTGAATGCAGGCATGTTGGCAGCACAATGCATTTTCATTTGGTATTTTCATTCGCAGGAGTAAAATGAATCTGACCTCAAGACAGATCACAATGCCCTTGTTTGGAGTGGCGGGGTGTCATAAATGGGAAAGCATGGTTTCACCCAAATTGTCTTTTTAATGTGAACCAGAGACATCTGTGGCCACGGGCAATGCTGAGAAGCCTGGGCAATGGAACAGAGACGCACCCCAGCTGACGATATCAGTGAGGACAGTAACACTCTCAGACAGAAATTCTCCCTTTTTCCACTGGTTATTTTCTTCTCTCTCCATATTTCTTTTTGGCCTTTTCTCCTCACTGGTGAAACAACCTGCTTGCCTCAGAATATCTGAATCTCTTCCACTCCTAAAATCCACCTGTCTGCACATTTCTTCATTCCTGACACAAGCAGAGTCTCATTAACTTACCATAATTACATATGTATGTTGTACATCCATTGAGCATTCTGGTACAGTTCCTGCTATTCTCGGTAGGTTACAGTAGTTACACCTGATACTGCAAAAAGAACAGTCCTATGGGATAGTGAACTGACCCACACAATACTGGAATTGGAGAATGGAATGGGGCAGTTTTGCTGCCCACTTCGTTATGTGTTGAAAAGGCTCTCTAACTTTAACAAGGCAGACTGTAAAGTGATGATCTGTGCAAGAACACAGCAATTCTTTGATTTCCGCATATTTCCCTCTAATTGCGCCAAATAAGATACACAAATACAGGTGAAAGTAAAGCTTAGGGTAAGTCAGTTATGCCGCACCTCTGGAAGAGCTTTTGGGCCTAAAGGCCTTTGTACAAAGGTCCAGCATTGATACCATTACTCTGCCAGCCATAGGATTCAAACCAACAACCTTCTGGACATAGATTCCTAACCCACAGAGCTACACACTCCCAAAATATCCATGAAGTTCCTGCATTTCACTGTTACCTTGTTTTGATAATACTTTGTAACTATATTAGCCTGTACTATCTTTGATGTATTATGTCGAGTAAGATTGCACTTAAGTGACTGTCCATACTATGATTGCTAGAATGTTCTTGACCTCTCATATTAATCTGCTGTGTAATGGAAATGAACTTCGTTAATTTGAATGGTGTCCAGCTGGTAGATGAGCTCTCTGTTGTTTATTGTCCTACACTGCAGGATTACTAACTTGACCCTGTAGGTCTTCAGCAAATTGATGTTCATGTGCAACAGTCCCCAGTACAAAAAAGGTCTTCAATTGCTGCACTGCAATAATTTGATTCTTCGTGCTGAGCGGTCGTTTTCCTGTCATTCCCTATGCCACACTACAAGCGCAATTTGAACCCTTTCTTTCATCCATGGGACCCAGAGCACTGTCAGTGGTTATCAAGGGAGAGTCGAGGAAGTAGCATATTAAATACACATTAGCACACTAGAGATTGGTAAATTAAACTGTGTTTATTTGGGTACCAAATCAGGGAGTACCAGCATTTAAACACCAGCAGGTAGGTGGCTAAATAAAGATGGATTCTGTCAACCTGAATAGTTATGGGTGATTAATGAGTGATTCATTATTACTTTCTCTAAACGGACGCTGCTGTGTCACAGCTGTCAAACACCAAAACCATATGACATGACAGCATTCTTCTGCATCGAGGCCATGGGTGAGATTTTCACAAGACACGTTTCCTAAAAAGCAACAGAGCGAAGGGCTGTTGCGTGATTGAGGGATGGATCTCATTGTGTTGCTTTGGAGCCTCCTGATGTGGCCTCTGGCACCAGCTGCACAAAAGATAGATTATTACAGTTGGTGCACTGGTGTAATGGAATAGCCTGTTGCTGGTATGCTTGTGTCCTGGGACATATTTACAATTTAATCTCCCTTGAGAATGAGAGATTCTGGGATTCTGTGTGAACAGCTGTTCCAGGAACTGGTGCAGTAACCCCCTGATGGGGGCGATGGCGGTCTGGCCCACCACCTGACCTGCACCCCCCCAGTTCATCTACTCCTTCACATTTCCATGCGTCATCACATACTATTTAGACCCGGAGTGGCCAATTCTATCCACAAAGGGCCGGTGTTTATGCAGGGTTTTGTGATAACCTTCAGGTCAGCTGTTCAAACCCATGTGTGAGGACTCTTCAGCCAATCAGTAATCTAATTAGGGAGATGCAGTGAAACTCCACATACACAACAGCCCTTTCTGGATAAGATTACATACCCCTGGTTTAGACTAATGCTGGTGCTGTATGCTTGGCTGCCTTCAAATCCAAACCGTGATGACAACAGTCCATGACATGAAAAGTAAAAGCGACAGTCATTGACATTTGTTCTACCATCAACCACCTGCCTGTACAGCCATCATTCAGCCAAAGCAAGGCATGTCTTATATGGTGCAGAGTAGTAAAAGGCCTCACGTCATATATAGTGATATATAGTGACCCAAGGTCAGAGTTGTGGTGGCATGTGTGTTGCCATGGTGATAACCAGTCCTGGAGCTGCAGATAACCTAGTCAGTTAAACAGAGGCGGGCCGTGTTAGCTTAATATTTTATTAGTTCTATTCCGTAGAAGAGGGAAGATTACTGGATGTGGGGGATGAGGGAGAGAGTGGGTGGGCCTATTGGTTTGGCTTTAAGATGTATTTTTGGGACAGGAGTTTATGTGTACATGGTTATTTATTTAACACCCAAAATAATGCAAAACTGTTATGACATCCCATTCTAAATCCACGGGCATTAATATGGAGTTGCCGCCCCCCCCCCCTTTGCAGCTATAACAGCTGCCACTCTTCTGGGACGGCGTTCCACAAGATTTTAGAGTGTGTCTGTGTGAATTGTACAAAATACACTGCCCTTCCAAAAAAAAAAAGTTGCCATTTGAATTTATATCAGCAAATACTCAAGAGCCAATAACTGGATCATTATTACAGCTCAGCAACATTTTGCAGTAATAAAGTGAAGTCAGCTGAGTACCTGAATCTACTGACTGGCCAGGTTACACCTCCATTCATCATCAGTGGGTTTTTACTTCCCTGTTGGCATGGGCATGTTCCAGAAGAAGAATGCCAAGATTCATTGGGTTTGAATTGTCAAAGAGTGGTTCAGAGAGCATGAGGAATCATTTTCATGCATGACTTGGTCACCTTAAGGTTATGACCTTAACCCCATTGAAGGTCTTTGGGATGTGCTGAAGGAGGCTTTATGGAGTGGCTCAACTCACTTGTCAATACAGGATCTCGGTGAGAAATGAATGCAAATCTGGATGAAAATAAAGGGTGAGATGCTGCATAAGCCTGTGGAAACAACGCCATGACAAATGTGCGCCATAATCAAAGCTAAAGGCGGTCCAACGAAAAAATTCAAATGGCGACTTTTTTTTTGGACGGGCAGTGTATCTTGCTATGCTGAAACATTAAAAGTTCACTTGAATGGAACTACTAGACCTAGCCTAACCCCTGAAAAACAACCCCATACCATTATCCCTCCTCTAACAAACTTTACAGTTGCACAATGCAGGCAGGCCAGACTTGTCCATCAGACTGCCAGATGGAGAAGCGTGGTTTATCACTCCACAGGACACGTTTCTACCGCTCCAGAGTCCAGTGGTGGCGTGCTTTACACCACTCCATCCGACACTTGGCATTGCGCTTGGTGATGTGAGGCTTGCATGCAGCTGCTCAGTCATGGAAGCCCATTCCATGAAGCTCCCGGTGCACAGTCTCTGTGCTGTGATTAATGCCAGAGGAAATTCAGAACCTGCTGTTGTTGTTGAGTCAACAGAGCCTTGGCGACTTATGCGCTGTGCGTCTCAGCACTTGGTGACCCAGCTCTGTTACTTTACGCGGTTTCCCACTTAATGGCTGAGTTCTGTTGTTCCTAAACGCTTCCACTTTGCAATAACACCACTTAGAAATCTCACAAACTCACTTGCAAAGGTGGCATCCTCTGACAGTACCACGCTTGAATCCACTGAGCTCTTCAGAATAACCGATTCTTTCACAAATGTATCAACACCCAACATCAACATCAACGCCCAGATGTGGCTACATTTGATGTTTTAAGGCAGGAAACAATCTTTCCTCTCATCTTTAGGGTACCATTCTCACGTGTTTATATTCATACCTTTGCGGAGACCGTACATTCATTTCAGGGAAAAACCTCAATCTCAACATGACAACCGTAAACTCCTACATGTCTATGACCTTAACCATAAATAACCAAACGAAATACAAGACATTTTTAGCTATTTGATTGCAGTCACAGACAGTGGTGTAGCCAGAATTTTCAACAGTGGGTATTGTACCACGCATATCCAACCTTTCACCTTCTGGTTCCCAGTGCACCCAACTGCAGTACGGCCAAACCTTTTGTGGTGTTTCTTAATAACAGGTTTATCAACAAACTGCATATATTTTAAATGACACATAACCACAGACATTTTAGTGAATTCGTTGCGAATACAGTGGTTTTAGAATGATGTTGAAACTGAAAATACAGTAAACTGATAGTCTATTTGCTGTGCAATTTTTAACTCCTTATAGTAGATAGGAAGAATAAGTTGTTACGCGTGCACGAAACAACAATAAACCAATTTTAACTGTCAAAAGATGTATAAATAAGTAAATCATGACCACAGGATGCATTTTAATGACTCACAGGTCTTAAACATAAATATTTCTGAATTTTGCATGCAATAAATTTTACATTCTCATGATGGCGGTGTATACACGCTATATGAACTGTGTATGGCTACAACACTGGTCACAGATGGTATCCACAACATCAAACTAACAGGTTTTTACCACACTGGGGGGAAATGTGGTCCCTATAATGTAATACATACATTACTCCCCCCCCGCACACATTCACACTGTTCAGTTCTCTAGAAGGGATGCAGGAGGGAAACACCAACATAGCTAAATGCTAATTGGCCCAATGTCTACCCAACATGGCTGAAGTTCCTGGGTCCTGGCGCCAATAACAGAGATACAGAGATGCATGGGATTCTCCTTCTACAAGATGTGGTACTCAGAGTTGTCTAGCAGACAGCTTAATCTGAGCTCAGCTCACAGTCCAGGGGGGCTCAGAATATATGAAATTTAGCGATGCAGCAGTTTGTGGTAGAGCTTAGAGGACTAAGCCTGTTAGCATGGCCTGTTGAACACCACAGTGGGGCAACTTGAGCTGCATCCTTGAGCAAGGTATTTAACCTGAATTTCTCTGCTAAAAAGCCAAATAAATAGAAGAATATGCAAATGTGGGATGTGAAAGTATGGAAATCACCCTTAATAAGACTATCTGCTACGACAAGCAACAGTACAGCTCGGTTTGTCCGTCCTTGAAAAAGCATAACTGTGCAGTTATGTAACCCTGTAGATCTTATAACGTAGCATTTGAACAATTTAGCAAAGAAAAATGGATAAAGCTTTTGTCAAAATTATAGGGGTTTGCTCACCATCTGTCTCTGGAGGGCGGGAGAGTCAGGTGACAGTGATTGTTAATATCGATTTGTTCCACCAGCATGTATACTTATGTTTTATGCTTTTGTTTATCCAGTAAACCATCATCAAAGTTCACGTCTGACTTGCACTCCTGTGCACATTACAATTTCACATTACAATGACAATTTTACATTTTTGCATGTTTTTTTCTTGTGCACCCCAAAAATTGAAAACTCCACATGAAGCTGTAGACAGTTCTGCAAGCTTCCATCCTGGGCAAAACTGCCAACTGGCCCCTTCCCACTGTCATTTCCCCCTTATTTCCTGTGCCTGACAACTTCACCTGAATTAGATCAAATCTAATTTTTATAGTTCTGCCTGTAATTTAAACGACACTACTATATACTAAATGTAAAAGAAGAAATAATCTGTATCTGACAGAGCTTTCTTACTTGCACACACACAACATAAATGCACGAATGAAATCCACTTCTCCATTGGCCTCTGAAACGGCCCATGTCAGTTCAGCACGAAAAGCACTTTATCAACCAAAATGACAGTGACAGATGTTGGAAGCAGATGCTGTCGGCTGTAGGCTGCTCACGTAGTCTCACTGCACTGATGTTAGCATGTCCTGCTAGAGCAATGAGTGCAGCAAGATTCTCCCATACATATGCTGTGGTGTTTAGCCCATTAGCGCCCCCTATGAGAATGAAAGGTTTGTGGCGAGCATGGAGGGATTCTCTCATATGTGTGCCATGGTGTTTAGCCCGTTAGCACCCCCTATGAGAGAGGAAGCCTTATGGCAAGCATGGCGGGATTATCCCCATATTTATGCTGTGGTGTTTAGCCCGTTAGCGCCCCCTACGAGAGTGGAAGTCTTGCGACAAGCATGGCGGGATTCTCTCATATATGTGCCGTGGTGTTTAGCTGGTCAGCGTCCCCTATGAGACCCAGAGGCTGGTGGCGTGATTTTCTCCATGCATGTGCCACACTGGTTAGCTCGTTAGCATCCCCTACAGAAGCAGAAGGTTGGTGGCAGGATTTTCGCCACGCATGTGCTGCAGTGTTTACCCTTCTTCCCTGTTCGCTGACCTGCCTATGTGTTACAGCATCCCTGCCATGTTTCTTTCGTTAGCCAATGAATTGTGGTTTGTATCACAGACCTATAAAAATAAATTATAAATTCCGCGCTTATTCATGTTTACAGATAGAAAATCTGCCATCTGGACATTGAGGATTTTTTTCCCAATTAACCCATTTCACCCACCAGGCTTTGCATGACTTATTTGCAATGCATTTTAAATAACGCTGTTGTTGATTGTGCTGTAACCTTGATGCCTGTTTGGGGTATGCGGATGCTGCTGTCTGAGAGCTCATTGTAACCCGATGGAGATGCTGCTTTGCCTGGAGGTGGGGTCACACCAATCCCTGTGTGGTTCAGAGAACCCCCCCATAACCCTACCCCTACCCCCACCCCCAGCCAACTGTCTGCAGGGGCACTGCTAGAGATTTTCGGCCCCATGAAAGTATTTCATATTGGGCCCCCAAACCAGACCAATCCAGTTATGATGCAATTTTTTACGGGCCCTGTTGCTCAGGGACCCTTGGAATCATCCCAACTTCACCCCTGTTAGTGTGTCTTATATTTCCATTCTTACTTAGTCTTGTTCTCCCCCACATCATTTGTTATATATATAAAGTAAATGTATATCATATACATATATATATAAAGTAAATGTATATCATATATATATATATAAAGTAAATGTATATCAAATGTATATATATATACATTTACTTATACATGACTGATATACAGACTGATATATTTCTTTCACTGTAGAGAGACCAGGTGGCAGGTCTGTTTAAACGCTTCCTCCCAGGTACCATCCCAACAATATCTCTCATTTTATTTTTTCCCCTCTTCTCTTCTCTCTCGACCCTTTTTTCTGCCATTCTCCACATCTGTTTTTGAAAATGCCTGAGATTCCTTCAGCTGTTGCCATGGATACCAGGGGCCAGCTTTCAAAGCCCCATATCGCAAGCAAGGGATTAGCATTTCTGCACATTTCCCCCCTTGTATTTATTCTGTCAGTTCTATATATGCATCCTATATATTTATTTTGGTATTATATAATAGGAAAGCGCAGAGGTTATTATCCCGTCTTGCAGGTGGAGGGGGATGTTGTGGCAGTTGTCAGCGAGTTGCATTCAGAAAGCCTCCTTACCTGGCCGGCTCTACAGCTGCGCCATGCATCAGCTTTCGCTATCGCACCTGCGCCCCTTTCACTTCGGCCGCGTGGGTGGACACTGTCCGCGTCTCGCATGGCGGCTCGCCTGCCTGGAAGCTGTCGGGCCCGTCACAGAGCTGCTGCTCTGCCGCCCTCGCCCCCGGAGCAGAGAAATTTCCCACGCTGTGGGAATGTGATACGCCGTCATCGCAGAATGCCAATCTGTGGCGCTTATGGCTAACGCAGGGATGAGCTTGCATCCGTATTTCCTGTTATGATAATTACTTTACACTTACACGACGTGTTAGAACAAAGTCTGGCTCGGTCCGCTCGCCACCGAGCCAAGCAGATGGAGAAAGCGTTTGTTGGTAAACATTGACTGTGGAACGTATCCTTGTGATCTCATTGGCTGCAGCGGAGTCCCGGATTCAAGAGAAAAGCTGTGGAAGGAGACCCTGGTCCTCCGAAATTGCTTAACGCACTAAGAAGCAAGGAACCGACCGAAGGCTCAGTCGTAACATTGGTCAGAATAGCCAAGAAGGAAGATAAAAGTTTGGATGAGGATAAAGTGCTGCGTTTGGGGCATGAATTGCCTTGTAAGCGGTCAAATCACAGGCTAAGACCACTGTTTAAAGTGGGGAGGAATAGGTCCTGTGGGGCATATAGACTGCAACGTATTACGATTGTACAGTCAATAGCAGCATATGGCCCTGCACCCCAAGCAGCCACGACACGAGCGGAATGCTGATGTCGCCGCTAGAATTCACTCGCAATTATTTATGGGGGCCCGGGAACCGCGGTATTCTTCGGGGTGGCTGATGGGAGAAAAAGAGGGTCAAAGTGGGAAATGAAAAGGAAGATGTATTCCACCCCCCCACCCCCCCAGGAACAATAAAATGCACAACTGTACAAAGGTGTGGGGGGACGTTCACACAGAATAACAAGGTGGGTGCAGCGAACCAGAGAGCTCCATGACGGCCCCTGGATCTGCAGACGGCTACTGACATCAGAGATGAGAAGCTGACTTGGCCGTTGAAAGCTGCTCTCAATGCAGGGGCGGGGGGGGGCATATTAAGTGAAATCATCAATCATGGCATTATCTGTCTCAATACTTTTTCCTCTGTTAACGGTGGCCAAGGATAAAATAGCATTCCCACTGATGGCTCTCCGACTTGGTTTTCTCATTTACTTTTCTCTTCTGTTGGAAATGCAATTACGCAGGCTAGGATTCGCCGGGAATCCAAAAGCGGCTCGGCATTGGCTGCCTTGTGCCCGCAGTGACTGACGGGCATTTCCTGAGGCCTCCACTAGGGGGTTAATCCCTCCTCATGGCCTTCGTACATGAGGTGGATGATCAGAGGTCAGAGACATAGCAACAGAAAGGCTAGTCAGGGAATTTTCTGGGGCCCCAAGTTAGTCAGGGGCACCCCAAGGTGGCCAATTACATAGTACATCGCAATGACAAATCGTGAGGAAGCCCCTAGAGGCATAAGATTGACATACTGCAACACCGCAGTCAGAAACCACCCTAAGGGGGCCCCATTTGCAAGAATGCTTGTATTAAGCCTTCTTTGAATAAATGCAGTCGGCGCTGTTTTTATAAATCATGAAGAGAATTTAGCTATCTGTAAACAAAATGCAGAAAAAAACAAGAAAAGGAGGAAAAAAAGAAGCAGATGGTGGTAAGAAATAGCTACATTGTTGACTCAATTAAGCATACCGACGTTAACATAAAGTAACATTAGCTAACCGCTGGTTAATTAAGTTAGCTCGCTAACTGGCTTGTTTCGTACTGTAGCCTTATTCATCCATGTCTTGCTGGCATCATTGCAATGTAGGCTAATTATTATTTTAGTAACTTAATTTGATGTCTTTGGTTTAAGAAATGTAGCAGTCCATATTCATCTATGTTAATTAACTGGTTTAGCCAGTAAGTCATTGCAGTCCCTGCTAATGGTAGTAAGTAGTTTGTTTCTAAGGAGTTTGCTATGGTTAGCTGCTTAGCTTCGATAGGTCACTGCTGAGCGTGATAAAATCCAGACCAATTACAGATTATTCTTTTTTTTCACAAAATGAACAGAGCTTTTTCTTCTAAATCTAGAAATTTTACCATGTCGGGGGAGGTGAATTGGAGGGCCGCCAGAGTCTTTAGAATCTCCTCAGCCAGATCAGTCATCCTATGAAGGTGCTCTATAAGTATTTCTTTCATTGCTTAGCTATTCAAAATATTTTTATGTTAAAATAATATTTAAATGTTTTCATTTTCATTTTAAGAAAAATAAAAACAGAATTTAAATGGGAAATTCGTCATTTTACAATATGATAATGATAATATTTACTGTTTCAAAATAAAAAATAATGAACCCATCCACCCATTCATCCATCCATCTGTCACGTTCGTGCAGGCGAGCGAGTAGGGAAGCAGGCGAGCAGAGCCAGATGATCGGTGAAACGGGGGTTTTAATGGGAACGAGGGCAAACAAGCACCAACAATGAGTAACATTACAATGACAAGTCTGGGGTAACGAACTCAGACACGGACTAAATACAGGAAACAAGCCAGAATAACAAGGAACAGCTGGGCACAATCGGGGAAGCACACGTGGATAATAGGGGGGCGTGGCACACACGAGGATCGTTCGGGGCTGATCGTGACACCATCCATCAACCCATCTACTTTCCAACCACTTATCTTTGTCAGGGTTGCAGAGTGTGGCATTCATAGAAAAAAAACACAGGTTTTTATAACTGCCTGAGGTGACATATCAGAGCAAAATCTGAAGAGATTTTGGCGAATGAAATAAGCAAGTGTCAAAGTGAGAGTGCTAATGAGATTCTACGACACAGGAACCTCTTCCACCCTGCCTGAAAATGTTGACATGCTAACAAGGGTGCAGCCAAAGACACATTGCTTCAGGTTTAGCATTTTAATTAGTTTTCGATTTGAGCATTGCTAATTCCCTTGACCTGAGGTTAACCGTTTTAGTATTACTATCAAATCTACAAAGGCTCAGTGCTGCCAGGTTCAGCTACCATAGAGTTACCTATTTTAAAAACACAATCAGGCAGATAAAGGCCTCCACCTATTTTTCATGCATCACCTTCTGGGGTTCAGTGAGGATATTTAAAACGGTTCATATATATATGATAAATGATACTTCACAGAAATTAAGTGCATGTATGAATTTTGCACTTAATTATCCATGTATAAACACACACAAACATACACTTCTGCATTTGGCACATCTTATTTGACAGCTCTCACTTTTCCATACATTGCAATGTACCTCTTTTCTGCAAATTAGCAAGCACCTATTTCATCGGCAGCCGAATCACTGTCATTCCTGCAAATTCCATCTCCAGCGGGAAATCTATTTCAGCTGAATTTCAATGCGCCTTGAATATATTCTTTATTTGTTGTGCCCAATTGATCCCGTCACTGTGGCCCAACAAAAATGGCACCATGTCTCCTGATCAAAAGAAATTAAGCTGAGTGTCTTATGCAACCCACAGCGGCAGATCTCGCCGCGCAGATTCCGTCTGGGGTCTCCAAGCTCATGTAAAATGGAGGAGTTTCACCGCAGGGGTCTGCTTGCTTTGGTCGTGAGTGGTTCTCCGTGTCGCGAGGCCGCCTGAAGAACGGAAATGGCCCACTTCCTGGAAGACTAGGAGGAAAGTGAAGATCACAGGCGACCCCTTGATGTTTCATTCGAAGCGGGTGACCTCTGGGGCCACTTGCCACAACGGGATTTGCCCCAAAGCCACTTCGCTTCTCGGAGATTTCTCGTTATATCTGCCAGAGAGGCTGAAGCACTGCATGGCCCATTGTCACTCAGTTTGCAAACAGTCACATGGCCTTTAAAAGTATCAGAGGTTTCCCAGAATGCACGTGGCTAATGTGTAAGACAGGAGATTTCCCACAAAACTTTAAAGCTCTCATCCCAACCCCTGAAACTTTGAGGATCCGACATAAATGAGACACAACTTTTACTCTCTTTTCATGTCAGATTATAAAACCCTCCTATCAAGATTGTGTTACACATAAAAAAGTAAACGGCACCCTAGCTATGTTTTTAGCATAAATATGAGTAGCTTTCCACTAGAAGATGGTGCAAAATGACTGAAACTGTGTGAACTGAAACGCTTGAGAACCAGAGCATGACCAGTTCAGCTCGCATTCATGTTAACTAACCCTAATTCTCGCAATGAGCTCCTGCACAAAAAAATAACTGGATCCAGGCCAAGGCACATTCCAGGAGGTATCACTTTGAAATGTGTGGAACGCATAGTGCTAAGTGTGAAACGAAACCTTTCTGAGCCACGCCTGTGAAGACACTGATTATAGGCTGGCAGCCTTCAGCCTCCTGGTCCATGTTTTTCTGGGTGTTTGCTGAAAGCTATGGACCCATTCTTTAAAGGATTGACTCCTTTTCTTCAAATCTGTAGCCAAGAAGGGTCAACATCAATCCTCTCCTGGGGATGGAAGATCCGAGAGACTAATCAATGGTACAAGATCTGTCTCAGTCCAAGAATGTCTAGTGAATCTTGCCAAAGCGATTTACAATCCATATCGGCCCATTGGTGAATGTCCTTCAAAACATTCGGAAAGTGCTTATTTTCTGGTTTCTCAATATCACTGAAATATTTTTTAATTTATGTGATTCCAGAATTTTTAGGTGGTAATGGCTCTTCAGTAGCTATAAATTTGTCGATGTTATCTATAGGTAGTGCAGAATTTCAGAAAATGAATTAGATTAACTATTTGAGACCTGTAGAGGACTGGGGTTTCTGACTACCGTACTTCTATATAACATATTGTAGTGCCGGTGGGACTGGCATGCTTGCGAGCCGTGTACCGTATATCTTCTGTTATAAGTAGCTCTATGTATTTGTTAGGGTAAACACTTGTGCACCTGAGTGTCGTGTGTAACCTTACCTGTGTTGTATGTGGAATCTTGATGGGCTCTAATGCAGAGATGTTCACAAGTCTCAAAATTAGAGTCTCCAAAGTGGTTCCTATTTGACATTACTATTTATCAAAAATTTTATCGCCTGTTTATTTTTTTTCTATTAGTAACTGATGTGACTAAATGGGAATCACCACTGGAACAGTTCAAAAACTGCTTGTGCCATAGTTTCTTAAGCTTATATACATTTTCAACGTAATCGCTATTTCAAATGTTTTTGAAGCAATAACATTTTTTGTAAGAAACTACCGTATTTTTCGGACCATAAGACGCACCGGACCATAAGACGCACCTAGTTTTAGAGGAGGGAAACGAAGAAAAAAAAATATTCTGAACCAAATAGTGTCCTAAAATATTTTATGTCAACCATCCTTACCTGGCCACATCCCT
>JAODLC010000001.1:11863557-11891324 GCA_026781145.1 Hippopotamyrus pictus
TAGATAGATAGATAGATAGATAGATAGATAGATAGATAGATAGATAGATAGATAGATAGATAGATAGATAGATGATCGATAGAGGAAAAGCACTGCCCAGTCTAGTGGGTTCAGAGAGTAACATTACCCATTTTTACACTTCAACCACATTTGTGAAAACTGGACCTCATCAGAAAAGAGAGAAATCCCTGGAGGAGACAGGAAAAACTGATGTTGGATCCGAAGACCTGCAGAGGGTGCAGACGTAGATGGATCACTCAACCACTGCATTAAAGTGGCCCGCATGCCCTCTGACACTAAGGGGTAGCAGCCAGGAATGGTGAACGGGACTAAGGCTGCCAGACAGCAAATGACACACGTCACGGTATCAGATTAAAAGAGACATTGGCGTTCGGTGGAAGGAGCACGCCAGGGATTCGGACAGCTCTTTGTCGGAAGCGTGAGGGATTATATGGACCGTGTGAACACCACAGTCTGCAGGAAGGATATTAATGACATTCCCTTATGCATGTGCTGCATTTTCTGCTCCCATATAAGTGGCGATGCAGACCCGGATTTCCCGCAGTCAGTGATTGTCGTGACGCATTTCCCCCGCAGCTTAATGCCTTTATTATTTACTCCAACCTGTCAGTTGCCGTGGAGACAGGAGTGAGCCGGATAAACACACGTAAACTTACACTCCATCTGTCTGACAAGTCAACGGGTTTCAGATTTTCAGAGGCTCGCTTTTCTCGTCGCCGTCTGTCTGTGTATTTAGTCTTTAGTCTGCGTACTATAACAATATCGGTAAACAAAGTGACTAACTGCTTGTCTTACTGTGTATCAGATATTGACATGCGAATGTCAAATGTAGAAGTGGTCCTGTTTCTACTTTCATTTAATAATAATAATAATAATAATAATAATAATAATAATAATAATAATAATAATAAGAAGAAGAAGAATACATTTTATTTAATGGCACCTTTTATGACACTCAAGGTCACTGTACAAACATAAAATAAGCAGTAAAATCAGACAGTGACATAAAAAAAATTGATAATACAATTAAAATTAAATAAAACTTAATAAAACAACAGCATGGAAGAAATGCAATACAGAGACCACAGGGCAGCATAAAAAGCTGAGAATGTAGGGGCAGGTCGCATTAGAATGCGGCGACTGGATGTATGAGGGAAATGGCACCCAAATGAGTTTGGGTGCAGCGTATGAGAATGACCTGGTACCAGTAGTACTAAAAGGTTTTTAGATGTTTGTATTTGAATATTCTCACATGGTACTAAGTAATAATACTAACAAGCATATGTATACATACACTACAGGCCAGAAGTTTGGGCCCACCCTCCGATTTAAAAAAAAAAAAAAAACGTATGCTGCTTTTTCAAGTTTTATTACAAGAATATATTAGAAATACATAAAACAAATGTAATTGGCTGGTTTTGAAGTGTAATGTAACAATTTACTGCACATTGTAAGCGCGATTTAATGAATGCGAGTGCCGAAGTATGAGTTCCATCAAAATAACCAGCCCTTGCCTTTATCACAGCAGCACAGATTCTCAGCCTCCTTTCCAGCAATTTTTGGAAATAACTTGTTCCAAACCCTCCCAGCACCTTTTCAAGCATGAAAATAGTTATTTCTCATTTGCTAGACACTCATTTTAAACTTGATGGTCCAACTTGTCCCATGGATGGACTTTCATCCGTCCACAAGACCTGCTCCCAGTCCTGAATACTCCAGTGTTCGTGTTTAGCCTATAGTCTCTGTTTCTTGTTAAAACCTCAAAGTAAAGGTTTTCTGCATTGAGATACCAGTTTCCCTGTGTTCCCATTAGTTACAGCCCTCAGACCATTATACAGTCATCTGCCAATTTCTTTTGCATGTCACAACAAGCTATAAAATACTGAAAATCAGTCATTTACATTCGTTTTAAGTATTTCTAATATTTTCTTGTAACAAAAGATTACCACTCTATCACAAGACACATACACATACACACTGATGCATTATGGGAAATCTAGAGACTGTGTGCATGTCTTTGGACTGCAAAGGGTAATGAGGTTACCTGGAGGAACCTGAAACAAAATAGAGAGAGCATGCGATCTTCGTGCCCGCAGAGCAGGGGCCACATTTAGTGCTACCTGCTTAGCCACCCTGACAGGATTAACATTTTTGTTTCAAGCATAGCAGATACAGGACAATGCTCATGACGAAACAGGACCTTTGATCATGCGCATATTTTTCAAAAGTGTGATCTTGACAGCTAAATTGTTGCCTTGGGTATTCACACATAGAAATGCTGCATTCGGCAAAAACGCATAATGTGGCCCCAAGATAGGAGCTGAAATCACAAAGCTTTCATCCAGTAACAATTCCTGTTTAATATTGAGAGAAGGTGCCTGGTTTTGCTTCACTTGAATCCTCTGTGAAAAGCACAAGGACTATTTTACAGAGGGAGAATACAACAACCCAAAGAGGAATCTAAATGATCTTATTAAATCTCTCAAACTGTGAATAACAGAATATATATATTAAAACCATTCATCCAACAAAAGAATGATAAGATTTCACTATACCCTAAAGTAAGTATATTTCATATTTGTATCTGACATAAGATTTTTTTCACAAACTGATGAGTTTGGAAGTAATGTGTTTGTTCTCTCACATCCTGAAAAAAAAGAACTTTACTTACTTTTGCAACTTGACGGAAAAAAACAGTTACTTTTCTGTAATTAAGTGCATTTATTCCACGTTCAATTTCAGCAACAAATTAAGTCATGCTGTGATCATTTTAAGGCTGCGTATAGGATAATAATTCTTTTGCTTTGTTAGCTTCCAAAATTAATTAACGGTAATTTACTCATGCAAGATCAGAGGATGCTTTAAATTCAGTAACACTCGCTTTGAATAAGTAATGCCTTTAGACAAAGTAATAAATAGTCACCCAACAAAGCAGGGTGAATTTTTTTCTCTACTACTTTAAACTTTCAAGTGATGGTTTCACTAACTGAAATGATATTTCATGTTGCAGCTTTGTGCGACAGATACAAAGATGGATGCTTAAAGCAACACATCCCCACAGATTTATGACTATGCTTAGAAATTAAAGTCCTCTTACATCAGTGTACATGTTTAAAACGATATGTTCTTACAGATTTATAACTGTGCTTAGAAATAAAAGTCCTCATCCGTTGGTGACTATATTTCAAGCAATAAGTCCATAAAAATTTATAACTATACTTAGAAATAAAACTCCTCATCCATTGGTATACACGTTTAAAAGAAAGGATGTCCTTACAGATTTATAACTTTGCTTAGAAATAAAAGTCCTCTTACTTTGGTGTACATGTTTAAAACAAGATGTCCTTACAGATTTATAACTTTGCTTAGAAATAAAAGTCCTCTTACTTAGGTGTACATGTTTTAAAGCAGTATGTCTCAAAACAGCCTGGGGACATCACCAGTGTGCCTCCTCCCAGTGGAATACTGCTACCTCAACACCGTGAAAGCAGACAGGGCTTCTTCATCGCAACCCAGAGAAAAACACTTCTTGCCACTTCTTGAAAAGGAAATACCAATTAGACGCGGCTGGTGTGGAAGCTCAGGTGTAGCAGGTTTTCTGCCCTCAGCTCCAGCCTAAAAGGGGGTAAGGAGTCAGAAGAGATTTTTCTAAGACAGTTAACTTCCACCTCCGCCAATACCTCCAGCACTCGTGAGCCCCAGGGACCCTACGTCGTATTTTCACAGAAGTTCTATACCCTCGAGCACCTTGTCCTACCTCACCTGCACACTCCAAAAACACATGCTGGCATTCTGCACCCTCACAAAGCCCCAATAAAGTACCGCAGCCTGAGCCATCAGCTGCCCCCTAAGCCGGGGAGTCTATAAAGATTTATAACTACGCTTAGAAATTATAATCCTTGTATTCTGGAAAACTTTATTTTAAGTGTATCAGTTTTTCCAGTTAATTAGGTGGATCATATAAACATTCCCAGGTGAAAGATATTGTATAGGGAACCTGAATTAGGTCTGCAGAGAATCTGGCAAAGATACCGCATCTATATCGTTTGAAGATCAGCAGCTTCACAGATTTGGCAAATAGTGCCCGTGATAAGAAGTGTGCAACCATGCTCAAAAAGGAAGTGGGTGTATTATTGGTAAGGGAGTTCACAAACCCATCCATCCGTCCCTCCATCCATCCATCCATCAATCCATAAGTCCTTATCCAATACATTGTCACGGTGAAGCTCAAGGAACATGGGCAGGACAAGACCTTTGGTGGGATGCCAGTCCCCCACAAGGAAATTTTAGGAACTTTTTAAGGGTTTACCATTATCCCATGCATCATATTTTTATTTTTGTGGATACCAGACAGCAAGCGTGCTGAAAATTTTTAGCAGAAAAAAGCACTGCAAACACAGTTAACTTCTACCTTCTGCATCTTCGTGTTGACTCCGAGACACTTACATAAGACTTGGAAAAGCAGCTGGGCTGTTAAATTGGATGTGTGCTTGGTTGGTATTAACTACTATTACAAAAAATCAATTAGATTATGTGGCTGAGTGCTCCATATTGAGGAAAATGAAAGCACCTCAAGAACAGGCTGAACAAGCACACAGCCAGGTCACATGTGGAGGAGAAGTGTGGCTTGCCATAATGTCATAAAACAATCTATATGAGCCATTTCACCAATTTAGCTTAAATGTTGGACACAAATCAATAGTATTTTAAATTACATTGAAGCAGTGATCTCTAAAAAGGCATTGAAGTCATAATTGCATCATTATCACAGATTCCATTGCTTTTTTCTTTCTGCATAAAGGACCAATAAAACTATTGAATGTAATTTGCATTTATAGCGTGCTTGAAGTAGAACTATAAAGTCCCCTTTCCCTGACAAGCCCACATCAAGCAGCAGACCTCTGAAAATGACTGCACTCTCCCTTTAAAGCCCGCAGGAAGACAGAAGTCTTTTAGGAACTTTTAGGAAGAAGATCTGGATTCATCTGCATTACGTTGCAAATGTGATGAGCTGTGACTGCGATTCACCCGACATAAAAAGTCCAGGGGGAAAAAAGCACAAATTGGGCCCAATCCTGATGTCACGGGCTAGATTGGCAGTTTAATGGACTGAGTAGAGTGACAAATACTCAATCCTATCAGAGGCCTGACAGCTTGACAATGCAGGAGAGGGAACTGTGATTAAACCACTCACAATCCATTTAAAGCAGAGGCGGGCCTTACATTCGAACTGCAACCTCTTTGATTGGTGACTAGTCTTTGGCAGCCAAATTTCCTCCAGAGATGAACTGTCAAAATGATTTTCCAAAGTGAGAGAGGATGAGTGTTGTGCTGGGAGAAAAAAAAGGACCTTGTCAGGGCAGAGAAGTAAAAGGACATCCTGTGAGGTTAGCTTTCATAGTCGATAAAAAAACTCTGGTGAAAGGACATGAGAAACACCTTTCCTATGACCTGCGTGAAAGTCAAAAACATACAAAATACAAAGACGAGGAACGCTGCCTTACAAGAGGGGCTCTTTGAGCAGCAATAGCAATTCACTGGCATATTTGAAATCACAAACCAATGAAGAATTTCGCCCGGGGATCAATAAAGTATGCAAAATAAAGTAAGCCTGATAAAGTATAGCTTATCTTACTCCATTAGATAATCTATACCATGTGACAATTTATGGTCTTTAAATAAGTCATGCATTTTATAGTGCATTTAAGTATATAGGGCATTTATTTGCATAAATAAAATGTTTTGTTCCTTTTGAAGAGAAAATTTGTGTTGGAAGAAGCTTAGGAGCAGATGGTTTAAAACTGCTCTGGGAAAAGTGGAATAATTTTTTCCCCTTTCCTCATACGAACTTTCACTGGGTCTCTTATCTACAAAAGGATTTTCACCAATCTATGACCGCTCATCCTTTAAATGTGTACGTGAGAGAGAAAGGGGTGGGGGGGGGGAGAAATGATTAGTAGCGAGGCTTGCGTACAAATTAACTTCTGTCAGCACACACAAGTTTTATCGCTGAAGCTCCAAAGAGCTCATGCAGTCCTATCACAGAATAGTTTCATCTTATTGCAGTGGGTTTTTCCAGTTGCCTCTGGCTTTTAGCGAGGGGTGGGTAAGAATAGATTTCCCTACAAAACAATTCTTTATTCGGCTAATATGTTTGCCGTAGAGCTTAACGACACTGCCTGTAGCTGGAGCTAGGGCACCAAGAAAGGGTAATAGATAATGGATCACCATTACAGAGGCTGTTTGTTAGAACTAATGAGAGACACTATGGAGGTCTGAGACAGAATAAGCAGGCCAATACAGTACTTAACCAATACTTTGGGAGTTCCTGTAAAGGGGGCAACTTAATAAAGGCTGAGGTAATCTCCATAACCTGGTCAAGTCGTATGATAATGGTTCTGATTGAGGAAGACAGGCACAGGCTATGCTCTGCGCTAATGGGAGTTTTATGTACTCAAAAAGTATTCTGAGTGCATAAGGAAAAATGATTGGTTCTGAGAGATAACCAATCAGACTGTAGAGGAGGCGGGAGTAAGACATCTGATTGGTCTGCCCCACCCCCTCTAGTTGCTTGGATCCACCTCCACTACAATGTGATTGGTTATCTCTCTGAACTAAGCATTTTTAATTAATGCCCTCAGAACATTATTGTGCAAGTAATACTCTCACAAGCATATTCTGCTAGTGTTGTGGTCTTTTTGGTTCTGGGGGTCGGTTACTGGTTAGAAGAGATTAAATGCTCTTCAGATGAACAGGTAAACTTTTAAATCAACACTAATTTATTCATTTAAATGTTATTGCCGTCATGTGCTGTGCTGATCCAATGATAATCTCATTCTATGATATTGGAGAACTTTAATATTTGCTACATTGCATTCAGTTTGTCAACCACCTTGCACTGCAAGCATATTTCAGCCAATTTTGAATATCATTTTAGCGCTTTTTGTTTTTTGCTTTTGCATAATCTCTCTGACATCTCACGCAGCCCTATGGAGTTATCGCCTCTAAAAATAAATGTAACCTCTATGTTCCAAGAGTGCAGCAGCCAATGTGATAAATACCAACAGTGTAATAACTTCCAATAATGTGATAATTTTTCCATTCTTAATGCAATAAAAGTTGATACTGTTATAACTTACCGATAATGTAATAAAATCTCTAAATCAAAAACCAGACGATCGACCTATCACATTAGGCACAAAAACATATTACATTATTGGCTGGTTGTTACATTTTTGGCTGGCGTGGCGGCCATTGTTGCAATACCTACCACCAAAGTATTAAAAATGATTAGGTAGTTATTACGTTATTATCACGCTTGAAACAGGATTAAAATAGCAATAATAAATAAATAATCAATGAACGCACATAGGGCGGCACGGTGGTGCAGTGGTTAGCATTGTTGCCTCACACCTCTGGGACCCGGGTTCGCGTCTCCGCCTGGGTTACATGCATGTGGAGTTTGCATGTCCTCCCCGTGTCGTCTGGGGGTTTCCTCCAGGTACTCCGGTTTCCCCCCACAGTCCAAAGACATGCTGAGGCTAATTGGAATTACTAAATTGCTCGTAGGTGTGAATGGTGAGTGTGCCCTGCGATGGGCTGGCCCCCCGTCCAGGGTTGTTCCCTGCCTCGTGCCCGTTGCTTCCGGGATAGGCTCCGGACACCCCCGCGCCTCGTTAAGGATAAAGAGGGTTGGGAGATGGATGGATGAATGAATGCACATATCCATTAATAGTAATTTCTGACGCTTTATACTGGTGAAATGCGTAAGACGTAGTTTATTGACAGCGAAGGGAAATTATTCCTTTCAAACATTTGATTTAAAAGTACCAATGACATAGGTACTGTATATTCCAACATGCAAAATAATTCAGATTTAATATGCTTTATAGAGAATATCGCACGTGAGAGCTCTATGCGCCTGTTTCACTTCTGGACTTGGGGGGATATATAAGGTAATAAATAATCTAATGTTTGGACTCGAAAAACGTGCCTAACCTATTAACATTTTTGTGATCCATTCATTGTTATGGGTTTCGGCAAATAAACCCCAATACGTTTTCAGGCGCGACTCGCTGATAGAGGACACCGCAGATGAGACATTACTAATAGCATCTAACTAAATAATGTGCAATTGTAGAAGTGGTATCGTATTATGGTGCAGTAGACTGGAAGGAGTTAATATTTGATATTGCCGACACGCTTAGCTGATGTGCGCGTTGACATCATCCTTGTACTCCGGCTTCTCTTCCAATCCCTGCTTTGTGGATCACTTCAGCTTCAGGACCATTTCTTACATCCCCACAACGTAAGCAGTAGAAGAGGGACAGTGTACCCGACCGCATCATCACAGATAAACACCAGACAGGAGAGGACAAGAAATCCACCCGACACTTAGACGATCGAGCAGACGGCAGGCATTTATAATAATAATAAAAAAAAAAAACGTAGCGAAAGGAGCGTTTGTTGACAGGTATGGAGAGCCTGTTGGATAATCCTATGAAAGCCGTCCTCTATCTGAAAGAACTAACCACCATCGTGCAAAACCAACAGAGTTTGATTCAGACTCAGCGGCAGAGGATAGACGAGCTTGAGAGGAAGGTAGAAGAGCTGATCGGTGAGAACCGACAGCTGAAGGACCCGCACCAGCAGCATCACTACCATCACCACCACCACCATCACCCTTCCGCGCGCAGTCCCAGCCCGCAGCCGCCGGTCCTCGTCCATCAGCACCCGGTGAATAAAGCGGCGACCCTTCCGGGGCACGGCCAGCCTGCACAGAAGGTCCAGTCCCTGCCGACTCTGCCGCCGCATCCGCATCCGCATCCCCCGCCGCCTCACCAGCAGCAGCTGCAACTTGTGCCCACGTCCCCTCCATCTCCGCAGCCGGGCCAGCCGAGCCCCGAGTCTGCGGAGGAAGACAAGAAAAGCCCGTGCTGCAAGTCTCTGGTCCCCCAGACACCCACGACACTTTGCAGGTCGGTGGGAATCGCAAGGAAAGCCGAGTAAGTACATTCATTTAGTTCAGCTCAAATTCGATTAATTATTCCAGAGCGCGTAATTATATTCAGTTTCACGCCACAAATTCCCAGTTATGCGTGAATTAATTAATTTTTAATAACCCAAAATATTTTTACTTTTGCACCGGGTTATTAACTACCGAATGGCATGCTATAAACAAATTGTTTCAAAAGAAACATCCGAAATAGATATTTTCCGTCTAGCCGCCATACGCTTTAAAATGTTAAAATTAGCATACCTAACAAAACGTGCTCGTGGCAAGGATCACATGAACTGGACATTCTGCTCTTCAGTGCTTTGCATCGAAACATCAGTTCAGTCCATGAATAGTAACAGCAGTGCTGTAACAATAAAACTTAAAAGCCTTATGGAGCATGACCCATCGTAGAAGCTAAACCGTATGATAACATCGACGCTGAAATGTTCTTTTATAGCCTATGATTTTTCATGCATATTGGGATGTGTGGATTAAAAAAATAATGAAGTCTTGCTTCAGCAGTTCTTTTAGTGTAGGTCAAACTGAGAAATGACCAGGATATTGTGAATCATCGGCGAGGCTTACTTTTAGAAGAGTATAATATTTCTACTTAGTGTTATTAATTAATTTTATGGACGTATTCCTAGCGGTTCATTTAGAGGTGACCATTTCCAACAAATCTGTTCCCGTGCGTAATAAACTAACGACATATATGAATAACATTTATAATGTAATGTTTTTGTAATGCAAATGCATTCTTACATTCTTCGTGCATGCCCGTTTAGATGAATGAATAACAATTGCTTTCTGAAATAAGGAAATAAGGAAAATAATATCTTTCTGCATATACCATGTTTGAAATAGACATGCCCCTATTCTGTGTTACCTTGCTGAATAAACACCTGATTACACAATAGCTGTGTGACATTCTTTTAGCGTTGCTGTTTATTAAGAAATACCTGAACACACACAACAGCAGCACTTGTACTATCACCTACAGATGTTTCCTTTAGCTAGCCTGTTTGATATCTTAGGTATAGTCCTACGTCTCTTAAGAGTTTTCCCGAACGGATGCATAGTGCATGAGGAAATGCTGGACCGGGGAAGTCAAGAAGACAGAATAGATGGACTTTGCGATGGCAGTGCTGATGAATGGATTGACGTTAAAGTGAAAATCCCAACTCGCATACAGTGGGTTGAGGCTGCTGAAGACAATGTCCCTGGGTTCACGTCATGAAGTCCAACATGAACTCAACACTCAGCTTTCCTCTCCAGCCCCTTGTACTTTGTTCATGATAGTTGAGTGTAAGATTGACCGCAGAGATCGTACTGTGTGAGACTGTTTGAAACGTGTCTCTTGAGTCACACACTCCTATTCTCAGGGTGGTGGTGGTGGGGGGTTCTTGGTGGGGGTGTGACCTTCTGCTAGATATGGGCAGACGTGTTGGGACACACCAATGGGAGTCATGATTGTTTTTTGTGATGCTCTGCTACCGGAAACATGCAGGGGGGGAGCTTTGTAGGGGAGTGATTCTCCCCTCTCTAGTATGTAATAGTTGTGGAAATGAAAAACCAGTATCCTTGTAATGGACAAGGTATTAACATATCTACAGGGAAGGATCTCTTTTTAATATCAAAATCCCAGAATTACTTTGAATATTTATTGACTTAACACTATAAGTGAAACTTTACTCATCATAACCATTATAGGAAAAAAAACTTAATGAAACTATCGATGCTGGGTAATGGATACCTGGTATTGGTGAATGGACCATCACAGACGTGTAGTTTTATAATGATTAAGAATTACAGACTTGTTGCACTGGATTGACAGTTTGAGTTAGTCACTACACACTGTGTTATAGAGACTGAGCTACAGCTGTGAATGGGGCATGTATTATGTCAGGGTGCAACAAATTGTCAGCCCCAGATTCTATAGTGATGGGAAATCCCCCTGCAAAGGAAAGCCTCCTGTGAAAAATTAAAATATATCAATTATCATATAATGCAGATATTATTGAGATGACAGTCAGTGCTTTTGTAAGCCTACCAATTTAGGACACATTAAACATTGGTGACAGTGTGCAGATTCCAATCCCACACACTGCTTTGCAGCACGTGGAGAGATGTCCATAGAACCTGCAGAGGGAACTGTCCAAGGTTCTGATCCCTTCACTGCTGTCCTGTTCCCTAGCTCACGTGACCTGCTTCAGCAGGAGCTGAAGCTTACCATTAGCAGGAGGGGGACGATAATGGCACGTGGTGATAAATAGCAGCAATTTTGGGTCGGCCAGCATTGTGTTTTTCATTTAGTGCATCGATCGTGGCACAGTGCCATGTTATTGGCTTAGGGAGTTTAGAGTACATATGTATCAGTGGAGAGGACGTGAACATGTGAAGATAAATGCGAAGCCTCTGGCTTCACGATAACGCCACCTGCCAATGATGGAGTTTCACATAGAGAAGGATGATACTGACATGAATTGTCTTCTACTCCGCTCCGCTGATCTGTGAAAAATAATTGGATCGTAACAGATTGCTTTTCAAATGCTACATAGTTTTTCAACAAATGTTTTTTTTTTTTTTGGTACAGGAATGGAAGTCAGGAGGGGCTGTGTTTTAATAACGACCCCAAAAACACTATTGAGGCTCACTTTTATGTTCAACTAGGCACATTTAAAGCTAGCTGTAAGCTTACCTTCAGGAGGGACGCTGTTTTAGCTGTCTACCCAGCAAAATGCCTACCACCTGGCATTGCCAGCAGACCTCCCTTTGCAAATTTGGGGGGCCTCAGCCTCTACACAGAACGCAGGCAGGTCTAAGCAGAAGCCTCAGGTATTTAAAGAGTTTCTTGCCAGGTGTTTCAGTGGGATGTGAGGTAAGCTTGATGGGCAGAGGACAAAGATGGGGTTTAACTTGACTCACACGTGGAAAGTAATGCACAGCTGTTCCTCTGCATCCTGAGGTGGCTGCTTGGCTCAGTATCAGATGAGTGTTTTTTTGGCTTTGAAAAATGCCTTGTTTGCCTGGATAGTGAACAGGCCTACGGGATGTGAAGACTGGAGAGTGGAACGGGGCGATTGTCTTACGACCCTCGGGATGGTACAGGCAGGCGAGTCGAGTAACATTCCGAATTACTGCTTTGCTCTCTAACCCAGACCAGCATGGCGTAAACCCCAAAGAACTGGGCTGCTGATTGTGGACATCCTCCTTTTTCTTTCTTCGCACAGTGAACTGATTTTGTTAGTACAGTTACTTACACAGGGGCTCGAATCACAACCTTGAATCTCAGCCTTGAATATTGAACCTTGAATATCAAACCTTGAATCGCCAACCTTGAATCGCCAACCTTGAATCCCAACCTTGTTCCTGGTGAAACAGCCATACTCTCCCCAGCTTTCACAATCATTGAGAGGTGGCAGGGAAGATAACAACATCATCTGCATGAAGTTAAAGCGCTATGCATTTATGTAGGGCCTAGATTGAGCAATGGATTGAGCATCAGAGGTACTGTTAAATTAAGAAGCAAAGATCAAGTAAATAATGTTAGAGTCAGGTCTGGTTTTGCCACTACTCGAGTAATTAGTGAACGAATCTGTTTCCCGGCATTGCCTGACTCTGAATCCCTGTGTTATGGCTTCAGGCGGATTGTAGACGTCCCCAGTAAGCCATGGTCTCGTCATTCTTTTGTCAGAGTGAGCGTGCCGATAATTGAATGCTTCATACGTACTTGTACTAAATAGAGCATGACAACATATGCTTCTGCAATGTAATTGTGCTTTGGGCCGAACTGCAGGGAGCCGTCGGTCACGTGTAATTCAGAACTGTAAATTCTGTCCTCTGCCTCATGAACGAAAGCTTCTGGAAGCATGCTAATGAAGCCCGAGCAGTACAATTAATTGAGACGCAAGAAGAAGGCGACTGAGTTTTTCCCATCTCATGCCAAACTTTCAGAGGCTACCTGAAACGTTCCCATTGTTTAAGAAACTGAATCTCAGAAAATAATAGTGTCGGGATAAGAAGTCCCCCCGCTGAGATGGTGTCCTGAGAGGGCACGCTGGGAGACATATTGTTCTGAGTGGCCCTCGTCGTCGGATGAGAGCCCGATTATGTACTGAGAGTGCCAGTGATCCTTAGGGGCTGTGGAGACTAGGTGAGAAAATATGGCATCAGCCCGAACCCCCCAGGTGTGTTTGTCCGGGAACAGGCTGAAACCACCACGAGGGGCACACCTCAGAGCCGCGAGCCTGCCCGCTCCTCCCCAAAGGCTCCCCTACTGTTGATGCCAGGCTTTGTTTAGGGTGGACAGTCTGTTGGGTATCCCTGCTTCCCCTTCTTCCAGTCCATTTATGTGGCGCCGTGGGAGACCAGCCCCTCATTTACAGATCAGCTGCCACCCCCCACCCCCACCCCCGAGCGTCCTTGCAGCCCATGATGTCTATGTGCCTTGGCTCTGGTAAGCTGGCCCTCATACAGTGGGACTGCTGAGAAAACAACAGCAGGAGCTCATGTTTCCCCTGGGGGAGTCCTCTCTGTCTGATCCATCCTCGGATCTGCAGCCCACGTCGCCCTGAGGTTCCCCGGGCTGGCCGGGGTACACAGTGCTCCTATAATTACCCGTTATGAAATGAGTCACATGTGCGTCTCACCACGGCGATCACACTTTACCAAAGCTGTAACAAAGGCCGTTTCCCACAGTGAAGGAGATGATTCATTCTCGCCATCCATTGTCGGATAAGAAGATGTCAGCGCCTGTATTGTTCTTTTGTTGCACAGTCAGAAATAAAAGATGCATCTCTTGTCCCCATTAATTTTGCACCTTGTTCGGCCTGTTATGACAAAAGGCATAACCTGTGTTATAGGGGAGACGAGGAATATCACACGTGGCAATTTCCATGTTCAGCTTGCCAGTGGTTTCAGCCGTGGCTCACAATGCTGTTAATCATACTCAAAAGCTGTGGCCCCTTTTAGCGCACAACATTCTGCTTTTATCCTTTGATTTGAGTTTCCGAGGATCGTGCCGGAAAGACAGCAGACTTTCTTTTGTTTCCCCCCGTGGTTAACGTCAATAGTAGATTTAAGACTCAGAGGTTGTGAAGGAGATGTGTAGATGTATAGAGGAGCAGTGGCACTGAAATAAAGTTGATGTCCTTCATCTTGTTTTGGAATAAGAAAGAAAAGGATGAGAGAGACGCCGTTACCCAGCAGACAGAATTTATTAAGGTTGGATGGTTTCAGTCCTTTTGCTGGATTTAGAGACGACTTTTGATTAGTGATTTTTCTGTGCCACAGCCCTGGTTTCTGTGATGACCCATGTGAGTTAGCTCATTTCCTGGCGGTGACACTCAAAAAAATGCATCATTAAAAACAAGGATAAGACACATTTTTTAGACGTTCCAAGTAGCCAGAAACAAGCTCTAATTGGCTTAATAAAAAAAGAGTGACGAAATCCAGGAAAAAGGAAGGAGCGCGTTTATGAATCTGCCTCTGTCTCATGCTCCGGTGCGTAAGCATCATTTCATTCAGTAATCAATCATATCAAAATGCTCACAAAGTCAAAATCGCCATAATTATGCTAATACTAATGCATGTTGCTGCATTGCTGTTAGAAGGCTCACGAGCACCTCAGATCCATACCGAATGTAAACTTTCTTGTTATTCAGATCACTACATCATTGCAGAACATTACAGCCTCCTGGCTCTAAGGACGATACTATTAATCTGGCATGCAGGCTTTGCTCTTGGGATCCTGCATTCAGACAATATCACCTCTCATTGTCAGATAAAAGAAGGGAATTTGGGACGAAAGGGTTAGAACAGAAATGCCCAGGTTCATACCGTAGGATTTTGGGGGCTGCAGTGGTCCACTGAGTAGCACTGTAGTCCCTCTACTGTACAGTTGCGAGATGAATTACTTGCAGCGTGCGTTCTACAGTGGAATGCCATCCCATCCCTGACGTCAAAAGCCTTGTGCTCTTTGATTCCTGTGATAGGCTCCAGACTCACAATGACCACGTACTAGATGCAAGGTTATGGAAATCAGATGGATATCTTATTTATTAAGGAATATTGACATAAGTAAAAGCATTGCTATAACTAGTGAAACTTACGCTTTGGTGTTTAAATTCCGTCTGAGCAAATTCTATTGGATCACAGCTGCCAAGACTTTAGCATAGCAACAACATCAAATAATCATGCAGCGAAAAATAAAATATTCATTCCCGCTTTACAACAAGACCCACTGCTGCTTATTGACAAATTCTGTGGTTTTAGGTTCATTACTTGCAGCTAATTCCCTTAAAGTCATATTGACATTTCTCCATTTATATTAGTAAGGATTTCAGTCTCTCAGTAGCAGAATTGGCTAAAAAAGAATCAATTTTAACCTGCATATTGTAGTAAAGGAAACCAATACTGATTACAGTTTTTAAAGCAAGACATACCTTACTACCTGTGCCTTATAAACCTGATCATTAGAAATTGTAGTGTTTGGGCTAAAACTGATGTTTAAGGCAAGTAAGATGCAACACGGTCCCCTGAGAGGACAGCCTGTTTTTTCTGACAAGTTTTTACATGTAAATTTGGGGGTTTTTTCAATCCTAAGCCATCAACACGCATTCTGTAGCTTGTCAAGGCCAAGAAAAAAACGGCAGTATGTGTATGTATGCGTGTGTGTGTGTGTGTGTGTGTATGTGTGTGTGGGTTATGTTTATATTACATTGTGGGGATCAGATGTTTCCCATGTTAATGTAATAAAAACCTTTTGTGTTGATGTTGTGGGGACCATTTTTCAGGTCCACAGAAATATCTCTGAATGCAATTTAAAAACTAAAAATGTCACAACAAAAGTCTCGTATTTTGTTTAGTTACTTATGGTTAAGGGCTGGGTAGGGTTAGGGTCGTCATGTTGGGATTAGAGTTTTCCCCGTAGGAATGAATGGAGTGTCCCCACAAAGATATAATTACAATCTTGTGGTATGTGTGTGTGTGTGTGTGTGTGCGTGGGGGCAGGGGGGAGGAGAGTGTTCCTAGTGGTATGTCATGCTCTGGGACATATATCTCTGTTATTCATACCTAAGCAGACATCTGTGCCAGCTGTGGTCTCCAGACCCTAGCTGAACTGTTCCTGCCTCAGGGAACCTCTCTCCCTCTGTGGCTCCGCTCTGGTAAGCCCCCACCCACTCAGCCACATGACAGCGTGGGCGGCTGTTACATCACGTCTTGCCGGTGGGAGGGGCCTGGTCTCTCAGCGGCAGCCGTTCCCAATCTGTGGCGAGGGATCAGATGACAGACTGGGAGATGAGCCGAAACCCTTTATGCGTGTTGCTCCCAGTATGGGGCAGATCTGGGATCCTAAATCCCATGTCCGAGTTCTCCTGCGGAGAACCCCAGGATTCTCCTTGCCTAGGCTGGTTTGGGTGGCCTCTTGTTCTTGCTGAACACATCAGACAGCTGGGCCACACCACCAGATGGTCAGAGTTTACATTCTTGGAGGTGACTGACATTTAACAATTGTTTCTTTGAAGTTGCAACAATGCTATTAACTTCATTAGAACTGTAACTCCTGCTAGATCGCACTGTGCAAACATGTTTGAGCTTGTAAACAGAAGTATTCCTTGGCTACAGAATTTAATGACACATAAACAAACTTTGAAAAAAAAAAATGCTGAAGAATTACAAATGTGTCACACTTGTGAACTGACAATTGCCCAGTGTTCATTCTGCAACCTTTTCCTTCCTCTTGTCACCTGGGCCATCGGTGAAGTTTTTACGCCAATATCTCCCACCAATTTCCCATCATGCCCCATGAGAGAAAGATGGACATGGTGAACATGGGGGTGCCATTCTGTCCTCAGGGCCTCCTTCTGCATTCTGAGGCGCACCTAGTGGCTCCTAGTGAGGAGAATAAATCAAGCCCCCCACCCGTTGTCAGTGTCCTTATGGTTCTCTGTAATGCTGCCTCTTCAGACCTGTCCATGGTAATGACAGGGCTTGCTCCTTTGGCCCTGTTGCGGAAACAGCTGTGCAGGGTTGGCCTGGGTCAGCGCGGAGCGGGCACCTTCCCTGACGTCAGCCATAAACCTTTCAAGAAAGCTTAATTTATCCATGAGTGCTGTGGAAATGGGAGGGGGGGTCAGCTTACCAGTGAGCTCAGGGGATCACTAGCCCAATGCACACATACCTGCCAGCACGTCTTGGCATGGCGACAATAAGATGGACCAGTGCCACTGGGTAATACAGTTTTTCGAAATGCCGGACACCACTGAGGCTGTGCTGGAAGCAGCTGAAGGACGACCGCATTTTAAAATCTGTATTTGGGAACCGCATGAATATATCTAGGAACAATCTCAAGCATCTCAACGTAAAACCAAAAGCACAGCATTTCCTTCTGCCTTGGGACTGTTTTCACAGACAGATTAAAAGACCCAGAAAAGAAGAAAACAATGCTTTTCCCCCCACCCTACAGAAATATATCTTAAAAGAAGGAGGGTTATTATTTTAAAGACTTAAGTGCCCAGTGTCATAGTAGTCAATAAATCTTGTCGGACCATTATTTTGCTGCAGGTTTTAAAAGTTCCCATGATTAAACCCTCAGTCTAAAAGTGAAATTGTCTTATTTTTCAAACACATCATGGTTGGTGGTAAAACCACATAAGTGTTTTGATTTGGGTTCATTATTTTTGTCATTTCTGCTTTGTTTCTTGTTGTCTAGGCGGTAAAAGCTCAAAACAGATGTTTTCAGGGAATGGTGCGAATTAGAAAAGAACAGCACAATGTTTAGCCCAAAAAAAAATCTCCTGACTGGTACAAGAGACTCTTCTAGAACAGTTCACCTGACTGTTTTGCATAATAGTTTTCCTGTGATGCCTAAAAAAAAAAATCATGGAGTTCCATTTAAAAAATTGCTGCAAATCAATAGCACTGCATTTAATTACTGCCACTGAAATGCATCAGGTAATTAATGGTACATTTTGATTTCCAAGTAAGCCTCTGCACTCCATCTGGATTACTATGGTTTGCATAAAGGAAGAGACGTGTCGTGTAGGAAGATCATGTCATACTGTCATCAAAAGTAGCAGATGAAATAAATGTGTGGGGAAAAAAGGTACTTTGACATGAAATATCACAAAAGCAAACAGACTTCTTGTGTATAAAACCTCAGCAGTGTAACATAAATAATATAAATAAAACAGTAATTAATGCAGTAATATGTAGTAGAGCATCCTAATTAATTATAAATTTGCACTTCCTGTTTGGACTGGTATTATGTAGGTTGTCTACAGTGATCGTTTCAGTAGCGGACTGTTTCATCTGGCTGTTACAGGGGAGTGTAAGATGATCCTTGCACTGCTGGGTCACCTCCATGGCTTTTAACATGATGGGGATGGCAAGTTATAGGGACATCCCTTGAGCTGTAGGCTCTGTTCGCACATGCTCCAGCCCTGCAGGGGGTCACCTTGGGAGGGCATGCGGAGCTCAGAGCTGCGATTGCGAGGCGGAGAGGCCGTTCCGACACATCAGGCGTGCCACGCTCACACGCTTCCCACTCCATCTAGCAGTCCGGCGACATGCAGCCGGCTCTCGTGTCTTTCAATGAGAATGGAGATGGAGCTTAATGTGGACTCTGCTTCCGCTTGCCGGACAGCCGGCTGACTCGCCCCTAATCCAGGGTAAGCGCTGCCTATGCTGGGGTCAGTTAAAAATACCGTTAAACCGCTGTCCAAGGATGCCCTTAATTTTCCAAGGGGTTTCATTATGAAATGCCTGCATGCACAGATGGAGCCACGATTCCGAGCAGGGTGGGGTTAGAAGACAGGGGGCGGGTCCCACCGTCTCAGCCTCGTCCCGCCCCCAGTGATGTCACACTGCTGGAAGCACAGAGGCCGACAGGGACGGCAGAGCCGGGCCTACGTCTCAGGCCTCCTGGCATGGTAGAAGGCCTCTTGTCGACAGAGTGGCGCTCACTCTCAGCTAGCCCTCGCTGGCTAACAGAGCGTGACTGGTTCTGGCCGCAGTTTGCTCCGATAGGCAGCCGGCCGACAGCCGGCAAGCTGTAGAGACCAGGATCTCGTTTTCCGCTCTGTCTCTCCCTAAGTTTTTTATTTGTTTTTTTTTTTTGCTGTTATTCCCAACATTGGCGATGTGGTTTTCAGTCATTAAGGCTTTGAGGCAGTAGGTGGTTCCCTGGATAAAGATGAAAGGTTTTAAATCCCAGGAGGGGAACTGCACCGTATGTATCATAAAGCAATAGAATAAATAATAACTGATAATAGAACTAATTCTCTGAAGAAACTGGAATAGGACTCATGAAACAATGGGGAAGACACTCCTGAGCTAACCCTGGGGACTCGTGGAAGATGACAATGAGTCTTAAGACCTTAATAAACATGCATGAGTATCTCTCTGAATTCAGATGTTATCCAATAAACAAAATGACTGACATGACGACCACATATAAACTGAAATAAAAAAAGGTAATAGAAGTATAATGCCCTAATTTCCAGAAGCATTGAAAATATTTTTTCTTATTCTTTTAATTATGAATGCCATAATCTCCATTTTGCTGTAACCTAAATGCCAATTTCAACTTCCCTTTTGATAAAAAAGCTGGAATTAAACAGGATACAAAGGAAGATTTAGCCCAGCCCTTAAACTAATAACATTACCCCAGACCCACAATTCAACCAGCTGAAAGCGTGACTAGGCATGTAGAACAATGAGATGGGGCTTGTTCCCAATGTGGAAGCGAGCCACGATTTCCAAACGCAATTTGCTCCGGCGTGATACAATTTCAAACAAATAGCCCAAGACTAATGCTGCTTTCATGAGGCACTAAATGATGTATTTTTGGCCCTTCAGTTTTTATTAGGTTATTTAAGTCTGATGAAGTTAATGGGATTTTTGATGAAAGCCCTGCCAGTTTGCAAACAAATCGTGCAAAAGGGCCAACACCTTCTCAAAGCTAGCAGTAGGCTCTATGGCCCTGGATGCCTCTCTCACTGTCCTTGTGTACTGGAGAGGGGGCGTTGAAGGCAACTCACAAGCTATAATAGTTTTAGGGCTGTGTTAGTTCTCAGAATATCACTCATTATTTGGTTCGCTTGCTTGTTTTCCAGGCTTTTAAAAGAAAGTATTTAATAAGGCTCCTTATTGTTCAGCAGTGCGCTGTGGGTGGGTGACAGGGAGTCTTCCTCGGAGGTCTGGAAACGCCATTATGAAAATGCGCGACATAATAATACTGCATGGGGAGACAGGCTCCCCCCTATGGCTGCAGGTGATCTATTAAGGCATGTGGGGCGACCCTATCTCAAAACTCCGGGCTGTGAGGAGACAGCGTGCACGGAGCTCGACACAGGGTGACACAACATTCCTGACTGCAGGGACATAAGCAGAGGTGGATAGTTCAGATTCAGAAAGTACAAATCCAGACCGAGATTTTGTTTCAATCAACCAGCTGAGTATAAAGAGTCACATCCACAGAGTACAAAATCTTAGTCTGGATTTTTACTTTCTGGACCTGAACTACCCATCTCTGGGCATAGAAATCCCTCCATCATATGCTGGCCTAACAGATGCCTAAAGTGTTTGAATAGTCACTGTTTCTGTTGTCTGATGTACACTTTTCCTTATGGGTTTCATTCTTAAGACAGCATATCTTAACAACTTCAGTAGGAAACTGTAGAGGACAAATTAGTAAATAGCAAACTAGCTCATCCGACGTAGGGTCATGGTTGCATCCATCCATCCATTCATCCATCCATCCATCCATCCATCCGTCCATTATGCTACTACAGACTCGTGATAAGTCTGGAGCTTATACTAGACAACACCATGGGTGACATTCAATAATAATTAAATATTAATATTAACATAAAAAATAAAATAAATAAGCAAGCACCACAGCATCAAAAAGAAAAAGACTTGCATTTAGCCAGGTAATCACTTTTGCTATGACTTTGGACAAACACAGGCCAACAATTGTCCCAACCAGAACGACAGACAACTACAACACACTTCAGTGAAAAAAATTATAATTTATTTGGTCAAGCTTACCAAAACATACAAAGGTTAGAAATTCTGTGTAGCTTCGGGGAGACATGCAGTTTTGGGGAGTTTACTCACAAACGTAACCCATTACAGACAGAGGTGGGTTCAGGTTCAGAAAATACAAATCCAGACCAAGGCTTTGTTTCAACCAGCCAGTTGAGTATAGAGTCCCTGTCACAGAGTACTCAGCTGGTTGGCTGAAATAAAATCTTGGTCTGGATTAGTACTTTCTGGACCTGAACTTTCCTCCTCTGTCTGTAATGGATTATTTTTTTGAGTAACTTCCCCAACACTGAAGACATGACATGAAAAACCCTAGCGTAACATTACGGTAGCATAACCAACAATACCTCAATATGTACTGGTCAGGTTCGGGAAGACATGAGTGACGCCTACATAACCGAGAGAAGATATATAATATAATGTTTTATTTATTTAAAAGTGTTTTACCATATGAAATGCTTAGGTAATAAATACACTCTTTCTCTTCGGGAAAACAAATCTGGGCTTTTAGGCTAAAAAAAAAAAGGTCCTGTTGCGTGTAAGCAGAGGAGGCGCTTGTGGCGCCGCTGGGCAGACTGCGCCGCATTTGGCCGGGAAGCGCAGCCACCCCGACGGGCTCATCTGCAAAGCCGGCCGCTATGTGATGTTAGCGTCTCTCCCTTCATCCCGAAACAAAACGGCTATTTATAGAAATTTACTGCTAAAATAATTTAGAATTAAAAAGAATGCATATTCCATAAAATATACTAATAATACATATTATATAAAAATATACAAATGTACAACAAGTTATTTATGTGGAGCAAAATATAAAAATGACTCAGGGGCTGAAGCGAGCGGTGCGGTAAAAGTTAAAAAAGAAATTCCTTTTTTATTTCTGCTGTGTAAAGGATATTTACGCCCGGCATAACCGCTTCTCCGACAGGGACATTTACGGCCCTGGTATAGAGGGCGGCCTGACCTGTCGGTATCTCCCAGCCACATGCGTTTGGACGCCTGTTTTGTCATTTTCCGGGCTGCCGAACCTCCAGTGTTTTTCGCACCGAAATCGCACCCAGCCAAGGTTACCGACTCCGGTCAGCTGGCTGGAGTGAGATTTTCAATTCGAGACAAGTCTGCACACGTATTTACATGTATGTAAGAGTTTTATTAACCTCGTAAATAGAATGTATGATTGTATGGTTTAAACTTCCCCAACGCTTTTTATGTAAATAATTTGAGGTTTATAATGGAATAATATATATTTGTTGAAAGCGTGAATTTTACATCTTTGGTCTGGCTTTCGGTATCACTGACTTCGCCGTCCAAAGTAAAACTCCATCGTTGTGTTACAGCCATTAAAGCATATTCATACAAGTATAGCTTGTTAGCAGTATAAATTAGTCACATTTGTCCTCGGCCACCAGGGGGACGCTCTCTGTGTGAGGATGCCTGGCTTTATTAGCCAGTTCCGCTATATGATTTTCTATGGCCGAAGCCCGCAAACCCTGTTTCCAGGGTTTTGTACTGTGACTGGGAGCCTTTTTTTTGCGGGCGCTGGCATCGCTCCTCCACTCTGCTGTCATCATGTGCCGCGGGTTTCTGCGCAGTGACTGCAAGAGACGGAGAAGAGAAAGCGGGAGAGGAGGGAGAGAGAGATGGAAAGGAGTGGACAGAGCACACGGGAGAGATCAGTGTGGTAAATTGCCTTTTTCTCTCGCAAACCCAGGGTCCCGGGAGCGTGCAGTCTGTTTTATTAGCCGTGCCCCGCACCAATGTGGCTAATCTAGCGAATCCCCCCCAATCCATTTCAGGGCACTCTGTGTCCATCAAGGAATGGCTGTGTGTGTGTGTGTCTTGGGAGGTTGGAGGACAAGGTGATGAGGTGACCCAGGGAGTCTGAGAGCTGAGAGACATATTACAGTGTCCTTATCCTACACTTAATGGGCCAATTTAAGGACAATATCCAAAAGGGCAGTGAGCACCGACATTTAGGCCATCGACCCTATTAACGAGTGCTAATCTGTTTAAGTCCCATACCTCAGCTATCTCGTGGGGCAGAGTCAGAAGAACAAGTCCAACATTGCACAGTCTCAAAACCCAAAGCTGATGAATTAACAGCTATTTAGAACGAATGTTTACATAATTGAATATATTAATGTGCCTGCACGTCACCTACATTAACACGCTCACCTGATTACATTTTTACGAACTATTTTTCACACTGCCCCCGCTTGTATTCGGAATAATAAATTAATCATGTGTTAATATTGGTTTTATTCGGATTATTGATGTACTTTAGTAACGGGCAGTCTGACCGTCCATGAGGCCAAGTAGATAAGCAGCCAAGGCTCCCCCATGTGGTTAGCGAATGACGCGCACCAAAAGAGCTTTTCCTCAAAGGTGAGTCTTTGCGATTGATGACTCCTGAGAGCAGAAGTGTGTCCATTTCGGGAGCCACGTGGCCCGGGGTACCTACTGCATGCCCCCCCTCCCCATACCTATTCTAAATGTCATCGGTGTCCCCTGTCTCTCCAAGGTCGTCTTTGGCTTTATCCGGGTCCTGAGACGGCTGCTGCGATATTGCAGACTCGCCCCGTCATCCTCCCCCCTCCCATTACTGTCATTTTTCTTGCCATTTACCTCGTTGCCGAAGGAGACGTGACATCATTGAGGTCTTCAGCATTTTTGAGCCAGGGCCAAACTCAGATGTGACACTCTGTAAATCCTACTAAGATGGTGCCTTCTTGAATATCAAAGTGTTTGTTTCAATTTAGAAAGTGTCTTATAACCTCCTTTCTGCAGCATTGTTTCCCTGATTTGTGATTCCGAGTACGAGCTGACTTTATGGTGCCGGCCTTAGGTGTAACGGAGTCAGGAGAAAATACGGTAGAAGGTGACGCGATTGGTAAACGATTCATATTTTCCCAGCAACTTCATCAGAAGACGGCAGCCTGATACTGTCGGGACAATTTAATATTTGTTGACGAATACAAATTGCATTAATATATTTCATTCTATTTAGCTCTTAAACTTAGGAGGGGGGTTACAGTTTTGAGGGAAGTGTCCTTGATGTTATTACAGGTAAAATATTTAAGCTGCTGTCACTTGATGTCGTAATGGTTAGGGAAGCATGCTTGTATTTGAAAGATCACTGGTTTGAATCCCTGACCAGCAAGGTACCACTGAGGTACCCTGAGCCAGCACTGCTCCTCAGGTTCTGACTTAGCTGCCTCCTGCCATGTTAACGACGTCACATATGGGTTAAATGCAGAGGATGCGTTGCGTCGTTGTGCACTACGTGCTATGGTGTGTCAACAATGACTAATCACTTCTCCTCACCTTCAAATAACGATGGCTTTGTCCCTGTTACTTTTCTGCTGTCTGCAAATGATTTGTCTAACAGCTTCCTTCTAATAGGAGTGTCCAAATGATGTGAAAGCTAATACCCGTTCTCTCATATTATTATTCCACAGTAACCAGACAGTCCTCCACCAGTTCTGCTGCCCAGCTCCCGATGCTCCGGAGGGAGAGGTCTCCAGCGTCCCCACAAGGTAAGGGACGTGTGCTTCTCGGCACCGCAACCAGTCAATGTCTGTCTTGTTGCTGACAGATGTGTCAAGCCGCCCGCAACTGCTCTCATCGTGTCCATTTCGGAGTGGTTGTGAGTCTCCGGTCGCCGCGTGCCGGCGGTGTCCTGCGGTGTCCTGCGGCCGGGATTACCGCTTTGCGCGTGACAGAGTCAACGTCCTTCGCAGATCTCACGTCTGCATTTTAGTTCGCTGGCAGTCTGCTTCGCAACTTGTGTGGCAACAGCTTCTCAGATTCATTTAGAGAACCGGAAAGCAACTGTTTCAAAGCTTTCGAGTAATTGTCTAGTCCTCGGTTTTTGAGAATTTGTGAAAATAAGATTTAAAAAATTCATAGCTGGGCTCATATGCCTTAGTCATCTTGAAATTATGATTATGTTTCTAAATTATGATTCACTTCTCTGGAAAAGAGATCTTCAACTGCATACTGTATTACAGACAATAGGAAGAAACAGTCTTTTAAAGCTGAACTTTAATTACTGGAAGGAAAGACGTCTAACGTACTGACACTTGGCAAGCATACCCAATAAAGCAGCAAACTCTGGTGGTCTCTCATTGAGAAACATTTCCTTTATGCTCTTTTCTTACATTTTGCTATTAATTCCTGGTTTTCAATGTCGTGTTGATCTACGCACGTTCAATATTGCATACATCCATCCATTCCAGAAAGATATTAGTCACAATGTGTAAAATATACCCTTCCAGGACATTACAGTATAATTCATATTTTACGGCAAAGATTTATGATGTAATCACGCCCTAGCACAAACGATTAAGATGCAATTAAGGCGTATATGTGCTGATACCCAACATGGCAATGGGAAGTATTCATGAGCAACAGCTATGCTAACTGCATTTGTTCTTGGAAGACTCGTATAGATGACATATTCCTTCAGCACCCCCACCCTCCCACCTACCAGGCCCCCAATCCAGTGTCAGGCTATAAACAATCAGATGCTGTGCCAGAATTGACACATTTTCTCAAAAAAAGAGTCTCAGTCTGGGCACCACAGAAAAAGCTATTTATTAGATAAGCTCAGCTCAGTCTATAACTGAGATCGCATGTTCCGCTACCTGATAATCCAAGTTAAAAAAGAAAGTTCAGAACCCACTTTATAGAGGCATTTTTTTTCTAACTGCTCAAAGGCTGATTGGTCAATGACAGTCATGTGACTGAGAACTCTTAGGTAACAATGTAGCCTTCTGTACACCTGATTTTTCAATGAGCGTAATTGGCGCTGGGCCTCTATCCAGGAAGTCGGGGACTGCGTGAGGTGGAGAAGCTCTTGGCCCCTCGTCTCGAGCGATGCTACCGGCCAGCATCGGTCGGCTTTCCTCGTTGGGTTCGAGGCTGCTCGCATCCCGAGGGAAGCCCTGGGGGGGTCACGCCCAGAGCAAACCACTTCAAATGGAGTATGCTGAGCAGTTTGCGGATCACCGGTCGCAGCCCCGCCCCCTCCCACCTTTCCCACCCCCTCCATTGTTGATGTTTTTAATTTCAGTGTTGTGGACTGTCTGTCAGAGGTCGCAGTCTTAGAGCATAACATATCCCACGCCTTCCACTCCGTCTACATCCTTCTCCATCCTGGCTATAGCACATCACAGTCATCTGACACCCCCCCACCCCCTTTGTAGCCAAATGTGAAACCAGTGGTTTACAGTGATTACCATGTGGTAACACCATGGTGACAACTTGCAGTGTGATGGATTTACCAGACCGGTAACGGTACCAAAGGACACTGCCAGTGTCTGTTTAGGTGAACCTGGGAAAATCGGTCCCGCTATGAACGGCGTCCACTTGGTGTATCTACACCTACTTAAACACTTAAGAGTCACAAGTGGTCGAACCAACAAAACGTAATACGAGAACCAGCAGGCTACTGACGAGGTCTAAAACCTTCTCAAATGAACCTTGGTATCAGAGTTAAACCATATTTTGCTCTATCTACAATTTTTTTTCCGTTTTCCTTGAAAATGGGTTGATGTGTGTGATAGTTTTGTCATTAGTGCTTATAAGCCCAATATGAAGTCACAGGGCTATAAATGTGTGGGAAAGATTGAAATCCATTATGTGCTGAAGGAAGCCTTAGCACAGAGAAGTAATGAGTCACGTTAAAGTAATATGTGTATTATTGCTAATAATTCTAATCTTGGGCCCAAAGGTATTTGCTCCATGAATAACAGTCATGGTGTTTAAATTAGGTTGCACTGTGAATCATGCAGTATCAATTTATTCTCGTGAAAAGAATGTTCAAATAAACAAATTACACGCAAGCTGTTGCAAAATTACCATTTGGTTCCAAGAAATAACATGTCTTTTTCATAGATTACCCCAAATAATCGGGTTGTCTTATGTATTGTAAATGAGTGGGAATAAGTATCACTTGCTTTTTGTATTTTTAGTGCTTTGACGTTAGGCAGACCATTTTTACATCTCACGTGGCACTTTATTTTGAGCAGCTGTGTTGTGTATTAAAATCCAAATAATTTTTCTGTGTCTGCAGTTGCTGGATCACACAGTTACTCCAAAGTTCAGCAGGAAAACACAATGCTGTTGTTGCTACTCTTAACATTTAGTCATACATTATTGAGAATTGGGTGATCAGTGATCATTGTTGACACACCACAGCAAATAATCACGACAATAAAATATGTCCTCTGCATTTAACCCATACTGTATGTGACATCGTGACATAGCAGGGGGCTGCTAATTCAGCGCCCGGGGAGCAGTGCTTGGGGGCGGTACCTCGCTCAGGGTACCTCAGTGGTACCTTGCTGGTCGGGGATTCTGAAGACACTGCACACATTAAATCTACTGAGGGAGGGATGCCCACATTATATTTACTGAGGGAGGGATGCCCACATTATATCTACTGAGGGAGGGATGCCCACATTATATCTACTGAGGGAGGGATGCCCACATTAAATCTACTGAGGGAGGGATGCCCACATTATATCTACTGAGGGAGGGATGCCCACACTATATTTACTGAGGGAGGGATGCCCACATTATATCTACTGAGGGAGGGATGCCCACTTTATATATACTGAGGGAGGGATGCCCACATTATATCTACTGAGGGAGGGATGCCCACATTATATCTACTGAGGGAGGGATGCCCACATTA
>JAODLC010000001.1:11914086-11931440 GCA_026781145.1 Hippopotamyrus pictus
GGGACGGGCTGGGAGGATCTTCTTGTCCCATGGGTGACGGCCTGGGAAGATCATCATGTCCCATGGGTGACGGGCTGGGATGAACATCATGTCCCATGGGTGACGGGCTGGGATGAACATCATGTCCCATGGGTGACGGGCTGGGAAGATCATCATGTCCCATGGGTGACGGGCTGGGATGAACATCATGTCCCATGGGTGACGGGCTGGGAAGCCGTGGTTCTGGTCGGCTCTGCTCATAGTTCCAGGTAGACTTCGGCCGGCACAGCAGCAGCATATGAAAGAGTTTTTCCCAGTAAATTTTTGCTGCGCTGTCAATTTTAAGACCATAGTAGCTCTTTCTATCCTGGCACAGGAGAACACTGCTACATTAACCCTTTATTACCACAAGTGGCTAAATTTATAAATAAATTTGATTATAATTGAATTACTTCAAAAGAGGTGGCTATTAATAACTCAAAAGGTAAATTGAATTTCTTAGGCAGTGGTGCTGTGAGATACAGTGTGCTTGATGAAGCATCTTTTCCAATTGATCTACGCAGTTCATAGAAGATCTGAGAAATAGATAGACCTGACGTGATGAAATGAAGCCAACGTCGCTTCCGTGGTTTAATCACGATAGATATGGCACGCTTGTTTACCTATGAAAATTGATATAAAATTGGCATGAAATGAGTCTTGTGGTGATGCCATCTCTCTTTGTCATCGTCCCCAACTCTTGCTCTCTTTTTTGCGTTTCCTATAATTTGTTTTTCTTTATATTCTCTTTTTCATTATATCTCCAAAGCATTGCACAAATTAGGTTTTGCCAGCTCAAAGGATAAATAAAATAATTATAAAACATCATTTTACATGAAGCACAATACAAAAGTTACACTGCATACAGAATCATGGGAACAATAATGCAGCTTCATCTTGCATTGATTTTAGTCATGGCTTTTGTAGTCATAATCATATTTGTTGTTAGTCATAAATATTTCTATCATAATAGAACAAAGTATGATCTGTTCAGCATCCTCCCTCTGGAACTGTGCAAAGGGAGTCATCTCACGGAGCCACATGTCCTGCAGACTTTGCTACGCTTTCAGGGGGTTGCTCCCTTTGAGGGTCTAGACCGGAATGCGGTTCAGCAGCATGTTGTAATTGTGATAGAGTGAAGCAGCAGAGCAGCAATGCAGTAGTGCATGGTGATGGTACCACCTCAGAGAGCACATATGCAGGGAGTCTCAGCAAATCAAATATAAGGAGTCATTTATTCTGTCTCAGCCATTCTCTCTCTCATTCTGCTGTCTGTGTTATTGTGATATAATAATGAGTCCCCTAGGATAACTGCGTGTATAGAAATGCGCTTACATTCTCTGTACCGAACCTGGTCTGCTGGCCAGAGCACAAGCATGCGAGCAGAAGGTCAGTCTTTGGTACCCTCAGTTGTTCACTCGTTTGGTTTTCCACTGAGGACAAATAGATAGATGAATGGGGTGAAAGTCTGGGTGGGGGGGGGGGATTAGAGCAAGGTGACAGGGACTTGAGAATGACTTGATGTTCATTTTCCCAGTCTGCTTTTTGACTCAGTCCTCATAGCAGTTGAGTTAAGCATGTCTGGTGTATCTCCTTCAACGTTATGTTCATCAGTGCCACTCTAGCATGATGAAGTGCATCAGCCCTTACTCAGCAAACAGCCAATCAGACGGGGCTTGGTGGTGGACTCCAAACAAACTGGTATCTGCTAGTTCCCATTACCTGCTGTAGATGCTGTTGTGAACTCGGCTGACTGGCTATGTCACAGGCATAGAAGGCTTTACTCTGAGTAATTTGGGGTTAGGTGTTATAGTAGCTGTCACCAGCAGCTGCCAGCCTCCTCCCACCTCCCACATCACTGGCCGCAAGCATCTACTCCCATGGTTTTTATAGCGCCACACTCGCGTATCCTGTTCCATAAGCCAAGGTCCCACCCTCACCTTTCAACCCCTTAAGAGTCATGGAAAGATTCAGCTTCCTAGGAGTCCAGGCTGCTTAAACCATTTATAACATTTTGATGTTGATGTTGACATTGTTATTGCACTGTTTGTCAAATTAAATCCCCAGTAGTTGATAAGTGAAAAGCTTTTTGGAAAGAGTCTTAGACAGGATTGTATCGAGCACGATATAAGATGTGTTTCTTTGGTTATTTATTAGGTTGAAGAAAGTTTACTAATTGTCGCTTTGAGGCATAATAGTAATCAGCCAATCAATGTGCCTGCAGTAATTAAAAATATCCCCAGTAGTACAACTCTGTAATTTAATGGTGAATGGAATAACTTGATTATATTTTCTTCCGTTGCTTTGGATGGCACTGATCAGGAGGGCAGTTCCTAATTTGCTTTTCTTTGTTGGTGTGGAGTTTCTGACTTTTGTCCATCACATTATTGCAAGACGGCCTTTTATTGCGATTCATCTGGTTCTGCATAAATGCCTTTGCTGGAACCCTTCACTTAGCTATGGCATAAGTGAGACAGATCGAGCTGATTAGGTAAATTGGTTGTTTTCCAGAGTTGGTGCCCGACTCTTTCAGTATAATTATTTTCCCCTCATACTCGGTGGGTTTTTTTTTTTTTTTTTTTTAAATGAACTCTTGCTGAACGTTCTGGAAGCAGAAAAGATCATTTCTTCCTAGGGCCAAAATTCCTAAAGAATACCTTTCAAGAAATACACCTTCAAAGAGAAACTCTCAGAGGCGCAGGAAAGGAATTAAAACTGCTGTATGGAGTGCAGTGGGCAAAGAGGCACAATAGCTGTGGGTGCAGGCACACACCCTGGGAGGGGTGGGCTTTATTTAGGGCATGGGGGGTAAAGAGATTGGAAAGGTCTAGTGAAGGACCTGTGGTTGCCAATGGCGGGGGGGGGTGTTCTTCCTGCAGGTGGCTGGGAACAGTTCCTTTGATGTTGGCATGGGGTCAAAGAGGTGGGTGTCCTCTGGGTTGTATAATTGGGGGGGCACTAATGCATGGCCAACCTGCTTACCTTGGGTTTTACCCCTGACCTTCTCTCCTACGTGGGCTTTAACTTGTACCAGGGAAGATTGTTCCGCCCCCTGGTTGGAGCCATTAGTAGCCACCAGCCACATCCTGTTAACATTCCTTGCGTGCAGTTTCTAGGTCGACCTTGAGGAATCTGTCGTTACACTCCGCTTATGTGGTCCTCACTGAGGAATGTTTTTGGGTTCCCAGAGTTTCTTCAAATCAAAATTGCTATTGTTTTCACTGAAGCTGCAGTTGTACCAAAAATCTCATTGATTAGAGACGTTTGGTATGCGAAGATTATCTGAGCTTATTTAGGTGTTGTGGCTAATCATCTGAACAAAACATTCTTGTATAAGCAGTGAAGAAAATCAGACACTGTCAAATGATAATGGTTAGTTGAGGCGGGGAGGTGGACACAAATTTGCGAGGAATGGTAGGCCAGTTGTGATGCTCTTGTTGAACAGAAGTGCACTAATGCTGCTGCTGTTTGGGCACCTGGGTTCCTGAGGGATGGCCAACAACCCATCTGTGATTGAAGCACACGACTAGCCTTGGAGAAGTGGTTGGCTTTAGCTCTGCTCCCACGGCATAGCCAGCCCGGTGTCACACTCAATACGGTCCATCTGTTAACACTTAGTTCGGAAACCTGATTAAGTGTTCTCAGCCGGGCGCCTGGATGGCCAGTCTGTTGAGCACCGTCATCACACCAGTGAGGGACTGAGACTATTTATTTAAGTCTAACGCTCCTTGTCATTCCAAAGGAAATTGGCAGTGGGATGGACTGGCTAATGCCATAGGATAAATAATGATAAATGGATTTGAAAAGAGTGATGCTTTCCTCAGTTGCATCCACTCCTCTTTTTCATTCATTCCATCTCGTCCTTGGCAGGTGCAACTTGAACACAGTGTCCTCCTACTATGTCTGGCAAAAAAATGATACTTCTGCCGTCGTTGACGTAGACTGTTATTCCCTTGTGAACCTGCCCTGGGACATGTGCCAACCTGCTGCCCTTACTCTTCTGGGGCATTTATCTTATGACTTAATGAGCTATCAGTCGGCAAGTTCTGCATGACTTTAAGTTCTGTGGAATGTGGCCAAGATGCAAAGAGAATGGAATGCCTTCCTTTTGTCTTGCTTTTTTTCTGGTCACTTTTAATTACCTCGCTTGAGCTGTGCACCTGAACCTGAAGCTCAGACCCTACAAAATTAGGTGTGACTGCAGAGCCTTAAATGTACCACATATTTAAATGGCTTGGACTCACAAAGTGACGAGAAAGCACACGCATTGTCTGCAAAGGTGAACAGAACTATTGGAGGGGACAAGGGGGGTGACATAGCCGTGATCTCAGGTGTGTGCCCTCACACTCCCTTGCACCGGACTATGGGAGACAGCAGTGCTTATGGCAGTGGTGAAATTCCACACGACACATTGCCAAATGACAGCATTTACCAGGCATGCCGCGCTCTGTGCTTTGCTGTTTTTTATACTTTGAACTACACGCACAAAGTCATTCAGTCCTCAAGCTCTGAGAAGAATTTTAAACAGATAACTGGCTGAACGGCAAGGCATTGTGATCCATTCCATACATTACACCAGCACCACGCTGGCAAAAAGAAATGCTTATTTGTGCAGAATCAATCAGGAACAAGTTTCCACTTGTCTGCCTGTGTTTTACTTGATGAATGGATCAATGATTTCTTCATGGACTTAGCAGTTGGGGCGGGAGTAAATTCTGCTAAATTCAGAGGATCCCAGCACTGTGTAAAAGTGAGCATGGTGCGAAGACGTCTCAAGTGAGAGTAAGGATGCAGGTCAGCCCCGGAGGTCTGAGCTGAGGAGATGGTCAGTCCCTCTCTTTGAGAGCGTTCTCCAGCAGCAGAAGGGCCATGACTCAGCGAGATGTTATGCGTCAGTTCAGTCTGACTCCCCGTTCTGAATGTATTCGCATGCATGCAACTGGTGGGGGGGGGGGGGGGGGCAGGGCTTGGTGGGCAGTTGTGTCAACAGTCAAGGAGAAGAGAGTAAGTCAGTTTTAAATAAAGGCCGTATCTGAGCAGGGTGGGCAGTGGTAGTGTCCTGTAAAGACAGTGTGCTAATTCGGGGGGGGGGGCGATAGGGCGGGGGAACAGAGCAGGTGTGACTCCAGTACAAGGGATGCATTACATACAGTTCAACAACACCCAACACGATCGGGGAGCGCAGAGGAACGGCACCGTTGAATCGGGAGAAGCTGCGCTGCTCGAAGTTCGAGCATTCTGGAAAGCCCCCCCCCCCTCCCGGCACCGGCGGGAACTCACCTACCCTCCCCACCTCACCTTTCCAAAAAACTTAACAGAGATATGAATTTTAATGCTCGTTCATTAATAATCATTATTTTGTTGGGGACCCGGGGAGTCAGGAGGCCAGGAGTCTCGAATGTTTCACATAATCAGGCTGGAGCAGGAGATCATTAAAAAGCGATCCCTTCCCATCTGGCTGCAAGGAAGTTAGTAGGTGAGTGTGGGGGTGTGGGGTGGGGGGGGGCAAGCAGAAGAGGATTTTATACATAATTTTGTTGTTAAGCACTGCGGGACCCAGGTTATGTGTGGGAACTGGCGAAAGAAAAATGCCAAATATGGTATCAGCATGAATGATGATATTTACCCGGAACACTGCATTGTACCCATTTTTACTACTGCTCTGTCACTATGGATACATGTCGAGGGGGACATTGTGATTGGACGACCACTTCTTTATCTCGCAGGAAAGACTATAGCACTTCACGCTTTACGTATGAGTGAGAGCGATGGACGAGAGCAGAGCAGTAAATCCGCAGGACCCGCAGACCTGCTCAGCTCAATAGCATGTGACACGCCATTTGGCTCGGCTCCCACATGCGAAAGGATTGCTGCCGTTTCCGCCTGCAGAGGACAAGCAGGTTTTTTATTGCGCTCTCCTTCTCTTACCCGATGCGACTTTTGGAGAAGATGTGGCCTGGTTTGATTATCTGTCTGTTGCAAGGTGATGACTCCCAGGAAAGCACTGACACCGGCAATTACAATGAGGATGCGGGGCCTTGAATAATTTACACACAGGGTGGAGATTTACCACAAGGAAGATGCGATATATACAGAGTAATACAGAACACAGGTGCAATGAAACAAATATTACAGACAGCATGCTACAAACTGCTGAACCCAGGCAAACACTGGTGCACTGGTGCAATGTTGCCCTGGCATTTCTAACTTACTTTAGCGCAATGCTGTCAACTGCAGTGCTGCTCAACTTACATCTCATTATCAATCAGTGCCGTTAATTAGCTCTGGGATTATGGTTTAATTACTTTCTTCGTTTTAAGTTTGGCTTTATGGGATCAAACTGATGAATGACTTCATGACTTCATCCAGCAGTGGCTGAACTTATGCCCTTGTATAATTTGTTTTTGATTAAGTTAGTGTTAGGCAGAGATGTCCCTAAGTGTTGAACGCTTTATCTGGAGATTCATGTTTGCTCGCTTTTTCTGTCCTGATGGTTGAAGCCACCAGCTTCTGCCAATCACTTTAAAGCATGTGATCTACTCAGTCCAAAAAGTGGATTGATGAATTGACTTTGGTGAAGAAGTAGGGGCAAAGTAGGGGAAAAAGAATGGATGCTAGGTACTTTATACTGACAAGGTGATGCCAACTGAAAGATGGAATGTTGCTCAAGGTCTGGATAAAACTGACTTGTGCTGATGCAGTGGGTTCAAGGTCAGAGGGTGTCGACAGAGGTCACCAAATGTGGTCAGCTGTTAGTGGTTTAACAAATTGGTCCTGTTAGTGGTTTTAGAGACAGACTTGCGTAATATAAATGAGAATGATAAAGAATATGATTGTCATGTTTTGAGTGGATGTATACCAACACATTGATGATGCCGAGTAATCTATTACGTAACCCTTTAGTAGAGGAGTAATAGATGGAACTTCAGACAAAAGCTCATTTAGCAGGAACACAGGCTTGTAGTTACACTGTAGTGATGCATTTTGCCTTGTAGCCCCTCCGCCCGTCTGTCATGTCTCCATGGAAACGCCCTGGGAAGCAGTGAGGTCAGGTTTTGCGACGGAGGAGTAGGTGAAGAACGCCGTGTTTTGCAGATGGAGAGAAGGCTTGTGTGTGATTGTGTGAGTCGGGGTGTCGATATGGGGCAGCAGGTGAGCAAACAGGCAGAGGTTGCTGTCCAGATGCAGGGGATGACTGTGACCGGCTGGGGAGGGTCATGGAGCTCTGCTGGGTTTTTACATTTAGCCGTCTTCCTGCCTCCCACTAAAATGATGGGTTCTTAGCCCGGAGCTCTTAGGGAGTTGAGCGGAAGCCTGGCTGGTAGCAGCAGGGAGCCACTGTCCCTCGTAAGAGGAACATGAGAGAAGAACACACCTTTAGCTCCTAGTGACGTGTCCACACTCAGTGTCCAACTGGCGTCAAGGTAATAATAACATGCGAATGCAATCATTATGCTAATGAGACTGTGCTAATGAAGCTGCAGTATCTGTGCCAGTGTGTCTGGGATCTCCATGCTTTCTGCAGGTGTTTTGACTGTGCTGGCAGAGCCTCCGCCGACAATGCACAGCATTTGCGCTGCCGTCTTACTGCATATTGGTGTCTCTCTGTGTTCTCTGCATGCAGAGGCTCACCTCAATACTTGTGGGCTGGTCCTTGGGGATGCCCCCCCCCAACAGTCCATGTTTCTGCAAAAAATGTCTGTCAGGGAGCTGGGAGGGAGCAAAAACATGGACTCTCTGGGGGTCCCCGAAGACCAGGTTGGGAAACGCTGGTATATTGGACCTTGTGGCCTATACAGATCTTTTCTTATGTGTTCTCCGTTGTCTGTTGCTCCATAACTCTGTGACTGCTTGAACAGTTTGACTTCTTACTCCTGTGTGAAAACCATTGAGCTCTTTTTTTCTTTTTACACAAGACTACATAGTCTGGGTTCAAGTCTCTGACAAGACTCCATGTGTGTGGAGTTTGCATGCTGACCCTGTGTCGTCACGGGGTTTCCTTCAGATGCTTTGGTTTCTCCCCTGCAGTCCAAAAACACGCTGAGGCTGATTGTTACCAAAGTGCCCGTAGGTGTACTTGGGTGAGTGAATGGAGTGTGAGTGTGCTCTGTGGATGGGTTGGTGCCCAATCTTGGGTTGTTCCCTGCTTTGCGCAGTAGCCTCTGGGATAGGCTCCGGATCCCATGCTACCCTGAAAAAAATGGATGGATGGATGGATGGATAAGACCACTTTCCAAGATCAAAGTCTTACAGATTCTGCTTGCTGGGTATTTTTTATTTACAAAAATCAGGGTGATTCCATTTCTTAACATTACGACAGCAATTTTGTTCAGTTAACAACCTCGTCTTCACTACTATGAAGGTCATGCTTCATATCATTGCCCAGTACCTCACCGTCTTGTGCTGCGATGGGGTTACTATGGGCCAAAGGCTGGTTTTACCTGCCCTGACATGCATATTTTGCACTTGGTGTCACAAGTCCTACTGCCTCTAGCCACCTGGGATAGCTTCTATTCGGTCACTTTAATGTTGCCTTGTGGAGTTTAATTTGTTGTATGAAATGGTATTACCGGTATAATTAGTCACCGATTCATAGGTTCTATGGGGTTTACTATCATTTTAAAAATGGAGGTCTCATTAACCTCTGTAAATTAGTTTTAGATCGCAATTAAAATAAACTGAATAGAACATATACATTTGTTGAGCTCTTTGAGCACGTTTGGGACTATGATGGCCAAAGTGTTTCAAATGAACACGGCTAACAGTATTCGTTGTCAACGAACAGTTTTTTTTCTACGTCAGGAAGTGTCCTCGTATCGTGCCGACTGTCCCTAAGGTTTTCCAGCCTGAAGTTGACTCAGGGATTCTGCAGCCGAAGCTTGTTTTTGCAGCCAGCCCAATTTCATCCCTTCAAGGCGTCAGCAGTGTTCACAGAGCGGAGCTCATTAAACAAAAATCAACTGAATATTTTCTGTACCTCGGGAGTAGAGACAATCAATCCTGCGGCATAAATTCACCCCGCTGGGCTTTCGGTAAAATGATCCGTACAGGGTTTCTTCAACTGAACGGGAAGCATTTACGGGTGGGGAAGAAGACCTACCCTGTTGGGGTGGGTGGGGGGAAGGAGTGGGTCAGCCTCAGCTTCCAACTTCCTGTTTCCTCATTCTCCCAAAACTCTGCTTATGTTGTGGAGGAGAGCCGTGAAAAAATGAATACTATTAGCCCCTCCTATTCCTTCAGGTCCCACCCTCAAAACAAAGAGTTACTTCCAACTCCTTTCCTCACCAGTGGAAATGGCCAATGCAGCAGTGTGTTCTTCCACTCCCCATGGAATCTAGAGCTTCAGTAGTACCTGGACTTTCTGTGAGATACAGCGGCAATCCTAGAGTGACTTGATTCAGATAAAACTTCCTGAAAATATGTACTGGATTTATGACAGGTTGTACAGTATATGACTTGAATGAAACTTGAATGAGTCAAAACAAGTGATATAATCAACAACCATAATCTGAGTACATTTTGGATGCATCATATAAATATTGTAGTAGAGGATAAGGAATAATTGATTTCAATGCTTTTTATGGAGTAATTAACACAATATTCCACAACTTAAGCTAGTATCTCAGCTAGTATCCACATTTATATAAGCATACTTGAAAATGCACTTGGAACATCGTTGGTAATATTTGCTGTTTTGCAAGGGAAAGTAATTTCATAAGATAAGATTGACCTAATTAAATTTTCAGTTGATTAGGCTATTTATTCAGGCATTGCTTCCCTTCGAGTTTCTGGATCTCTGCAATCTCACATCACCACAGTCATCGCCGCCTCTTTCCAAGTCATCTGTCTAATTATGTCCCAAGATGTCATTCACAAGAGCTGTCAGAATGAGGCTAGGAGGAGATAACGTTATTTTTGTGTGGCGTTGCGGCAGCCCCTGGGACCGCTGCGTTGGGCAGGGAAGAAGCCGGCAGCTGGATCCACTAGGGAGACAGAGGATCTACAGCCAGTCATCGAACCTGAAAAAAGACAAATGTGCCAAAGGGAGAACCTCATGAAGAATGACAAGGCCTCTCATTGACCTGATGATGAGCCTGGCAGCTGAATTCACAGATCAGAAGGATGCTCTTGTTCAAGATGGAGTAGTACAAGATCTATACATACGAGATGCAAGTCTGAGATGCGATGGACCATAACGTTTCACGCCATCCTGTGCATGAACTACTGCCTGAGCTACGCAGAAACACTCCTGACAAGCAGTAGGCCTGAATGAGTAGCGGATGTCTATATACTAGCATTGGAGCTGTGTGTTTAACTCGTGTTCTAGGTAACTGACCAGTTCTTGGAGTAGGTTCCTGGAGGTGGCTCAGGAGACATTGCCAGCTGAATTATGTCCAGCATTCTAATGCTACCAGTTACTAATAAATAGTAAAAGAAACCAAAATAGATATAATTTGCCTGTTAGTAATATTTATTGTTTATAGAGTGAAGGATTGCGTAGGCTTTTAATAGCAATGTGGATTTTTGAAAATGTTACTGAATTTTTCTGATTGATTTACAGCTATGGATAGTACAGTATTTGGAGTTGAATAGATTCCATAATAGATGAGTTTTGGCAGGCTTAATGTACTCACCCAGCTGCAGTTGGCCACCATTAGTCTGTGAAGGAGTCCTTCGTGAAAGGACTTGCAGTTCACAGTGGTGCAATCACACATTCATTTCAGTGTGACGTCTAGGAGGCTTGGTCTTCATCTGACATCACGGCATCGGTGATGTCACAGATCACCCTGATGGCCGAATGTCCGCTTCGCTTGTCGATGTTGACAGGCCGCAAATGCATGATTGTGTCCCCGTTCTTGTGTGTCACGGTTGAGTGTCAGACGTCTCCTGTCACATCCTCTGTCTGATGTTGCTACAGTCTGTGCACTCTGAAAATGAATGCCATGTCGTGTTTGCAGATGCACTAGAGCACGGCTGGAAGGCACCGCCCCTCCTCCTCCAACCCCAACCCCCCCCCCCCACAACACAGCCAGCCCCACCCACTAGCGGCAGAGGGCAAGGAGGGAACGGTGGTTGGAGGATGCAGCCTCACACTGAGTTTTCTCCTTTCCACAGCGACTCCCACCCGCCGAGCTCTGCCCCGGGGGAGGCAGGGCAGCACGAGGGCAAGGGGGAGGCGCAGGATGGCACGGGTACCACGCCCGGCGGAGCGGAGGAGGAGGAGGGCACGGGGGCCCGGGGGGGCGCGGGGCAGAAAGCCAGCCTGCACCACACCGCCTCTCCCATGAGAGTGCAGCGGAGCAAAGGGGCCGGCGCCTGCTCACACTCCTCCGCTTCTGACTACGAGCTCTCGCTCGACCTCAAAAACAAGCAGGTAGGGGCTCCGGTGGAGGCGCACGCAGTCCCGCTCTCGCCCGAGCGGCGCCTGGCGCCCTCGTGGTCCTGATCAGACATGGTCAGACACGAGCGATGCTGGTCCTCATCCCCAGATGACCCTGAGAGAGGCTTGCAGAGGTCCTGATCTCCAGGCCCGATGAGCCTGGGCATCGATCATGGTTTCTGGCTGCTGCTTCCCTGTGGCCCATTTTTCGACGTTCTCAGAAAGCCGTTCTTGCACGCCAATCTGTCAGTACCCTCGAAAGCCGGCAGCGTCTCATAGTAAATTTCCAAGTGTCTCCCACATGCTTGGTAGATTTGAGTTGTGTACTACTTTTAGGTTTGCTCCGCGCTTTGGGGACTCAGGGAGAGGCGCACTTTGATTTGACGACGAGATCAAGCTGTTTGTCATCCTCTCCTTTTTTCTAGAACCTTACACACAATGCTTAGAGGCTTAGAAATCACCTCAAATATGCTGCTTTGCTCAGCTGGCTCAAATAAGGCTGAGAGATGGTTCATTGCCATGGCAACAGCAACTGCTAATATCACCATTCCATTTTTTCACCTCAGTAGTTTTGACTTTGCTGTCTCACACTGGGTGTCCGTGCTTAGCTCAGGCTGAGGATTCCTTCATTTGTGTATTTTAATTTCACAGTTTTGAAAGCCAGAATTAACCTGAGGGCCTTCTGCTGTGGGCGTCAAAGCTCAAGATAATTCAGTATGGCACGACCTTTGGATTTCAGGTCTAAGAATGTGGTCTTGTGTCTTGAAACTGAGTATGATGTTTTTGTTGCGTTTCTCATTTCAGTTCCTGTCCTGTTTTTGAATGGGAAATTATTTTCTAAGTGTATGAAGTGTAAAAATTATGACCTGTGCACCTGATTAGGAGAGATATTTTTTTCGGATGTGGTTGGAAAACGTGGCAAATTGTAACAGACATCGCTGCCTGGTTAATGATTGTTCAACTCAAAGTGAAAAATATGCAGGAATCTGACCGAGACAGATGACCTTTAATGATCAGTAACTATATAGTGAAAACACTGTCCAGACAATGGGTTTGCTGTCAAAAAGTCTTACTGCTCCTCATCTGATCCCATCCCATGCGTCCATGTGCATTTGAGGTCAGGGCGAGTGCCTTCAAAAGACTTCATATGAAGTTCCTCACTACCTACTAGGTGGCAAGCACTTTCTATATGCATGAGGTACACATATTCACTGACCAGGCACCCTAACCGTTTTACTGCTGGGCCTATAACCTGACTGATCCTCTCCCTCGAGATTTGTAATAGAGTAGAATCAACAGCTTGCTTACCAATGTCCAGTAGGCTGAGTGGATTGATTAAATGGGTTTGGTCTGAGTCTCACTAACTTGAAGCTGAGAGGAGAAATGGAATATGGGTGTTTCCTATCTGGTATGACATTGGTCATACTGCTTTTGTGCTTTGTCTCAAGGAGATATTTTATCATTTTCTGTAACAATTTTATAGAGTGGACGACTCATTTTATGACAACCTTGATACCTGTGCATGATGGGAATCTGTTATTTTACCCAAGGAGCATGAAAACAGAAACATATTTTTCACTTGTACGGTTTTTAACCATGTGAACTTGCATCAAAGATCCATCGAATCGACTTTCTGTCTGGTATGACATAGACATCTGTTGAAACAAGTAAATGCTTGTCCGACTTACTGGCTTTGTCATGAACTAAAATTGCTGCTGGAGGTTTTGTCGAAGTACAAATGCCTAGTACTGTAGTGCTTTGGCTAGGAGGCAATCCATGGTGAGACTCAAACCTCGGTACCCTGCACCAAAGGCAACAATAGGCTAAGGTTTTTTATCAAGACTCATAGGTTTTCTGCAGTGCCTTTGCTGCATCACATACTGTATGCAGCTCTACAGTTATTTGATCAGTATACAGTTGACCTTTCTCAGTTGCAAATTTCCCCATTACAGTTTCGATATATTGTGGGGCCGGCGTAAGAAATGAAACGGGAGTGTTTTGGGAGTCTTGCAAAAGCCGCGGAAGACACAAAAACTTTATTAAATCATAAATACATAAAATATATGTACAGTGCTGGTTTGGAGGACGCCAAGCATGTTTACGGCACCCTCTCACATATCTCGCAGTGATCTTGCAGTGATCTTTGTGTTCCTTGCTTCTCGTATCCTTTTGTGCTATTTTAGCGCCCTAAACTGTACTAAAATCTGAAACACTTCATTCGCCAAGGGGACCAAAACATTTTACATGGTTTTTCCAGGTGGTGGGGGGCTGCACCCCTAACCCCTGCAATATGGAAGGGTCAGCTGTAGTGTCATTCACAATTAATTCCGATGTAATCTTTCTCTAACATTCGGATACACTGGGCATTTGTAATCCAAAATGAATCTACGGTATTTATTCAGTTTTCCTTGTGAGAATTACTTCATTGATTCCTTTTTGTGCGGAAAACTGAATTCCTGTGGGAGGCCAATGAATGGTGACACAGGCTTTAATGTCCACATTTAACATGCAAGGAAAGTGATTGACGTGATGGGATACTTGCCAACACTTTTCTGGCCAGTTTTGCTCTGTGTTTCTGCACTAACTGGTAGCCAGTTAAAATCCAGCTGAAGTCATCGGGAGGCCATTTCTGTCTGCCAGGATTTCCATTCCTTTCTCTGTAATTGCTTTTTCAAGCACCACAGTCCCTTCTTAAACAGCATCACTTCAGAGTTTATTAATCAAATAGTATTTATCTCTGAGATGTTTTTTGCTAGATTTAAAGTACCATAATATAACCTAACCCTTTCTACACATACACGTGACCTGTGAAATGTGTGACATTAATCCACAATGCATTGCAAATTTCCACTTTTGTGAGTCATAAGCATATGCCTAGTTGACTCCTTCATAGCTACAGGCTATGTGCTTCATGTGTGTGCCTCGCTTGTATGCCTGCTAAATAAACAAATATAAGTGTATGGATTAAAATATCATGGCCTGTAGCAGGACCGTAGATGTATGCTGTATGGTAACAGTATTGATTCAGTCCACAGTAACAATCACTAACAATGCAATTTTTTGCCTTTATAAACTTACGGAAATTCAGTCATGCAACAGTGAGCTGCAGATCGTCAGAAAAGTGGAAAATTCAATGGCTCTGAGCACCTAAAAATGAATAGATCTTATCCTTCCTTTCTCTGTGGATTCGAAATCTAGACTATTCTATCATCATTTTTTATTGCAGTTCGATATCATTTTCCCAAACCCACCATCAGAATGTCTTTAAACTTCACTGTCATTTAATTTCATCTTTCTTAAACCTCTAACTCTGGGACATTTAACCCATGACCTAGATCACCGAGGCAATTTCAGATCCTCCGGTGTTTATCCCCTGTTTGTCCTAGCCGATGTTTCCAGTTGGATGTATAATTTGCCAATCGTACCTGTACAGTACCTATTCTGTGCAATGGAAGCACAGTTAGCGTTCTAATGCAAAATGGCTGCCACCTTTCACGGCATGTGGGACGAAGGACTCAAAGGCAGGCATTAGGCAAAAAAAGGGGCTTTATTAACCGAACGGGAGCAACGGGAACGGGAAACAAACAAGACCATGAGAGATCAAAACGAGAAGGCGAGTACGGGGAAGAACACGGGCAGACAGGAGGAGCGACATCAATGACCAGACTGGGGCTGACGAGACAAACAGGTACTTAAATGCAAAGACTAACGAGGGGTAACAAGCAACAAGCGTGGCTCATCAGGGCCACATGAGGGAGGAGACAGGGGGGTCAGACGGACATGACAGGGAGAATGTAACCCCACTGATCAGCACTTTGCACCTTAATGGTGAGGACCCCCTCACTGGAGACTGCTGTTAGATCTTTGAGCACTGCTCTCTAAACATTGGAGATTATGATTGTGGCTAGTTTTCCTGTGTGATTGTTTCCGTAGCAGGGGAGTCACATGGAATATGATTCAGTGATAAAAAAAATTCTGCATTTGGGAAAAGAAATTCTCCCGTGGGTATTTAGAAATAAGAATAATGTGTACGCCTTGCATGAATTTAATACATTGCACGTGTGTCTTTAAGCTGTATAGTTCTGTACTATTATCTAGACCAGGGGTGCCCAATTCCAGTCCTGGAGGGCCAGAGCCCTGCACATTTTTGGGATTCCCCTCATTTAACACACCTGATTCAACTTAATGTGCTAATTACCACACAGCTCTTGAGCTGAATCATTTATGGTGGAACAGGGAAAGAACTAAGCTACTCAGGGCTCCGGCCCCCCAAGACTGGAGTTGGGCACCCCTGATCTAGACCCTAGAAAATGCTCCAGGCAATAGTTCTGGTACATTTGTCAGTCCCTGTCTGCCTTCTGTCTGCTAGGACCAGCAGCGACAGTGACCCGGCTGGCAAGTGTAGAGTGTTTACCCTCAAACACCCATCGTGATTTATGGGTTTCTCGTTTTTCAGCATGTCTCCTGATACTTTGTTGTTGTTTAATCAAGGTTATTTCCTAATGTCATTTGTATTACATTTTAATATTGCTTTTTGTAACCTTTTATGCAGCTGGATGTAATCCTGTGAAAGTTAAGGTGAAGATCCTGCACGTGAGTGCTATGGAAAGGTTACCAGGTCTCAGCCCCCATGCCACTCATTACCTCCCAGCTGTATATAAGTACAAATGGATCAGGGGACTGTACATTAAACCAACCAGTAAATCAAAAGTCAAAAACAGACAAAAGTAGAGAGAAACAGTTGCTCTGGAATAAACTTGTCTTCAAAAGTTCTTGTTTTCTAACATTCGTATGTCTGCCATTCTCTCGTGGCTCCAGATGTTTTAGTATTTCTTTTGAAGTCAACTGAATTAAAACAAAAAATTTATTAAACACAATTTGTATGCTTGTTCTTGATCCGTCATGCTTCAATTGTACATAAGCCATAACACAATTATCAGTTCATTGATTCTCCTTAATACATATGACATTTATATTCCCAATGGAATGACGACTTCATGCTCAACTGTCTATGTTACTCATCGCTGGCTGTGGCCTGTTTGTTATGTGTGTTGAGTGTGTTTCTATTGGTGCTCCAGGTTGAGCTGCACTTTAGGGCCAATCAGCAAACAGCCTTGGCTATTAATTGTCATGCTTGCGTAATGTACTGCCAGGAGTTGTTTATTGTATCTTGGATTGATTGGCTCTGTGTGTTTTTTTATTATGCAAGTATATTGGTATTTACATTCATATTTAATCTAATAGACCGCATTATAAATTAATCACACTTAGATGAGTTAAGGGTTTTTTCAAATACACTGGCAGGAATTAATAAATCATTTTAAGACTGAGATTATCCATAAATATATGATTATTTCTCAACCCTTCTTATTTGGAAACACTTGGCATTTATTTTTAAGTATATGGTAATTAGGATTGCCCTTGTGAATGTGAAATGAAAACCCCTGCTGTTACTGGGGAAGTCGGTAAATTGGTTTAACTGTGTGTATAAATACAAGAACATTTCTCGATACGCGCATGTGTGTTTGGGTGTATAAATATGCATTCAAACTAGTGTGCCTGTACTCTTTATGTTCTTGTTCTTGTGTTATTCTGGCTTCCTCTGGTGGTCCAAAGACATGCATTTAGGCTAATTTGCATCTGTAAATTGCCCATAGTGTATGATTGTGTCTGTGTGTGTGTGTGGATTATGTTTATGTTACATTGCGGGGACCAAATGTTCCCCACAATGTGATAAAAATCTGTTATTTTGATGTTGTGGGAACCATTTTTTGGGTCCCCGCAAAGATCTGTGAATGCAATCAAAATTGTAAAAATGCCATAAGTCTCGTACAGTGGTACCTCAGTTCTCGAACTTAATCCGTTCCGGACTCTGGATGGAATCCTAAAAAGTTCGAGTTCTGATCGAATTTTTCCCATAAGAAATAATGGAAAACCAATTAATTGGTTCCCGGCC
>JAODLC010000001.1:11942464-11958939 GCA_026781145.1 Hippopotamyrus pictus
TAGGGTGGCACATGCCCCTGAGGGTATCCCGTTGGTGCGCCCCCCTCGCAATACCTCTACGCCCCCCTAGGGGGGCGTGCCCCCCAGTTTGGGAACCACTGGGTTAATACAAGGCATGACGCTTGTGCCCAGAGAGATAAATGTTTTTAGCAACTGAGGTAGTATGACATCCAGTCGAGGATGTACTCAGGCCTGAGATAGATGCCAAAGATCCCCATAACCCTGATGAGGATAAGTGGAAGATGGATGGATGGATGGATGGATGGATGGATGGTTATAGGAGTTGAGTAAAAATGTTCCCGGGTTTATACCCTCAAAATCCAGAGAGTTGTCATTGAACACTAGTGTGTTCCTGTTATGGTCTTGTGTTCGTTTGTTACATTTACCTGTGCTTTTCTTTTGCAATCTCTCATAATACCTGTTATTACTTAAATAATAGAAATGTTGTAATCATTTGGCGAAGCCCAGATGTCCTGGTTAGAGATACAGTAGTTCGGCAGACATTTGTTGCATAGCGTCAAAGACTGGGGGCCTGTAACACGAAGCCCGATTTTTTGGTTAGCTGGATAAGTTGGTGGATTTAAGGTATCCCAGTTTAAATGGACTGTATCTTTGTTCACTTACATTTAGCCCAGACTACCTTAAATCCGAAAAGTTATCTGGCTAAGCATGAAATCCAGCTTTGTAATACAGGCCTCGGGTAGAATGTCACAGAAATATTTATGCGACCTTCAGACTTGTTGTTGGATTTTTATCGGATCTGAGGTTCCTGAGCAAATTCATTGTAGTATTTTGTTCTTGCGTCTACATTTGTACTGTCAGTATGATCAAGATCTCCACTGGGTGTGTGGATGCTAGACCATGTATACAGAAGCATGAACGTAGAGCTGGTTGGTAGCGTGGGAGGCGTTCCCAGCTAGGCGTAACATTTGGCAGCATCCATATTGTATAAAAATAGCAGTCAATATGCCATGAATGTAAGCTGTGCTGGATCCAGCTGTTACCCATTCATGTTCCATCACACTTTCATCGACTGCTTCTCACTCCTGGAAAGTTTTCGTAACCATGCTGTCAGTTCTCATAGTTGTGCTATGAGATTTTACATTTTAAATAAAAAAGCTTGAGGCATTAGCCCTGCACCCCCTGAGCGAGGCATTCTTATTAGTTTCACCTTTTTATTTCCTTGGACTCCATTCTAAATTCCAGGCAGGTTGCAGGAGGTGCTGAGGCATGCAGGTTCTTCAAGGCCCCTTTGCGATTCCCCATAGAGGTGCAGTGGATTTAAATTCAGGTTGGGTCAAGTTGTGCCTGCTCTCTTAGAGCATGTAATTAAGAGCGATAAGCTGAGCTTAGGGCCGGACGATATGGACAAAAAAAAAAAATCGTATCTCGATATCTTTTGGCTGAATGGCGATATATGATATATATCCCAATAGTTTGAAGTGGAAAAAAAAAATTCAGTTGTACACCAAAGCCATATAAAATGAGACAGAAACACTTTTATTATCAAAATAAAGGCTAAAGGACAAGACAAATGAATGAATGTAGTCTTAATTAAGCTTTTCATATCAGCCTAACGATTCTGGGCCAGGAACAGCAGTCTGCCAGCCATATCAGACATTAATGACACCCTGTGACAGCATTGGCTCAGCAGATAAATACTCTCTCTGATGGTGAACTGGTCACAGGAATACAGAGGTATTTTAGTGCCTGACAGCTTAATGTGGGAAAGATGACGGCATGTTCCTTCCACCATGCAAGGGGATCCACATTGTGCTGTACTCACCCTGACACTGGGTAGTTTCACTCTGAATTGTTTGCCTCTTTGATACTGTGTGGCAGGTGGGGGTGGTCTGTGTGAAAAAAACTTGCAAGCAGTTTTTTCTTTTTAAGTGGTGCCTCTGTTGGCTGCTCTGCAGGCTCATGTACAGTTGTACAGTGTGCACCACGGCTGTAGGCTCAGACGCAGTGTGTACCACGGCTGCAGGCTCAGACACAGTGTGTACCACGGCTGCAGGCTCAGACGCAGTATGTACCACGGCTGCAGGCTCAGACACAGTGTGTACCATGGCTGTAGGCTCAGACGCAGTGTGTACCACGGCTGCAAGCTCAGACACAGTATGTACCACAGCTGCAGGCTCAGACACAGTGTGCACCACGGCTGCAGGCTCAAACACAGTGTGTACCACGGCTGCAGGCTCAGACACAGTGTGTACCATGGCTGCAGGCTCAGACACAGTGTTTTGAATGTGGATTCTCATAGTGGAGTCATTCGTGCTGCAGCAGCTCTGGTCAGAAGCCAGAGACTCTATTTTCCATACAGTTCTGAGCTTCAGTGCCTTGAGCTTCTCACCTCCAGTATTTCTGGATTTAAATTGTGGAACAACAAATGATGCCGTGTCCAACAGTTTGCTAGTTGATGGGTCTGCATACTTTTCATTCAGGTAATCCACAATGACAGACTTGATGAATTTGCCAAGCTCACAGTCTCCTTCATTGAGTGCCAAGGATGGTTGACTTGAAAAGTTGGATTACTGGCTGGACATTTCACAGGGTGACATAGTCCTGCCCAGACCGGGCATCAGTAAATTCTTGAAGAGGTTTCAGAGATTTCTGGACCAGTTTATGAACCTCAGTATCTTGTCAGGTAGGGACAAGATGCCTAGATTTTTTGTCAGAGGGCAGGACTTTAGCAAGTGCTCTGTACTGCTCCAGAAGCCTCTCAGTCACATGCTACCATGACCTCCAGCGTGTTGGCTGGTGACCAGGCAGACTCCAGTGCACTGCTCTCTCCTCCTCCACCAGCTGTAGGACAATATGCCCACAATTCTTTTGCATAATGAAATTGCCCAGGTCACTCGGTCATCACCCATGCCGTGTCCTGTAATAACACACGATTTAACTTTTTAATGTTTTACATTTATATTAAAAGGAAGCTCACTTACGTCTAATGAAATCTGATTAACACCTCACTGTACACAAAAAATTATTTTATTTTATTATTATTGTCATTTTAGTTTGGTAGGTCTACCTAAAATGCTTCTATTTTTAAAGAATTAAATCTGTAAAACACACTTTTTTTTGGGAAAAAAGTCTAGCCTAAGGGCATTTTACATTATATGCTATAGCTATTTTAAAGCAGGCAAGCAGTCAAAAAATTTTTTACTGCTTAATTCCGGCTTTAATGGATAAAAGACTTAAGCAATTAACATTACATTTTTGAAACTTGCACTTACCAATTGCAGATAAAGCTGATTCCCAAAGCACTGCATCCTTTGCCACTTCAGCAGTCGCACTGCTTTGGCAATGTTGCGCCCAGTGTCAGTTGTCACGGCGACAAGCCTCTTCTGCAGGGCTTCGGCTGTGTGCTCCCCAGTGTGGTTTTCAGGGAGATAGCTCATTTGCAGACGCGCACTTTTAACCTTCCATTCATCAATGAAATGAATAGTCACACTCAGATGTGCGGCTTGACCATATATCAGTTGCAGGGCACTCAGGTTTCAGCGAAAGTTTGCAGTGAGATTAAATATGTTAGGGGCGCAGCGAGTGTCTCACGGTCAGTGCACAGTAGCAAGGAGTTAAACAGCTTCTTCATGCTGTATTTTGTGCCGCTGTTGTGAGTGATCAAAAAGGTTGGTAACGCTTCCAGTTCTGACACTACCTCCGTTCGGCATTCCCTGCGGATCATGCGATTCTGCTGCTTATCTAACCTGTGAAACCCAAACCACCTCCAAATAACTGAACCATCGTTCTTCTTTTAACTTCTTTTAAGTCGTCGTCAATCGAGACTTGTGTGTCATTCCCATCCATGTTGTTCACGTACGTGTATGTGTGCGCGTGTGTGTGTGTGTCCATTCACGCGACTGAAGGTGGGGTCGCTAACAGTGGAGCCGACAGCAGACAGTGAAGGAGAAGGTAAAGGTTTTCCACAGGATTGGAACTGAACTTTATTTGAAAACTATGAAACTTTATTAATTTCGATATAAATGATATCTCAGTCCGTGATATTCCGGTGATTTTTAAAAATCTCGATATATCACTCAGCCCTAGTTAGTCTGGTGCTGAAGCTGTACCTGAAATGTAGGCTTTCACGGGAAGACTGATTTTCCTTTGAATGCCAGAGGGTCCCAATGGATTAGGTACTTTTGGTATGCTGATGCTGTGCAACACTAACTTCAGATATAAGACCTTGCTGGACGTCTCCCTCTCACTGCCCTGCACCTGCTGCTTTTGACAGTTAACTGCTGGGCATTTTGAATGTGCATTGTCACAAATAGTGGCCCCAGCATGCCGTCACATGGGGGGGAGATGTGGTCCTCGTATCTCGATGAATAAACCATGAACAGGCGATGGCCAGAGATAGAGAGAAAGGTTGGGGGTCAGCTCTCTCAATTAGTACAATAGATTAACGCTGTCCCACACCTAGTAAAGACAGGAAGATTAAATGGGTCTCTCTGTCCTGCTGCTGGACCACGGCAGGGAACGGTGACCTTCACAAGGACCAGCACTGCCGTTTGGTAATGAAAAGCAAACCGTGCGGATGGATGCCACATGTATGATTCATGAGCGTCCTTCAGGGACTGCAGCTGGAGGTCGAGCCCCGTAGGTGCAGATGGTGTGCAGGAGGTGCCCCAGGGTACCCAGCACTCATCTCCGTGTTTCATCACGAGTTCTTTGCTAAAACTGACAAGGTGACGCCGGGCAGATTTGATGGACGGGTAGGATCCACAGCCCAGCCCCATGAAGCTAGGCTGGTGTCTGGCACTCCTAGATGTGTGATGGACTCGGTGTGTCCCCACGCCCTGCTTCAGTAGCCAAGGACTTGCTTTTTGGTAGCTGCCCCAGTCTGTTGTCTACGGCGCATTGTAGCACCATTCTGATTCGTTTTATTCGTCCTCGGTATGTAGCACCATTCTGATTCATTTTTTCCCGTCCTCGGTAACCCTACAGGAGGTGCTGCTTCAGTCTGTTGCCCTGTTTGAGTTCTTATGTCCCCGAGTTTGTATTTTCATTTGCTTTCCCCTCCGAAACGGTGTGTTTGTTCTTTGTGTTTTCTGTTTACCGCACTTTCGCTGAACCCGCCTCAGAACTCAGAGACGGATAAGCGAGTCCATAAACGACCTGTCATTTCCTGCTCCATGCCTGCGTCACCTGGCCTCCGTCGCCCCGGTCGGGGAGATTCCAACGTGCATAATGCATTGCTGCATAAATGCACGAGTGCCTAACCTGGAAAGGAAGAATGAATATTAACAAGCCAAGCTGAGAGAAGCCTCTGGATAACCGTTACGTGACTATGAACAGCCTTAAATGCGCAGTTTAAAATGTTAGCGGGTTGCACTGTGGGTTAACCTTGGGATTTCGATGGGATTTTATAGTTGGGAGGGTTATCATGTGACGTCTGGTGATGATCATGTGATGCCTCCTTTTTGAATGCGGCACCTTCCCGGTGCGGACTGGGACCACTCCGGCGCTGATCAGCGTTTCTGCAGACAGGTGTGGAAATCCGCAACATCCCAGTCAATGTTCAGCTGTGCTGGCTATGAAGAGCTTTTCAGCACAGTTAACAGCTTATGGAGATTTCCTCAGAGACCCCCCCCACCCCCCGCACCACCCCCCACTATCCTACCCCAGGAAGTGCGTGCGGGAATGATGGGAGTAGTGAATTCAGCTTTCATGTTTGCTATGGCTCAGCGTCTAATGCTCCTGTTGGATAATGAATTTGAATAAAACTTTATACTGCACCAGTGAATGCTTGAAAAATATCTACTGGGGACATGCTTTTTTTTTCTTTTTGCTTTTCCATGATGCGAGACTTTTTTTCTAAAACATCCCACGTATGTCCATTTTTTAGTTTGCATTTGGATTAAATGATCTCATTTAAATGACTGTACTTGATGCCATGTAACAGCAGTGTAACATTAACTTAAATAGACACCCATTTGATGTTAAAGCTGTCCTCACAGATTTGTTCAAGGGCTAAAATTGCAGATGTGTGTTGTTCTGTGACATAAGTAGGTCTCTAAACTCTTGAAATTCCTCCCGTCGAAGCCGCTCAGCCAGCATGCAGAACATTAGTGAAATTAAGTGCCATGTTGTGAATGCTGATGCTGTGCCTGAGGTGAACGCCACGTCCGTGTCTGTCCTCTGCAGGAATCCCGACAAAGGAATCCAGTTCCTCATCTCCAGAGGCTTCATCCCCGACACGCCCATAGGTGTGGCCCACTTCCTCCTACAGCGCAAGGGCCTCAGCAGGCAGATGATCGGTGAATTCCTGGGCAACAGCAAGAAACAGTTCAACAGAGACGTCCTGGAGTGAGTGTCTCTCCACATGAGCTGCCAAACTTCTCAAACCCCCCCCCCCCTCTCACAGCACAGAGCTAAGACCACTGTACCTCTGCTGTACTCTGATTAATGACTTCTGATGGCACATGGCCTTATACACCTCAGCTTGTCATAAGCTTTTGTTTAATGTTAGTCAAAGGACCATCTTTGGTATCTTTGGACAGCAGGGGGAATCCAGCATAGCCAGAGACATCGCCCAATCCGGGAGGTGTGAGGAATAATAATAATAATAATAATAATAATAATAATAATAATAGCTGATCTATGATGAAAATTACATAACCTTTGTTATTTCATGCATTTTTTTTAACAAAGTCTAATGAAATAAGCTGGCTGTACTTTGAGTCTTTAATCAAGGCGCTCATCTCCATTCCCTGTTTTCTTCTGTGGCACCGCTGGACTGCCTGCATCTTTTAATGAAATCTCCGCCAGCTGGCGAGATGACTTGATTTGCACTGCTGCACGCTCCACAGGAAAGCAATACATTAGTGAGCTCAAAGGTGCATCCGAGGAAGGTAACCAAGGCCAGCGAGCAGCATCGCTTGTGCGAGGGGACACAAAACGTGCGTCCGTGCGTACCTGGGTGCTTTTGCGGTGAAAAGATACTTCTGCGTAACAGAGACTGTGGCGATTTCCCCTCGCAGTAAGGGTTCTGCTTAATCTTCTACACGTTTTTCTTTACAAGCTGAAAGGGGACGAAATTGCCTTTAATTTTCATTTGTCTTGCTGGGGTGGCTTTATAAATTATGAACAGAGTTGAATGGAAGCACCCCCACCCCCCCTTCGCCGAATGCCCCCACGATGCCACAGGTGCATGTTTGTGTTTACATGTGTGGGTCTGTGTTTGTGTTTCGCAAATGAACTAAAGGAGAAACAGAAAGACTTGATTATGTTGATTGCATTTGGATTTCCGTGGTGCAGAAAGTTAATTCTTGGCTTGGACTCCTCCGTCAGTCACAGGCTTGAGGCGGTTTTGACTCTCCGCACTGTCCCGTGTGTCGCCTTCGGTGGTGGTGTGGAAAATAACCGACAGTCACAGAGCGACGGCAGCCAAAAAAAACCACACTCACTGCACCAAGGACTGTGTGCCCCAGCAGATATAACATTGATTATGGAAATAACTAAAAAAAACTTTTCCAAGCTATTTTTGCATTAGCTGCCACTCAACATTTTGCAGAAGATCCGTCTCATTAAATTTCTGTGGGGTATGGCAGGGACACACGGACTAGGTTTAATTCAGGTTCCACTCTTACTTAATAGGACTCCTCCATCACCAATTTGTAAGCCGGGAATGGTCAACCCTTTCTTATTAAAGGTCATTAGAGGTGATCCAACTTAATCTCAGCCCTGACAACACATCTTTCCCCTCACAGGGTGGAGGTCAGTCTGACAGGCCTCTGCAGGGCTTTGGGGGTAAGGGGTGGGGAGTCATACCTTGCATGTTTCCCGTAGGAGGTGAACCTTAATATCTGCCTTTGAAGAAGATCAAAAGTGTCTCTGAGGAGGAGGTTGTGTTACATGGTGCACTGTAGGGAGCTGATCTCTGCTTCTCATCCATTGTACTCTACATACCAGCATATTCATGAATTAATTGCCCAATCAATCACTGAACATTAAAACAGCTGGACTGTGAGTCAGTTCGAAAAGAATATTGCACGACAAACTAGCAGACTCCAGAAGAAAACCCAGTTTGCCAGTAAAAGAAAGCCCTAACCTTTTTACAGAAGACTGTTAAGAATACTCTAAGAAAATAATGAACAAAATTTATCAATTACCAGAAACAAATCGCTAAGAATTCCTATTAGCTGGCTGAAAGCAACTGTGGGCTAGTAATTATGAACAGGCGATGGGCAGGCTGCCAGCAGGGGGCAGAGCACCGAGAGAGGCTGCGATGCAGATGACCATGTCAGTAGCTGGGACCATGGTGGTATGTTGATTCATTCTCTAGACTCTGAGACCTGCTGGAGATCTGTGAGTTTGCTGCCAGATGGCCCTAAGTGGGAGCCAGAAGGGAGAGCAGAGAGAATGAATAAATATTTTGTTGATAAATACTGAATGTACAAAAGTGTGATAGGAAGCCAAGTGCAATCCAAATGAACCCCTTCGGACCAGGCCGTGGCAACACAGGAAGAATACGTGAGGCATAGAATCTGAGCAACCACAGCGATCTGTGAGGTAATCAACAACGAATCGTGGTGTGAATCAGCTGGAGGAACGTGCTGACAAACAGCTCTGTGGTGAAAGCCCCGTCTCTAGGCAGCACCAGTGACCAATAAGATAGATGAGACCAAGTAAACTAAGTTTATGGTCGTAGAATTAGCTTTAGGGGATAGATATAGAGAATTAGAGTGTGTGTCCCGTAAGCAAAGGCATGACGCATAAGGGTGCAATGCGATGCAAAAATCTCTTTGCTTCAAGGAAGCAAAAATAGGAGATTGCAGTTGAGTGCAGCGTCCGGACACTGAAGATATGCCGTTCTTCTTCTAATCGTGCCAGTGGTGCTTGGAAATATGCTGTACGCTACTTCAATCCATATATTCTTTCCGCTCAGAGGAGATATCAGTGTAATTAACAGGTCTGTCATTTCTGAGTAAAAGAATAATTAGAATAATTGGTAATATTGAGCTGCGACAACAGAAATGATTTTGTTGCTCTGTAGATGTGCTTACTTTCCTTGTGAAGAATTAGAAATGTTTATTGACTCTAAAGCATGCCAAGCTGTAGGCCTTGTTAGCATGCAGTTTCGCCTCCTATTCGCTGCAGCAAGCGCTGTTCCATCTGGGTGGCTATGTTTACCTCACCGCTGCCTTGTGCGCATATTAATCAAGCCGTGCACGGTAAATGTAAACAGAGGAGGATTCTGGGCAGGGAGGGGGGCTCATTAATAGGAGAGTGAGCCCAGGGTTACGGACCCTGGTGCTGACCGTGATGGCTATTACGCAGACAATAGGGAGATGTCTCCTGGGGTTTTCATTATGGCCATGACAGCCTAATCAGGGCCAACAGGGAAGACCTGTGATCTGTGTTCTCTCTGGCGACAACATGATGAAAAAGGCCGATGTCGTTCACGGGTTTCTCGCTGCTATCCTTCCTGTCATTCAAAAACTGCCTGTCCCTATTGGATCTTTATAGGGATTCAGCTCTAACCCACAGTCTCCGCAGCCCTGATTTCCACTGATCTTTTTGATCTGCTTTGTTTGGTAGCACCGTGATCCGTGAAACAATCCATTTGGCCGGCACTTTCCTGCTGGCTGTCTCCGAGCAGCGTGCTTGCTCTGTGCCGGCCTCCGTCACTTTGCTGGTTTTTATATCCAGCTGATTTGTCGCACCCGCTTTCATATCGGCTGGTGCGATCTAATACTCTCCGTCTTTACGTTCTTGCTGCTGTCAGGCTAATTTGCCACGGACTATTCAGGCATGCCCACCGGCCCTCTTATCTACACGCCAAATGATTTGATGTTTGTTGAGCGATACGTGCGATAGCCAGCTTTGCAGATTATTTCGCTATTTAAGCCCTACAGGTGGCAGTGACTGCATGCTGCTGTTTCAGCCGTATCCTTGAAGCCCAGGGTGCTGCTGCTCTCTACCCTGCTTTTGTTATACATTTATGGTGTTTATGCGCTTTAGTCGCAGCCTCCACCACAGACATCACGGCGCAGCTGAGCCACTTACTTTGTCACAAACTTAAAAGTAATTGCTCTGTTACTCCTGGTAGCAGGTAGCAGCCGGTACTCAAAATGAGTAACAGGCTGCAGCAAGTCCCAACTTCCTTAATGTACACAAAGGGGGGGGGGGGTATAGTTTTCAATTTAATGATAGAAATTTAGCTTTTTCTGTGAATCCTTTGCCAACGTATACTCTCTTTATTGGCCTTATGGATACCAGCAGGAGTCGAAGGCTTTCCAAGATGTATTTTTCCCAGTGATCAGCTGGGAATCAGGTGTTTGGATAAACACGCTGGGCAGGTATTCCCAATTTCAACCGCAATATAAAAAGAATGGTGAAAATAAAATTGGAAAATTGGAAGTAGGGTGCTGGTGCTTATCCTCACCGTTTTGGCGGATAAATCCATTGGTGCTATGTACTATATTTAATCCTTATCTTAGATCTTAGTTTATCATTTTAAGGGGCATGAAAACGTTCAAAATAAGAGTAACCGTGCCAGCCTCCAAATAAGAATCGACTTCAAAGTGGCCTGCTCTGTGATTTGTATTCTGCTGTGTACTGGATATTTTTTCCAGTCTGCAATCATCCCAACATGTTTTCCTTGCTGCTTGCGTTGAGAAATAAGCGGCAATAACACTGCGACTCAGCCACTCGAATATCCCACTTAAAATGAAAAGCAATAAGTCATCAGTATTCTTCACACTGAAAGACCAGTTGTGAGCTGTTGAAGCTGATTTAATCTCCTCGAGGGCAAAGCAAATTCTGACTTCCAAATGGGTTTTAATGATTGAGAGTAACCACGTTGGATTAGACACTCGGAAGACGTTCTGTTATTCCGGGGACAGGTTCTAAAGCACGTGCCTCTTTGATGTCCAGAAACTTTTCATCATTTACTGCCGAGCCATAGAAAAAAGGTCCGAAGGCATGCTTGGATCCTTGGTTTCAATTATAGCTGTGGGAGCTAGTTCGAAAGTTTAAGGTTAGATATTTTTCTTTGAAGACTCATGTAAGGGGCTTATCTCAGTCTCAGTGTATACCCATTTGTTGAGCACCCATGTATGGCTGAGATTCTTAACGGAAACTGACAAGCACAGCTTTCACATCGTTAGGTTTCCTCAGACACCCGTAACACTGGGTGAGCTGTGCTGCCAAGAGGCTGGATTTTGAGTCAATTTCATTGGATTTCTCCCCGATTCTCCCCGATTCTCCTGCCTCCAGCTGCGTGGTGGATGAGATGGACTTCTCTGGGATGGAGCTGGATGAGGCCCTGAGGAAGTTCCAGGCTCACATCCGGGTGCAAGGGGAAGCGCAGAAAGTGGAGCGACTCATAGAGGCCTTCAGGTATGCGCCCCCTGGTGGGTGGAGCCTCGGCGTGCACTTCCTGTTCTCTCGCAGCCAAAAACAGCCAATGGGTGTGACTTTGTCAAAACTGGAGTAGGACTCTGGGAATCAGGACAGAATGTACCAACAGGAAGTAATTATCAAACTCTTCCCAACCAATAACATAAATACACTGATCAGTAATCCAGTGGTTGTTCATTTTTTGGTTGTTGTCTGCCTATCTATAAGCCAGGGTTCTGAAAAGATAACCCCTTCTTTGGTGAACCTGAATATCCTCCAGCATAATCTTCAAAAGAGATCCTCATAATGAACAGCAAAGCTCAGATCTCTTTCCAAATGCTTTGTGCAAGAACCGCCGTTGTAATTATCATTATGGAATAATTTCACTGGGAGAGTTTATTTGTTTGTTTGTTTATTTATTTATGTGAATCTGGCATTCTGCTTGCTCACATGAGAAAAAAACACCTGATAAAAATGCATTTGGTTTAAAAATTACTTTGGTTACATAAGACCTTTTCCAGCAGCTGCTCACTGGAATTTCATGCCTTTGATGTGCGAGAGGAAAAAAAGGAGAGTCAGGCATGCAGAAAACAAAAATGAGGCAAGAAATATCACTCATGTGCACCTCTCTGGCATCTGAACATCTCCAGAAGGGTCACTGTCTGCAGTTACTGCACTGCATACCCAGCTGAGGTTTCCGTGGCGATTAAAGTGAGGGACAGCTCATCACTGTCTTTAAAGATGCAGAAAAAGCAAACATTCAGTCAGAATGAGAGCTGAGCCCTGATTGTAAACCACGAAGCCCTGGGGCCTGGGATTGTCTCTCTGTGGGAGATACCATTCAGGTAGATAAATTCAGACTCCCTAAAAAAAAACACTCTTTGTTGCTCTTAAGTGCTGAACGGAAGAAGTGAATCTGAAGTGCTGCCAGGAAGTACTTTGGTGAGATTAAGGTTTCACCTTTAAAAATGGTAATAATTATGAAAATAAGTCATTGGAAGTACTGAACGTGCATTACATACAAAGTATTATGCTGAAAGTCATTTCAGCATGAAAAAATGCAGTTGTCCTTTGGCCCTACGCTGAGGATTGCTGCAAATGGAAAGTTCCCAAGAAGTTCAAAGGGAGCTTTAAATTCTCTCCCCTTCAGCAGTTATTCTGAGGATTCGGCTACCTCTGAAACAAAAGCATTATTGCTGTATTAGCTGCATTATTTCATATGCAGGGACTTCCTGGGGGAGGGTCGATAGCGGCCATCCAGTTTTCGACGTCCACAGGAATCACAGAGAGAGTGAATTTTTTTATTACCCTGGGGATGGTGATTATTTATTAATGCTACCTGGCTTTAATAGCTTCACTAGAATTACTGGCATGCAGTATGTTAATGTCACTCTATTTTTAAATAATTTGCAACTCATAACACCGCGCATGAGTGAACAGTAAAATTATACGTGCACGTTCCGTTCAGTGCAAGAAGAAGGGCGTGATGAGACTAGAAGGTTTGTTTTCATTAATTAGGCATTTAGGAAATATCATAGCGTGACTCAGTTAGCGATTTGCTCGCAGCATAAGGGCCTCCAGTTGGAAACCCAACGCTGCTGTCTGTTAAAACAGCTTAATCTGGCTGTAAAATGTCATGCTGCAGAGCCAGTCTGCCAGAGTGCTGAGTGGTCACATCCAGTGGGGTGCAGTCTTTGTAACGTGCTACGATTCTTTAGCTTTTACTAGGGGGGAGACCAGGGTCTCCTTTGGGTCAAGATGTAGGATCTGTACTGGGTGGAACGCGGGTCTTCCCTAACTAGAGGGCCGTTAATTGCCCACTTGTTCCCACCTCTCCTATCGCAAACCCAAGTCGACAGAGTGGCCTGAGATATTTACTATTACTACGAGCAATAGACTCAGGCGGGAGGCTGAGGGCCAGACGGTACATAACAGCTCCGTCAGAGATTTAGGGTTCATTGGAGGATTTAAATCAATGGCTAAACCAACTGTCTCATCTTTAGTACAAAACGCAATGACATTCATATTTCTGCTTCATATCCCCAAGTGATATATTCACTTTCCCTGCCACAGATTTATTCAGGAATATATGTTCTGTGGTTCTTGCCCTGTGTTAATCAGCCCTGTTCAAACCATAGTGTTTATTTGTGTGTTTGTGTGGGTGGGGGGGCTGCAAGGGAACTTAACTTATACTTCACCAAACAATGAGATGATGAGCCTTCATTGTTTCTACAATGGGCCTGAACACTTACATGAACCAGCTGCATTTGTCTGGGTTGAATCAGATGAAAGCCCACACTCTGTGGTAATAAAATACGGTATAATGTAACTGCACAAGCTCCATCATGTAGATAAATAAATTTCATGGGACTATAGCAATATAGCAGCACTGGCAGGGTTCAGTGGGCAGCACTCCTGCCTCACACCCTTGGGCTCAGTGGTTTGATCCCCACCTCCCCTCTGTTTGCATGTTCTCCCTTTAAACAAGTAGGCTAGGTAAACTGGTATCATCAAATTGTGTGTGCATGTGGCCAGCAACAGACTGGAATCCCCTCCAGGATGTCCCCCTACCCCAGGGCTATTCAAATCACGGTCCTCAAGGTCCGTGCCCTGCTGATTTTCCAAACATCCTTTACCTGAGAGTCAGGTGCGAAGCCTCTGGCCAATCAGAATCAGTAATTGTTACACTAACTACCTGGGATAACTGAAAACAAGGCCTGGATTTGGAATCAAGGTCCAGATTTGAAGAGCCCTGCCCTGTCCCATCCTGTCAGATAGGCTGCAGGTTCCTCTTTGTCCCTGTCCAGAAGTACATGAAGAGGGAGGGGTGTTTTATAGCCTGGGATGCACGTAACTGATGCACAAGTATGCATTCCCCATAAAAGCATACGTGCAGCGATTTGTTACGTACACATTGTATGTGCATTTTCGCAATTAGGACAAGTCACTGTGCTTTTTAACCTTTATACTGCGAATAAAGTGCACATTTGCTGTATAAAGGTTAAATTTATACTTTCTTGTAATAACAGCACAAATGCACATAAAATAAGTACCCATTCGCGCTGTTATGACACGAAGTTTCGTATGGCTTTATAGGGTGAATGCATATTTGCGCACCTGTTACGTGCATTCCTTGTTGTACTATCAAACGTCCCTCAATTCTAGCATTCAATCTGAACTATTGACTGTCACCTTCTAACATAACGGACTGTGCTCCTGAAGGGTGACCAGCCTGAGGAAAAGAATTTGTCCCTTTGCTGCACATACAACAAATTCGCGTAGAAAAGCATCCGTGAAGAACGTTGGTAGGTGTCGCTGAGATTCTGCTTGTGTAGTCTCCGAGACGAAGGCCAGCTGGAAACTAGTGGAATAATGGAAGGCGGTGCGACCACACATGCAAAGGTGCGAACAGGTCCACACCTCCGGGAGAGCTGCATGATTATGGGCCAGCTGCGCCTGTCAGCATTCACAGCGGTTGTAGCTCCAGCCTGCAGGATTTTCTTCCGGTTTATTTATGTTAAGCTCCAAATCATTCACAAGCTCTGATGTTTCACCGAACATTTTCACAATGTGTTTTTGACAAAAAAATATTCCTGTTCAAATTAAATTTGTGATGTTCGAGACTGAAGGATTAGTAATCTCATTCTCACTTAAAATTAAACGTAACCACGTTTTTCATATAATTGTATGTTATAATGTACTGAAATGACAATAGACGGAGAAATGAAAAGATTCCTTCACAAATCTCTCCATTACCCAGAACTTTTCCCCCCATATGGATGTGTGGGATTTATCTTTTATTGTTTGAATTTCTTTTGTCCATTATCGATGCATAATAATAAATCGTGATATGCAAAATGAATAAAATGAAATTCATGTTGACATAACGCGGGGGGTTAGAATTTTTATTGCCGTTTTTCATTTTCACACATGCTGAAAATGAAGATGAAACTGTTGCCGAAAACTGCTGTTGCAGCACATGTTTAATAGATTGCCGGCGTCTTGTGTGCCCCGTTCATAAAATTTAAAAAATGCGCTTAGGGCGAATTTTATCTGGAGGGAACGCGGACCATTATCCACACGCTGTTTATAATATAAAACCGTAAGTCTTTTATTTAAATAGATTCACTACAGCATTCAGTGTTTCTTATGCGATAGAAAATCCGGCTTCACGCTTGCACTTTCTCCAGAGCAGTTTCTTACCGTGAGCGCTAACAGCACAGTGCGCTGGGCTCGCCGGGGCTCCCCGGTGCCCCTTAAGCCGGCGGCGCAACGCGCTTATTGTGGACGCTGCCTGCGGTGGACCGCAGCTCGAAAACCCTCTGAGAACAGGCAAGGACGATCTCAGCAAGCATAAAAAATTACGTTGTTGCCATTTTGGTGGAGGAAAAACAAATAAAAACACAGATACAAAGCGTTTAGAATGATAATCTGTGTGAGTGTGAATCACACCGTGATCCTGGGAAACTATTTTAAAAAGATTAATTTGTACCATAAAGGACAACAAGAGGCAGGTGGAACATATTACTACTGATAGATTCTCACCTCTCTCCTTCCCTACAGAGATAGACTGCTGTCAATCCCTGCCTCCTTTCTCGTAATTGTTTTGTCACTGCGATAAAAAAGAGATGGTTATATGAACCACAGGGTTGTAGCGCGTTTTTATTGCTTGCAACATACATCTTAAATCTTTCGCACTGCCCGTCCTTTTGGATTTCACTGCTTTCCTCCCCGACAGCACCGTGATGCTCAGTCGATTGAGGCAGCTAAGTGCTGTTTGCAAACGTTTCTCATCTGGTTCTTTGACGCTTGTTGTTTCTCACGTCCGTGAAATTGCCGTGCAAAGTATAATTTCATTGGGCACAGATCAGTGGAAGTTCTCCAGGCTGTTTCAGGTGCAGTTTCATTAACATGGAGTGCAGTTTTAGTCACAGCACAACAAAGCATGATGTTTAGTACCAAATACCGTGTGGGTATCATGTGAGTCATGTGACTAATTAGGTTGACAGTTGGACTACAGCAGTGGTTCCCAAACTGGGGGTATTGCCGTGGGGGGCGCACCAACGGGATAGCCTCAGGGGCATGTGCCACCCTAAAAAATATCTTCACAGACTGGACGATTAAAC
>JAODLC010000001.1:11959039-11991253 GCA_026781145.1 Hippopotamyrus pictus
GGGAGGTCGATAATGTTCCTATCTAGAAAAGGGGGGCTCTGCAGAGAAAGTTTGGGAACCACTGGACTACAGGGTGCCTGGTCGCCATTAATACATGATCCCTGTGGAGGATGTTAGTGGTTCACACCCGCAAATGACAAGATTTTCTCCCCTTCTCCTTAAAGCCAGCGCTACTGTATGTGCAACCCAGACGTGGTGCAACAGTTCCACAACCCGGACACCATCTTCATCCTGGCCTTCGCCATCATTCTTCTCAACACCGACATGTACAGCCCCAACATCAAGCCTGACCGCAAGATGATGCTGGAGGACTTCATCCGCAACCTGAGGGGTCAGTTCTGGAGTAGCCAGGGGGGCTCCCACTTATCATAATGTTTATGCTAATGGTTATGCTAATGCTAATGCTGCACTCAGGCACTGCACATCAGCTGAAGTCATACTTCGGTCATGCACATGCTAATGAAACACCGGATGGGGACCCTACTGACTCGACTAAGGGAGTTGCTTGGCAACCGTATGTAATGGGAACTGACATAATTCGACCAATGGGAGGGCAGCGAGCAGTGCCTTTGTATGTACTCAGGCAGAGTAAATTGAACCACGTGTCATGTGTAACATCTCAGGAAAAAGGCTGCCTCCATGAAACTGGGGAATTCACCAATTTACCAGTATTTCCTTGCTGGACACGTACTATACAGCAGAAAGGAACAAAAGTTTCTGCTCAACCGCTTCAGCGTTTGTGTCTTCTTTGATTGCTTTTAAAGGAGGATCTGTGTTCTTACAAATGTAACTGTAAACTCCATCAGGGCCAGTTGTAAACATCTTGTGCACCGTTATTCAGATGCAGCTATGTCTGAGGCCTCTTCCCTCTGTCTCCCTGTCTGCCTGCATCACGACTGGGGTGTGTCAGCACACCTAATAACTATAACACAGTCTGACTGAACAGATGAAACAGTGCGGAGATGGACGCAGATGTTAAAGTGTGTTGTTGGAGGCAGTGCGTAAATGCCTGCCAAATACGGCAGGATTGCTCCCATTCTGTGTTATATCAGTGCTTGTGTTTATGCAGAATGAAGGATATTGAAATGTTTCTCCTCGGCATTGCCGACATTCCCGGTGTGTTAGAGGCGTATTATGAATCGGTTTGGACACGGATTCCACCGCAGCTCTCCCTCCAGCTAGTATAATCCTCTGAAGGTAAAGGGTATATTAAAAAGGATTTGTTGCTTGCAGTGATAAGAAGCTAAATTAAAGGATGCCGATGGCTTTTGGAGCTAATCAGCAAGTCAAAAACTCCATGATAATTATTTCCTGGGGCTATGAAGTAGCAGTGCGCATATTAGGGGTTTGGGATGAATGATGTGGCTGGCGTCTTGTTATTGTTACCCAGGTCTGCTTGTTTGTCTAACCTAAGAATGACTCTGCATCTTTCGCTGTGCATCTCAGAGGCAAAGGAAGTCAAACCGATGACAGCCTCCCAACCTCAAAATCAAGCAATTAGCGTTTGTTGTGTCATTTCATGCATATAAGCTTATAAAGGAAAACAACGTGCCATAGCATCCTCTCGGCAGGTAGTTATCATTAAGTCAGATGGATGGCGGTGACCTTGGAAAACAATGTTGCTTTAAAGTTGAATGTGTCGGATGTGTGGAAAAATAAGACTCTTGACTAACAACGCCCCAGTGCTCAAAACCCATCTTATTTTCCAGTGTATTTGCAGCTTAAATTCTCTGCTTCCTTCTTCCTGAAGTAGAAAGAAAGAGCTGATTCTCGTTCTAATGCTGTGTCCTCCACTGGGACCCAAAACCACTTTTGAGCCCCCCCCCCCCTCCATATCCCGCTTACTCCCATAGAGCACATTCTTAATAAACCCACATCCCTCTGATTCTGAGATGCACCTGGGCTCTTAAAGCCTGTCTGTCAGATGCTAAAACAATAACAGAGCCATAACCTTCGCTCGTCCATGCAGAGGCTGCAGCCGCACTTAAGGGGCCGGCGGAGAGCAAGAGGAACAGTGAGAACATTGTGTGCTGGCTCACAAATAGTCGTGACCACCAGACCGTGCTGCAGGATACTGACCCTCGGACTAAAACGGACGGATAATGACGAAAAACCACGCTGATTCACTGTATGCGTTCTGCTATTGGCGCAGGTCGTGCCTGGGGCACAGGTAGCAGACGGATCCGTGTTTGAATCAGACAGTGTTTTTTAAGCTTTGTGGTCAATTTTGGCATCTTAGCTACTTTCTTATTAGCAGTTATATTTAGCGGTTAGCGAGTTTTGCAGCTATATTTTATAAACAAAACAGCTGTATTTACAGCATAGTAGTAAATTCAGTCATCTAGGTCAGTGGTCCCCAACCTTTTTTTCGTCACGGACCGGTTTAATATCAGAAACTATTTTCACGGCCCGGCCTTTAAGGAGTGGCAGATAAATATATGTATACGTATTTATACGAATAAATGATACGCATAAAAATGGGGATATTTTAAAAATATAATAATGGGGTATCTTTAAAATATAATAATAAACGGCTTGTGGGACTATTTTTAGCGGTAACTATCACGTGGCCGAAGTTTTTTATTTTTTCTGTGCAGCCCGCGGACCGGTACCACATGCCCCACGGCCCGGTACCGGTCCCCGGCCTGGGGGTTGGGGGCCACTGATCTAGATGACAAATGCATCACAATATGTCATTGAGAAGCTGCAAGACCTGGAGCGAAGGCAAGACATTCTGTGGGGGAGCACAGCGGTTTGAAGGCACCCAATAATATACATCAGGCAAGACATTGAGTATGGGTGTAGTAGGCAGTTTACTCATTTACTCAGCATCTCTGCACATCCCATGCTGTTCCTGCTGCTGAACTCGTCCTCCTTTGTTTATCTGAAAACAGTACCTGACTAACTGTTATTATTAACAGGAAGTTTGAAACAATAATCTCCACTTTAAATAATGATCTGATTGATTATGTACCCTTCAGTCACTTAGTATGCACATTTTTTGTGTATTTTTTAATTGCCATCAATTATCTGGGTAGCTGGAGAGTGTAGAGCTAGGGGTTGTGTGTGGCTGTACAGTACTTCACAGATGTTCCACCGGACTGGAAATTCACATGTACACAGCTATGGACTCTTCCCATCAGGAGAGTGATTTTTATACACTATATGAACATAAGTATTGGGGCACTTATACACTGATAGGAACCTTCATGACATTCCATTCAAATCCATAGGCATCAATATGGAGTTGTTCCCACCTTTGCAGCTATAACAGCTGCCACTCTTCTGGGACGGCTTTCCACAAGATTTTGGAGTGTGTCTGTGGGAATTTTTGCCTATTCACCGAGAAGAGCATTTGTGAGGTCAGGCACTGATGTTGGACATGAAGGTCTTTCTCACAGTCTTCATTCTAGTTCATCCCAATGATGTTCAGTGGGGTTGAGGTCAGGGCTCTATGTGGGCCAGTCAAGTTCTTCCACACCGAACTCACTCAACCATATTTTTATGGACCTTGCTTTGTGAACTGGGGCACAGTCGTGCTGGAACAGAGAAGGGTCTTCCGCAAACTGTTCCCTCAAAGTTGGAAGCATAGAATTGTCCAAAATGTCTTGATATGTTGAAGCAATAAGAGTTTCCTTTACTGGAACTAAGGGACCAAGCCCAACCCCATACCATTATCCCTCCTCCATCAAACTTTACAGTTGGCGCAATGCAGTCAGGCAGGTAACGTTCTCCAGGCATCTGCCAAACCCAGACTCGTCCATCAGACTGCCAGACAGAGAAGCATGATTTGTTGCTCCACAGAACATTTTTCCACTGCCCAAGAGTCCATTAGCAACATACTTTTAGGGTTTTTAGGGTTAATGCCTGCAGTTATTGAATCAACAGAGCATTGGCGACTTGTATGCGCTACGTGCTTCAGCACTTGGGGACCCTGCTCTCTGACTTTACATGGTCTGCCACTTTGTGGCTGAATTTCTGTTGTTCCTAAACGCGTCCACTTTGCAATAATACCAATTACAGCTGACCGTGGAATATCTAGTAGGAAAGAAATTTCACAAACTGACTTAATGTAAAGGTGGCACCCTGTGACAGTACCACACTTGATTTCACTGAGCGCTTCAGAACGACCTTTCACAAATGTTTGCAAACCTGACTGCATGGCTAGGTGCTTGATTTTATACAGTTTTGGGTCTGAATGAAATACCTGAATTCAGTGATTAAGAGGTGTGCTCCAGTATTTTTGTCCATATAGTGTACTTGTTTGTGAGCAAACTATATGGAGAAGGTAAGCCCTCCACCCTTCTGCATTCCATTGGAAGGTGATCCTTGCCCCCTGGTATGTAGTCTGAAGCTTTGACCATTTCCTGTGTTATCAGAGTTTGCGGGTAGTATTAGGGGGCACTGTGGTTAGTTTCTCCCCCGTTCCACTAATTGCAGCATGCCCCCCACAGTTGCAATGCATTCTACGACCTTTAAAGGCAGGCTGAAGTGGCTAGGATGCATTACTGGCATCCCCAGATGGCGCTAGCGCGACACCAACATACGTCTTCATTCACCTCTGGTTGGGTGATTGGGTAAAGCTGGGACCTGAGGCACCTTAACGAGTGCCCTTAACGAGCACCCTTAACGAGCCATCTCAGGTGGAGGTACAAACGATCGACCGTACGGGTATTAGTGAGCTTTACTGAAGGAAAATCTGTCACGAATGCCGGATCATCGCGGGCAGGCTGTAATTGCTGGTCATGTGACATGGGCGTGTTTGGCGAAGGATGACAACGAGCGGTGGAATTTGTGCAGTGAGTTTGGCTCTGCGGTGAGCACCCTGTCAGTAGCCGCCTTTTGTGTGTTTCTTCTGTAGTTCAAAGAGTAGAACCTTGTGCTAACAATGTAAAGGTCATGAGCTTGAATCCTAAGAGGTACAGCATTATGCAACAGTCCTGAGCTGTCAAAGGAAAATGTTTAATGCTGTTTATCCAGGTAGTATGTGTATATTTGCTCAGGAAAAAAAGACACAATTTAACATTTTAGAACATATGCAAATTAAAAATAGTATGGCAAAACAAGCATTTCTGCTATTCTCCAAAACATTACTGATGCTTTGTTGGGTGGCTAGATGATCAGCGTGTCAGTGCCCAAACCTCCCCTCAGGGACACCTCAACCCTTCCATGTATTTGTTAAATTTCTCCTCCCTTAATTCATTTATTTAATTAGTTAACAAAAGTCAATGAGGTATTGACTAGCCATAGGAAGTGTGTTAGTGGTCAAGTAAAAAATACATTGATGTATTGGATGGTTGATGCAAACGCTGTGGTGACGTTAGGAGAGGTTTTGAGGTTTTGATGGACATACACCAACACGGTGATCATTTGAACGTGATTTTTCCTCCGCTGTAAGTCGCTTTAGATAGAAGCACCAGGTAAATGTTTCTGTCAGTCTGTCCTCATGCTTAAAGCAGAAGGTGGTCCTGTTCAGAAGATCAGCTGAAGCTTTATGGAGTTCCCCGACCCTACGAGTGGACCCTGTATATTCCACTACGTGGCCAATGTGATTGACTGAACCAGCGTCTGCCCCCCTAGGAGTGGACGATGGTGCGGACATTCCCCGTGACATGGTGGTGGGCATCTATGAACGCATTCAGCAGAGGGAGCTGCGTTCCAATGAGGACCACGTCACCTATGTCACCAAGGTGGAACAGTCCATCGTGGGAATGAAGACCGTGAGTGTGTGCTGGCCTACCCTGCCAGTGTTATTATATAACGCCTCGTATGAAAATAGCAATGACTACTACACAGTGACACTGTGCTGCAGGGGTACAGAAACCTGGGGGGGCGGGGTGGACGTGTCACCCCCAATATTTAGACCTTTGTATTTAAATTATTCTCTTGCGGGTATTTCACAATAAGAGCATGTAGAGTAAACATGCGATGAAGCAGACGTGACTGTAATAGCCAGAGGTGGAGATTTCAGGTCCAGAGAGTGCAAATCCAGACCAGGATTTTGTCTCAACCAACCAGTTGAGTATAATGAGTCACAGTCACAGAGTACTCAGCTGGTTGGTTGAAACAAAATCTCGGTCTGAATTTGTACTCTCTGGACCTGAAATCTCCACCTCTGGTAATATCCAGGTCTCCCTTTTAATACCCACTCCTGTTGACCATAATCTAACCCCTTCGTTAATTAGGGCTGTGTGCTCAGGACAACCAGTGTGCTGATTGAATTATGGGAATATTATGGAACTGGCCAACATCTGCATCATATTTTGATCTGTGTAAATTCCCAAAAAAACAAAGTTAACTGCAGCAATATGTGGCAGATTTCTCTGTAGCAAGGTTTTGAGGCGCAATGCTTTGTCATTCCTACCTGAGGTTATTCACACACACATCGGGCTGAAAAGGTATTTTCTTTGCACATCAACATACTGCCTTGCACACAAATAATGGATTTTACTAATTGTGCATTCTTAGGTGATTAAAAACCTATATATCAGCAAAACATTAGTATTTATAGCAAAGGAACAGACATCACCATTTGACTGTTAATTGGTGGGGGCCGATGCACAGATGGAGGTCAGAGCAGGGAGGGGGATGCGGGGATTTAGAGATCATTTCACAGAGCGGAAGATGTTGAGGATGACCTCTGTCCTTCTGAATCACGCTCTCAGCTGTTAGGCTAATCGCGTCTGCCGTAAAGTCATTAAACGACTTATTCCATCTACAATCTATTTTCATGGTTCAAATATTAACAGTTTAAAACACATTACAGCAGAAATCCATAATATCCATCTCTCTATCTGTGTATCTATCCTGCCATCTCTCTGTAGTGAGAGAGGATTTATGTGTATTTATCTATGAAATATTTTTGCATATTTTAATCATTTATAAATATAATTTGCAGAATAATTAAATGCGTCTTTTATCAGGCTCGGGGAGATGTATGATTGCAGTTGGAAACTGGGAAGACTGAACTCTTGATGTTAAAGGGAGGGAGGAGGAGGTCCTGGGGAATTCTGAGAATGGGCCGAGGTGACCTTCCCAGCCCTGCGGTTCATCCGTCCCACATGTAATCTCTGCATTTAATCATAGATGAATTGTTTAGCTTAATCACTATAACGGTGCGGGAGATTTTGAAAGAAATCTTTGCAGGGAATTACAGAGGAAGCCAGTTGAGTATAAAAAGTCACAGTCTCACCTGGTTGGTGGAAACAATATCTTGGTCTGGATTTATATTTTCTGCACCTGAACTTTCCACCTCTGCAATTAAATGTCCCCACTAATTATACTTCCCACTTAGTGTTAATTTACATTAAGAAAAGCACAGTAAAATCAGGGGGAGGGGAGAGGTCAGGATGAGCCTCCTCCCCTGGATGATGTCCAGCCCACTCCCTGCTCTGGCTCCTGCTCACTCCCTCGCACTCTTTGCTCTGTCAGATTAATTCGATTGTTTGCCCGCGTCCCCTGAAACAAGGCTGAAAAAGGTCAATGGCCTTGTCCCAGGCCGGTGTGTGGAAGAGCGCTGTGCCGTCTGCGTTAAGGGCTTAGCTGCCGACCAGCGCTGGGCTGGCTGCATCAGTCTCTGCCTCGCCGCTCCGCTCCTCCCGGCACGCTTAATTAACAGCAGGCGAGGTTCGGGAAAGCGAGAAACACCCGGGCTGGCGGTTCATCATCGGCCGCCGCCAGCTCGCCGACGTCTCAGTCCTCGCTTATAGGAATCAATGGAGCGAGGAGGAATCGATCCAAAAAGCTGGCCCAGTATTTATGGGCTATTGCACGCTAGCCACCATGGTCCCTGATTCGCTCATTGGCTATCATGTCCCCTGATTGGTCCAAGGGCCGCTATGCCCCCTGATTCGCTCATTGGCTACCGTGCCCCCTGATTGGTCCACTGTCCGTTATGCCCCCTGATTCGCTCATTTGCCACTGTTCCACCTGCTTCCCTTGCTGGTTTTAATCACGCTTGCGTCTGGACTAGATCATAATTTCCTTGATAAGCACTTTGGATATCAAGAGATTTATGTTCTACTTATTGAGCAGAAGCTTTTATCCAAAGTGACATACATTTATTTATTTATTTTTTGAGAAAGTAGGGTCAGCCAGTCAACTTCCAATGGAAGTTGAGGGCCTTGATTAAGGGCCCAGTGTTAGAATCTCTCTGACTCTGTTGTATTTGATCCATCCGAAACTGCTTAGCTACACACTTTTCAATAATGAGTAAAGTGGAACGGACCAGTGCTGATGTCTGTCGTCTCTATAAAGCAGCACGTTGTTCCCATTGCAAAGAAGCACAAAATGAATTTTTTAACATTGCGCATAAAGTTAGTTCAAATCCTCTGGGTCTTTATTAAACACTGGCTGTATGGATTAGGGTCGGTACGTCACCAGTTCAAATCTTGCTGGCTGAGAGACTGTTTACTGTTGGGACCTTGAGCACGGCCCTTAACCCCGATTACTTTAGGGACAATGTCTGATGTTGCACTGATCCTCCGTTGTACAGATCTTTGAACAAAAGCATTTTTAGAAAAAAATATATTTCCCCCACCGCCCCCAGGTGCTCTCTGTCCCGCACAGAAGACTTGTGTGCTGCAGTCGGCTCTTTGAGGTCTCCGACGTCAACAAGGCACAGAAGCAGGCAGCTCACCAAAGGGAAGTGTTCCTATTCAACGACCTCATTGTGGTAATGGCTCCATCTTCGCCAGTGAACAGCCTCTCCTTAACTCAACGCGGTCAATCGACTCAACTAGTGATTTAAAACTAGTGAGGGCTATCCAAGATGTTTTTGCCTTTGGCTTCTCTTGGGCAGCTGTAGTCAGAGATTCCTAGTATTCAGTACGTTTTTTGCGTTTGGTTTTTTTCTCAGCTCTGTGTTATACTCCAATATGTAACTAAGACTCGGTAAATGGTGAGCTCCACAGAGACTGTCTACATTAATTAAAGTAGTGTGTTAATAAGTAATTAGGTCAAAGGGTGTAAGAGTTGCCTGGATTTAATCCAAATGCATTATTTGGAATATGTCCATGTGATATATTTAAAGGTAATCTCTTTCAGGTTGTCAAGCGTCTCTACTAATGACACTCAAGTTATTATGCTGATGTCAGTTCAGAGAAGAGAATAAGATGATCATTTGCATTTGATTCATATAGTATCATGATAGTAGGGTGATAGGAAATAGTGAAAAAGTCATAATATTACAAGGATAAATTGTTCGACGGTATGGTAATAACAGAACTGTAATTTTAAACATAGGTAATCCAATAAATCTTGCTAGAAATCAAAGTGAAAAATGGTTCTGGCAGATATGACATAGGGCTCCAAGGAGGTAGAGCCACAGGAGACTTTTTTTCCTTTACGCTTTTTGCGATTTGAAAAATGAGCCCTCACTTGGTTTATATTCAAGTGAACGTGCCGTTTTAGAGGCAGGTGCACATTTCTGCCGCCGTTTTGGGTATGGATTTGGATATGAAGGCACAGGGCACAGATACAGCACTAAAGTGTACTGACTTCATTCGCCAGTTACTGTATGTCATGTGGGCGGCACATGACACCTAATTCATGCTATACAGACTTCGTCATGTGACCCATGAGGCGACGCCTCCCATTCTGCTAATTGAGTGATGTCATGCCTGCACTTTTGACCTCAGATCCTGAAGCTGTGTCCCAAGAAGAAGACCTCTGCGACCTACACCTTCTGCAAAGCCATGGGGCTTCTGGGGATGCAGTTCCACCTCTTTGAGAATGAATGTAAGCCCATCGATCTGCCACTCGTCCTTTGCCCCGCCCCCTCCCTCCCTCACCCCCATTTTCAAGGGAAGCTGCTCATCCCCCCAAATACGCCCTTAATCAGATGACTCATTTAATGTCCTGGGTGTGGTTTTCTCTGAACGTGGCAAAATGAAATATTGACTATTTAAGATAAAGCTACGATGTTGTAAGATTTCCATCTAGCAGAGTCATTAACTGACAAGTTGCAGATGTCCAGCATTATTACGGGTAACGACTTCCCCTGCGGCGGCCAAATTAGGGATGCTGTTTAAGTATCAGATTCAGTCTTTCCTTAGCATTGATTGACTGCGGCATTTAAGAGGCATAGAAACATGGCACACTGCAGATACAGTAGGTGACAAGTTCCGAAGTGGCCGTGGATCTGTATTTTGAGCACGGCAGCGAGACCTTAATCCCTTCTGGTGCTTGCTGGCTGACTATGAATTACTATGGACCACTGAACTGGTCACCTGAATTGGTTTGTACAATCAGGCTGTAGATCAACCATCATTCCATGCATGATTGACAGATACAACTAAAGACAACTTCAATACTGTCATCCATACATTTTCCAGAGTGCTGTCCCTTATTGGGTTGTGGTTAAATGCTGTTATATATACATTTAAAAGCTGTAATTCAATGAAATATCAACAAGCAAGCTGTGAAAAGTATATTTGTAAAGTATAACATGAAAGGAAATATATATCTTCATCCAGCCATTTGTCCATCTATCAAAGGTGCTTATTGCTGCAATTTTAGCATCTTATTTACTTCTGAAATTAAGCAGTAGATTGCTTTAATTGCGTAAATGTTCTTAATCGCACTAGAAGATGTTTTCCCCATTATTCTGCAAACTCCCACAACACTGAGGGTCAGTGACTAATTTAGGAATGACCTGCAACAGATTGTTTCGAATTAAATATCATTTGCCGCTCTTATTCAGATCTGTTGGTGCAGGAAATACTACTCTAGTAATGGCTGGTAGTCAAGCAAGGGGGAACTGTTGCTAAAATTATTTCATTTCCCAGTTTTGTGCCTTGCACAGTTCATTTTTAAGCTATTTAGATATTTAATAACGTGTGAAAGTTGCATGTTTTCCCTGTTTGCGTAGATTTCCTTTGGGTAGTCCTGTTTCTTCTTGCCGCAAACACATGCGGTTAGGCTATTCGGTGTAGTTTTCCGTCGCGTGTGATTGTGCGTGTCACCTGCTATGTAGCGGCAGCCTATCCAGGGTGACCGCTGACCTGTGCCATATGTTCCCTGGGATAGGCAACAGACTCAGGGCAACTCTGTACTTGACATGTGTTTCAATGGATGGATGGATGACCTTGGTTGTACCTTTTAAGCCCACAAAGACCCCATGTTCTGTGTGCTCACAGACTGTAAGCGATCTCGTTCGTCACCCTCTCTGGTAGATTACCCCCATGGGATCACCATCGTGTCACCTTACTCCGGCTCGGAGAAGAAACAAGTGCTGAACTTCTGCGCCCAGAGTGCCGAGGAGCTGCTGAAGTTCGTGGAGGACCTGAAGGAGTCCATCGCCGAGGTGTCGGAGATGGAGCAGATACGCATAGAGTGTGAGTCCTGCCTCCGCCCCGGCGTCTTCATCACCGTCCGGGTCCTCCGCCAGGCTGAGCGTGTCAGGATGCCGTCTGAGACCTGCAGAGCAGCCCTGCCAGACTTTGGTTATGCCTTCCGTTCCAGTACATTTCCCCTCGAAATGAATGCTGTCTTTACGCACAGTGAGCGACAGTGATAATTAGGCGTACGGCGGCTGCCGACACCCAGCAGGTCCACCTGACAGCATTGCAGCAGGAGGCGAATCTTAAAATAAAGCGACGCCTGCCACCAAACCCATGGTTGAGTCAGCTGGGGACATACTGTACCTCAGCCTCAGGCTGCGGCCTCCAAGAAGGACGAAGGACTCTTACTCACTGATTCTTCCTGTGGGCCCTTCACCTTTCCATTTGGCTTACCCAAGTACATCTATGAAAATCCCCTCGCAGTGTCTGTTTCTGCACACCTCACGCAGTATTCATACAGTAGTACTGACACGTTTAATGCTTTGTGTATAATTATTTGAATGCAAACCTCTCCTTGCAAAACCTGTTTTTTATTGCACCTGCTATTTTTTGATAACCTTGTTATTTGCACTTATTGTTTCTGCATTTGCTGAGCTGTTTGTTCCTTTTGATATGTACAATGAAATGTAAATGCAATGACAATCTCCACAATGCACAATATAACCTTAAATGCTGTTGAGGTTTATAAGCTAAATTTCTCCTGTCCGATATGTCCACAGTGCTTCAACCCTAAGGCGAAAAAAAAATCATTCCCTGAGAAGTGTCTTATCTCACACTTTCACTGATATTACTTTCAGAAGATTGCTGCATTAATACACTTTGAGGTAAAGTCTGCTGCTGTAGGAGTGAACGGTTTGCTAATATAAAGGCATTTAAATGTGCACTGTACTGGCTTAGACTGGCTGGCAGCACAGACCATCGGTACACAAGAGCCATAAAAATTGAAGGAAAAAAAACTGCCAATTGTCTTTTCTAAAAGAAAAAGAAGGTGTCATTAGTGAGAGGCATATTAGCACTTTATTTTTCATGTCTGAGATGTTTTAGCCCTTTGTGTAATTACAAAAAATAAAAGTTAAGCAAAAATAGCAACATATTGCAATAAAAAGTTACCTTACATCAAAACAACTTTCAACAGTGGTCCTACAATTATATAAAAGTATATTTCACTGAGGGATTTCTTGATAACAAATGATATGAGGAACCAGCCTTCCTGTTGAAAGGGGTACATCTGCAGTGAGGAGACAGTACTGCTCGAAGTAGCTACCACATCTTTAACATCAACAGCACATCAGATGAGCGTAAGCTTATCAACCACCAAATACTCACCAAGCTATGGCAGTTCTTAAAGTGACAGCGCTACTATCATCAGCATAAGGAGGGTGAACCTGCGGGTTAGAGGGGACTCCCGCTTTGGGTGTCCATGTGCAGACACGGTGCCCCCTGCAAGCCCTGCTCTGGGTGTCCATGTGCAGACACGGTGCCCCCTGCAAGCTCTGCTGCAGTCTGGCTTTTGATGTTGGGATTTTTGTTGCAGCACTGCCTTTTTATTAAATGGCTAAGGGTTAAATATGCAACACTTGACCTTCAAAATCCAGTCCAGACCTGAAGGGTGAGGCTTCAGGAGTCTATATTAGTCTTTCTGCACATTGTGTTTGAACAGAAACGTCTTTTTCATATAAAGAAAATGTTAGCTGGGGGGGGTGGAGGTGGTGCTGTGTTCTGCTCCTATAATGGCGAGAAAACAGGCAGAGTCGTAAAAAAACACAGCTGTGCATCCGGCATGACGTGCTCACAATGTAATGAGATCGGCATCTGCAACAAACCCCCCTCATCCCAAAATTCAGTCCTCCCTTCATACGAAGAGCTGTGTCATAGCCATGTCAGAAAACGCGATAAGGTAAAGGACCAGAGGACAGGTCTCTGTAATACCTGGGGGTTTAAAAAAAAATACAAGGTACATGGCTGCAAAAAGAGCCGTGAAGCAGACAAGATTCCTCCAGGAGAACAATATCTCCCAGCGGCGAGTGGACAAAGCAGGTGTAGATAAGTGCTTTGCTTTTAGGCACTGTGGCTCTTATTGAGTGGGATGGCTTTAAGCTCAGAAAAAGATCTTATAATTAATTGCTTGGTTAGTATCAAAGTCATTAATCTCAAATCATTGTTTTCAAATCAGATTTTTTGAGATCTGTAATATGACAGACCAAAGATCATTTTCTCTGCTGGCTGTAATGGATAATTGTTTTAGCAAATAGTAGGTGTGCATTGATCGTGCTTGATTTATCAGTATTTAAGTTGAATCCATCCATCCATTAATCGTGCAGACTGCTTATCCAGTACAGGCTCACATAGAGCTGTGATCCTACCTCAGGAAATATGGAGCATAAGGCAGGGGACATCCTGGATGGGAATGCCAGTCCATTACAGGGCACACACTAACATACTATGGGTAGGGCGGCGCGTGGCTCTGTGTCTGTGATTGGAAGATTGCCGGGTCGAGCCCTGGCCTCCAGAACAGTCACATGTCTGTGGGCCCTTGAGCAAGGCCCTTAACCCCCAACTCCAGGGGCGCGGCACGTCAGCTGACCCTGCACTGTGACCCCCGAGCTACGGAGAGCAAGACGGGGCAGGCGAAGAGAAGCATTCCGATGTACCCATACTTGCGCAAATCGCAAATAAAGGATTTGTTGTTTACCGTAATTTAGAGATCACCTTTTTTTAATCACCTGTTTTTGAACTAGACCTGCAAAATCCATAGTCCTGGACCCAGGAGACGAGCAGCCGTGGCGACACACCTGCTGCAACACCATGTAAATGGAGTTAACGCGCGTCAAATGAAAGCATTATATCTGGGTTCTTGCTCACTGTGTCCTGCAGGGGAGCTGGAGAAGCAGCAAGGGGCCAAGACGCACCCAGTGAAGAGCAACGGCACTCAGCAGGAGATGGGCGGGAAGCAGGGCTCTCCCACAGGTACTGGGCTGCTCGCTACCCCGTCCCGCAACGTGTCGCTCTGCTATCCTGCGTCGGCATCGGAGCCTCACTCCATCTACCACTGGCCTGTACCTTAACATTCTTTCACGGCAGGAGCGTGTGTTGTATGCTTTGAGTAACATCCACGGGTGGATTATTGCTTACATATACAGGTGGGCAATATTTCAGGTGTAAGGAAACGTAATATTGTATTATTATTATATAGTACAAGAATATACTGCTAATAATAATAATACTATAGCAGTAGTAAAATTTAGTGATCATTGTTGACCCACCACAGTGCACAACAACGAAATGTGTCCTCTGAATTTAACCCATACGTGACGTCGTGACATAGCAGGGGGCAGCTAATTCAACGCCCGGGGAGCAGTGCTTGGGGGCGGTACCTTGCTCAGGGTACCTCAGTGGTGCCTTGTCGATCAGGGATTCGAACCTGCAATCTTTCAGCTACAAGTGCATTTCCTTGGCATAAAGCCGCCACTGCCCACAGTAGTAGTAGTAGTATATTCTTGTACTATATAATAATACCATGTGTCAAACAAATAATCATATTACTGGGTGGACTGTAATTTGTGAAAGAATTTGTGAAAGTGCTTTTAATTAACATAAAATGGAAAGATGCTATTTCAAGTACTGGAAGCTTTGTGTGACCATTGAGTCAGACAAACGTCAAAATGTTCTTCATTAGCTTCATGCAGTTTGGTATAACTTCCAATGAGCCTGGAGGGCTGATCTTAAATGTCACTCTGATTTCCTACAAGCCTACTGTAACTGTTCTTTATTTTGTATTACATTGGCCATGAGCTTACTAATTGATTTGGTATTAGTAGTATATATATATTTGTAATTTTGCTTCCAGACAAACAGGAGCTTGACACAAAGGCTGCAAACAACACTTCTGAGGTAAGTACTCATTGTTATGGAGAAGGCAAATGCAGGTAAGTATTTTGCATTTCTTGTCAGGAAAGGAAAGGCTCAGATTGGTTAGCTGTCAGGCATCTGCAGCCTGACTGCCTTGGTGTATTTATGGGGGTTCCTGTCCATCTCAGCTTTTGGCGATCGACTTCCTCTCTCAGACATTACATCGGTACGGTACTGAAAACGTGAGGCATGACTGCATTGATGAAATATTGAACACAGGATATTACATTTTTTTTTTGTTTTGATATTGTGTACATGTCCTGGAGTCAAACACACCCCCCCACAGTAATTCACAGGTTGCAGATTAGACTTGTATATGAAAAATCACACACATTATCATAAAAAAACTGTTTATTTATTATATGCTCAGTGTAACATTTCACAGTGCATGAAATCAAGTGTTGCCTTAAAGAAAATCTCTTCCATATACCTAAAAGAATTTGAATAAATAATTCAAATTAAATACTGAACATTTTTAGAACTATTTTTGTAATATTTATTAATCTCGTACCTCACGTTTATATCACAAGGGAGGTTCCATAGAGATATGCTCCAAAGAAATATTTTTGTGCTGCATAATTAGGTAACTCAGTGAGTGTGCAAGGCAATAACATAATGAAAGATGCAGCAGATCCATTTATGCGATAACATTTGAAAGTATACAGGCAGGCCTGAGGGAAAGTATACAGGTAGACCTGAGCAAAAGTATAGAGGCAGGCCTGAACGAAAATATGCAGGCAGGCCTGAGCTGGAACTTCTTTGGTCTCGGTGACAGTGAGAGGCAACTTACGTGGGGAGGAAAGGGGAATCCATGAAGCCAATGAAAGCCTCTGGGCTAGGTGTGCAGAGACTTTTAAGTAAGGGTATGTCACAGAAAAAGGGAGTCCATCATTTTTAGAGTGAATCTGGTTTCTGTGCAAGTAATAATCTACACGGGATATACATCAATGTAAGAAAAGTTCTCCAGAAAAAAAACACTGAAGCTGCAGTCAAACAGGATAAAGAGGATTATGGTCCTGTTTTGTCTGAAAGCAGAAAAATGCAGTACCTTGTGTATCAGTACAGATTACATGAACTGACATCCCTTAGTTTTTCTAGACAGAGCACGGCACAGCAGCTAATTGATATTAATTATGGTTGTATATGCCAGGATGGAATATTTCTGTATCGGTACATGCATTTCTGTTCTTATTCAATGCAGCTAATGGATCTTTTTCTTTCACTCCAAGCACGGAGTGGAGTTTTTAACAGTGGGTCTGGTAATGTACCATTAATTTGGCAATGCACTCAGCTCTCTCTTCCTTAATATCAGTACATCCAAAAAAGCATGAAACGTTACTTCTGAAAGCAGGACCGAAATAGACCAGCACCAGTCTACAATTAGCACACAAACTGAGATCTGCGTTTTAGCAGAATCTCATTGAGGCTTGGGGAATTTGAAAAAGGTTACAGTATTTTAATTAGGGGCTAATTAACAAGTCAAAGACAGCCTTATTCTGGGGGTGTGGGGCGGGGTACTTTGAAAAACCCCGAGAGCTGGTGTGGAAATATATATGTTTATTCATAATGGTTTTCATATATTATGTCAGCAATAAAGACTTTAACTCCGTATTTTACACTTACAGTTGTAATGTTGGGGATTTAGTCCTGTTCCTACTCTATGTGCATGGAGTTCTTTCCTCTCGTCCCAGTCTTTCCTCCCACAGTCCAAACATGGTTACCTAACTGGCATCTCTAAATTCCCAGTAGTGTGTATGTGCCCTGTGGTGGACTGAAGTGTTCCCGTGCCTTGCGCCTTGTACTGTGGTTGGGCAGATTGAAACCTCAGTATTGATACTTGTGTACTCAAAAACTACTTGTTTTGTATTGATTTCCATTTAAAAGTATCGATTACAAATGTTTGTTGTCCTCAAAGTCAGACGCAATATTCTCTCAAACTTGACCCCTTCTCTGGCTACACAACCGATAACCGAACAGAACCTCTGTGATCAAAGCTACAAGCTCACATTTTTGAATATATGAAACTTAAAAGGGATATTTAAATATTTTTATATTTTTTTTACGAAACAGATTAAATCTTTGCGAATAGTGTAAAGGTTTATGTTATATTTGTACTTCATTCTTCTTTCTATTTATTTGCTTTCGTAACAGACTTAATAGGCTATTTTTAAGTCCAGCTTACGTAATGGTCTTTACATTTTAAAATATAGAATAACCTATACTGATTAATAATCATCGATTTAAAAACAATTACTATCATCATATTTTAATATTAATGTTTAAATAAATATTGGGTATCGATATCATAAAATATGTAGGCTATTGTATACTCGATCACCGCGACCCTGTACGGATAAGCGGTTGGTTGAACAGAATTACGTTGTTTGAACAGTAGTCAGAGAATTAGATGTAAGTATAATTTTGCACGCGTCTGCTTTAGGCTGTAGACTGAGCGGAGATGGCATGAAGTTGGTGCCCCCCGCTAGTATATGTCACTCCGGCCGGAGATGCGGCGCTGTCAGGTCGCCCTTAGCGACGGGGCTGCTGGCGCAGGTCTGTCTGCTTCTTGGACACCGACCACTACCAGCAGACGGAGAGGCTGTCACCTCTTGCCCAGGCACAAGCGGCGTGGAGGCCGGCCAGATCAGTCACATTAGTGTCCGGTGAGCTTTATTTAGGCGAACGATGTTAGCAAATGTTAGAATCAGTTCCCGCTAAACGTTTGGCCAGCATGTAGTTAGAGTAATGACTGTCTAAAGGGACTGCGAGCTTCATTAATCTTTAACAACTGAATTGTTATTGGAAAACAATGAACGTGTTTGAATGCAAATCTTCTTAATTCCTGAAAATGCATAAGGGTCTAATAATCGGTGGAGCTGAGATACACGCGCAAAATGCATATCCAACAAAGCAAGACGCCTGCAGAACTTCGCAAAATGTAACTACGGCAGCGCTAAGTCTTTAACATGTGCCCGCCGCAGTGAGTTGTTCGTGTATATTTGGAGTTTTCCTTGTTATAATGTTGTGTATCCCAGCGAGAGACGACGTGAGGTGGCTGGGGCGGGAGGAGCGCTGTCTCTGGGATGAATACAATTATGTGCATAATAAGATTTGTTTGCCAGCAAGGAAACATGCGGTACCCGAGTAGCCGGCATCCCTGCGGGCTGATTATAAGACTATGCTAATGCTCAGGTACGTGCGCTCCTTAAGGAGCAGCCCGGAACCCCGAGCAGAAGTAATTGACTGTATAGCTCCTAAACTGGATTATGATTAGAAAAGTCCCTAAATTGTAGGGGCATTAAAACGCCACGTTTTCTGTTTTATTAAGGCGGCATTAGCAAATAGGAAACTTGCTTCGTTTTTTATGTTTGATCTGCAACATGAAGAACGTCGGACAGCTTTGTGCTTTGCGGTAAACCCTCAACTTGACTGTGATGGGAGCGAAAATGACGTTACGTAAATGTATAGTTACATAAATAGTTAATGCATGACTATGCATTGCGTATAAATGTATATACACCGAGTATGCATGTATAAATGTATGTGCACATAAAGCTGTATGCCTATGCGGTACGTATCGTAATAAGCACATATTTAATATTTAGTCATTTAACGTAACTACACAATTTTAAAACTCAAATAAACGCAGTGGCACTTGTAATGAGTAGTATTTTAACTGGTTTAAACATCCATTTTACAAAGTTATCCATATCATATAATAACAGTATTATGACATTTAATAATATTGTTTATTTTTATTCAAAGTCATGCAGTGAAACAGTGTCTGGTATTTCTTGGAATTACGTAAAATATTATGAGAGCAATTTTTTTACATTCACCTGCCATTTTAATAATTCTGGCTAAATGTACTCAAAAGTAAAGCATTTTCTTTTTGAATGTCATTAGAGCGATAAATATGCATAATAATATCATAACAAAATTGAAAAAAAAATGCAAAGTATTTTTTGTTATAATTGAAACATTCTTGAAGCTAATCAGCAGGGAGTGTATTATTAAGCTCCCTGGAATGCTGAGGAGATGCAGTTCAGAAGATGGATGGATGGAGACCTATGCTCCTGTTTATCACTGGTGACTGGTGCATAATTTAATACCTTTTGTCACCTTGAATGCCTTCATGATGTAGAGGCCATGGGTAACAGAGAACTGCTTCTGCTGTCTACCACTTTTGTGGCTGAATTTTGGCTTTTTACTGTACGTCTCCAAGGACATCTTATTTGGAGCAGAATAATGACCGGAATGTTCTTCTGTGCTCATTGGTTCCCATTATCTCAAAGTACACTTCTTTTCTTGTCATTAAATAGTACTGGCTGTGTTTCCTTTATGTAGTGAATCATCTTGTATTATATCCAGGTTTAATCACTCTAAAGGATTTTTGACCTCTCCCAAAGTCCTGTTTTTCCTTGGAATTAAACCTAACACTTTTAATGAAGATGCTGACGGATTAGGAGGAGGTTCTTTTAATAGTCAGTAGAAGGTGCCCAGTAGTGTCCAGCAGGGGGCGCTCCTCTGCGTCACAGGTCAGCAGACAAGCATGCATGAGCCAGAGAGGTCAGTTACTCTTCGTAAAACATTGAGACAAGCCCTTCCTCCACATCCATTTCCCGCCATTTCCGCATACTGCATCTCATAGCTTCAGGGCCGACGCGTTTCCTCCAGCTCCCAATCTCCCGGTGCTGTAGACTGCATTGCCCTGGCGCTCCTCCTCCCCGCTCCCCTGAAACCCTCAACCTAAGCCGGTCTTCATCCAAGGTGATCCTGATTGCTCCAGCGGCCGCGCGGTCTGAAACTCGGAAGCTGCATTCATGAGCGCCGATGTATGCTTGGTAGTGACTTTGTACCTCTGGGGCAAACTGTGTATTACCAAGCCGATAAACCTCTGGATCATCTTCTGAGTTTCTTATTGGGTGTTTTGGCCTTGGGATTGACATTAAGCTGGATAAACTATGCAGGGTATAGCCAGTGCAGGCTGTTTATTTTCTAATGTGGATACCAGTCTGAACCTGACTTAGACTGCTTGGGTCTTTATTGTAATATCCTGAACTCCAGTTTGGATTTTTCTTTGGATCTTGTCACTCAAACTCCTTCATTTACCTTGTTGAGATACTAGTTGTTGTTATCTTCTGCAAGCATTTTCCTAATTTGGGGATAGTAATTTTTTTCTTGCCTCCTATTCATGCAAGCAGGCAGGTCCCATCATACGAATGATATTCATCATTCTGGCATATAGTGATATAATTGACTGTGATATTTAGAAATCATAATCCTAAAGATACCAATTTTTAAACAGTTTTCTTTAAAAATGTTTCACAGTCTAGTCGGATGCATACCTATAGAATATGTACCAGTGAATATCAGCTGTGCACTGTCAGGTTATTGACAAATAAAGCTACTGTATGATGTGGTCCTATATATTTATTTCACAGCATAAGCCCCAGTTTAAGATAGTTTCATGGTATTTCAGTGAAGCCCAAGCCAGTACCAAAAAAAGAAGACTTTCCAATAGTTGTCCTTGCCACCTAGAGAATGTCCTGAGCCTAGTGTGGTCCAGAGCTACATGGACATGACTAGGCTTTCTGAAGTCTCTATGAACTATGAAGGCATGCATTCTCTCGAGTGTTGCCTGCGATGTCTGTGGAAATCCCTCTGTCTGAGCTCCGCCCCTCTGACCCTTAGACTCCTCCCTCCTCCTGCTTATTAATTGGGCTACAGTGACTCCTAGCAGTGAGCCAGCTTCTGCACTGTTCCCCACCAACCTGACCTCAGGTCACATGTTTTCCCTTTAGCGCGTCGTTGGTCGATTAGGGTGACACAAGGCCCTCAGTGTCCCTCCCCCTCCCCATCATGTCCTAACCCCTGAAAAGCAAATTAACTCCACCCCTCTTTCCTTTCCCCTCCCTGGCGCTCCCTGTCAACCACACCCCTACCACCAGCACTTCCAGCACCTCCTCTTCTTGACTGGCCCTGCATCTTGCCGCACGTTTCCCCGACACGCATGCCTGTTGTGTTGTTTACACCAGAGGGCTGTCGACTTAGTGGAGGAAGGTCTTATAACATTTAATGCTGTCTCTGGCTGTTTCTAAACTAGGTGTCAATTCACAACAGGCTTCAAACGTACCAGCTCAGTGCGTCCCGGAGCCCAGAGAGTGGATCCCGCCTGGGCGCCCGTCTTAACCACCAGGGGGAGCTATGCTACCCGCAGCTCCAGCCGGGTGTGGCGACGTCGGCCCACTGGCCCGCCGTCGCCGACCTGAACCCGGAGACGCTCATCCAGTGCCAGCAGATCGTCAAGGTGATCGTCCTGGACAAGGGCGGACGGGGCCGCATGGAGGCCTTCCTCAGCCAGACCCCGACGCACCAGCTTATCCAGTCTGCCGTCTCCACCCCCGTGAGGTCGCCAGAGGGTGGCAGTCAGGGGACGCCCTCCAAGAACGTCTCCCAGCCTCCCCTGCCTCCACCACCGCCACCCTACAACCACCCCCATCAGTTCTGCCCCCCTGACCTAGTGCTTGGCAGACGGAGGCACTCAAGTGGGACGCGCAGTCTCGTGTAAATATACCTCCATGAAATATACCATTATCTTTTATAGACAAGGCACATATATTATATAAAATATATATGTAAATATGCAAAGCAAAAAAAAAAACACTGCTATATTTAAGATAATTAAAAATTAGTACAGAAAATGTGAAACCACTTTCACTTCTTTTCACTATAGTTCTCCTTACATGTACTCAAAAGTGAAGTAGTTTTAATAAATTTGTATTTAAAGGTCACCAATTTACCCTATAACTTAGGATATTTTGCTTCTTTCCCAAATGGATTCAAATACTTCGGCGTTCAGTTATCCAGAAAAAAACTGCTCTTGGAAATAACAAACAAAAGGAGCCATTCATTTTGCAGAGTCTTCAGCTAGCCCGCTATCTCGGACACAGTTCTCTAGACTCTATACCATTGTCGTCTTCTTCTCCTAAGATTTTAATTGTGATGCGTGTTCATGTGACGGATGGGAAAGGTGTGACCAGGCCGACTCTATTGTGAACATTGCAGGGCTAGAAACCTATTTTACTTTCTGTGACGTGTAATAAACTTAAAGGTTTTGTTTAAGGTTCCTTACGGCTACAATGATGAGTAAGAGGAAAATGCAACCAGCACCTGAATTTTTAAATGGTAATTTAAGAAGGACTTTGTCTATGTGTTTGTCCCTATAATGTCATGTAATGTGATTTTCTCTGTTTAGTTTTCACATCATAGTCTACGTGTCATTTTTACGTCTTTGCGAAGATGACAAAATGTTAGAAGTAAATGAAAGTTCATAGCCAAATTAAAGCCTGTCGATACAAAGAAGCACTATTAAAAATGTCCATCGCTCTATAGCTCAGGAATTATAGGTATACTTGATACAGGAGAGAATATCCTCGCCATGTTAAAAGTGTCTGGATGCATTTGTGGGTTCATGCTCCTCTTACAGACACTAACCTTATAGGTGATTAAAGCCCTATACAGTTATTTATTTCTTTACATTCCATACGTTCTGTATTTCAGTCACTAAATGTCCCCAATCATGGTGTGTCCTGTTACTCCTGTTATATAACTGGTAAAAACTGATTTAATGTTGTCACCAAACTTTTTTTTGACAAATAATTCAGAAAAGCTGGAGCTGGGGAAAGCACCAAACTAAAAATCTCTCTTTGGGTTTGGGTGGTTTAAATGTGTATATCTCTTTGTGTTTGTGTTACAGTTCTAATTTGTATTTCTGAGTGTGTTACCTGTAAAGAGGATATTTAAAGCTGTGTTGTGTGTGGTACATGTTAATAATTATTATTTCTGTGGGAAAGAGAAGGACAGTTCATGGGGTGATGTTACTGAAACATGTTTAGTTCATCTTGATGTAGGATAAATCCCACAGTGTTTGTGTGTGTTTGGTTGGACAGCCTTCTTATTTGTTTACCCAGCCGCCATGTCTAAATGCACCCAGAAGACACGCCGACCGAATTTCAAATCATTCCCTAAACACACACGTTGTTTGCCCTTCATGTTTTTCTTTAATAACACATCATATTTGATTTAGGATTTGGCATATCCTCATCATAATCAATTGCCATGACGCACAGGTTTAGAAAAATTAATGATGTACAATATTGCTGAGGTGTAATAGGCATAACAGAAAAATATCATCATGCATCTCTTCTCAAAGGAATTGTCTTAATAACGCAGAGTCGCAAATCCATGCCCTTTGATTAGTGTCATTACATCTATCGATGCGTCATTGATCAAGTCGCATAGCACCACGTTTATCAGAGATGTGCCTCGGACTTTTTCTCAGGGGACTGTAGGACACCAGTCATTGGTCATTTTCCCATGTCATTGCTGCAGTATCCATTTATGGGCTGTATGAAACTCTCCCTCCACATGGTTCTGCATCCTTAACTGCTTATATTAGACATTATTGTGATGAATGCATAAGCATTAAAACTTTTTCTCAGTATTCATCAGTACAATCTTGACCATTTCCTAAATCCATCCAGTATTGTCAGTATGTTTTCCAGTCCACTGTTGCAATAGTCTGTTATAATATTAGATGCTCTCTGAATTGGCCTAATTGTGCCTCTAACTTCTCAGCCTTTCCATTATTGTACATGTGACTCCTTGTTGCATCCCTTGTGTTTTCCTCGCCAATTACTCTCTATTGTGAAGCATGAAACGATGCCTTGGCTCAGCACTCCTTCAGCCGAGTCCCTCGTAATGCAGAAGTACTGAAGTAGTCAGTCCACTTCTTGTTGCAGTTCATGATGACGGAGTGGCAATACCCCATCCGCTTTTTATCACGCAAAACATTTCCATCTCATCCCAGATAGTTTCAGATCATTATCATTGGGTGTCTGGATCTATTTAACTTAACTTAAGTGGAAGAGACCTATAGGATTTTCCTTATTGAAGTTTTTCCCCTGCATGAGTGAAAACCTCTGTCATCATGACACATTGAGAAGAAGCATAATTTTAAATTTCATAAAAGGCTAATAATGATAAGATTACAATTTTTGTTGAATTCATTTTGTTGGAATAATTTACGAGTGCAAAGTGATGATAAGGATGTAATTATTCAACCAGCACCGCAATGAAAGGACACAAGTGTCTCCAGAATGACTTTAAATGCACATAATGTACTTGAGTGAAAAGTGAAGTATGTATCTAAGACATTGAAAGTCACAGCAATATTCTCCTTGGAATACCTGAACTGAACTAAAAAGCAGGACTAATATAATATTTTATTATTTATACATTTCTTTATTTTAAATTTGATTTGGGGCCTCTGTTAACTTATGCTATGTATGTTATTTAGTAATTAAAATAATATTAGTTTCATAGTCATTTGTTTAAGGAATACGTCATCGTGTTGCTGTCTTTTGAGACTTTTATGAAGCAAACTGTGAATGATGAGTGTCCCTTTCGTTCGGCGTACACGCGTGTCGTTCGGCGTACACGTGTGTCTTTCCCTTTCCTGTGTCCACGTGCACCCAGCCACAGAGCCGCACTCAGGCATTCGGACCGGACTGTTCGTCCGACTGCCGTTGTTTTCCTGCATATGGAAGCTCGCGTGGCACAAAAGTGCTTACAGTGGGGGCCACGGTTACAGTAACGAAAATATGAGCAAAAACAGCAAAGGTATAGCCAGAGTTTTAAATGATGCTTATATATGCCATACACTGTGATTAACAAACTTTGTAATAGATATTTTAAAGAACAAGTGTACATAATAGTATTGGAATCAGTACTTCAACACATTGCTAAAAGACTTATAAAACTATAAACAGTGAAATATACTATTTAAAGACTGCTTTTATGTATGTTGATATTGTATTGAGATTTGCATTAGGTCAGTTGCTTGTCCATTTCGAAAACATAAATTTGCCCTTGCAATGCAACGCAGTGCTTGAATGTAAATTTTAGACTCCAGTGCATTGATTTAATCATGTTTAGGCATATATTTAAAAATTAAAATTAATATTGAAATAGTGCATTTTCACAGAGCTCACACAAACCCTTCCTTCACATACATATGCAGTCAGAACACATTCTTGGATGTTTTCAAAAAAAAAAGTAAACAGCAAACATTGATGGACAATATTATATTGTCACACGGTCTCTGTTTTTAATTTTGTTTTGTTTGTTTATTGTTATGCTGCAGTCAGTATTTTACAGCATTTGCACTCACTGTTCTGAAGGCAGGAGATGGATGGACGCTATTATGGGAGCTTGTTGTGTAGGATTAACATTGTGGGGTTTCTGAGCCGCGGGACAGCAGCGCACAGAAACTAACAAGTCCGCTGAAAGCCACGTCGCATGAAAATGTCACCACATACGAGTACCGGCGTCGCTGGAATCCTGAGAGCGCAGTCTGTTCTGACCTTTGAACTGCAGATTCCCATAAAGGTCCCACCCCATCTATCGCTGGATGTTTGCCATGGCGACGCTTCCGCTTCTTGCCCTCTCTCTGTGACGGATCTGTCTACTCCCCCTCTCCCTCTGGACTTTAGTGTTATGAACCCCGTCCACACCGCCGTCTAGGACAACGCACGTGTGTGTCTGTGTATGCGTGCTCACGAGAATGCGACAGGAGGAACCTGACTGAGGAACGAATGTTGGAGGATGATTGCACGTTGCCGGGTAGGACCACAGCAGGCAGATGGAAGGGAAACAGTAAGCAAATCCATTATAATAAACACATATGGCTTGCCGATTGTTTCTGGGTTCCTTCTTAATGCACTGCTTCATTCCGTGCCCGTTTATGTTCTGCTTTGCTTTGAAACTGCTAGCAAGAAAAGCTTCCTCTATATGAAAGGAAAAAAGAAAGAAAATCGGTGGGGTATGTCTTATGAATAAAAATAAAAGAGCTTTACAATAGAATTTGCCCAGTCAAGCATTTTTATTTCACTGTATATGGGCACAGGGGATTGAAATGATGAGTGCACCGAAATGTAAGAAAAAATAAACACTTGCACTTTTATTGGAAAATGCAGTCTAATTGCTTTCCGCGCCCATTAATCAAACGTTCAGTTACTCTGAAAATTAAACAACAGTCATATTTGTATAGGGGAGATATCATGTTGTTGTTATGATTTATGTTTATGAAAATTAAGGTTGTTTTGAGTGAAGCATTACAATTAAATAAGTGAAATAGGGGTTTTCTGTGCAAAAATAAATGCATGTAATTTGGCTTTTTATTGCCTATTTATATATTTTGTGGCACTGGCATGGTGGCAAACACCATACACGTATTATTATCATTGTACCTTCTGGAAAAAAAATTACAAGGAGGAACCAGCAGACAGCCATCAGAACACTGAAGACCTGGTGAAACAATGACATTCTGAATTTGACAATGTGTCAACCATTTCAGTAAAACCTGGTACAAGAACTGTTTATACAGTAAGGGATACAAGGTTAAATACATACCGTGTGATATAATTAAACATTAGGCTGTAAGTACCAGAGTATTGGAGATATTGAACATAATAAATTGTCGTCTTCCCCTCTAGGAAAATGCAGTCCTAACCATTGTGTTATTAAGTTACATTGCAGGGGACTTTTAGTACCTTAATTACCAATAATCATACACAAGAAAGATGCATAAAGTGTGTAATAGAAGGAGTTAAAGAGGTTAATTAGTAAATATCTAATTGATTGGTTTGGAGCTATGGATGTTATAAGTATGTTACATTTAAACATCAATTTACCATCTGCGGAGTTCTCAGTCTGTTAACACACAAGGCCAAAGTTACAGTATAGTAAGGCATCTCACAATAGTCTGCAAGGAAGATACTTTTCCCAAAATCAGCACATTGCTACTAGAACTGCACTGTGTATTTACTGCAACGTGTAGCCAGTTACCTTCTCATACAGCCGCTTATTAAGAAGACTCAATAATATCAAGCTTCTCCCTTCAGATTTGTCTGTTCACAATTAATCCTTTTAGAATAAAGTGAAACCAAACCGTGATTTATGTTTGCTCCAAAAAATTAAGAAAAATGTGCTAATGAGGTGGTAGGTTTTCAGAATGGGTCATTACAGTACCTTCTGACCCCTGAGGAATAGAGCTATTCTGAGAGTAAACATTCCCACTCGGCGTTCACACTCTTCTCACCTCTTATTTCAGTGTATTTTGATCATTTTATTTGATCGGTAGCCTATGAATAAAAAACTCCTTAAAAAGGCCCCTTTTTTACAATTATAATTAAAGAGTGGGACGCTATTTACAGATGCAGAGAACCAAAGTCAGAATACTGGTTTACTGGGTAATACAACATCAAAAAGGCCCCTCTTCTCATTTTAAATGAGCATTGCATCACACCCCTTGTGTTGGCGGTTCTACTCTCCACTCTGCTCTGTGTATATTCCCCTGTAGTTCCCTCTGGGTCCTTTGGTTTCTTCCCACAATCCAGAGTTACAGGTAGGTAAACTGGCCTCTAAAACCTGCCCATAGTGTGTGTATAACCTACGATGGATGGGCATCCAGTCCACACTAGACTTGTGTTCTGTGCTGCCTGAGACCCCACCATGACCCTGAGCAGAATGAGTGGTTAGCAGATGGATGGATGGAATCCGGGCCGTAGCCAGTTATGAGGTCACCGAGGTCCGGACCTTGGTAATTTTGTAAGAGCTAAAGATAAAATTTGAAGCTAAATATTTACCTGAATAAGAATTAGGCTAACTAATCTCTCACGTAACTAATTAATTTAAAAAAGGGCTTATGAAGGAGAAAGTATCAATAATATGACTGACGAGACCCACCCCCGGGTCCCATACCTTCAAGCTATGGCTGTGGAAGGAATTACAATTAAATGAAATATTCCAGGACCAGATCTATCACCAAGGAGGACAACTCAAGGTTAAGGTTATGCCAAATTTTGTCAGCAAATACAGAGGCACCTGTGTGGCAGTTTACACAGGGAGGTATTTTAACTGTTATGGACCACAGACAGATTTATCGAGCTTGAGGAAAAACCTTAAGGCTTATTTATGAGAGCATTTTCTCCAGGTCATGTGATTATTGTGGACGTCTGTGTTTGACCATCTGTTCTGAGCCTAGTGTAATACATCAGTTCCAGCAGAGCTGATGCGTGTTTTACTTGAAGACCCCAGGGCACAGAGGTCTATAGTAGAGGTGGTACCTTCTTTTGCCCTCCCTGTAGGCCACAAGCCTAGGAATGACTGAGTGAGTGAGTGAGTGAATGAATGAACGAATGAATGGAGTAGATATGTTGTTGAAAATAAGATATTAGAAAATAAAATGAGCCTGATTTTCATAGATTATTAATACTATTCTGTCAGTCATAACAAACAATAAAATAAAAATGGAGATTTTAAAAGGAAGTAAAAAAAAAAAACAAAAATATCTGATTTCATTACTGTGCTACACATCGAGAGGTTCATGTCAGCTTGCAATGCCAAACAACTTTTGGCTGATTGATTGACTGATTGATAAAATGCCATCTTTCTATGCTAATTTAATTCTTTCTTCTGTGAAGCTTCCTCACCTCTCTGGAGGAATGTGAGGGGAAAATCGAGTTATGGTCAGTGGCGTTGGTCCAGACCGGCAGCTAATCCGACACTGCAGTTATTCTTCCAAGATCGCATCCGATACCGGGTGCTTCTCTCCAAGGCGCTTTCATGCTGAGCTCCAACTGGACTCCATGTGTGATGATTAGGACAGTTATCCTCACCAAACCGATGAAATAAATGTCTCAGCTATGGATCTTACAATTAAACTGCAGAATTTATGGATTGCAGATTTCATAATTATCTTTAGTGTTCCATTAAACTCACAGCTAGATATTTTCAGATGAATTATATGTCTTGTTAAAACAGGATACAGGGTATAGAACCCACACTTCTTCTTGGTAATGTAGGACAGGAAGCCTGGGGAAGACACAGTGAGGAAGATTGTCTAAATGCTTTTGAAAAAAAGAAAGGGAAAAAAAAACTCATGCCACATGCATCAGAAACCAAAGTCCCAAAAGACCTCTGAGCCTTCAGGATCAGCATAGTTACGATTACACATGAATGGGGAATAGGTTTATTGCATTCAGGACAATGAGCGATCCAACACAAGTGGAAAAAGATCTCAGCTTCCACATCCAGCCAAGAACTGCTTACAGAGACAAACAAACACATTGTCATGCCCAAACATACTTTATTCAAAACCATTTATTTAACTTATTGTATACCTTTATGATGGCCCAGACATTGTAACGTGAACTCATTGCTGTGAAAACTATTAAAAACTGCTGTGAAATTTCCCAAAGCAAAAAATAAAAGGAACTTTTTGGATAATGCTTCTTCCACAAAGTCCAGTGTGTGTGCACTTCCAGCTCCCTTGCTGTCCTAACCACTTGCCAATAGTTAAGGGTTTTTTGAACACGATGGCCTAAATCCGTCAGGCTCGGGGGGGGGGGGGGGGGGGGTGGTACCTCACTCAGAAGATGAACACGAAACAGGCTGAGGCTCAGAGGTGCACTTCTCTGAGCCAGCACCAGAAAGAACTCCAATGAGGATGCACTCCTTCTCTTATTGCCATTTGACGTAAAGTGCCAGTTTATAAAATCACTTAATCTTTTCACAAAACAGAGTCAGAGGTAAATGAATGATAACCTATAGGAAAGACGGGGGAAGGAGCTGCCTTTGGCTGGAGATCATTTATATGATGAAACTAAATATAGTTTCTGTTATAATTTTTAAAGAGCTTACAGACAGGAAACAGAACAAATGAAGGACTGATTGCACTGTTACTAAGCAGCATTTAGCACGTTTTCTTTCATACCTGTGGCTAGTGGCATGGTGTTCAATCTTTACAACCTTGAAAACATACCCGCAATTAGTTACTGGGATTCTTATAGAATCATTCAACTCAGCTGTCTCTGTGCTGCAGCAGTGTTCTTCATTCTCTCACAGGAGTGCAAGCAAGGTGACCATGACATTGGAATACAGACCAGTAGGCTACTTAGAAGTCTAAAAATCTGCAGATAGCGATGCCATGTAGGCATTTATCAATTTGATTTCATATTTCTCATAGTTTATCCCCAAAAATTTCAGCTTTGAGGGTAAGTCTTTCATGGAGTTTAAGTTTAATAGATGCAGTTCCTTTCTTTATTTCTGAAATGACAGCATGCCCATCATTGGTTATATCATGGTTAAAAGGCCAGTGCAAAACTGACCTTTTGTATCTAAGAGACTTGCTTCACCTTTAAAAAGGAACACTCTAGCATTACTTGGTGACATTTCTACAGAAAGTACCAAGCTAATGGAGAAAACAAAAACGAATTGAATGAAGCACTTATTTTCTATTTAAATTGTGTTTGGTTTGGTTTGGTTGTTTGTATGTATTTATTAGGACTTTCTGCAATTCCCGTGAGGGTTACGTAGATGTCAGATCTTCACGCACAGAATTGCCAACAATCACCCTCACCTGAATATTAACACTGTTCCACTACTTGATTAGATAGATCTGTTCCGGATTATCTGTAATTACTTAAACCCTCCAGATAGAAACTTCAGTCATTTCCCACATTTGCTTTGCAGCCTGAGCGTTAGTTTTGTGTCTTGGATTTCTCAGGTTTTTCTGCTTCTGAGTTTGGATTGTCCCCAGGACTCTGATCTGATTATGCTCGGCTTCCAACTCAGGACCTGGGAAACAATTTGGCTTTTAGAAATTAACTTCCCTAACCTGAAAGTTTCTTAGCTCTGTGACACAAGACTTTGCCATGAGAAAGGATCCAGCTGGCTTCATGGCACACGACTGTCATCGTACATAAAGCATTGTTGGGACAGCAAGAAACTTACCACAGAAGTATTTCGCAACCCTTGCAGGAAGTCTTGCAACCATTGAGAGCAGGTTCCCCTGCTCCTGCATCTGCTTACCTTGTATACAGGGATCTTTTACCTACACTAGTTGAACATGGAGTCCCAGGGTCACTGTAATTTGTCAATAAACCAACTACATTTTTGATAACTGAAATGGCTTGTATTAGTTGCTTGCCAATGAAAAATGTGGGTTGAAGGAAGGAACACAGGTGAACTTATGCTGGCCCTGCACCAGGAGACCCAACAGCAACGTATTATGCAGAATAGACACATGCGTCTGTCTATGGGGGAGTGCCAGCGATGGAGGAAACCGCAGTTGTGCATCTATTGTGGATGACCTAGACACTACATCACCAGCTGTCTCACCACACAGTCTCATTCCAACGAGTGCCGTTACCCAGGAGTGTGTACTACTTACCCATCTGTGTCTAGTTAACAAATACTGTTCATAATTGAATTGTCTTGGAAATTAAACTCTCTCTGTTGCTTATTGATTCTGGCTTACTTAGTAACTTTTATAAGTAATTTAGTAAATAGATTATGTAATACCTTTTGAGAACAAGTGTCACAAAGTACTTATCAAGAAATAGATATTCAAACATCAATAGGTCTGTCTTACATAACTTTCAAGATGCCATTTAAAAGTTTACATTGCTGACTGATCTAATGTCCATGACCAGACTGTTCCACAGGCTTGCGGCAGCAACTGCAAAAGCCCTGTCACTCCTGGTCTTAAACTTGGAACTGGGGATAAGAGGACCCTGATCAGAAGACCCGAGGGTCCTGTTTGCTGAGTGAAGGGTCAAAAGTCCATGGATACAAACGGGCACCTGAATGTTAAGAGCCTTATAATAATAATTATTATTGAACCCCATGGGGGAATTCTCTTTATGCTTCTCCAAATTTTCTCTCTGTAGGTGAGAGCAAGCTGGCCACAAAGGGCAACCACCTGTTGTGGCATCCAGGGAGCTGGGCATTAAGGGCCTTTCTCAAGGACCTACAGACATTGTGGGAATAATTCTATAAGGCTGAAATTGAGAGAATGATTTTATAAGGTTATAACTAATCAAAACAAGGATTGACT
>JAODLC010000001.1:12029632-12044378 GCA_026781145.1 Hippopotamyrus pictus
AGTTATTTGGATTTTTACAACATTATTGTTGAAATACACAGTCCTGAAAAAGGAACGTTTCTTTTTTTGCTGAGTATGTATATATATATATATATATATATATATATATATATAAAAAAAACTTTTGAGCCTGTTAATGATTTTTTTCCCAAAAGATCTTTTAATAAAAAGAGCTGATAAAACTATAGAGCTTATTTAATATATATTTAATTTCTTTATCCTCCATAAAATGTTCCAGTAACTGAAGAGTTCAATTCATGGTACTTTTGGCAAGCTGATCTAAACTTGCCATGTTATGGAGAGATTTGTTGAAAGAACAACACTGTTTCTCTCTGCCTAAGTGAAAATATGACCTGCATTTGTGATAAAATAAGTTTTCTTATTTCTTAGCTTTAGCAAAGATCCTGTGAGATGCTGGATTACACCTGAATGAAACATTTTACTGGAGCAGAAAGACTTTGAATCGCTGTATTCAGATACAAATGCAGAGAGTATATCGTTTATAAGCAGATATTAAGTACTAGTAACCACAAAAAATGTTCATTACTGTATGTTTTAAAATAAGCTATGTTCCATGGAGATGTCTCACTGTTTTTAGAAGAATCTGTGTCCAAGAATACTACCCTGAGACTACATGCATAACAATATATTCCCTGTGGACAGGGTTTTGAATTGTCAGCAATATGTTATCTAACCAAGTCTGGTGCTTCTCTCACAAAGTGAGCAGCCGCTTAAGTTTCTCCAGTGTTATCAGTAAGTAAAGGAAAAGCACAACCTTGCAGGAACGATTGTTTCTGTAGCAATGAGCTTCACAGCATCACTTGACAAATACACAGGCAAGCCCTGTTCTGTTGCTGAATGTAAGTGGTACAGCATATCATCACAATTCTTTTGGCATATCCAAAAGAATGTTTTAAATTTTGAAAAAAAAAAAAAATGGTTCATGGAAATAAAGACTATTTCTACATTGACTTTGATAAATATTAGCACATGCTAACAAAGCACTTGAGAATTTTGCTTCATGTTTTTTTCACACAGAATATTTTTAGAGACAGGGAAGTCTAAGTACTTCTCTATCTGAATTATAACATTCCATTGATATTCAACATCTACCTTTGATGGTATAATGATTATGTGTGAGATGTTAATTCATTACAAGCTTTCTAATGAATCAATTTCATCCAAAAAAGCAATACCTGTATTCCAGTGAAAAATCAACTAACAAAGCATTGTACTGAAAGCTTTGTCTCCCACGATAATCAGAATAGTAGATATTGAATCTTGTGTTTTTATTTTTTTACAACAGTAGTGTGCGTACATCACAATGATAATTCAATTCAATTAGATTTTATTTGAAGTTGACATTATCCCTGCCCCAGCTTACTGGGAAGTTTGGGGCTTGGTGGCAGGATTGGTACTCCAGCCACCGGAAAAATCTCACACTGGTCCATTTGGACTAGTGTGGTGCTGAGGTATCACCCACTGCATGGCTGCACTCAGGTTCTCATCCCAGAGGTGGCTTGTTGTGTGGTGGGTGTGGCCATGCACTGTAATCAGTTTCTGCCCCCTTACCTACCTGCCCAATGCCGCCAGTGAGCAAGCAAGAAACCCTGGGAGGAACCAGACTCAAAGGGGGAACTCATCCTCCAGGGGGCGGCAGAGGAAGTGAAATTAACAAAGTAACAAAATCCTAATTTAGACAGTGCAAATTTTAAGATGCCGGTCTAAATGCAGAGGGCAGGCATGGTGCTGATGGTGCTGCTTCTGACAGCAGGATGAATGGTGGTACAGCAGCAGGGCAGACAGGAGAGACGTCACAGGCAGAAGGGCAGACAGGCCGGAAGGATGTCACAGGCAGTAGGGGAACCACAGACAACAGGGAAGGGGAAATAAAAAGTGCATTAGCCAAGGTAAGGAAGACTAGAGGCAGTGCAAACAGTTAGGTGAGTGCAATATGTAAGGTTATGGCAGCATAAGTAGGAGGGAGAGGCAGGTGGGAACGCAGACATGGGGGGTCCCTGAAATGTCAGCACTCCAATTCCACAAGGGGATGTGAAGCTAGAGTGACAGCACTGACAGTTCAGTATTTTATAACACAAAATAAAATAAGTCTAAAAATACCCTCTGAAAACAATCACAAAGTCAGAAAATGATCAAGAAATCAGTAATCACAAGGTATTGCAGACAACAGATCATGACAGTTGGTTTTAGACTTTAAATCAAAATGTTTCATTTGCCTCAGCAATAGACATACAAGCCGGGTTTGTTTATACAAAATGACTTATGACAGAAATGGGTGATGTGTGAACAAGGATGCATTTAAGGACAAGATTAAACTGGGTGTACTGCATGTGTCCTGCGGAAAGCTCCCCCGTCAGCTCTTGGCAGGCTTTCCCAAACGCTTTATCGCTATCTCCCACCAGGGGTTTCCTCCCTGCTGTTTTAGTTGTTAAAATTCAGGATGCAATCTGGGAGATATAACAGCAGGATCTGGCATCCTGATTTCTTTCTATCTGTCATCTTTACCATCCACAATATTCCATTTTCAGCATCAAGTAATCGGCTTTGCAGCAGGACTGTGCTGGACATTGCTAGACTGCTGGGGGTGACAAGGCCTTTTCCAGAATATGTAAATTAAAAAAATGCAAAAAGTGGTGGGAATTGACAGAGACCTCCTGTTTCAATATTATGTCAATATTTGTTTAGAGAGCGATTTTAAAAATAGTTTTTGCTTAAGGTCTACTTTTAAAGTAAAGACCACCTGTAACGGTACACTTATTCGTCATGTGCCATACAGTTATCTGATTTTCCCTTAGGAATGCACAGTGAAATGAATAAATACTTTTCTTGACGCAGGTGAAACCTAAATTAACAAGTAGGCATTCAACATGGAAAACTTTATGCTAATTGTGGCTGAGTCAGTTTGGTTACGGCTAATGCTGCTAATGAGAGCTCACAGACCTTCACAGGCAGAAGATATTCTCACCATTCGTCATTTTTCACAGACAGGTACAGTATGGAAGTAAATCTGTGTCATCAGAATTTGAATTTTATATGCCACTGAAATTCTAACATTGAATATTTATGCGTTGGCATAATGCATCGGAAATTTGATGGGTCCGAATTCACATGCAAAAATACAAGGTTAAAAAATACAAAGACAACATTTCAATGTTACTCCAATTCGACGGTCCGAATTCACATGCAAAAAATATGAGGTTAAAAATACAAAGACAACATTTCAATGTTGCTCCAAATCGACGGTCCGAATTCACGTGCAAAAAATATGATGTTAAAAATACGAGTTATACATCTGGGATACCAAGGCTAAGCAATCGAATCTGGGAAATTAACTGCGAAATTAACTGAAAACCAGTTATAACTTTACGTGATATTCGGGAGAAATAGCAGATAACGCCTCGAAACTGCCTGGGATACAAACGTCAGAACACCTGTTTGTAGGGGTGGGCGGATCGATCCTAATATCGATAGTATCGATACCAACGTTTGTATTGATATCGGATCGATACTTTTATTTAAATTTCATCTAGTTTACGCTAAAGTACATTGCTCCCGTTTCATAAAAGAGCGGACATGTCTCTAAATACCCCGTTCCTTTTATATCTCGTATGCACCCTTGCATGTGTTACATTTTTTGCATGTGAATTCGGACCGTCGAATTGGAGTAACATTGAAATGTTGTCTTTGTATATTTAACATCGTATTTTTTGCACGCGAATTCGGACCGTCGAATTGGAGCAACATATTGAAATGTTGTCTTTGTATTTTTTAACCTTTTTGCATGTGAATTCGGACCATCAAATTTCCGATGCATTATGCCAACGCATAAATATTCAATGTTAGAATTTCAGTGGCATATAAAATTCAAATTCTGATGACACAGATTTACTTCCATAGACAGGGACGTAAAAGTTTGTCATAATCTAATTTTCATCTTTAATATGTCAGGGACAGCACCCGTCTGACTTCACCCTCTGTGACCTTTCCACCTTTCCCCCTTTCTGTCATATATTCCATCTCTGTCCTATGTGTTTGGTTCCTGTTTGGCCAGGAGGTGCTGCTGGTTATCCTGTTCCCTGTCTTAGTCCCAAAAACCTTGTATTTTTTATTATTGCATTTTTTGGTTTTCTGTTTCCTAGGGGTTGTTATTAGTTATCTTTGTTTCCCTGCTTTAGTTTGCCCTACTTGTGCCCTGTTATAGTTTGGGTCTGCTTGTACCTTTGTTCCGTGTGTATTATCCTAGTGTTGTACTCTTAGTGTGTGCTTAATGTTTTTTAGTTCCTGCGCTTATGACCTAATTTAGTGCTCATTTATTGAAAGTTACATCACCTGTTGCTTATTGTTCTGTGTCTCTGCTGATTGTTTGTTTTTCTTCATGTGCCACACCTGCCCCCTAGTTAGCCTGGTTGTCTGTTTGTATTTAACTGTTGTTAGTTATGGAAAGATTGCAATCACAAGTGAATTAAAAGCAGTTGATTATTTCAGCAAGCCAGCCTTCTGTGCTCTCTGATTGCACTGTTTAATTGGTTTTATTAAACCGAGTCATTCAGCAAGCAAGAATTAATTACCTGTCATTGTATTACTCTCCAATTCAATACCACTCCATCTGAACCATGTGCCTTTTCCACTCATAATGATAGCATTTGTAATTGTGAAGCTATTATCTAAAGCTCAACTGGTCCACAGTGTACAATATTGAGAAAATTTCAGTGAAATTAGTGAGTTTTGGAAATTTTTAATAAGCTATTGGTTGGATTCCATTACAAAACAGAAATGTATTTAAATATATGAACATTTCAATATATATTTTTTTAAAAATATGATATTGGAAAATATAATGCAAAAATATACTACAACATATTGAAAATGACACAAGGAATTTCTGGTTTTCATATAATGTGAAATATATGTACACCATATTTGTGATTATACATATTGCACACTACAGCGCCTTCCTGCATGCTATGGGAAAGGCCTAACTGCTTCTGGTTTGGGGCAGGGAGGTCAGTTTTCTTATTCAGTACTGAATGATTAAAAGAAATACATCTCCACCCCTCCCAGAGCTCCCAGAAACATCTGAACAACTGACACACATTTACAAGGTGCTGGGCCAACATCAACACCCTGGAGAGACTCCTCTTCCACATGGTCAGGTGGGATGCCATCCCTTACCCACTTCCCAGACATCCTTGACAATGTCCTGGACTCCATCACACAGAACTGTAAAGCTAAACCCCACCTATGTCTTCCTCAAGTAGTGATGGTCTTCTCCTTCCCAGGGTGGTCAGGGAGGAACCGCACAATCGGAAGTCCACGCACTCGCTGGCCATCATCTTCTCCTCCACCTTCCTGTGCAGTCCTGACACCATGAAATTCCCTGAAATCATGAAAGACATGAACAAGGCCACCATGTCAGTACCTCACTTAATCAGGCACAGATCACCAAAACTTCCGGGCTTGTTCCTCCAAAAGTCTGTAGGCTGCTTCGGCCCCACTCCTCGTGACTGCCTTTCCATGTTAATCATCTACACAGGTGTCTGGAGCTCATCCTAAATGAGCAGATGAGGTCCTATGAGAAGCTGAAGGAGCTGGAGCAGCTTGAGTATCCTGAAGCCCTGGCCATGAAGCAGCCAAAGCGGCAAGACACTGTAAACCCCAGAGCCTGAGGTCGTGGCTAATATATGGCTTTTTGTGATGCTCATATTGTTACCCCTGTGAGATGTATGACTGAGGAATGCCCATGTGATCTGAAATGCAATTGAAGCCACCAGCAGATGAGGCTGCCTTCGATGACAGCGAGTCTGTCAATGCAGACACAGAGAATGACAATGAAGTGGAGCCATTGATGGACCCATCATCCGCTTCTTCTGTGTCCTAGAAGCAACCTCAGAACCCCAAGGACCAGAACCAGCCCACCTGAGAAGAGGACATGGGGTCCTAAAACCACCCCAGTCTTTTTTTAACTGTTGTTAGTTATGAAAAGATTGCAGTCACAAGTCTATTAAAAGCAGTTGAATCTGGATATTATTTCAATAAGCCAGTGTTCTGCAGTCTCTGATTGTATTGTTTAATTGTTGTTATTACGGAAAGTCCTTCAGCAAGCAAAAATGAATCACCTGTCATTGCATTACTCTCCAACTCAATACCAATCCTTCAGAACCATGTACCTTTTCCACTGATAATGATAGCTCTTGTAAATTTCAAGTAATTTCAATTTCAAGTTCATTTCAACGTCGGCTATGCCACTTCCAAGAATTTCACCCAGAGGAAATGAGCAATTCAACCACATTGGTCACAAAAGGGAGCAAGGGAGGTTTGAAAAATGCTTTAAGGGTCAGAGACATGATTCCCAAAACATACAAATGAACAATTTGGAAAAAATTGCACAATAAGATTAAGATTTGGACAGGACTGACCAATCACCTAATATTACATCTGGAAACTCATACCAGCTTAAACCCACTAAGTTAGTGTATACTTCAAATCACCACAACACATTAGTCACATTCAACAGAATTAATGCAATCAGACCCTTCTCAAAATAATCACCATTCATATGACATCTCTGGACCAAAAAGAGCATACTGTGGTACAATTAAAGTTACGTTAGATCACCTAAGTGTTCTTATCTGTCAAAATGACAGATAGCCTTCAGATCTGTTCATCATTGTAAAAAATACAGTATTTGATTAATGTAACCTCATGTCACACCCTGCATCCCTTCCCCCTCGTTCTCTCCATTGTATGGCTTTAACGAGCCACACCTGTTACTTGTTTAATCCTTCCTCTTTACAGCCTTTGTGTGGATCACCCCAGGTGCCTCTTGTCTGCTCCCTCGTCAGTGATGTATATAGTGCCTCCCCTTCTTGAGATCCCCAGTCTAGTCATTGATGTTGTTGCCTGTGTGTACGGTATGTGCATGCGACCCATTTTGCACTGATCCTACCCAGTTTTGACCCCTCGTGGTCTGTTTCCTTTTGCCCTGCCTGTAGTTTCATTTAATAAACCCCCCTTTGGTTTTCCCCATGCCTGCCTTTGCCTCTGTCCTTGCCTTTGATGTGAGACCTCAGCTCCCACGTCACTTAAATCAGTAGATTGGGAACATTTTGGCTTCCCTATAAATTATGTTAACACTGGAAAGAGAATAGGTGATAAGACCAAGACTGTCTGTTGGCTCTGTTATACTGAACTCTGGAATGCTGATGGAAACACATTCAATGTTCTAAATAGTTTGAGACAATATCTGTATGTGTATAACCAGGGCAAGGCAGAAAGAACCTCTGCAAGTAAGTCTTCCTGTAGCACTTAAGGCAATTCTGTCAAAAAATTCAGACAGAGCTAAAAAATAACTATGGCTATAGGTGTGTTTATCACTACATATATGCAATCATATCTTGGTTTGTTGTGCTATGGTGCAGTCTAATTTTTATTTTTTTTATTTGTTTTGTGTATTTTTAGTGTGCAAATGAGCAACTATTAGGTTAAGACGTCAATAGACATGCCACCTGGTGGTGATCATAAGGCAGTGTTATTTTGGGGGTCTTGGGCTGAAAAGTTTGGAAACTCTCTACCCGTGGCGCCCCCTGCTGGTCGCACACCCGAGGTGCCTGCCTCGTCCCCCACCTGCGGTCCCTCCGTCGGCGCCTCATCGGCCACCTCCGGGCCCCCCCACTTCGACTGGGCGTCGGACGGCGCCTTTCCTGTCTCCGGCTGCGCCTCCGCCTGCTACGGCTTCCCCCTCCTGCCTGCCTGTGCCGGTGTTTCCTCCTGCTCCCTCCTCGTTCCCTCTCTGTCCCTCCGTCTGTCTCCTTGTCACCTGTGTGGTCCCCTCTGGCTCCGGCCTCCCGTCTGCCTGTGGCCCCTGCGGCTGCCTTCCCTCGCCCGCCTGGGTTCCCTTGGGCTCCCCATTGTCCTCCTCCCTTCGTTCCGCCTGTCTCTGCTCCTCGTCCCTCTGTTCCTCCTCTGTTCACTCCTGGCCCCTTTGTGTCGCCTGTGGGTGTTTCCTCCGTGTCTCCCTTCTTTGTCTGCTTGTCCTCCTTCCCTGTCCTTTGTCGGCTTCTGTCCTGGTTTCTGTCCCTGTTTCGGTTCTGTGTCTCTGTTTTGTTCCCTGTTCCTGTTTGAGGCTTGTTCTTTTGTCTTTCAGCTCCTGCCCCTCGTCTCGTCCGTCGCCTCCCCTCAGGCGCACCCGGTGTGCGCACCTTTGGGGGGGGTTCTGTCACGTTCAGCTCCGATCACTCCTCGTGTGTGCCACGCCCCCTCATTTCGACTTCTGATTGTTCCCACCTGTGTCCAGTTAATTCCAATCTGTCCTGTGTATATCAGTCCACGTCTTCCTGAGTCGAGTGTCGGTCATTGTGATGTTTGTTGGTGTTTTCCCCGTTCCCAAGATTAAAAACCCCGTTTTGCCCTACTTCCTGACTCTCTCGCCTGCTCGCCTACCTGCCGAACGTAACACAAACCATTTCATTTTTTTATGCTTCTGAATGACCGTTTTCTACTTGTACTGTAGCAGCAAGATCAGCGGCTGCTGTTTATACGTACAAAAACAGGTCCCAGGGGCTCCAGGTAAGCTCAGCATGACCCAGTGACATCACATTGACAGCTAATTATAGCATTCATTAGCATGTGCTAAGGGGTGGCCTATAAACCAGCCGTCATTGTCCTTGCTGTCACACCTGTGTTTGTCAGATTCAACTTTACTGCATTGTGGGAAAAAAAAACCAAAAAAAAAAACATTGTTTTCGTCACGGTCACCTGCTACCTGAAAAACAATCAGAATCTATAATAAATCCTGTGATTCTCTGGTTATTGTGCTGTTCCTTCCGTCATTCATCTGGCTTCCAGTCAAACTGATGCTTCATTTCCTGCTCCTCTGTTTCACTGTCTCCCCTTTGGCCACATGCTCATTTTCATCACGGCCCAGTTGATTCCAGGCAGATAATGGGAGTTTGCAGTAATGAGGCAGGGGCCTTATCTTGCCCTGCCTTTGCTCAGTGCCAGTTAACTTTTCAAACTAAGGACCTATTGGTGCAATTCATGCAAAGGGTGAGTCTGCATCTCAAACTACATTGCCTGGGGGGACACAAAAGAGCAATGGGAGATGATGGAAGGGCAGTGCAATACTATTGCAGCATCTCAGTCTTAGGAAGGGGGTCTAGTTTTATTTGAAACAGTTCCTTTTTGTGGTTGCCATTGTTGTTGCTGTTGTTGGGGGTCTCCCTAAAGGGCAGAATGATTGTAGGAGGCCTGTAAAACCCTGAAGTTGGGGGTTTGGGCCATTGAGAGAGGAGGAGTTTGGCGTGCTTTTACTCTCTCATTCTGGTGTTCAGTTAGGGCAACATTTCTCAACCTAGTCCTCGGTGACCCACGCTTTTGCTCCCTCCAAGCTTGCAACACACCTGAACCAAACAAACAAGAAGGAACTAAACAATCAGGAACACCGAATACATGGTACAGGTGTGTTGGGAGCTGGCGGCCCCTGAGCACTGGATTGTTGAAAATAGTTTATTCAACTTGCAGAGCATAACCTCTGTGATACATCAAATTCATTCACACGTCAGCTGATATTCTACTTGACCGTAAAATCTTCATTATTTTAGCCATCTGATAAAACAAAGAAAATTATTTTAAAAACCTTTAAATACAAACTTTGCTCATATTTCATTTCATGTGGATAATGCTTTATAATTGTATAATTATACGAGATTTCCACATTTTTGTGTAATATTGGTTGATAGATCATTTTCTTTTGTTTTTATTTAATCATAGGTCCCTTTTCCAGGGAACATAGAATGTATCCAGCTGGCTGAATTTCAACACGTTTGGGATTAGCCTGAGAAGAATGTAATTCTTGCAGCTGTTAGTTCTAACATATTGTTGTTTCTTCTACTTCCTACTATGCATTGAGGAGGAAGATCCAAGATAAAGAACATTAAATGCCATAGAAACCTACTGTGATTATTTTCTGCATGCAGAGTGTCCAGGAACATCTGTTTTTGTTTATAAGTCTCAGGCCTTTGAAGAGGCTGCCAATTCACATTGAGGAAATTAGTCTTAGGCATTCCACTGATTTTTCAATAAACTTTTTTTTCCTGATAAACATATATATCAAATATTAGTTGACTGAAATGGCTTTCATGCATAAATTAGTAACAGCTAATACTGAATAGTGAAATAACTAAAAATGACTTTTGCTACTATGAGCTTGCTGTGTCCTTTCATGAAACAAAAATGATTTTTATTCCTCAGCCATAAATCGTGCACATTTGCATTGTTGTTTACTGACAGCTCTGTGGGAAACATAGAAAACGTTTAAATGAAAGGATCATTGATGTCCAGAACATTGCTGTCCAAGGGGCCTGTATGCAGTGGAGCCACTGGAGGGAGGGCTGGTTAAGAGGGTGAATAAGTCCAACTTACGCTCATTGTGGAGCCTGTGCCAATGCTGAGGCACAGTTGTCATGCAGCGCCTTCTGCAGATGAACCTACGTCATGTCAGGAGAGTGAACCCAGAGTTTGTGTTGGTGGAGGAAGTCAGGTACTACCTGGAAATTTAGCTCTAATGACTGATGAGAGTGTGGTGGAGAGTGAGGACCCACTTGTAGGGGAGGTAAGTGGTATGCCGGCTGGTGACCATCGCTTCACGTTGGAGTGTCTCGGTTTATCTGGAATTCAGATGGAGGTGAGGCCAGTGCCTGCCCCACGGAAGGGAAAAGATGGAGATGCCCCACCCATTCTCCCTCTACAACAGAAGTCAGAGAAAACCACAGCAGGGACACATAGGAACCCATTTAACTTACCCAGGACAGCATGCAATGCGATGTCGTTGAGACACTTTCCCAGGTGTTAGTGGGGAAGGTTCTCTATACTTCAAAACTTAAGGGAATGATAGATGTATAGTCAGTCACCGAGGTTGTTGACTGGTAGCAGGGATGAGAGTAGCCAGCTGAACAGTAGGCTGAGCGAGAGTAACAGTAGGCTGAGCGTGTTTTAAGCTGTTCGGATGACATAGTATAATTTGATTCTGTAATTCTTACCATTGTAAGCTATCCTTCTCGTTGCGGTAGTGCTGGCACTTTAAAAGCAGCGACACGGCAGAATGCGTGACTGGCTGGAGTGTCCATAAGACATCCGGTGTCAGGAAGTGTCCTTAGTGTGGTATGTTAGTAAGATGTTTGGAACCAGGAAGTAGCAGTAGTGCGGTGCTCAGGGCTACGGAAGTGCGTAACTTCTGCATGCAAGTAGTATAAATATATTAATAAACATTTATGAAATATCAAAATTGTCACCAGTGTCAGTTGGTAAAAGAATAATCGAGCTAGCAGGCTAAGGGGGATGAATAGTGATTTTGTTATTTCTGCCAATTCCTGTAGATTGGTAAAATATGGGTATGAGTGATATGTAGTGTCTCGTATTACTAATCTAGGTCATGTACAAACAAGGTCAGTTGTTTACATCCCGAGAGAAAAACAGTTCATACATTTTAGTGGTGAACCAGAGCAAGTACATTTCATCCTCTCACTGCTAAAGGAGGAGGTCAAGCTGTGTCTGGGGGGGACAGGCTAAGCAACCTGGTGAATTGTTTCTATACTTGAGGGAACCCTTTAGTGAAAAGCACACTACTCCACTTACATTCTTTCTACCCCCGTAGGTAGTTAGTTAGATGAGGAAGACCTGAGGTATTATTCACATATGCCTTCTCATCTGCTTAATTTTCCCCTCAAGCAATCCCCTAGTGAAGTGTCTGAAGCACAGCTAGGGCTTAGAGGCCAGTTCATTGAAGCTGTGCATGACTCCACCCTTCAGTGTGAAATGTGGAGGCTTGTTGGAGAGAAGCTTGAGTCTAATCTGTTTGATGTATGCAAAGAGGCAATGATGTGGACTCTTGAAGGCCAGCCCCAAAGCACTACTGTGGTGAGAAACAGAAACCTAGTAAGCGGTGCACTAGACCAAGGTTCAGAAAAGGTAAACCTGACCAGTAATATACAGACTGACTTGACAGTGAGTCTGCAAGAAGTAGTTAAAATAATTACACAGAAACGTCAAGCTTCTGGTGAATTGACTAATGCAGTCTGGGAACTCACTATGCAGAATGCCTGCTCAGAAAGCATGGTAGTAAGCGTGGTAGATCTAAAATCAAGCCCAGGTACGCTGACCATGGTCGGCTGGAAATTGCACTACCCCAGGTAAAACAGGTAGTCAATCTGTTGCTACGCCTAGTCCTGTGGTGCAGGAAAATGAGGGCCCTCTGGTGCTCTGAGCTGGGTAATGCAAAGTGAGTCAGGTGGCTCAAAGGACACCTTAACTAAAGAGCATTTCCTGGAACATGCTGTTGGTGAGTGTCCTGAAGTTCACCAGATAGGTGGTGTCCCCCTTATGTTTTTACTGGGCACAGGAAGTAATGTAAGCACTTTGACAGAAAGCTTCAAAGACCTGCACGTTATAGTCAAATTGCTCACAATAACAGCAGCCAACAAGTTACCACTACCCTACTTAGGCTATGTTGAGCTTGATATACAGGTGATGGGGCTTACTATCCCTCAGTGTGGGTTCCTAATAATTAAAGATCATGATACACAAGGGGATGATGTCAAAGAACAAGATTCATCTCCACCTATCGTTATTGAAATGAATTTCGTTTACAGTGGAAACTGTTAGTGCACTCAGAGTTTGACACAACTCTATGATGCCAAGATGAATTTTGTCTGGAGAGAGACCTTCCACCGGGTACAAGAGGCAGAGCTGTGGCAGAGGGTGTCCACAGCTCATGTAGTTAGTAAACACAAAGTGCATGTGCCTGCGTTATCTGCTGCCACTGTGTGTGCAAAGGGGCTCAGAGGACAGGGTGATGGTGGCTACAGCATGTTGCTGGAACCGGGGAATATTCCTTTGCCCAGTGAGCTGACGATTGTTTCCACCTTGATATCAACTACCAGTCATATGTTTCCAGTCCAAGTAAGTAACCTCTTGGAGGAGGATGTCTGGTTGTCCCTTAAGGCTAGGCTAGGTATCCTTAGCTAATGTCAGTGTGTCAAGCGTGACCCCTATGGGCCATGAGGAAGTGACTATTAACTGGAAAGACAGTCATGAGTCTGACATTGGCCTACAGAGCTTACTGTGCCGATTACACCTAGGAGGTACGCCCAGAAAAGCAGGCAGAACTTCTGATGAAGTATGCATATGTGTTTGCAACTTATGATGAGGATCTGGGATACACTGACTGGGTAAAGCATGAGATCCCTTTAGTGGATAAGACACCTGCATACCACCTAATCAATATGGGGAGATCAAGGAGCATATTTCTGAATTGCTAAGAAAGGGAGTGATTCAGGGGCGTTCAAGCCCCTACGCTTCACCAGTTGTTTTGCTGCACAAGTCCGTTGGAAGTCTACAACTATGCGTAGACTACCGTAGGCTGAACTCAAAGACCAGACGTGACGTGTTTTCACTCCCAGACATTGATGAAAGTCTGAATGCTTTCAGTGGTGCGGAATTCTTCTCAATGATCAACATCGCGAGCGGATACAACCAAGTTGCAGTACATGAGAAGACCAGGCACAAAATAACATTTACCATGCCATTTGGCCTATATGAGTACCTAAGGATGCCCTTTGGGCTGTGCAGTGTGCTGGCCTCATTTCAACAGCTGATGGAGGCGACCATGAGTGAATTACTATTCTACATTATGCTGATATAATTGGATGATTTGCTTGTGTTTTCACAGATGTTCCAGGAACACGTGGCAAGGCTTTGGAGTCGGCTATCCCGCTGGCAGGATATGACAAAAATTTCGCCAAACTGTTTAAATAACTCTGCGAGTTTTTGTCATATACACATTTAAAAAAGCACCCTCAGAAACCTTGGATGGTCTACTTTTCAAATACATATAGGTAGAAACTAAATATATTTTTACAGCTTCGTGATACAAATAGAAAGAACAAGAGTGACTGACTTAAGTATCTGCGTCTCGAAGTAGCTCTGATTGCCCACCCATTGCAAATCGCTCTACTCGCATGACAATGACATGATAATCCGACAGTTAGTTTTGGGTAAAGAAATATATGAATACGCCCATTGTGATTGAAATAAACAAGAGCACATGTCTGGGTAGTGTTTACACTGATCGGCTACAATATAGCACATGGATACGTCTCTGCCGCTGAAGCTTTGCGCCAATGTTGCCACTTTCAGCAGCGACTCTCATACCTGTGTTCATCATTCAGTGGGCTAAGTCTGTGTGCCTGTAATCACAAGGTCGCCAGTTCAAACCCAGCCTATTTAGAACATGAATAGCGATCTTCAGCTAAGAGCGGTACTATACTGTACACCCCCGAAGCAAGTAAAACAAAGAAAGGTGACACGGTTTGCTTTTTTGCCGATTTAACTTAATTTTAAAAACTTTATTACTTCTGACAATGGAAGTTTTGTTAAGAAGACAGATTATGGATTTAGTCAGTGGTTTTTTCATGATTCTAAATAATGATTTCAGCGAGATATAAACTGAAATACACGAGAAAGATACGTGGTCGACAATGCCCTCGTCCCCAGAACGTTAATAAATTATAGTTAATGAATTATTTTATTTCCATTAACTCTGCATCATATTTATATGGTCACAATTTTTCATTCCATCTACCAATAAACTGTGGAAAGGATTTTATTGTTGCTACTTTTCTAGCGTTTCAAACTACCTTTCCAAAGTGATGGGTGTGGGGTGCAGTGACAT
>JAODLC010000001.1:12047427-12089206 GCA_026781145.1 Hippopotamyrus pictus
AAAGTGGACAACGGCGCACAATCTGACGTTTCGAGCCAAAAACTCTGTTTTCCCTGTCTACATGTCGCCGCTGAAGATGGAGTTTCTTAAGATCTTCACCCTGGATGGAGTTTTGCAAAAGCTCCGTTTTCAGTGACCTATGACGCCGTTTACGTGTGGCCAAAAGCCCAAGACGTATAGAAAAAGGAACGTTTTAAAAAATACCCGTGTATGTGTAGACAAGGCATCAGACACCTTGACTCAGAAAAACACCTTTTCCACTTGGTAACAAAAACAGTGGTTTCAGTCATGTTGTCCTTTAGTGATGACATCGCCACCATCCAGATAACAACTGATCGCTCCCAACCAATAGCATAAAATTTCTCGTAGGTGTGAGCGTGTACATGAATGGTGTGTGAGTGTGCCCTGTGATGGATTGGCACCCTGACCTGGTTTGTTCCCTGCCTTGTGCCAGTAGCTTCTAGGATAGGCTCCAGACCCATGCAATCCTGCAGTGGACAAGCTGATGCAGAAAACGCATGGATTCTAAGCTCTCTTGTAGTTATTTATGAATTCACACAAAACTGTAAAAGTATTTATCGTCTGATAAATCCCTCATTCCAAATTGCTTTCTCTGTGACTCTGCAACATATTCCTTTAGCTTAATGTATTTTTACAGCCAAAATGTACCTTTTGAAAATGGTATGAGATAATCCTCTTTTATATACAGTGTCTGTTGGGTGACAGGGACAGAGCAAATTCAGGTGACAAGCACTCCCCCCGCCCCCATTCCTTATTCCCAGTCACTACATGCAACTTCATTTAGTTTTATCTTCCCAGAAATCACACTCTGACCCTGCTGCCCGCCTGCTTGCATTCCTCCTTGCTTACCCATCTCTCCTAAGACTTCCAACTGTCCCCGTGTCTTGTGACTGTTCACCATCGTACTCTTAGCTGGTCTTACATAAACATCAGCTTTGTAGCGGAGCCAGCCCATCTTGGACACTGCAGGACAGCTCTCAAATGATGCAGGTGCTGTGGCCAGTCTTTTAATATCATTGAGGTGGACTGCAGTATAAGCTGCGGTCAGGGAAACGTCTTCATCTACTGCTGGAATGTGGCTGGAGCCTTGTGCGAACTGAAGGGAGAACACAAAACCGGGGCAAACCTAGCAGGATGCAGAATGCTGACTTTGCCTTGGACTTAGGTCATAAGCAAATATTGCGTTAGGTGAGGAGTTGGCACTGAAGATTTGTAAGGTATCTTGCTACTGCTGTCAGAGGGAATGGGGAGCTGGCTGTTGTCCTGCCTGCAAAAAGGACATGGCTTGTAGCAAATGTATATAAATTCTGCATTTTTAAGTTGCCCTAAAAAGAAAGAAAGCAGCCAAATAAACATCCCTGATTTTTTTCTTTAAACAGTTGCTTTGTCTTGGTCTTAATATATTTAAAAATATAGAGACTGTCCATTTCAGATAATATATAGGGTGAGATTTATGTATGAAATGCAACTTTAGAAGCAAACATTTTATTAACATATAGAGCAAATCAAATCAGAAGTGTCAACTGCATACTAATACATAAAGCTTCATTTAATTTAATTTCATTTCATTTCATGACTGTATTGAATCTTGGTGAAAGACTCAGCTGTTGCCTGAGGGCATCTCTGGATCCAGTACAGCTCTCTCTGTGGTCTTTTAACCTTGAGCTGATAACAGGAAAATATGAGGCAAAGTAGATACCAGTCATCTTAAGGAAATTAAACCTCTTTGTAAAACAGGGCCATAAATAAGAGTTTTAGATGTAAATAGTACTATAGATAATCCATTCTTAAAAACAGCTGGCATTAAATTTCAGAGATGTGTGCAGAAAATATATTTAAGAGCTTTGTAATTAAAAGTTACAGTAAGTTCCAGTTCCTCTAGTCCGTGCTGCAGACGTTGAACTTTTTACTGGTCTGTTTTGTGTTACACTTTGGAACACAATGTCCCTTGTCTTTCTGTTTGATTGTGCATAATTTCTTTAGATAATACAGATATGTGATTAAAATAAGTATGAGGTTCTAGTTTTGAGTTTATAAGGCTGGAGCTGTCTGAATAAAAGATCACAAGAGTTAAAGAAACATTGATGGTAGAGAACAGAATGAAAGTTTTTTGAATTTCAAATTTTGTTAAAAAAAAATTTAAAGTAAAAATTGAAGTAAAATGAGTTTTACTTCATCATACAGTACTAAGGAATTTTCAGTCTATCCATTTTCTGTACCCATTTGTTGCAGGGTCGCAGGGGCAAAAAAAACAATATTTTCTCATGTAAAATATTCATCTTATGTGTAAAATGTATGTGATTTTTTTTTTTATGGCATAAATGTTGGCTATTTTCTGTTGGACCACTCTGGGGTTAATATTGCAGCAGCATGTTGTGCAGTACAGCTGAGTGAGTCTCAGACCCTGCCACATGTTCAGTGTGTCCTACATTCGCTAGAGTCAGTGATTTAGTCCCTGTGGAGTACAGCCCCTCCCATCTGTTGGGTGGTGACCAGCGAAACCCTCCCAGTTTGTCACCTCACACAGCCCCCAGACCCCCAGGGTGTGGTACACTACTTCCTGTCATACCAGTTAGATATGGTCTCCAAACCAGCCAAAGAAAGCTTCCCATTTCCTCAAGCAAGGACACTCATGCACCCAACACTTCAGAGCAATGCTCAGTATTTTTAGTCATGGGAAAAGAATTGTAGGCTCGACAGAAAACAAATATCAAACAGTCCTTTGAACTCTGACAGTGGTTACTTTCCCGTGATTGATGTGTGTTGATTTTATGTGCGATAAAGTCTTGAAATCATCATTACCTTGTACCCTCTGAAGTGGAACTGAGATGAAATGTCATGCATCACATGCAGCGATTACCTTCACTTTACTTTGCACTGTAGGTTTAATGAGACACTTTCATTGTTAAAATAATCAGCAGTTGTAGTATTCCCTAGAAACCAAAACTGAAATTCATTGACAGCCCTTTAAAGTACCTACTGCTTGTGTCTGACATCACATGTGACAAGCTGAGACTGGCTGCTGGCCCATGCTGGAATCATATGTGTCTGTCTTCTGATATAATGACTACGAAAACAGCATAATCTTAAACACTATTACATGCATTATTTTAAAATGTTTTCTTTAACTATAAGGATTTGTGACCTGGTTTCAAGGTTCTGGACACGTTCAGTCTGTAATCCTTTACGTGTAACAGCCTTATGGTGTTCTTTGAGGGAAAATTCTAGACAATTAGGTGGCGAATTAGTGGACATATATGTATAAACTATTGGAACATTCAGCTTCTTCTGTCTGGGGTTTTGCTGTGAATATACATGTGTCTATGTTATCAATAAAATGAGTGACCCCAGACTGAGAATTTCTATTTATCTGAACTTAGTGTATGCACCTGTACAAATGACAAGTATGTTATCTGACCTTTATGCACATTTACTAATTATTTCAATAGCAAATGCATAAAAATACCAGATCATTCATGTAATCTATGGCAATTAATATATTAATTATATAAAATGAACTCCATTAATTAAGATGTTGTATACCAGTATTTGGAATAATATCAATTTCCTCAATTTGATATCTATATGTCTGTGTTATGGCTTTCAGTTTACAACCTCTACCTCTAACAGCAATAGCAAAAGACCTTACAGATCTTCCATCTCAAACCCAGGCTGAAGATTAGGGTAACATATGAAAAATGCTTAAAAGTCTTTGCATTCTCAAATTAAATAATACCATTCCCTAAAAAATGTACTACAACGTGCCTATCCAGAGATTAACATTAAAATTGTGCTTGATATTCATAATTTGTTTCTCAGACAATGTGTATTTTTCTCTACGACTGAGCTCCTGCAACTGCAGCTGGAATCATCCCCAGTTTGGAAGCCAGATGTTCGTTGTCGGGGTCATTTGTTGTTGATTTAGTATTAGCTCTTTTGCGGTAACAAGCAAATCTTCTGATGATTTATTATCTTTGGGGAATTGCAGGAAGTGCAGGTTGCACATTAAGGGAAGGGCATTTTAAGGATGCCAAAGGCAAAAGAAATTTTACATTGTTTTCAGGTTGAAATACCACAAACTGTTATAGTACTTAAAACCTAACCCTTTCTGCTGCTGTATTAATTAAGAAATTGTTAGATTGTGCTCTATGGAGCACATCAATAGTTACTATTGTAGCTTCACACCATCAGCGCTGTGGGTTTCTGCCACCCAATAAGTCTCCATTCTTGCCAGGACTCTATAATGGCTAAGTACTTATGGAGGGTTGTCTTTTTACCTGGTTGCATAATGCAAATTGTGTGAATCATCACATTACTAATCCAAACCATGCAATTCTTTGTGAATTCTTGGTGTCAATAGGTTTTTCGCAGTAAAAAACAAACTGTGCTGGATTACAGTTAAACATTCCCTAATCTGATTTATGAGCCATGTTCGTAAAGCACATGGTGTAACAGTCTGAGAATTTTCTGGCGTTACTGGAGTCCTGTTGTCTGACACTAATGAGCAGAGGAGTAAAAGTGAAGTGGGGGAATGCGATTTAATGGGGGGAGGAATGTAAAAATCATTCTATAAACAGAACATATGAAAGGAACAATGGGATTGATATATTCATGCATTCAAACACAAACATTGCTCATAAGCTTACCTTCTCTGTGGTGAGAATCCATTTACTGTATATAAATGACAAAGTCAAACAGTCACCTTTCAGGTAGAGCAGTGACATTCATCACGAGCAGCAGCTCAAAACTCAATCATTCCCAGCTCAGTGAGTACAGCTGCTCACACACAGGCCTGCTGTCATTATTCTAGAGCGTATAAACACATTGCTAGGGCCATTAAGCACACAGTTCATTTTAAAGGGGTCCGACAGGTGCTGGACAGTAGTGGATAAGCCAACGAATGCCTCGCTTTCTGGAGACTCGCACGTTTAACGTTTACGGTACATTTAGTTACAGTACATCTTGTTAAGTGATTTTTAGCACAACTGGATGTTTTTATTGGATCAGTTCATGTAAAGAACTTCGGTAAAGGGGACCAAGGTAAGCAGCCCTGCAACTGGAAGCAGCAGCCTTAAGGTTTATGGTTTTAACTGTAGCACTTCTTAAATGAATCCTTTTTCAGCTACTGCAAGCCTGCTTCTCTGGGGGAGTTAAACATACCTTACTTACAGTACATCTGTATTTGTATTCATACTGTATATAGAGTATAATATATAATGGAATACCAACAAAGTGAGCACAGTGTCTTAGGTTAATGTTTTTTTAATGAAACAATGAAAGGCAGTGCATGAAATTCATTACACACAAATGCTGCTCAAGATATTTTTACATGATTGCATAATATAAACCTATTTTGTCTCTGAAAAGCATGAAATATCTTAAAGAAATCAAAAAAACTCAAATCAGAGAGGGTCACAATGGCTTTGAACAAGAAAAAAAACACAATTTTCTTTATCATATTGTCTAGACAGGAAAAATGAGTGAGTTTCAAGCAAGGGGTTCCCTGCCTTCTACCGCAAAAGTTGTATGTTTATCTATGTCATACATCTTAGTGCAAAATATTACAAGAATCTGTGGCGTGTTAATGACCGACAATGAGACTTTCTGTGGGAAAATTTGATCAATTGACTCATTTTACCAGTCTGTGCTGTTTTGCCAAGGATTAAGACACATACCACCTCATGTAGAGAGCAAGGGAAATTGAACTTTTGAGAATGTATATATACGTTTTGAGTGCACACTAATATGCTACTGTCATGCATGTAGAATATACTGATACTACAGTCTGCGGAATATTAGGAACACATTGCAGCTTGAAATTAAATATCTTGTTAATGGCACTCTGGTTTTCATTTGTGTGGGTCTGTCTCAAAAGGAAAAAACTATTAACCTGTCAGTGTCTTTTTATTACTTATTCAAAAGTGTATAAACATATAATTATCTGCCTTAGCTGAGGATAGGGCCTGCAACATCGTATTTATCATATACTTATTCATCTCGCACTATGATGTAGGCTGGATGTAATTTTTGGAAAAGTAAGACTTCTTAGAGTTTCGTTGATTTATCTACTTTCATGCTTTTTATATAAAAAAAAGAAAAGAAAAGAAATGTAACTTGTGGTCAACAGCTTTATATATTTTTTCCATAATCATCTATAATGAGTTCCATCCAACTATTTTCCATCTCAGGCAGCACAGGGCACAAGGTTGGTGTATCCGCTGGATGGGGCGTCGGTCTGGAGTACAAAGGCACATATAATCACGCACTACGGACAATTTAGAGTATCCCATTCACCTAACTGCAAAGTGTATTTGGACTCAAGGAAGAAACTAGAGTCCCCAAACGAAACCTGTGCAACACGGTAAAAGCAAACTCCCCACTCAGGGCAGGGAGTAAGATTGAAACCCTCAACCCTGCAAGCACAGCAGAACACCACCAACCAATGAACTTAGTGCCAAACCAGGCCAAATCAGAAGCACCTGGATGTTCACCCTAAGCAAATTTCTGTGTACTTCTCTCAAATTATATTGCATATTTGGTTATACTTTACTTAAGGCCATGTTTTTAGTAACTTATATACACATTCATAATGCATTATAATGCATTCACAAAACATTATACTGTAAACATGGCTATAAATTTTTACAAAAAGAAGCTCTCATTTATAATACACTATAAATACCTTTATAATACAGTATAAAAGCATCCTTAATGCTAATACTGACCTTTATAATGCATTATAAAAGTATCTATAGTGCGTGTAGAAGAAAGCTTCATAAAGCATTCATAATGCATAATAAACATGGATATAATGTTTCATGCCTTTTGATGAATATTTATAACCATGTTTATAGGGTTTCACAAATGCAGTATTATTTGTTATGAACGTGTTTATATAAATTACTAAAAACAAGACCTTAAGTAAAGTGTTACCATATATTTTAACAGTAATGACACATTGAAAAGGTGAAATGCAAAAGTCGATTGAAGCATAATTGTAAAATATACCCCTTAATACAGTTTACCCTTAAATAATAGAGAATTTCAATCTTTCAGTTTCCAGGTAGCTAATCCTTTCGTTAAATAATATAAAGACTGGATCTCTGTTTGGCACTGGTTCAAAATTGAAAATTAAACCTCATATATTACTTTTTCAGAAGTTAAAGGATCAGGATTTACTTTTCCTTACCAAGATGAGACACAAATAGACTCCTTTCATAGTACGTTTGATTCTTTTCGGCATTGTCTTGGGGCCTCTCTCTGCAGGACGAAGTTTCCGTTTACATCAGCTGCTCACTGCCAAATAGCCTTTCTGTGAGCCCATTCATTTCACTGTTATTACCCTGAAATGTATATAATTGCAGGTTTGATTGCCCAGAAGCATTTAGCACAGTTACATTCCTGGTCCAGTGACCTCGTAATAAAGCTCATTACTAAAAATCAATGTGTAAATCTTGGTGACACCACAGCTCAGGCTGAGGCAGAGGTGCCAGGTGCCAGGCCCGGCTCACATAACAAGCTGGGAATCACCATCAACCAGTTACAGGTTTAATGCAGGAGACAATCCGCTGCTTGTTGACTTACATCTTAGGGGAAGTATGTGTCATGTATGGGCTGCAATCAAGACCGAAGCCAATGAGATAAAACACAAATCCAGCTCCGTCTATACAGTCGAGGTTAACTTATCATTCATATCTTTTGGCTGTTTGCCATTTCAGAAAATTTGCACAGAATTTCTATGACCAAAGTCAGGTTGAAAGGTAAAGCCAGAGTGAATGCAAAAGAATGTAAAATGAGAATTTGGTTCTCTGTGAACCATCTAGGTGTTTTTGTGGAGATTAGACATTAGGAGAGACTCTTACAATTAGTCTCAGTTTAGTTATTTCCTGATAATGAAACATGCAAGCAGACAAAGAACGTTTCAAAATGTGATCCGGCTTTGATCCAACATTTATTACAGAGCTTCTGATCAAAATGTCAAATGAGAGAATACAGTTCTGAAATTAAATACTATTTGTATTGTTTAACTAAAAGTGTATAATACAGGCTAAATACTAAAGGCATTTTTTTATTACCGACAGTTTGAAAGACCTCAAACCAGAAAGGTCGGTCATCATTGTACATGGCTGCCATACTGTCCAAGTCAAATCAAGCTTGAATAATAATAAGCTTGTCATTTCCGCCAAGTACAATACACAGTGAAACAATCTGACATTCCTTCTGGATCCACGGTGCAATATTCATGACAAGACAGACCTTGCAGCTCAAGACAATTATTTAGTGTAAAAAGAAGATACTAGTACAATTATCAATAATTTAAGGGGAGGGGAGATAAAGGGAAGACTACTACTTGTATTTTTGATATTGTATTTCCACTTAAGTGATTTGAGGATTTCTGGAATTTTTAAATGTGAATGTGCCAAGTCACAATCCAGAGTTCTTTCTTTACCATTTCTGTCAGTGTTGTAAAGGATCTCGATGAGCCGCAGGCCCCGCCAGCCCAGAAGCCTGTTTCCATGCGACTTTCCAAGCCTGAAAGGATTCGTAATGTGTCCGGCTCCTGGATGAAAGTGTACCTGGCCATGTTACCACCAGGGAGAAAGCGACTGCATGAGTGAAGACAAGGGTTCAATGGTGGATAAGATTCCACGACACAGGTCCCATTGTTTGGTTATATGCTACGTCAGACATGAATTTCCTGTTCTTTCGCATTTTAATTTGCTTAGAGTGATTAGTGCCACTTTGGAGTTGCGTCTTGACGTGTCGCTGTAATCGAATAGCCTTGGGGTCCTTGGCCCCGGTCAGGCCATCTGGGTGCCCGACGGCCTCAGGTTTCCATGATGTATGACGCTGGTAGCTGGACCGGACGGCTACTTCACTGTAATGGGTCTCCGAGGAGCCCAATCACAGATTCCGCTAGTGCAAGATGGCAGGCTAGGTGGGGAAAGCCGGGCGTCCTGGGAAATGTGGCACATGTTAAAAAAAGGGGGGAAACGTTCAGTGAGGCAACACATGTAATTGGGAGTGACAGGAAGGGGGCATAAACACACAGTCGAGAAATCCATACTATTTTTAAAATCAGGACTAATCCGTCAAAGTTCTGGATAATAATGAGTCAACATCTAAAGTGACGGCTGAGCCAGTTTGTGCTGGTTTATATGCATGCCATAAGCAGAAATAGCCGCTAAGTCTCCCACCCTTCAAAACTTCCAGTTCTATTATGTTGTAAAAGGGAGGCTGTGTCTTGTTAAGCACTGAAAGCCACAGGAGGAAAAGAACTCCCTTTTTTCACCAGTCATGATCAGAAAATGGATGTCTAAGCCTGAATATCTTCGTGGAAAGCTAACCGAATTGGATGCGGAGTTCCAAAGCACAAACAAAGTAAGCATTCAGCGAATCGAGCAATCACAGTAGACACGTAGAGTTTAATGGGTGATCAAATACGAATCCAGCACGTCTTAAGTTATAGTCGGGATCTGGAGGATGAACTCTGAAGCCATACAAGGGTCTGGGGTTCTGCTGTTTCAGGCTGGTGTCGGACCAGAGACCTCAAGTAAGAAAAGGCGATTCTTTGGCAATAACAGAAAGACAGAAAAAGCTACACGCCTAGTGAGGTTTCCAAGCGACACAAACAACAATAAATCTACAGATTGTCATACACCTGAAAGAAATTACAATCGGGATCATTGTCACATTAACAGTTTCTGTTGATCTTGATGGTGTATTTCTGCTCAGTAGTAAGAATGAAAACACATTTCTGTTCCAATACATATAGCAGTCAGTCTAAATTTAGTGATTTTACCAGCAGGTATTTACAGTATAGTTGACAAATGTCTGACATGTACTCTTAGTTATAAAGGGAAGAAAGGTTATTTTCAGTAGGGCCATATGTAAACTCAGAGGACTATTTAACCTGCAGGAGAAATGCTTGAGCACAAGCGCCCAAATAGAAAACGATTGAGAATAAAACAACGGAAATTCTCTGAGTATGAAAACAAGTCAAATGAAGCGCTGAAATTTAAGCTTGAAGTCACCAGAAAGTCTAGATGGCCTCAATAGCATTGCAATGCTATGATTAGCTGCACAGCTACAACACTTATCAAAAGCCTCATGCACACCTCCAGCATGTTTATCAGTATATTCAAAATATACCTAGACCTTTGCTGAATGATACCACCTTAGTGCCCAGTCAAAGATACCAGCCTTCATTCTCATCATCTGCCTGCTGTTGTTTCTTTCTTGTCCTATAAATGGAAAACTGTGAAAGAGACCTTAAAATATCTCAACACCCAATAAATGTGTTTTTCCGTCCTCAGAAGTATTACTGTTAAAAAATAAATTTAAAGGAGACGCGCAATGTGCTGAAAGGTATACGGGCACTTTTATGATGTGAATGGTTGTTTTTGTCAGCTTCAAAACACTGAAAGCCGTCTGATACCCTGAGCTTGATATAACCTCATTAGGTTCCACATGTGTGTTGTATTACTGTACCGTAAAAGCAGCTGGATTTGTAAGTAGGGGTTTTGTTAGGCGTTACTGTACCTGGGAAACATCAAGCCTAGAACTGCTGTTTTTCTTGGGTTTGTCTAACACATACACAAAAAAGGACAAACTTACACCTGCGATAACTGGAAGATACAACTTGATATTGATGACAATTAGGTACTTTCTCAAAACATGGCCTACCACAGAGCCATAGTTACATACTCTAGCACATGGTTGCATACTCACATACATTCAGTCTCTGTTGCTAACATTTGTAATGCAAGGGTGAAAATGGTGTAACATTTCAGTTACTACGTTATTACACTCACTTAAATGTTCATTCAATTTTTTCAATTTTAATGAAACTGGGAACTCTTCCATTAATTCCACCTTTTTTTATAACCAAATGTTTTATAACCAACTGTTTCTTCTGAAACTGCACTGAACAATTTCAATGATACAATAAAACATGTGGACTATCCAACACACTGAACCGCTTTTGAGTGATTCAGGATTTGGGCTGATTTAGAGGGCCATTCGCTTTTTTCAATCACCACTTATCTGTTCTGTAAACAACTGAATGCTTGAGTTTTCTTAACATTAAATTCATAGAAGGGTGAAATGGTTAAAATGTCTTTTAATCAGTGACATGCAGGTTTCCATAGAAACCAGGCTGTAAATGGAACAATGTGAGAAAGTTATTCTGGATCATATTCCCTCACTTTTGAAGTACAGTAGGTAGATAGTGTTAAGACCTTGTGAATGAATTAAAAACTACTGCAATTTCATTTGGCTATTTTTAGAAATAGTATTGCTGCGGGGTGGCATGGTGTCTCAGCGAAGGCTGTTGTCTCACACCTTTGAATTCCACGTCTGTGCGGAGTTTGCATGTTCTAATGTCGGGCAGGTTTTCTCCCACAGACCAAAGACACAGTTAGGCACAGCAGACATATAGCTTAAGGAGAACTTTATGAATTGCTCTATTGTACGTGACTGGACATGGGCTATGGTATTACTCGAGTTGTTGAACAGAGACCAAGTCTGATGAGTTTGACTAAGGCAGTTGACAACAAAGCGTCTCCAGTTTTCTCACATCGCCCCCTATTGTTTGTCTGAAGTCACAGCTGGCATAGCGATCAACCAGAACTGTTTGTTTCAGACTGAATGGGGTTTCAGGGCAGGGCAGGGCCAAGATGAAGCTATGTGATTGTATTTATTACTGAATTTACACAATCCTGGTTTTCTTTCCCATACTTTGTGGCACATGAAACTTTACTAAGAATGACAGAAGGAATATGCTGATTTGTCTTTTCTGATTGCTTTTTTAGCTCAAAATGCTGTTTAAAATACCCCAATACATAACCACAAATTCATCCCACACAACAGACGGCATGGTTTATTAATAAATGCAATATGTTAGTCTCTTCTCCTCTCAAGGCATTTTTGAGACAAATTTTACAAGCAGGACAGCATGGTACATAATAAATTAAGATTAGGAACCTGAAAATTATTTTTTTTAAAAAAAGTAAAATAAAAAAAATCACAAAAAAGTCAAATGTTACCTTTTTGGCACGGATATAGACGAACCCTTCCACAGAACCAACAAAATGCAAAATAGTAGCAGTCATAAGGGATTTTCAGTCTATCATATGGCCAAATATTGGCAATGTTCACTTTGAATGCAGACAACTTCTCACATCTAAACATATAATAAGAGTAAAACGGAAATAACTGACAATACTGGAATATGAAATAAGGAAGAAAAATATCTAAAATATATCCAGAAATATTCAGTTTCCTTGGTTTGCAATCATTCCAAGTATATATATTAATGCTCATTTATATACATACAGGTGAAACAGCAAATAACCCATAAAAAAGCAAGTTAAATTTACAGTCTTTCACTGATACTACTTTATTTATTCTTAAGGGAGTGCAGTAAGTGGGTGTGGCTGGTTAGGGGAGTCACTAACCATGTCTTACAATTTCACTGTCACTGTGTTTGAAGGCTGCTTCTCTAAGAACTGTGTACCATGTCTAGAAAATGCTCAACTTCACTGTATCTGGAATAGCAATTTTCATGTAATATAACAAATTCTATATCCTATTTACACATAATTAAAGCACCTTTAATTAACGTTCATGAAGTTCAGTAAAACTGTAAGGCATTTCCACTTAAACAAACAAATCATCCCAATCAGCCTCCCCCCCCTCCCAAAAAAAAATGTTAATTTCATAACTATTCAAACATTTGGAAGTAACAGAATCACAACACCACAACGACAGACATCTTTTGTCTGGATATGTGAAAAGGGAAACATATTTGTTTGCCTGTGGTATTCTGTAAATGAATAGACTTTTGTTAAAATATTTATATTCAGTCGTAAGAATGATTTAAATATTTGGATATGGCAGTATACAGATTTTTCAGGTTTAAAGAAGAGTTCCATTCAGTCAATTTGTCCAGTTAAATTTGTGTGGTTTACTTTATACACATTTTTTTTTTTTTTACTTCCAGCCTATTATCGTCCCCAGAAAGTAAAAATATCACTAATAATCAAGAAGAAGTTGGATGGATTTTATTGTTTGAATTCAGATCTTTGGGTTACAAACTGAATCTATAAGCTCAATGCTCTCTGTTGCCAGGAACATGCCTAGAGAACTCCAGAGTTCAATGAAATACTATGACAATGTAATAAGAACGCAAAAACTCATCCACTGTAAGCTGTTATGCCTACTGCCTGCTCCAAGTGAATTGATCTTGCTCAAAGGATATTTCTGCAAAAGTGTGAAAATCTTGAGGTTCCCCACAATGGCCACCTTGTTCATTCTTCTATGGACGACTGATTCTGTGCATTAGATAGGCCTGTAAATCCATTCTTGTAGCACTTAAAGAAGAAAACACTAACTTCCTGATGCCATCCAGGCTGCTCATGGGCTGGCTGTCCTCAGCCCCTGTTTCTCCATGATCTTCCATAACTTGCGCAGGTTGGACTGGGTGATGGCGTCGTCCGGCTTGAACTGCAGAGCTCTCAGGTAATTGGACTCGGCCTCCTGGAGCTTCCCGTTCAGGTGCAGGATGGCCCCTAGGTTCATCAAGGCGGCCGGGTACTGAAATCACAAAAAGAGCCAATGGACACTAAGCATACTTCTACAGGTGACAAAAAGTGCTTTCCTCGTGGAAAAATGTTTCAGCCTTTTTAAAATGCCACACTGGTAGCTTCACACTGACCATTCACATCCAAAAATCCACAAGAGGCCAAGAAACCTTCAGAGGGAGATCGGGGAGATCTCAGCTACTATTTACCTTATTGAAAGCAAGGCAGTTTTTTATCATTTATGAATATTTTTCATGTTTTAAAAGTGTGTAATTCATGTAAAAATTTCATGTGAAAATGCATCATTTTCTTAAGTATAAAATATAATATTGACTGCTGAAATCAATAGATAACGTTGAAGTTGCTACAACTAGGCTGTCAAAGTTTTATTTGTCTGTGGGGACCTTCCAATGAACACCAAGACTTTTCTTCCTTAAGAAAATGATTTTTAGTATCGTGTACTAGTATAGATGCTGAACACAATAAATACGTTAAACAAACAATTACTAAAGATGAACAAGTAGGTAATAAGTAATAAGTTAGGTGAAATATGTAATGTATTGCATTTGTTGGAACTATGGCACAGTAGAAAATAGCTTGATGTAATGAAATGAAAAAGGGTTTGTGTATATATACATTACAACGTATGCTTTCAATAAGGCCTGCAATGCAACATAGTACATACAAGTACTTGTAATGCATGTTTTAATAGCTATAAGCTAGTGTAATATCATTTCGAAAGATCCAGTATCTGTTGTGTAACACTGCTCTAATACAGGAATGGACTGCTGTGAAGCCGCTTTTGTATGAGATCTGAATTCAGTTGCTGCTCTGGACTCTGCAGATGCCTTCGGATTGCTTGAAGGGAGACACACCCTTTAATGAGTTTTCCGACCAAGGATGAAAGACAATGAACATTTTCCAAGCCAAATATTAGCAGGTCAGTGAGTGGAATCCAAACAAATGTAATGGATTATATCTGAAACTACCAAAACTCAGGTTTATGTCAATTTTTGGAATAAGGAATGTGTGAAAATTCAACAGCAAAGACATTTTCAACACAGGGATTTTATAGGATGTAGGGTGTGAATTGCCACCCACATTGTTTGAACACATGGGAGAACATAAAAATGCACATTTTGCTGTCTAACTTAAATAAGCGAACAGAAACTTCCAAAAATGGAGGCATTACATCTCAAACATACAGTACAGAACGAAATCACTTACTACAGTTTCAGTTATTTATACACGAGCAGAGGGGGTAGTTCCTCAAAACATCCATGTGCTCTCATGTTTTACAGAATTCTATAAAAATGTTGGAAATTTTAAATGAAAGCACACTGAGACTACCAATACTTACGGGCTAAGGAACTAACTCCACAGTATTGTGAAACCAACAGAATTAATCAAATTCACAAGTAACTATGGATACTCTATCCTTACCATCCCTTGGCTGCATGTACAAGATGCCTCCTAATCACAGCTCCTGTGACTATACCAGCTGTCACACTGCCAGGATTTTCACACTTGATTAGGACATTCCTCATTTTTTGTTTAGCGTTTGTGAAGGGAAGATGACTGATGCTGTCTGCTTAAGGACCTCAGTGGGAGAAATATGCAAGACCTCATCGCATTCCACATTCAGAAGAGCCTTAATAAATAAATCATAGCACTTCTAGAATAGAATCCCTGTGTCCCCTGGTGAACCCTAGCCATACTTTATCATTCACAAGAAGGCACATTCGTCTTGTTGACCACTATGAAAATCAGCGCAACATCATTCCTGGCATATGTTGAGGTCAGTGTGCTAAAATCTTGTTTTCCCTGAAACTATTTGTAACACCAAGAAATTCACTGTTTAGCCTTCCGTTATTGTTCCACATGTGTGACCTTAAATGAACAGTTTTCAGTCTTGACTTTTCTTAAGCAAAGCGCAAAAGAAAGTGAAAGGGAAACAAAATTGTAGTAAGCAGTAGTTTGAAGAGTTGAGCTGCTTCGAAGAATGAATGAAACTGTTTCTCACAGCTCTTGTGGCTGATGAGTCATGGTCATGGTCTCAAAGAAATTATCCAAAAAACAAAACCTTCTCTGCCCAGAGCCAATAGCTTCAGTTGATGCAATAAGCTGTAAAATCTAACACAAAGATATGCATATGCAGTTTGTACCTGAATTTGGACAGGATATGCCTCTGTAGGTCCCCATGCATTCAATGAAATATACACGAGTATAAAGACACCCCACAAACTATGGCTTCCACCCAGGTTCCAACTCTATTTTCTGTTTGATGATCAACAAGCAGATGGTCAAGGGCATCAGGAAGGAACAGCAGAGGAAGTACACACCCCTCAAGATTTTTGGAACTCTGGTGGAGAGGTCGGTAGCTACAGGTACCTTGGAGTACACATCTCTGAGAACCTGACATGGACAACCTACACATCCACCGTAGTGCAGAAAGCTGGGCAGCGACTGTATCACCGGAGGCACCTGAGAAGCTTTAAGCTACAGAAGACCCACAGCACTACTGTGGGATCTGTGCTTTCTGGGAACATTACTGCAGCTCCGGGGACCACAGGGGTGACACAGTGTGCTGAGCGAATATCCAGGTCGAAACTGCACCACCCTGGAGAACATCTACATCCAGGGATGTAGGTCCAGGGCATCAAGCATTACCAAAGACACTCAGCTGCTGCAGTGGCTGTGCTCAGGTAGGAGCCTGCAGAGCCTTATGGCCGGGACTGAGAGGCTGAGGAGAAGCTTCTACTCCCAGGCCATTAGGATCATCAACACCACCAATTAAAATAAGCCAATGGGGCCAATCTGCATATTAAATATTTTCATATTTTTATATACTTTATATATTTATATATTTTTAGTACTTGTTTTGTTAACTTGCTTTTTTACTTTGTTTTCCTTCTACCTTGTGTGCTGCACAGTCTGTAGTCGTGGCAATTTCATTTCACTGCTGGTGTATCACTGCATTCATGCATGTGAGAAAAACTAGTCGTGAATCTCTTGAATTCAACCACTGGTTCCAAGGAATTGTTGAGTAGCACAGCTTCCACTGTGAATCATATGGTCGTCATCAGGGTGGGTATGGTAAACCCAGGGTTTTGTTTGTTTGTTTTTTTAAATCTCTTTCAGTTTTGTCAGCACGTGGGTATGTTTTTCGCTGTGATTTAACTCAAGCCGCCAGTTTGAAGTGGTAAAGTGAAACCAGATGGTGGCAGCAGAGTGTATGGGAGAGCGACCTTTGACCCAGACAAAGCCACAACATCTGTCACGACAAATGCAACTCATGCCATTGAGCACCTCTGCCGTCCGCATTCTAAACAAGATGACTTCTACGGAAGAAGACAGGTTATGGGGGGGGGGGGGGGGTGGTGGTGTGATGATGTTTCAATGCTTTCAATGCTTCTCAGATGGCGTTTTAAAGACCTTCACCACCCCCCACCTCCAGTCCAGTTTCCTCTGACATTCCATGATGGAAATACCACCAGATGTGGAGTGAATCAGACCATTTCTGTTGTAAAGGTTGATACCCGTCAGAAATAAAAATGGATTAACACCTGAATAAGTTTTTTTCAAACATTGGACTACAGTATATGAATTTATGGTATATTACAATTTCACTATTTCATCCATCTATCTATCTATCTATCTATCTATCTATTGTCATCATCATCATCATTTTTAATGTGTGGTTGAAATGCATCAATGAAAATCACTCTCTCCGCTTTTCTCCACTTTTGAACAATTGCTCTTAAATAAATATTTTTTAATCCACTGTAAATAAGGAAAAAAACAGCAGCTTTAACTAAAGCCAAAGAATTGGAGCCCAACATGTCTCCTGCAGAAGGAGCTTGAGGGAGAAGCAGCTAAAAGGACATTTTCATATGCCTATACAAACACCAGCACACAAACAAACAAACTTCAGCCGAATCCAGCCGTACAGGAAACGATGTTCACAGAGGAAAAACTGCCAGCAGATGGTTGATAGAGTAAATACTGTGTGTGGGTATGCTGCCAAGTAATCCACCATACGCAAGTGGAACTGCACCAAATCGCTGGACTCTTGGATCGAGCACTTAGTCAAATATTTCAGCCGAAAACCACTCTGCTGCAATGAAAATATCACAAATGGTATGAAAATGATTCAGTATGTTATTAATCTTCCACAAATAAAGTTCGCTTACAAGAAGCATTCCCCTAAGATATGTTGTCATTATTTATCCCAACCATTACACTTTTACAAGCTAATGCAATAAGTGCAAACACAAATTTGTCATTGTAACAAGATATGTAATGAAATTTATACAGCAATATCATCATGTATAACGCTGAAATGATTTACATTGTTAACAGGAAGCATGGAAGCTGAAACGTCTTCTGATATCCATCATTTGTGGCCAAAAAATGAAAAATAATTTGTTAATTAAAAACAAGACAAACTGCAGAGAATAAATATCTTTCAGAGGTTAATGATTAAAGCAAAACGTTATGATTAAAAGTCATCTCAGTTTATGTAAAACGCACAAGGCATCATAAGACTGATGACATCAAGATTTATTCTAAATGGACCTCTACTTCTATATGATAAACCAAGTGGTTAACTATATAAGCATAACAAACATCAAACTGAAGCATTAATTAACAGATAGCATATTGGGTTATTTTTCATCCTTGGATGACCCACCAGAGGGGGCTATTGAAACCACAAACATTCCAAACTGCCAATATTTACTGTTTGCAAAATAAATGTCAAGTGAATCTCATTGTGAAATTCACAATAATTTTTTTTACATCAAAAGTTTACATCAAATAAATATTAAATAAATAGAAATCAATGTAAAGTTTAAGTTACTATATCGGCTGTTAAAATTACAAAATTTAAAAGTTGCTACAGATACTACAATATAACATAAAATTTCTATTGATTTGAATTGGATTTCATTTGTTCATGATCAAATAACCAGACGCATGCCCAAATAAATATCAAGCTAAGATTAGTAATTTATGTTGTGCATATTATTTTTGTATGTCATGTGTCAATGTCTTTCTTTGTAGGGAAGATGCTTCTGACAAAATGAAAAGCTCTCTTCCCAAAGGAAAACAGTGAGCATCACATGGACGGTGGAGCGAAAACATTTACCCAGAACGGCGTGGGATAATCACTAAACACTCGTGGCATCAACCATGACATGTACGCTCTATGCTCCAGACTAGCAACAATAAATACAGCAGGAACAACAATAAATACTAAGAAACAACAACAAATAGCACTTCTGTAGAAAAATTCTTAATATACACACATATAAAACATTCTCCACATAAACACATACAAATCACCAAGGTGGAATATATATATAAAAAGAGGAAAATATTGTGTGTATGTGTGTGCGTGTGTGTGTGAGAGAGAGAGAGACAGACAGAGAGAGAGAGAGATAGACTGAATATAATTAGAGGATTAGAGGTTTGTTGTTACCAGGTAACTTACAATATTCAAATCAATGAATACTTACATTTGGTCTCAGGCTTGCTGCAAGACCATAATATTTCTCTGCTGCTTGATTGAGACTTGCTTGCCTGCAATGCAAAAAAAATAATATTACCACTACAATACAAGGGCTCCAGAGCAAATGTTTCTGTTAAAGCAGAGTAAAATCTACAAGGATCTGGAACATGGAAGATAATAGTCCTAGGCCTGGTACAAACCCATACAGGGTACAGAAAATGCATAACTATACAGTACATGAAGCTGGGTAAACTGGAAGAGCCTTCCACAGAGAAAATGATGATTATTTTCACATCTGTCAAAACAGGGCTGCTGCTCCGTTCTCCAAAAATCAGAGGAAACCAAACTGAAGGCCTCATGACTGTTAACAGGGACTGATTGAATTGTGCAAGGAACAATTAAACAGATAGTGGACTCTTTTAGAATAAGTGTGTATAGAGCATACATTATGGAATGATCATAATGATGAAATATTTGGAAAAGGAGAGTGTTTATCCTTTTTACCAGCTAAACTTTACATGCCTGACACTTATTTCACTGATAGATATTTAAATATACATAAGGATTTAACAGTTAAACGTCTCATTTGCTTGATCGCAGAAATTTGCAGTGAAATTGATCTTGAAGCAATCAAGGACTTTCTTTTAGAAACTCTCCACTTTATTTGTTTAATCTTGCTTCAAATAAGATCTTAGCTTCATTGCAAAGTTCACTTATGCAAATGCATGTAATATGTCAATGAATGATTTACCAGTATGTCATGTTTTATAGCACCGTGTTACATCGTTCTGTTTGTCTTACTTGATATTTGTTATGTATTTCTGGGAAGTGGTTATGCCTATCTCATTTTAAATTAACTTCAATGTAAAAGAAAATGTAAAAAGATATATTTGATTATTTACATATCCAACCCATGGTTATCAGGATAAACAGCCAGTACAGAAAGAGAAATTTGAGCAGGCACTGGTCCTGGCATGCTAAAAATGTCGAGGGATACGTCAAAAATAACATGCCTTTGTTAAAAGGGCTTGCTAGGTAATTATTTAGATAAGTGAAACAATATGCCAGGCTTAATTCCATCAATCACCTGAAAACTTGGTGTACAAGGTGGTAGAGCACGAAAGTAATGCATCTTCCCGAAGGTCCCTTGGGTTAGGCATCAATTGTATAACTCAAAAATTGTGTGCAATACTACAAACATTTGCTTTGCATATATAATACTCAAGCAGCCAAAGAAAATTTTGTTTAAATGATCTTCATGTTGATGAAATATTATATTATGGCTGTCAAAGTGAATTAGCTTAGCCAATGCAAAATCCTCTCCTATCTCCCCAGTATTTGAACTAAGTATTCAATATGCCGTGTATTTGTGGAATTACCCACTAGCATACCAGGTTTGGCCAATCAATACCTCATCAAATTATTTAAGTAAATTAAAGTGAACTAAGTGAGCTGGTGGTGAAATTTAACAAATACATTCATAAAAGACTTTCATAATTTCTTATTCAGTTATTACTGGCATATATTCTAATGTTAAATTGTTTTTTTCTGAGCAAACATACACTTACTACCCAGATCAATAACTATAATAAATTTTCTTTTTCTAAGCTTTTTGCACAGTACTGTACATCCAATTCACTCTGACTGCTAAATTTACAGCAGACTTGTCCTTTGCATAAAATGAATACCCTTCCAAAGTCTTAACACAAATACATATTTTTTAGCAACCATGCAAGCAGTTGCTTCTCTTATAGAAAAACTGGGCCAAAACAATGCATTGTCACTGGGTTTTGTTTTTGTTTATCTCAAATAGCAAAACAAGACTGAAACCTGAGTTCTCAGAAAATTGTAGAGATGAAAAGAATTATTATATAGAATATAAATCAAAGATGAGTCTGCACGCACAGAAATGTCAGTCTCTTCAGAATGACACAACGAAACATCAAAATACATTTTCCATTATCTTCATTATGCAGAATATAGACGTGCATCCTAATTGTTTACAAAGGAAATGAGGCACCATTGGAACTACTGGAAGATAAAAGAAAAATAACATTGTTTGTAGTTGAAAGTGACCAGATTTCATCATATTTGCAGAGGGACAAAATTACTCATAAATTTGACAAAATCATTTAATCTGTGGAATATATAGTTGTATAATAAGTTGTATGTCTCACGCAATGCTGTAAGACACATGTGCGACTATTACAGACAACCCATAGACTGTGTTCTCTACTCGATTAATCAGACTTCGGCATTTCTGTAATTTTTATAAAAATGAATGTGTGCAAATTTAATTTTCCGGAACATCCACAAACTCCCATAAGTAATCCGGGGTCACACTTCAGCAAGTATATGACAAGGAAGCAAGCCTTTCAGAGGCACCTGCCACAAGACAAGGGGGTTACATCTGAAGTTCTCCCTCATCTCTCTAATCACAGCCCACAGATACAGTATGGTGGGGGGGCGGGGGTTTGCTTGACATCTCCATCCAAGAAAAACACATAAATGGGACAAATGGGACCTCATGAAAATATGGAAAACAGAATACAACGTTAATAAAAAGCCCTGCATCTGATCTAGTAAAACATTCTATGGTTGGATACTTTGGCCCAGGACCTGACAAGAAAAAAGTCATCCATTGGACAGAATGCATCGCATCTTCTAGCTCTGAGAAGGAAGGAGGTACTGAGGGTACTTGTTCTAAAAGTTACAGTGAAGTAAGATCATATAGGTGTTTGAAGGAAATTTGAAGTATTTGCTTAATAGTGCTTAAAAGTTGTTTCACATCAACTGACTAAAATAAAATAATAAAAAATGAGCTTATGCATCTTTCCATAGGCTAAAATCGACCCAATATTGTGTTCTGTGTATCGACTATAGAAAACCAGTACACATTGTGTTTTCTTATGGAAAAGACCGTATAATTGTTTTTTTTTTCTCATATTAAAGTCTGGCCAGAATAAACTGCTAATGTTCTTAAAAGCTAAAAGTTTCAGGAGTGGTGGTGAAATCATAGCTCAAATGTTCTGAAGGTGACCTGAGTGCTCATGGGAGTTTTACTTACACAAAAATGTTCTAAGAGCAGACCGAAAAATGACTGGTTCAGAGAGATAACCAATCAGATTGTAGAGGAGGTGGATCCAAGCAACTAGAGGGGGTAGGACCAATACATCTGATTTTTACTTTGTGTAAGTAAAACTCCCACAAGTGACCTGGATGCTATTATTCAGATGCAGGCATGCTGGGACATACCTGCTGCACAACAGCAATATTACAGAGAGCCAGGTAACTGTACTCTATTTTGGATGAATAACTGAAGCACTTTCCATCCATTTCACACCTAAAGGCTGAGAATCAGCTGCCTTTTTGTTTCCGCCTGCTGCTGCATGTGCGTGTGCTGCTCCGAACAGGATCCCTGCCTCAGTAACGCCCCCCCACCTGAGCACGTGGGCTGCATTGAAGACCACGTCAAATTCAGCGCCATCCAGCTGGGCAGCCTTCTCCGCCACCTCTGCGGCCTCCGACAGACGGGACTCGTCCAGCAGGAACTGGCCTGCGGGTCACAAGGGAGGGACCTTTTTTTAATCTATGTTTAACGAAACATTAAACATTCAGGAATGACTGTGGTTGGGAAACTCCAGGATACAATTTGTCTGAAAAACATTTAAGCTGAAACTGTAACTCGCTCACATGCTGGGCATGTCAGCATCTTCTGGTGGATACATTTACTTTATGCATGGTCTTCTCCTTCGCAGTATGGGCAGCACAGTATGAACGTGAAACTTATAAGAAAAAAACATTCCCAGTTGCCTTTGGTGAATTCAGCTAGTATGCTTGACGTTAAAGTTCTGGGTAAAACCAGGAATGCTTCTGAAAACAGTTCAGGATAAAATCAGAATTTTGATATTTTAGGGAAGTCAGTAGCACTGTGGTTAGACAGCTGGACTACCAAGCATATGGCTGTGGTCCAGATCTCAGGAACAGTATCTATTTTTACACCAGTAAGATCTAGCTTCAATAAAGAAAAATGTAGCACAGTGTAGCAATTCTAAAATTGGCTCAATAAATAAACACCCAGCCATACTATATCTACATATAAGTTGCCTTTTATGAAAAGTAATAAGCCCTATTATTTTAATTAGTGTACCTTGTGGAATAACCTCAAACATAAATTCAGAAGATTTTTTTCAGAATTATATACAGAAATAAGCTATTTATGAGAAAGCATTTTATTCAACAATATTTTATCCCATGAGCTTATCCATATATTGTACTTGTTATCAAGACAGCAAATGTTAAAAGACAATGTATTATAGTGACATACTGTAGTATACCCTGCATAATCCTAATTTTAAAATCCAAGTAAAATCCTACATCTGCAAAGAAGTAATTTCGAACTTTAATACACCAAGCTTTGAAAATTTAATGTTACTTAAAAATAAAACAAAACAAGAATGCATGGTGTGGTAAGCAAGTCTGCTGCTTTCTAAATTATTATTTTTATTATTATGTTGAATAAGTGTTGATATGAGCCTTTGTCAGCAAGGTCTTTGTCAATTTCAGTTTTCATCATGCAAATGAATATTGCTATTGTGAGCAGCGGCAGTGTGACAGTCGACACGTTCCTTCCATTTATAACGTGTTATCATGAGCTAAGGAGAACAATTCCAGGAAAAAGGCCAGCCCTCGTTGACCTGTGACTTCAGACCATGTACTTCTACTCCAGCGGCATTAGGGGAAAGGTTGGCCAGCACTGCTGGACTGACAAGCAGGTGACAAGTCAAAATAACCGGGGAAGAAACAACGTGAGACTGTCTTTAAAGGGAGGTGAACAGATCTAAGAACATCATCCCCCTGGCCAGCACCCAAACCTGAGGAACTGGCCCAGAAAAATGGGAGCCGTAAATAGCAGAAAAAGGATGGCCATCCATTGTCCAGCACTTTCTGCTGTCTGCACGAGGTCATCACTATTAAAACTCACCAACATTTATAGTAGTATTAGGAGTGGCACTGAAAATCTGTGTATTAAGTTCTAACAGTATGTATATATATGTATTAGATATTCAAAAAGTATCATGATAAATTTGAGCTTTTCTCTGCAGTGTTGCAGTGAGGTAAAACTGAGGAGGTTTTACTTTCGGAAAGCACTTACCATAATGCATGTAGCAGTTTCCCTTAGTGGGATCTAATTCGATTGCCTTCAGAAAGTATCGCTCTGCTTCGGTTTTCTGCCCCTATTACAAGAATGAAGAGCTTTCAAAATTGCATTTGTCAGACAGATTCCACTGCATACTTACTCACTAATACATATGCAGAATAAATCTATATTCAATACCATATTTTTATGCCGTAGATGTATTGAAATGTTAAAATAGCTCCAGATTTTCTTAAAATTTATAGACATGTCAACATTATTTCAGTCAGAAAATGCCACAATGAACAGGTGTTATTGTATCAATTTACTGAAAAGGTAAATGAAGACAGTTGTGAGATTTCTATCCCATCTTCGATCATTTGCACTCCACTTCAGGACAGAAGGAAGGACTTAGGGAGAGACTTGAGAGGAATTTTGATATGTCAAAGTGTGATTCTTCTGTGCTCCGCAGGGCTGGTTGTGTTCATGCCAGTGTTGTTCTTAAATATGCACAGCTTAAAATACGTCAAATATCTGGTGTTATTGGTCCACCTTTAATGGTGACAGCATTAGACTGATAAAGCAGTGGGGAGACAAGGGCGGGAGAAGGATTTAAATAAACACAAAGTAAAACGCATTCTGAAATTTCAAGGCCAGAGGATAGTAAAATTATAAGCTCCCAGCTAGACAACACCCTTTGCAATTTTGCTAGCAAAACAACCAAGAACTGACACTAGTCATCTTAGATTTTCACGATGCTTCGAGTGCCGTGTTCTCCAATGCTAAGAAAACAAGTTTATTTTTCTTTGATATGTTGTTTTTCCCAGCAAAGAGGCATTACGCACTAAGCTAACTCTGCAAAGAAAACACATTTTGGACCTGAAGTGAATCAACTTACATTAATAACTGTCTTCCTTTTCGCATATGACATTGTGGGTGAGTTAGCTTGGGTAATATGATACGCCTCCCTTTCTCAGAACAATGCCTCGTTTCATATGAACCTACCTATTCTGAAAAAAACACATTGTTTCTTCTAACAGGTTGATTTACTCTGAAGTTTTAATGTGGTAGATAGAGGTGGATGATAACTGTCATATTTTGATAACAAGCAGACTTCAAGAGAGCTTCCATCGATGTTATGTAACAGAACATCATTTTTACAGCAGAAGCAGCAAGGTTCTGGGTGGAAATGAAAAGGGATAGGAAGAGAAAACTTTCCTTTATATTTTCGCGTTTCTGTAGTGCAGTTTCAAGGGCCATTCCTAAGTTTTTCATGTCATTATCTTCCAAAACGACTTTCCTTACTTTTGACTACATGCAGCATGTTCCACCTCAGGTCTGGCTGGTTAGAGAGCTATCAATGTTTACAAGACGCCCTCTAGGAGCTGTTGACCTGGTAAAATGCCCAGCCTGTACCCTTTACATTCATACTGTTAAACTGAGCAGCCTTCAAATTTCTCTAAACCATTCATCTTCCAAATACTCACCCTGCTTGTGGTCTCCTGAAGCCAGCTTCTAAACCAATGTCACTAATGCTAAACAACATAAACAAACAAGCTGACTCAGTAAGTAACTACAATGCCTCCAGGGTGAATTGAATTTATATATAAATAAGCAAAACCCAATGAAACTACACTAAAAATGACATCTCTGCAACCCTATCTAGGAAAAATGGTTGGAAAATGGATCGACATATGAAAATTAAGTTTAAGCAATAAAACAATAAAATACAATACAAAGAAAAACACATTTGAAAAACAAACTAGCCATGTTTGCTCTGGAGTGGATGTTTGCAGTCAATAACACTGACTGATACTCAGTGAGGCCTCTTTGCATTGTATGTGACACTGGGGGGCTATCCTTTTTCCTATATGTATTTTTACGTTTTTTATGCTGGCGGCCCTGAATAGGACAAGCGACGTACAGAAAATGAATGGATGGATGGAAAAACAAAATAAAAGGTTTAAAATTCTTCAGGGATCCTTAGAACCAATGTTCCTGTCACCACAAGTGGGCTCTCAGTGTAAATTACAGACTGATATTTACAATTGGGGGCAGAGCTTGGCTCACCATGAGCGCCAGGAGCTTGCCATAGGTCAGGTGGGCGGGGACATGGTCAGGCTTGGCCCTCAGGGACTCCTTGTACCAGTACTCAGCCTCATTCAGCTGGTTGAGCCGCATGTAAACCTCTCCTGCAAGTCGGGCAAAGGTGAGGTCAGAGGTTACGGCATCACAGAGGCGGCCATTTTTTCTGCTGGCGGACTCAATGACACAGGAGGGGTCTGTCAAGAAAAACAACTGAGCCATGAGTCAGACCAGCTGTGAAATCGGATACAAGCCATCACGAGCTGAAGCTTTCGCCAAAGTGCCTCAACCGGTTAACGTTCACTTTTTTAACGAGTGGAACCCCCCCCACCCCCCCCGCGAATAATTAAATCCACGAGAAGCAATGAAATCCATCGTAAATGCGGTAGAAAAGAAATGACACGCTGTATGTGCTGCAGGAAGATCCATGCAAAGCAAATAGCTATAAACACATCCATCTTCAACGGGATTTACAGTGAATCAAGAAAATGTTGCATTAAGCAGCTCATGCGTAAGATAGTAAATGACACCAAAAACAGTAAGACGCATATAAAAATGTCCACTAATCACTGGAGGGTTTTAATATATCGTTCTTGGGAAGATGAATGTCTCCAGCACTTGTGCTTAAAGGACTTACTCCCTTCTGGCTACAGTTTAGCTGGGATAAGTTACAATATGTGGCTGATCCATGTACTTCAAGTCAACAAGCGTCGATGACATGGTATTGATGACTTGTTGACGGTATTGACAGAATACCGGTATTTTCAGAAACCTTCACCTTCCTTGAGTTTGTCCCAGCTCACAGAACAAACTCGTCTGGGGCTTTCCATCATTATGCCAAGAATTTGACTACAGTATATATAGCAAAATACACAAAAACATTGTTTTATATTTAACATCCTATTACAAATCAGAGTTATTGTTAATGATGAACTACAGTTATACTTAAAGAGGGCCTATTATGCTAATTTTCCCGATCTACTAATTTTTGGGTCTACTAGAAATGATTTTTCATGCTTCAATATTCCAAAACCAAATTATTTTTTTCATAACATACATCTCTATTCACTCTACTTATAACTTTGTCTGAAATGCTCTGTTACAACTTCAAGCCCCACCCACGATGAGCCCAGTGTGCTCTGATTGGTCGGCTAGCCTGATTGGTTAGCTTGCCCTACAGGTTCCGCCCATCTTGCAGTCTGCTTGCAGGTAGGCGGCCAATAAAGCTTGAGGTACGAAGTGACCTCATCATGTCATGGAAGTAAGGGCTGGAATTCCAATGAGGCATTTCAGGAAGATTAGAGAAGAAAAGATTCTGTAGTGAGAGGTACGCCCTTTGGTGTGTACATAAAGCAATATAACACACTAAAGGAAAGGGAAAAAACAAAAAAGCACAATAGGGTCCCTTTACACTAAGTATGGATCAACCTACATCAAACTTAGGAAATAGTTGTGTTGGAATAACTTCATAAACTATCACAAGAATATAACAAGGATTATTGCTGTCCCTCGTTCTCAACAAAACTGGTTGTCAGCTTGAAATGGTTAGTAGTCAAAACCGTTAACCAGTCTACAATTACAATCGCATACTGTATGCCTCTATTTGGACTGACATTGTAAACAGGCCCCCCCCCCCACTGAACAGTAAGAACAATACACGTTAAACACTTCCTCTTTGTTAGAACCAGCATTCTCTACACAGAAGACCCCAAAGTTGGCCAAGGTACCCCACTTTTTATTTTGTGTTATGGATGAAATTATTGACTTCATAGCTTCAGCCCTGCATATGTAATATATTTAGTTAAATGAATTAATAGTGCATATTTTAAGTAGTGTCGAGTCTAAAAGCCAGATCAAGCATCCAGTGGTGGAGCTGAAGAAAAATTAGCGAACGCTTGTATACGCTGTTGTTAAAATACTGCATATACAGAATGGCATATGGTAAGAGACCTCAAGGTCTCAAAAAACTGTCATTTTTAAAAATGAAGCCAGTTTGAGACTGATATTTAACATAATACTCAATTATAAGTAGGGAAGGTTGTCACTGGTTGCAATATAAATATTCAAATTATGCATGATAACACAATAGAGATTCTGTACTAATTGTTTTGTATCAGCAACTAGTGATTTGTCCTTTTACTTTTGTATGTAATTCATTAAAAGGCCAACATCAGCATAGCGACAGAGCATGTGACATTTCGGCATCTTACAATGCTGAGCTGATCTTCACCACATATATCACACTTACCCATCATATTGTAGAGGCTCTGAGGGGCAAACTGCCTGGGCATTTTCTGGATCGCCTCCTTATATACAGACAGGGCTTCCTAGGAACAAAAGGGAGGAAGCCCATCATAAAGGAGTAAGTCTCACATGAGAGGGGAGGGGCTGCTATAAGGTAGCTCATCAGACTTCTGAATCTGCATCGCAGCCGACCGTAAGTGAAATTTCATTCTGTAGGTGTTTCCTGGCAGTGCTCTGCTAATGCATTAACCGACTGCTGAATTGTAGTTATTTTAATGTTTCGCCAGACCACACTAACCAGGCAAATTACGTTAAATTACCTTCAATTTAGACATTCGTGTAAATGTCAGTTCTAAGCCTAACTTACAGGGTGGCGCTTACTTCAGATTGAACTTTCTGAGAGTGAAGGACAAATTGAGGCCTAATTATGGGCCCCGTCTGGAGTGCCACAGTACATCTGGTCCTGTCAGAGCGATACGGCACGTTACTTAAACTTGCTGCTCCCGCTCCTGACTCCTAAACGTGTCATTGGCTGACGCCTGGCGAGGCGGCACTCCGCTAGCTCCCCGTCCCTCCGCCCCCATTCTAGTCATGCTCCTCCGGCTCCTTCTGCCCACCTCCTGGAGGCCCTGCTCATGAAGAAGCTTGCCCAAGTTGTACAGGCAGCTGGTCACCGAGCTCCGGTGGGCATGAGGGTCCTTCAGGTTCTCGTCGGGAATGTCGGCACAGGTCAGGAACGTCCTCTTGGCCTCATCCATGCGACCTTGGTCCATCAAGATGATCCCCATGTTCAAGTAGGCAGCTTGATGCACAAAAAGACACCATGTACCGTATATTGATAATAATTATGGGCTGCCTCTTTTCATCCATGGAGTGGCAGCGCTTATTCAAACCAAATTACCAGGGAACGCGCAGGCACTGGGTTTCAAGAGCTCCCATAGCTGAAGCCTTTCACATAGGCTGTCGCAATAAACCATTAACAATACAGATCTGTTGTTAATTTACTCTTAACCGATTCAAAAAGTCACTCTGCCATTATTCTATTAAAATTGATTTTGGTGTTCGAAGAAATTGCATTACTGAACAAGACCTAACCCATGAGCAGAATGTGGGATCTTTGTTACTCAATCAGATGGAATGAAAGTACTCTTCGAGTAAATTAGAGTAGTCTGGGAAAATAAAAGATTATTTCTAATTTGTCTTCTTTCTGGATCTACGATGTACAACAACAGCAGACAAGCCAATTTACAATGTGCCCAGAGAGGAAAAAAAGCATTTCTTTGCACAAAAAGTCTTGCTGCAATTTTATTAAACTGGCTACTGAGGAGTTGAGCTGAGAACACACAGGGACTTCAGGTCGGGGTAAAGAGCACACAATTGCTGCAGTCTCCTGACTCAATAAATGAGGCTTCTGCCTCATGCGTGTGAAGTATCTGTGACAGACTGATGAACCAAAGCACACTTTGATGCTTCTGTACTTGTTGCCCAGCTGAACCTTCTAATCTCAGAAGGCTGTGGTTCTGTACCCTGCTTTAGTCCAGCCTTCCTAATTACGTTACCGTTTCTGTCTCCCAGGACCTGGACTAGACTGACCATCTGGCATACTGGGCGATTTTGCCGATGGGTACTTGGGCCGGCAAAATTTACTGTGGGGCCCTCCCACTACTCGGCAAAATTTACCGCGAGGGGCCCCAAAGTCAAGGGCCGATTTTTAATCCCATCCCAGCCCTGCCCAGGATCCTGAAATTACAGGCGAAAGACTGTACTTACAGGCCAGCGTTGGCCTGCTCCCGATCGCAAGCTTATAGTAATGCAGGGCCTCTGACGGCCGGTTTCCCTCCTGTAGCAGCAAACCCCTATGAAAGAAAACAGGATATGAGGAGGCCGTTCCATCAAGCTGTATTAAAGCACACACTGTAATAGGGCAGAGGCTGGCCAATCTCATGCTCAGAATTGGCAAAAACCAGCACGTCCATCAGTGCAATAATCTGCTGCATTTTTGTACTGCTTATATATTGCAAAACAAATATATAAGAAATTATTTATTTGCCATGAATTAAGTATATGAAATTGAAAGAAATGTGTGATCATGCCTCCGACAGTGAAAGTGTGTCCCTTACCCCAAGTTCCCAGAGGGTTAAATAAGACGTACGCGACAAAGGTCACATGATACGATATTAGTGGCAATGCCAGCACAGAGTACAGGTACATTGATATGCAGACACAAAACATACTGTGAAGCAGCGGGCTCAGACTTCAAAATCTGCCACACTGACACTAATTTTCACCCAGGATAGCTGGGAAAATGGTGGCCTGCCAAACATCAAAATAGTTCCATGGTATGACGATTGTCAGAAGAAGATTCCCCTGCAGACAAATACAGAGATAGCATTCTGCCCCACAGTCAACCATAGCTGTGATAGCTGTTTTAGGATGAGTCGCTGTGACACGTTCCGAGGTGTTCCGGAACTCATGCAGTGAATGGATGAATCGGCCTACACAGGGCAACCGTGCTTTACAGGTCACTTGGCACCTGTCCTGAATGAAGCTTTCTTCTAGTCCAGGGGTCTTCAACCTTTTTAAAGTAAAGAGCCGTTTTATCCGAAATGTATAACCCAAGATTTACAAAGAGCGCAACGGGTAGAGAAGAGGGTTTGAGATACGATTTTTAATGCAATATGGGTGTATATGCATTTAACACAAAAGCAAAACTTCTAGTACTTACAAAAAATAAATACTATTTCAGGGGAGAGGGAGGCATCTCAGTTTAAATCCCTTGGACGCATAACAGCGTAAAGGTGACTAATATTACGACATTGTTCAGTTCTGTAGCGATAGTCTTCACCCTCACCCCTCCTTTCCTGAGTAAAGTTCCTTTGGCTCTGCAGTTGTCTGTCCTTCACTCTGCACTTCACTACTGTAACTGCTGACTGAGCAGCGCAAAATGTCCTCACCGCTCCCAACTCAGCTGGCTGTAATAAGTAAACCGGAGAAAATATACCAATTTTTACGAAGACCTGGGAAGGAATGATGAAGATTTACTATGAAAAGTATAAGAAATAATTACGATTCCCAATAAATGCCGAAGCATACATCCAGTCTCAGGTACAGAAGAAAACTCGTAATCTCGTCGTAGACAATGACTTTGAGGAAGATGTAAATAATGCAGTTAAGATATCATAGAAGCATGCGACGGATCGCCTCATTCACATATAGCTAAAGAAATATCCAAATGAATAACAATATTAACCCATAAATGAATAATTTATCGCTACGAAAGTATTATAATATTTCAAGACATGAAAATGTGAATGTCTGTCGTTCTGAGAAGAGCCGCAGCCACGTGGCCAAAGAGCCACAAGTGGCTGAGCCCTGTTCTAGTCCAAGGCTTGATGAGCGTGACGAAGGGGAATGAAGGGATGGGGGCAAACATACACCACACAGCTTCTGCCCCAGAGGGCTCAAAAAACAGAGTCACCATTAAAGTCCTGCAGAGAGGGCAACTGAAAGGTACTCACAGGTTATACAGCATGTCAGCCATATTCCTGCGGTAGTACAGGGCGTTTCTGTAGGCCCTCTCAGCCTCCCCCACCTTTCCCTGATTCTTCAGGACATTCCCCAGGTTTCCCCATGCTGATGGACACAGAGTGTGATATTTTCATGAAGTACATTCACATCGAATGATGACACTCCCCCCCAAAAGTACAGAAGTAAATCACATCACAGAGGTGAAACTCTATACCAAACCGTCAACATCATTCAAATATAGATACAACTAACCAATACACTCACATATGGACACAAATCAGCAGGATCTTGAAATGTTTGTTAAAAATATTACAAACGGCTAAATATGTCTTAAATATTTCAGACAACTTTAAGGTTAAGATATGTATGTTGGCAGTCCGTATGTATGTTGGAGTCATGACCGGTTTTACTGATTACATTTCATTCATTTCCTTTTTGGTGTCGCAACAGCTAGTGAATTCAAGAGGAAGTAAAATAAGTATTTCACATTATAAGTAATTTGCACTGTGCATTTATTAAAACATATTGTCTGCTCTGTCTGCCAGAGTGTCTGTTAGGCTTAATTTATTATTACGTGAATGACAGAATCCATGCTAGAAACTGCTATAGCACCTAGAGTCTGACACTCCTGTGCACCTCTGTTTATTTTGGCTCCACTGGACCATTTCTGGAAGACAAATAAGGCTGAACTATGGATGAAACCAACTAGGAGTTGCCCCGACATAGACTTCATATGGACCACGACCACAAGCTGTCTGCTTCTCTGCCAGCACAAACAGATGTAATGTCTCTCAATTTCTAAAAACAAAATGGAGACTATTTAACACAAAGCTCGTTGAAAATCTCCAATACTTGACACCAAATGGCGATGTGTGGAGGGATTCTGCCAAAAGGATCAGGAGACATGTAGAATAATGTTTTTCTGGGAAGTTACTCTTAAAACTGTGACAGCTGAGAAAGATAAACAGACAAAAATAATGAGAAAAAGATTATGATGTGTGTCTGGTAATATGAAGGATGGTAGCATTACGTTCCGAGTGAATTATTTAAAATCACTATACTGTTAAAACTAACATTTTTAATACAATTTAGACTTCCACATGGTGGACAATGCTTACAGCTTAATAAGTGCCGGTACATTTCTTAGGAGAATAACAGTGTGCCAATTTAATGTTGTGCTTTAGGTACCAAAAGGGTTCAAAGATCCACGTGTGATATGTAAATGTCTGACTTACCTTTTGCAGGATTCACAGTTACTCCTGACTTATACAACATCTCCTCGTTCTGCCAGTCTCGGTTCCTCATCACAGTCCGGATCCCGTAGAGAATTACCAACAAAGCGCTGCAGTACATTAACAGTGTTTTGGAGGATCTTCTACTAAGTCTGATATACATGGCTCTAATGCCCACAGTCACCAGCAGGCAGAAGCCCATGCTGGGTATATAAAGCACTCTCTCTGCTACTACAAAGCCCACGTAGAAAAATAAGTTAGTGGCAGGCAGGAAGGGAATGGACAACAAGCTGAGAGCAAATACAACCACGTTCTCTGTGGTGGGAAGGGTAGTCCTTAGATGACTGGATTTTTTCGTCCCATTTTCTATATTTCTTGAGAGTTCTGAGTCTGAGTTTTGGAAACTGGAACCTGCATGGTAACTGTGCCCATTGGTGCAGGACTTCCCATTTGCGATGTGAGCCTTTCCATTGGTCTCTCTGTTCTTGGCCGGACTCCGAAGGCCAAGCCGCGCCAGGAGCAGCAATCCAATATAGAAGGCCACAGTTTGAAGGTTCCTCCAATCACTCACACTCCTGAGGAGGGGCACGGCGTCCATGGACCAATCAAAGCTCAGGGTGTGTGGGCACAGGAGCAGCCACATGTTGAAGGCGGGCAGGTGGAGGAAAGTCAACGTCCTGGTCAGGATGCAGGGCGAGTCAGCCGCTGGGTTATCGGAGTTGGAGAAGCTTGGTGGTTTGTTGCCCATCCAATAGAGGCGGGCGGCCAGGAGAATAAGCCCCCAGCAAGCCAGCAAAGTCACTCGCAGAAGCAGGCTGACATTTCTCCTCTACAAAGAGAACAAAGACAGCATTTATAGCTTTAATTCAACAGAAATCAGCAGCATCCTCACAGGGAGAAGGGAGCCATTGAACTGCTCTTGTTAGCATGTGATTTACTAAGATTATTATCTATAGGGAACCTTAAATTGGGTTTAATCTTGGCCGTCTTTCGCAAAAGCAGGAAATTTCAAATAACTCCTATTTTTGGAGCATATGACTTGGAATATGCAAAGCTAGCATGTAACTGTGAATTGGAAATGTCAAACGCACCTGGTTTGCTGTACTGCTAGGACATGCACAGTTTTATGCACACTCAGTATACTTAGCCAAGTCTTTCCACTTCACCAAAAACATAGCTACAGTATCCAGGGAAAATACAGATTTGTTGCTATGCGCATAATTAAACCAAGTGCATGAACCCAACTATGGACAACTGGCAATTTTTTTGAGGTTCTGAGTTGGATTCGTAAATCATTAAATCAGTATTCTTATGTTTAAAATGTTATTTTGATGTTTTTGTTCTTTTTGTTTGCCTTCTGAGTACACTGAATACTATTCCACATAAAACAACAACTGATTGCTCTTTTTATGAAAAACAACATAAATCTTCTAATGTTCCCCTTTACTATAAGCAGTAATTGCAGTATAGTTGAAGGCATTCTTCACTGTTTCAACTCAGATGCCCCATGTCCTCATTTAAGAAACAAATTCAATTTGTCCATAGCTGTAGGACCAAATCAGCCTCTTAGATAAATTTGCATTGCAGAACTATTACAACCCCTGTGAGAGCTGCCAGTTCTCTGTGCTCTAAGTATTTTAACAGTGTCATGGGTCATTGAAGAGGGTAAAAGGTCCACATATTAACTTATTCTAATTGATGCAAAACATCATGGACAACTTCATTACTATATTATCTCCATTATCTAGACATTTAGCATGTCCAGATAGTTAAAACAATTCATTCTTGAATGCACAGTGATGTATTTTCATACAGTCAAACAATATCATTGTTCTAGTGATTATTTTTCATTACAGCGTCTCTTTTTGAGAGACTGAGAAGGAGGTTTTGTCGGCAAGATAAAGAGAATAGAAAACATTTAGTGAAACGCTGATATGTATTTGGATGTCGGCCGTCTTTGTGTTCTGGAGATTCATCCCGGTTGCTAGGAGATGACAAGGTCATGGTAACCTTCCTGTCCTTTATTAGCTAATTAAAGAGAAACCCTCTAGATTTAGGGGTCACACCCCCACAGAGCAGAAAGGAACATTAAGTGCTACAAAAGCAACATGTTATGCCAATATTACTTATTTATGTGTTTATTTATCTACTGTAAAAAGGGGCAAACACCAGCTCTAGCAGGCTGGACAAACAACATAGCTTTTAGTCACACTAATCACCAGTTCTTTTTAAAGACCTCGGGGATCTTTGCTATCAGTAAAATTAATCTTCGGTAATCGGATTAGAAGTGAAGTGGCCATTCTGGCAAGAGCTGTTCTGGTTGTATGGGGGTGCGGTCCTGGACTCCAGCCTAATAAAAAATTAATAAACTGGGACCCATCAGGAACTCAGAGATTCTCATCAGACTCATAGGCAGCTTCTGCAAAAGCATGGAAAGTGTCACAAATCTAATACGCGTGTGATGCTTATCGCGCATGGTGTGACTGAACCAGTGAAAGTCGGGGCATGAGAAAGGCAGGCTAGATAGTTCAATAATGACTAAAAGCAGGGTTTACGGTTATTGATGGGTAGACTTTTCACTGAGGAAATAGGAGAATGTCTAACAGCGGCCTAACATGTATGATTAGTTGCAACATCAGATCAAAGACACAAGATTAGATCAACATCCTTGCCGTACGAGTTCATTAAACACGAGGCAGGAAATACTTCAGAGCAAATCTTCAAAGGTGAATTCATATCGATACTGAGGGAAAAAAAATAATTGAGGCACAAGAAATCATTGCAGTAGAAAATGTATTTAGAATATTAAAATAATAAATCCAGCAGAGTGAGATTTGATCTTGAATTCGGTTAGAGCGCAAGGTGGAGAGACTGAACAGATGTTTACTGCAGGCTGAGAATTACCATGTTCAGTGAGATTTTACTGAGGCTGTCAGTAAGAGAGAGCATGCAACATGAGTGATCACAGTACCATCGGACCTTCTTAGAAATCCACGGGTTGCCTGTTAGAAATCACAAATTACACGTTCCAAGAGCTGGGATCAAAATCAATATAAATGCCACTTTTTAAATTATAAGCAGTACAAAAAAATTTTTTTTTTTTTTTTTTTTTTTTTAGCAAAAAGCCAATATAGTAGAACCCAGAGCTGAAAACTAAAGGATGGTGAGTTACTGAAGGAGACCTTGCTGTTCATGTATTTTTATTTTTCTGTTTGTGTTGCCGTGGAGCTGTTTTGAGGTTTGGCTTTTTAAAGATTTTAAATGTTTTCCTATCTTTTGTATTCATGTTGTATCATGTACTCTTTCTGTTTTTTGTTTTTTTTTTGTTAAGGTGTTTTAAATTTGCATTTGGTTTTGTATTTCAGCTATGCACCCCCCCCATTTGGGGCCTATTGTGCATGTCTCTTTACAGTACTACATCTCTCAATGTGGAAGCATGGAATTCACATAACAAAACGCCAAGTACTCAAGGGGTTTATATGTCGGAAAATAAGCCGTAGGTCTAAGGGTCTTCAGGAGACAGTAAGTGTCCCTCCAAGAAATGCTTTTCATTAGCCAAGAGCAGCTCTCAGTCTACCTATGGAGATCCTCAATGTCAAAATAATCCATAATCCATGACCCCCCCGCTCGTAAAATAAAAGTCCATTTAGTGCAATTGGACATCTCAAGCACTTCTGTTTCACATTACCGTCTAGTGCCTGCAGAGTAAGCCACAATGGCACACACGTAATTAAGGTCCTGCCCCAATCCCCCCGCACCCGCCCCCGCCCATACCACTAATTATTGCCATCAAAGAGGTCTTGAGTCCTTACTAGAGACATCCAGTAACAGATATCCAGAAGGCTAGTGGGCAGAACATACAAGTTTTTATATCAGGAGAATGGTTCACTCTGCTTATTAGCTTGTGGCCTACTGCAGTATAAGTTTATGGATGCTTTTTGTGCTAGAAATTATGCTAAAATGACAAAGATGTCAGTTAAAAAAATTCCATTTATGGTTCGTAAATTGTAATCGGATGCATGTTTCCTGATTGTACAGTATGTTTCTAGCATACTAGCTTTCACTTGGGTGAATGACACAGAATGAATGACACTTTCTCCGTCGTTTTCTTTCTTGAGTTAACGTCAGGCCTACTTGTTTACTCACTAACTATAATACCTTCCAACCACAGTGTGTCCCAGTGGTTCAAATCACTAAGCGTTGCACACCTACACCTTGCAGTTAACCTTGTAGGCAAATACCTTTAAGTTGACAAACATAAACTATTTTGTAATACAATCAATAAACATAAATATTATTTAGGGACAGTACAAAATCACAAAGTCAGGGTCGCACTAAAATTCTCTTTTTTTTATAATTATACCACCTAAGGAAGCACATTAAACACAGAGATGGTGTGCACGATTGAATTTCACAGAACAGTCCCGGACTCTTAAAGGAACACATTATTGTTCATTTGGAAGATAAAGGCCATTTTAATTCACTTCACACACATTAATTTATGCAGTCAGTATGAACTGACTGTCCCAGCCTATCAGGATCGCACTGCCAATTTGTGCGCTAATCGTTTTCCTTTCCTCTAACAGCTTTTTTTTGGAGTTCAAATGGCTAAGGGCAGATTTCCCAGACAGACATTTACTATACTGTAGCAATCATGATGTAATCATTCTCTCAGATGACATTAATATATACCGGTAACATAGCATTTATGTTTGCGTGTAACTGTATGCCATGGCAAATTTACATGTTTTTGAATCCAACCACGGGGGTAACTGGGAATTTTTGGCTTCAGAGAAAACTCTGCCCCCCCCCCCCACCTGTTTTAATACTGGATCAGGACAGTCCATCAGCTAACAGAACCCCATCATCACGCCATACAGTGTGTGAAACAATACAACTTTTTGTGCCATCAAAGCTACACCAGCAGTTTTTTATGTCCCATAAAGAACGATAGTATATACAGAACCCACATAAAGAACGATGGTATATACTGTACAGTACCCACATAAAGAACGATGGTATATACAGTACCCACATAAAGAATGATGGCATATACAGTACCCACACACAGCTTAGCTGCACTATACAGCAGCAAACGTAATTGAAAATAGTAAAAAAAAGGGGGACAATGGGAGATATGCTTACTGGAATAAGAGAAAGAGATAAAAAGGTATAATATCCTGTCCAGAGTGAGCGGATTGTTTCCAGGACCCCTCCCCCCCAAGTCTCTGGCGTTCCCATGTATCCGCATGTCCTTGGATACAAACCAGAGTGAGATAGCTCATTATCCACGGCTACATTCAGCATTCCTCTAGATAAAGCCCCAATGAAGCAGAGGACCTTGGATGCGACTAGAGGACCGTGTAGGGCTGCGACATTTAAAAGAAAAAAAAAAAAAGATTTTACATGGAAATTAATCATCTGAATAAATGCTCGCAATTTTTTTTACATTTCGTTTCCACATTAGGCTGAAACAATGTTGTTAAACCGTTTATTATAACAAATGACAAGATAAGATCTGCTTTTTAAAGCGAAAAAATAACATGAATAGAATGAATAATAATTAAGCTGTAAATCACGTAAATAATTACTTAACACAACTAGCAGAAAAATAACAAATCTTAACATACCATAGATACCTACACAGGTTTCGCCTTTGCATTTAAATGTATGCATTTTATACATGTAGAATTACAATTCGCCTTTACATCATGAAAGTGTGACATTGTGTGATGTAAAGTGCATTATAAATTACATTTATTATTATTATTATTATTATGATGTCATTGTTGTATGTGACTGTACTTTTCATGTTACCAACAGCTCAGCAATGCGTGTAGCTGCTGTGCTTCTTACTGTCAGAACACAGACAAAAATGTTTTTTTTTGGAAAAGTTGCTTCATGCTAAATAACCGTTTAAAGGTATGCACTGCAGATCAACAGCAAAAAAAATTTAAGAGAGAACCAGCTGCAATAAATAATTCAATCTGTTACGCCTTTTATTACCTGATGGGACACAAAACAATACACAATGCCAGCATTCTTTTCTCCAGGAATGCAAGTATAAGTAAGAAAGGCTTTTATAAGCCAGTAATGTGAATTAAAGTGGAAAAAAAACAGGATGCATCTGTAAGTAATGCATGATCAGAAAAAAATAAGTCTTGGCTGTAATTGGGTGCTCGATAAGGCTGGTTACATGTGTAGTAAAACCTTCTGGAGTGAGACTGAAGTAGAACCAGAGGCCAGGGGGCTAATTAAGGCCCCTGTGTCACGAAACTCAAACCATGGTTCAGCTGGAGAATAGGAACCAACTGATAATCCAGTGGGACTGCATTCGCCGGGACCTGCCAGGCTCCCAGCCCAGCAGCAGTCGGCTGACTTTGTCCCAGAGAGCGGACTCTTCTCTCCAAGTCAACTAACAAATGTGATTGAGAAATGGCGCGGACATCTACGTGCTCTCCTTCGACGCCGAGGATATAAAACTGCCCGTTTTGATTTCCCTTACTGCAGTAAAACCCAAGAAAAAGGAAATAAAAAAAAAAGAAAAACTCTTCAGAAAAACATGGGGCCGTGGCAGAAACTTCTGCAGGACATGCAGTACAAGTTCTACCTAAAAAGGGATGCCAAGGTACATGTGTAGAGTACAATCTGCCTTGATAAGCCCAGATGGCACCCGTTCCTTTCTTTGAATCTTTTTCACTGCATTTCTTCATACTGTAGTTTAGCCTTCCCCTGTTGACTGTGTTTGCTGAATGACATTATAGTTAAACCTTTCTGTTAATTAGAGGTCAGTGGAGCCTGACTATAAAAAGACTCTTCAGTTTCAGCATGTCAGCCCTTATGACTTCCTCATTTGGGTTGCGAGGCACGCCATCAAGTAAACATGTTTTCTGCTTCAGCCTTGGGCACGTGAAAAGCACTGTTTTGACCTTGACTTGCTCTGGCATTTTTGGCCAGTCCGTTCCCGCACTAGACGAGCGAGAGGGAGGCTGGAGATATGCAGGCTGTGTTGTTTTTTTTTTTTTTTCCTAATTAACACAGTTGGTCTCATTCTTCCCACATCTATAGCTGATGAGAAACCAGGAGTCATATGCTTTAAGTCTTTGTCCACCCACCAGAGCAATTATCACCCCCCCCCCCCCATGCTGACATATACAGCTCTGGAAAAATTAAGAGACCACAGCACTTTTTTTTCATTCATTTCTGTTTATGGGTGTGCGTCCGTGAATTAGCCTATACATAGCACTGCAATTCACACTTTCCCATTCCTTTTGAAAGTCACTTGAGGGCATCCACTCATTTATGAGGCACTGCCAGATAATTTAATTATCTCTGGTATTACAAAGTTGCTTACGCCCTTTACCTGGCTGGTTTCTGGTCGTTCCCAGTGTCTTCTGCCTGACCTTATTCATGTGTACTGCTGTCTTGGAAAAATTGAACCTGGAAGCAACATGCTGCTCAGCGTAGCCTTCTGCCTGCAGAACCATGATTAAACCAGGATTTAATAATGCAGATTTTTTACAAATACAGAGTTATCTCATTTTTTTCCAGAGCTGTATACAGACAGTCCTTGGGTTAAGAACGTCCAACTTACAGACCATTATATTAAAAATCAGAGTTGAATATAAAGGTTCATAATAGCCAGGGGTGGACATAGCTGGTACACAAGTATGCATTTATGATACGTGCAACAATCGATTATTTGTAAAAGCACAAATGTGTACTTATTTTATGTGCATTTACGCTGCTATGACAAGAAATTACCTTGCATTTTAACCTGTACACCTCAAATGAAGTCGAGTTAGCATATAAAGATTATATATATATATAATATATATATATATATATATATATATAAATTTGTGACGCTCATGAAAACATCGCTCCGCTTCAGCGGTTCATCAGCTTGAGGTGCAGTACAGTACCATATGTTGTCACTTTAATTATTACTGTATTATTATTTGTAAGATGTTTTAGTGTAATTAGTGTAAAAAGTGTTTTAGTTGCCTAGAACGGTAACATATATAGGCCTACTGTGTATTAATGCAAACACTTGACTAATTGACGCTAAATAAGAACTATATGTACCTGTTCTGATTTACTCACAAATTTTACTTAAAGACATTCAACCTGGATTTTATTTGTAAAATTTTTCTTTTTATTTGGGACTGCCTGTATTGCGCCGGCAGGCAAAATGATGACATGCATACTGCACAGGTAGGTGAGAAGCCGTCTTATTTCGGAAACGTTATCGGGCGAGCCAGCGCACCGAAATTGACCATGACGCTTGGAGAAGGTTGACGGTACCTGGGCAGCCTTCGGCACGTTGGAGGATTCTAGTCGTAATTGCTTGGCTGGGGTGACATCCTAATACCAGTTATGTACTCATGCACTCATATATCATCATTGCGTAGGCGTATTGACCATAATACCCCTT
>JAODLC010000001.1:12104427-12118417 GCA_026781145.1 Hippopotamyrus pictus
TCAGTACTCAGTTCAGTACTCAGAAGTACAGCCCTGGACATGTGAAGTCACAGTGTTAGCACCTTGGTCATTGTGTAACCCACTATACACAAGATCATTCATTCATTTATTTTCTACTCTGTGCTACAGAGTGTAACGGGGATCTGGAGCCTATCAAGGAAACGACTGGTGCAATGCAGGGAGAAATGCTGTATAAAGCGCCAAGCCATCGCTGAGTACAAATAAAAATCATGTAATTTAAATATAATTTTAGTGTATGATTACAGATGTGATATCAGACATGACTCTGAAGTATCCTATGAGGTAGTCAATATGCATTAAACTCTGGCTGGATTACATACTGATAAAGCACACATACATCTTATCCCAAACATACAAATTTGCCCCCCACTGCTCTACAAAGTAATCAAAGACTACATGTGCATTGCACATAATACCAGCTAGTACCATACAGAGACATGCATTATATGTGAATTACAAAACACATTTTTTAATGTTACACAATACTGGCGAAATCAACAACAGTTTGAGTCCCCTATTATTCCAGGTCATTAAACGGGATCAGATCCTCCATCCAGACCCAGAATATAGTCCACTGCCTGGTACCGTAGGAATAAGGGTTTGCTGCCCAGATAATTTTATATTAAGAGCAGTTGAAGGAGAGCCTGTCATTTCTGATGTAAGGCGGCCACAATGCAACCCATTCTCTGAGGTCAGTCCCACTCAAATGATAATCAGCCCAAGTGCTTGATTAAAGAGGTGTAAATGGTACGAACTAGCGATATTTAAGAATGAATTTTATTTTGTGGCAGCTGGGCTAGAGGAAGACCAGTGGGGTATAAAGTTTGGACAATTACACTGAATGTGCATTTCGACAGAGCTGTAATTCTATCCAGCCGTTTTTATTGTTAAATTTAAAAGTATATATCTGCGGGAAGAAATAGTATTGGGTATCCCTGAATCAGCTCTCTACATAGACAATAAATATAATGTACTTTTTCACTTGGGATATTTATGCCCCCAAGTCTCAAGATAAATTATCACGGTTTGGGTAGGTGACAAATACATTTATATGAAAATTTATGGTGATATGCAAAAAACACTAGATGGCTTGGTAGCTCAGTGAGTAACAATGTTGTCTCCAACCTCCAGCACTGGGGGTTAAAATCTTAGCCTTTGCTGTGTGCTGTGTGTGTTTGTGAGAGGAATACTCGATATGCCAATTCTGACTGGCTCTGGTCTGGGTACTTACTCATGCAGACCAAGGACACTGCCCATAGTGAGTGAGTGTATGTCCTCTGTGGGCAAGCATTCAGGGCATTCCCCAGCCGGTGCCCTGCCCTGCCCTGCCTTGGACAGGCTCCAGCCCTCCACCTCCCCCCGCCCCCCCATTGACAAGGATTTGGAAGATGGATGTAATAATGAAGATGAAGTAATAAGACTGGCTTCCCACGCAATGTGTATGAAATATGTAAGATGAGGTGTATATAAATCATTCCTTCATTACTTGTCAAAGCGCTAAAGTACATGTTGATACTGCCCTGTGAGAGACTCACATGCTCTTCTTAATGCATTTCACAGCATTTTGTTTCATTTTTCCTAATACACAGTAAATAACAAAAGACAACCAAGTTCTAGCATCTCTTTCTTAAAACTAGGTTCCGATAAATGGCTTTACCTTTCATCCTCTTATCCCCAATGCCTTGCTTACCTCAAGCTCCCCCCACATCAGATGGTTTGATAATACGCGCCCCTTCTCTCTGAGCCGCTGCCGTTGGAGGGTGCGAAAGGTAAACCTTTCTGCTACCAGACATTAGCTAAACACAAGCTTTATGTACAGTGGTAGGCATTAGAATTTAACTTACTAACTGTACTGTCTAATTGCATTTATTTCTGTACAAAAAATATCCTCAGTAGAACAATGCCTACAGAACACTACGTCATTCCATGGGTGATTTATCAGAAACAAAAACCACAATTATGCTCTGACCACTCTGAAGCATAACCGTCACTGAAGGTGTGTCCATGGCCTTGAATGAGAAACTCATCACAGGATGAAGCAGAGCCCAGAATCCGGAACGATCACGTCTGTGTGTGGCTTTATATCTGAGCCGCAGGGGCAGCTCAATTCCAGATGTGAGGGAACAGCAACTTCTATTGAAAATGCACAATTGTTCTGTGCCCTGGTGGTTTCTATGGCAGCTTGTCCCTCTTAATAAAGTGACTCAGAGGTATATGGCAGGCCAATGGACAGCTCTCCCAGTGCCCTGGAGTAAGCTCACTGCACAGCCTGTGCTGAATAAATGGTTGGAGGAGGAAAGGATGGATGGATGGATGGATATCATGGCCAGAGGGACCTCAGTGTGCATGGTTCACCACTGGTGCAGATCAGAAACAAGGTACCTCTCCTCGATCCTGTCGAGAAGACCTAAGTAAATCATTTTAATAGTATCTTACGAACCAAATTGCACCACCGTACTGTACCTTTTGTCTCTGAAATTGGATCATTTTGGATTATTACACTGTTGAAAATGACTTGATAGCTAATAACTAAATAAGTACTTTATAATTCATGAAAACTATATTATATTCATGAAAAATGGTTATACATTCCCAAGATTTTATTAGGGTACTATGCCTCTTGTTTGTAGTTGTTGTTAACAACAGATCTGGTTTGACCGTGCATTAGTGAATGTGTATTAAACGCAGATTGAATGAAATGGAATCCAACTGGGCACTTGTGAATCGAAGTGTGAGGTCAGGGCCGATTCCCAGCTCTGTATGTTCCTCAAATGAAAAGACAGTAATTTATATTTTGGCGCATGCCTAAGTTAAGTCCTTCTGACACATGGCATGTGACACTTAGAAAGCCATTTGTATTTTCAGATATTATTTTTAGTCAGAAGTAATTTTTTATGCTTTGAAAGAGACAGGTGGGGTTTGTTTTTAAGGAACTATACCCATATGTTCCACTAATAAAAAGATTTATGTATATACTGTAAGGCCTTTCTTTAGTGGTTTTCACATCTTGTTTCCAGTGACTGCATTTGTAAATTTGTGTTCCATTTGGAGCTTTTTAAACATCTCTCCAAATACGTACAGCTGCGATATAATATTTCATATCTCATTCGTATCGGATTGATGTCGAATCGTAATCTAGCTGAATCCGACTGAATCAAATTGTTAGCTTGTGAACCAGAATCGGATCGAATCAGGGCTTCTGTGCCAATACCCAGACCTAGGTTTTATGGAGATTTCCTTGAAAGACAGCTCTGTATAATGGCCTTTTCAGGACAAACGGTTTCATCTTCCTTTGAGAAACCGTAACAGTCCCATGGCTCACATTCGCATTTGTATTCACATCACTCCATAACATCAGTAACTCCGCAGTGTCATACAAAGGGCACTTTCACGATGACAGTCATTCGTATGTCAGTGATACCGACAGCCCGCTTCCCTGACGAAGGTCGCTGCTCGAGAGACTCTATAATTTTCCAAGTCAGAAAGAATCCACAAAACTGCCAATTATGTCCTCGCGAAGAGAGAGGAACCTCATCTGATCTGGAAACACCCCCATAAAGCAGCTGCTAGCTCAGTCAGAGTGACAGCCACTCCTCACTGGCGAGGCAGAAATTCGGAAACAGATCCCTGATTCACAAGTACAGAGGACTCCTTCCTTATGACGGCTCCTTGTTAGAGCCGCTGGGTTAATTAAAAGGACTTTTTGGTCTATGCCAAACACTCACACTAAGGAAAATACAGAAAAAAACATCCATTAACCTCTTTGAATGTAAAAGCCCCCAGTTACCATATCCCAGACACACCATATATTTCAACATTACTGTAACCCATGATGGAAAACTGAAAGAATATTTGTAGAATAAGCTCTCTGGTGTTTTCCTGAAACATTGTTTCTGTGTTTCATTGACTGTGTGTGTGTGTGTGGTCATGTATATGTTATACATCTTAAGATTATCTTCTATTTGGGGACCAAATATCCCCACAATGTGATAAAAAAAAAACTTTTACTTTGTGGGGATATTTTTCTGGTCCCACAAGGGGACCCTTAATTTAATAATAATCTGTGACTGCGATAAAACAAAATCGCCAAAAGTCTTGTATTTTAGCTGGTGACCTGTGATTATGGTTAGGGCTAGGTAGGTGTTAAGGTTGTCATTACTGGGATTAGGGTTTGTCCCATAGAAATGGATGGACGGTCCCTAGAAAGAAACGCATTTGTGTGTGTTCGTGTGTGAGATAGAGAAGGTTACTGTAAGCAAATTCTTTTTCAGCCAGAACCTCTAAACATTGTATGAGCTGTTGTTTGGATTTTCAAAATAGGATTACCACAGTTATCATATTCTGGAAAAGTTACAGACATTTAAGGAAAAAAAATACAATGCACTTTTTCATACTTAATACATACATACATAATTTCTGTCTCTGTATTTTTCATAAATGTCCAGTCAACATTTCCTTCTATTCTCCATCAAGCGATTACAAAAACTGCACTTACAATTGTCATAACTGTATTTACACTAAAACACTAGACCTTATCACACCTCTGCTGAACCTTGTGCGCAGATGAGAAGCATAACTCTGAAATCACACTCGGTCACCCACAACAGGGAGGACAAGATCATTAATGGCTGGATCCTGCACTCTCATGTAATGAAAATACCCCAGTGCTTGAGGAACAAAGAATTGAATGGGTTTTGTAGTGGCCTGTGGCACACGTGTCACATTTTGGCAACAGGGCCGGTTTTGCCCAGGTTGCATGCTTATCCTTGCCATGGGCTAGTTAATCCTATTTTTAGGAAAGGATCCAGAAGTGGGACTGGACATTGGATTCCATCCACAAGCCACCATTAGAAATTCTAATTTCACCCACCGTACCATTACCAGCACTCCAAAAGGAAATTTAAATATCACAAACTGCCGTTTAGTGCCCGGATGTGATATTTCACCAAACCTTGACCGAAGGCCGTCTCTTGTAACATGATCTGAAAACAGCACCGTGTGCCAATAATATCAAGCAGGTACCATCAGTCGCCTCGATACTTCATAAACATAAGCTCAGTGTTGAAAATAATGTGTATCGTGTATGCACAGCTATCATAGCTGAGTGTTAGAGGTGCCCAAATTGGATACGTGCCTGGGATTATCCAGTCATACATCACTGATATGTGAGGTGACTAAATGTTAAATAAAACCATGCATGAGAGGGTGGATTTGGAGAAATAACCTGTAAGATTTAATTAGGTAGGGGGCAAAAAGATAAAGGGGATGATTTCACGCCCTGGTGACTCCCCCTTTCTACACCAGGCATGGATAATCTTATGCTTTTCGCCACAGGGCGGTAAATCCATCAAACACGTACGGCCAGTTGTTCGTCTCCCTCAGTGCCGCTTCAGCGGTTCCTACGCCTGCGAGCGTCTCGATTCTCCGGGGCTAACCAGCAGCCAGCCACACACAAAAGGACCCTTCATGGGACGGTGAGCATTGAGCAAGCTCTCCATCGCCAATCCCTTTCACCCAGATCTCTCCGCACATCAGAAGCCTCGAGTCATATTCCTGAGAATTTTTTATTTGTATTTTTTTCTAGAGTAGGCCAGGACTATTGATTCTCCCCTGATTTCCACTGATTGCTGCAATCGAAAGCTCCTGTGGTGAAAAACCTCCCAGCCTCTCCACCTGAGCCGACGTGAGGCAACATCAATCCCGTTTAAAGGCTAGAGACAGCGGACGTGACATATTTGATGTATTTTCGCAGTCCTTAGACTTTCGTCTGGAAACCACACGAACCAGGGCTGGTTAGGGCCAGATAATAGCATTTCATAATCCTTGGCATTGCACATTAGTAGAGTTCAACAACAGTCGTCCCTGTTAATATTATTATTAATAAAACTCACTAATTTTACAGCAGTTACAATGAAAGTAAAACTGTTTTGGTTGTAATAAAATATGGCTTAGTCATATCATTTTATTAGTTGCTTAATAGTCATGAAATGGATCGATCTATTATGACAAATGCTGCCAGATATATTCAGAATAGGGGATTGGGATTTGGGAGGATACGGGTCATGGAGGTCAGCCTTCTAAAGCTGGGGGGCAGCTGCTTCCAAGCCTGTTCCAGCAGGAGCCGTGACCCCCCCGTGCTACAGTCAAGCTAATTTTCTTCTTCACAGGTGCTGAGGGTTCACAGGCACAATGATTCCCGCTATCTGTGGCACCTCCCACTAAAGACCTTGGGAGGATGCCGTATTCCTTTGACAACTTTATAATCTCCACTGCCCCAGCTGCTTATTATAGAGCTAGAGTGGAGTATACTACAGCTTAATGAGTTCCACTGCCTCGCTATAATTTTTGTTTATAACATACAGCAGGCCTTTGTTATGCTACAATTAATGCGTTCAGCTGCAAATGATTCTGAGCCAAATGGGCAGCGGATCCCGACGTCTGCTTTCCATAAAGGACCCACGACTGTGATCCGTCGTGGATCTGTGATTTGTTGTGCTTGGGAAAATAGTTATTGTTACCACTATTGTTTCAATGGACACTGACCTGTTGCACTACCATTGTGCTGCAGGACAGAACAGAGTTTATATTGTCTATAGCTGACAACCAATTTGACATGATTTGACTTGTCTATTATATGATTAAGTCATGCTGCAGCACTTGTAGTATTTTGTAGTATCTGCAGAAAGGCATTAAGTTAACGGCCTTTAAAGACCTCATAAGTCCCATGTCCTCTGTCCAAAAACAGAGGCAGAAATCCTCGAAACATGTTCTAGAACATGATGGAACCTCGCAGGAATCCACACACGTTTGTTCAGTGAATCTGCCAATCATACTGTAATGCGTCGGGCAATTGGCTCAGAGACAAGTGGGTTCTGCTTGGTGCCGTATTCCAGCAAAGGGAGACCTATAAGAACATTTGAAAGTCAGTGATATCTGCAAATACCCTCGAAGTTCCCCCTTCAAATGAAATTCAATTAATAACATTCTCTCTTAGAAGGAGAGCTGCACTGAACTAAGTGCATGTGTAGTTCTGATATTCTACCTCAACAGGACAAGCAGCCTGGAAATGATTCCTGCATCATTCATCACAATTTAATTCATGAGTGCATTTCAGTTATGGGGGAGCAGAAATCCTGGGTTGTGCTATGAGAAAATTGCAATTAAATGCTGATGGCTGCATTTTAGTGACCAATCTTCTCGAAAGCATTTAGCATTTAGAAAGGTTGTTAATGTCTTGTGATTTAAGGGGTGGGGTGTTTCTGAGATATTCCCAGACGTTTCTGCAGACAGAGCCCATTTGACTTGCACAGTCTTGTAAAACATATTTCGACCACAACACAGAAGCACTCAGATGCTTCACTGGATCTAGTTTGCTTTTCCGGTTCCAGAATGACTAGAATGGCGGTATAACAGCCTGACAGTTGTAATGCTGCCTTTGCTTTTTCTTCGTAATCAGCTTGCATCAACTTGACAAGGGGGATATAAAGGATATAAGAAAGCCAAAGTTTCTGCATCCAATAAAACCTGAAAGCTAGAAATACTGAAGATATGTGGAATATATTGGTCGGAATGTCAGACAGGATAGGAAATGACCAATTCAATAACCTCAAAAATCATATTAACCCCAGGCTGATAAAGTCAAACAGGAAATATGATGTCACTTATCCGTGTTCTGTAGAGATTATTTTCAGAGGTAAGGAGCACCAATTGCCACAACCACCACACAATGACCGACCACAACGATGAGAACCTGAGTGCAGCTATGTGGCAGGTGACACCTCAGCACCACACTGGTCTAAATGGAACAGAGTGGTGTGAGTTTTTTCTAGTGGCTGGAGTGCCAATCCTACCACCAAGTTTTCCCTGTAAGTTGGAGGACCTGCTTGCAGGGCTGGATGTAGACTGACATCCTATCCCTGACAAAGCAAGTGCAGGTTAAGGGCCTTGCTCAAGGGCCCAACAGAGTAGGATCCCTGCTGACATTCATGGGATTCAAACCAGCGACCTTCCAAATGCTGGCACAGACCCCAGGCCTCAGATGCACCACTTGAAAGCCCAAGATTTTACACCTGTGTGTACTGGAACTGGCTGAAGTTATTTGACAAATTAATGGCAGGAGCCAGCAATTAAGTCTCCGATAGCCTCTGCAAGCCCTTTCAAAGGTCAAAAGGTGGGATTACTGAGCAAAGGAGATGGCTTACTGTGGAACACGACTCATGTTTTTGGTTGTAGATATATCTGGCCTTTTTCTATAATGAAAGACCAATAGAGTAATTAATTTCATGCAGTATAGATTTCTGAGATGTATGTACAATACTTTTCTGCAGGGAATTTGGTTCAGACTCCTCCTCAATCTCAATTGTCTCAGAGTGATAAGACCAGCAAATTTAAAAAAAATATATAAACATATATATGTATTTATAAAGATATATATGTATTTATGTATATCTGCTCACAGCCCCGTCAGTGGCCTTCCACTAAAGCTACTGATGACAGTTACCTTATCCTCATAATTTACTCTTAATCTATAGTTCTTCTAGAATGTTCAAATCTTAGCTTTATATTCTTAAAGAGAGATAAAATACATCACTGCAGTTATTTCCATAAGATATCTTATATTTACTGTATGTAAGATCTCAGAGCACAATTCTCACTGCCCATGCCTCTTCTCCACAGTCTTCTCACCCAGTTAAGTTCTAACCGCCAATGCAACAAGCTCCGCAAACTTTGTACACAAAACTATACTTATACTTATGAAGTGAAACTAATGAAATATCCATCCACTTTCCAGCCACTAACCCCCGTCAGGGTTGCAGCTCCAGTGAAATATCCATGTTTAATTGTAAATAATTTCAATTATTAAATAAAATCATTATAAAGCAGAAATGCAGGACTGTTTTCACTATTAACCAGTCCTACTACTGTACCGATCTATTGGAGAACAATGTTGAATATTGATTTTACCATTTAATAGCTACAAAATACATCAAAATTGTTGACATGTTGTATAATTCTTGCCCACTTAGTTATTGCACTGGATTATTTTGTAACCACTACAGGCTCTCTTAATAAAACGCCTGTAATACTGTTATACCTGGTGCCATATGTATTTTATTTAATATATTGAAACAGAAACCCCCCCCCCCCTGGACTGAAACATAATATATACTCCATACGTTTCATTGCATGTTTACTCATGTAAAGATGCAGGTTTGCATATTCGTACCATGTGTAGCCACATATGAATGACCTGTGCCAGACCAAAACAAAAAGCAGTTTTAGACTCTTCTATTACACTCGGAGGCAGCTATTATTTCTGAGGAAACCCCCTGCGAGACCTTTCTAGACGAGATGACAAGAAAATGAGAGGATGCAAAGCAGCTGGTGTCTCACACTGTGTACACAGTTTACAAACTCCTGCGGACCCTAGTGCAACACACAAACATTGAATAATATAAGAATAAACTGTGGAACGCTTTACCCTATGTGGCCTGTGGCAGACATCTCAAGTTACTAGTTCTCTACGCAGTTTTGGAAAGATTGTAGTTTGACAGCACTTTACACCAATGAATTTCTGTGAAAAATAAAAATTAAAAATGACAAACCTCTGCTTCATCGCCATCAAGTCAAAATGCCGTCGTACAACTTGTTGCAAGTAGGAGAAAACAGAAAATCTCTGACACATATAAAATATCCCTTCATCCATCCCTGAGCTGCTTATAAGGTAAAACATAATATAATTAATATAAATTATACCCCGTGAGCTGACAAAGAACTGCGCTGCATTCACGATTATACAATCTATAGCCGTTTAACTAGCATCTTTCATGCATCGTGTACTTTTCTGAAAACATCAAGACTTTCGCGTATTACAGTTTTAAGTTGCCAGATGAGATTTTGAGTTTTAGTGTGGTTTTAGGGTAATTTGTACTAATTGGTTGAGATGCGGAAGACGGTGTGTTGCACTATGTAGCCTAACCAAAATAATCGCTTGTGATTTAGTTCGGTTTGTTGTGGCAGAAGCAGTTTAATTCAAGCCATGACAGTGCATTTTACGCCAGGTTAATGTACTGGCATCCGTTTTTGCGGAGCCCTGCAAACGAAATGCAACGGAAGCTGACAACCTGACTCCTACCTCATTAACTTTCTTTTAATATAGATAAGTAATTTCAGTACACGCCAAGTAATACAGCAACATTCACGGAATAAAACAACGATGATGATAATGCAACGGATGTTTCATAAAGGACGCGTTTTATATGCGGTCATTTATATATTTATATATCTTTCGCTTATTTACTACCACGGTGAATGTGATGAATGTTAAAACCGCATTTTACAAGTGCCTTTAATAAATATTTCCAAATTCATCCATTATTTTCCAATAACTGCTTCTAACTAGGGCGTGCAGTGGCAAGGCATGACATTATCGGAACAACAAGGCGCCTCTATTCACTGACACAGAGTAATACACACATCACTGTGATCGAATAGAAAGAAGAACGATTTATGGTCACCAATTCATGTCTTTAAACGTAAATGAAAATCGGGCTCCCAGGAGGAAAGCTGGAGACATACTAACTGCACACACACATAAAGACGATCGTGCACAAACAAGCACAGTTACTTTAAGTATAGAGTTTACAGGGCAGAGAGACGCACACGCACTGCACTCATGTTTCTGGAATAAGCGCGCAGGTTAGATTACGAATGATCTACCTGTCATCGTAGCAGAAATCAGCGCTCAGGGTGTTGAGATACAGGACCAAAGCTACAGCGCTGCTGATCAACTCTGCGATCATTTCTCACAAAAGGAAAAGAAAAGAAAAAAGAAACTAAAAAGACGAAAAAATATCAGAAGAAGAGTTTAGATCTCAATTTCTGCTTTCCTTTTCTCTTCGTGGAAAAAGGTCCAGCAAGATCCCTACTCCCATCCTGGCAGAATGGTCCAGAGTGGGTCTGTGTAGGCTTCCTCTAACCCATGTTGAGTTGGCGCTGGTCTGACTTTCTCTGACTGAATGGCGTATTGGAAACACAGCTCAGCGCATTTGGGAGACCGAGACAGGGGATTAGGGCTCCACAGCTCGCTCGGCTGCCTGTCCCTCAAGAACTGGTGCTTAGTCCCTCCCATTCACGTCCGCTTATAGGCTTGGATTACTGCCGTGCTGCACGTCTGCAAAGAGCCTTCAACTACCTTATCTTGGCATAATCCAAATTTTTACTTATTTGATAAACCGTCGAATTTATATCGATGTAGGCTATTTGGGATTTAAAGATTAAGCCTAATGAAAACTTGTGAAAAGAAGTACAATTTCTCTAGAAACGTGACACTATCGTGATATTTGATATTTAAATAATTAGATAGGTAAAAACCTTGATGTTTGCCCCGCTGGCTCTGTTTTTTATCTGATTGCAATATGCTTGAGTCGCTTATCACGCACTGTAATCAAATTTCTTCCCTAAATCTCGGCTACTGCATGCTTGCATAAAGTGTACGTGGCTATAAAGTCGGTGCCTGTGCCCATCAGTAATTTTTATACCCAAATTTTTTACCCAAAACTTGACTTGCCGTTTGACCTCTGCCTGTCCAGTTTATCTCCGGCATGTTACAAAACGCTTATAAAGAAAAACTCGGAAATATACAAATGTAAAATAATTCTTTAAAAAAGACATCTATATTTTGGGAAAGACTATAACCTATATCAGTGCTTTAATAAAATATAAACTTAGCGTGTGTGTATATGTACGCATATGATAATAGAGCTGTACAGAATGTAATCTGACAAAAAATTATTTATCCGTTAAACTGCATGTTCTCCACCAAGTACACGGAAATAAAATTATATTATCGTGATTTATAAGGCTTGTCTTTTACCGAATTTGCCAAAACATTATACCTTGAATGCCAAATGAATGGCAGATCAATAAATGTAATAAACAATGAATAATAATAATAATTATTATTATTATTATCTGTTTTTTGTTATTAACGGTACTCTTTGCTACAGATATCTGTAAAATGCATTGTGAAAGAGGTCTTTAAGGGTTTGGATTATACTTCCTTCTGGTATGAGTAATGTCTCATTCTTTTTGGCGAAGGTTAAGCATGTTATCTGGCAGTTAGAAGCATCACGACCGTTTGAAATGGATTGGTTTATTTCTCACTTTATCTTTCTTTTAGTATAATAATCAGAGGTGATTCTGTGCACAAGGTCCCTTAGATTTTAAATCCCTTCTGTGCTTGCAGACAGCAGCTACAGTGACTGACTTTAACTCCATCCAGCAGAGGGCCCTAGACGACATAAACACATCTAGGCCATAACAGCAAAACCATTTTATTAAATTTACACCAGAAAGTCAATTAGGAAACATGCCTTTATGGAATCTTGAACAATGTCAAAATGCAAGGAGTATTGAATACTGTTCACCGGTAGGGTTATTGGTTTACATGGTGCCTGCATGTTCTTTTTCATGCTGCATTTTTCTTGGTTTTCTGTGGCATGTTGTTCATTTGAACTTGTGACACTATAAATTTGTGAGTTGGCGCCTTTTGATGAACAGGCGTCCCGTCCAGGTTTTCCCCTTAAGTATGCATCCTACAAGCACCTTCTGACCACCCTGGCAGGATAAGTGTCATGCAGAGTGAAGGGATGAATAATATTTATGCTTGAATTTCTTCACACATTTATTTGTAGCAGATACTTTCTATTTTAAATGGTCAGCTCTGTCCAGGGAAACATGTGTGACTTCAGTTACTGAATGGGATGGGATGGGATAGGGTAAAAAAGTAATAGACCAATTCAGGCACAAGTTCACACTATTGTTCTACATTTGTTAGACTGAATATATACTGAAACACAAAGGAATGTCTGGTTTTATTTGACCGTGAGCTTCAGATACTTGTGTGGCTAGACTGCTAGCATTTACCTTATTTCTCTTCACCTCAGACTCACATCCTCATCTTTAAAAATTGAACGTTTTCAGAATAGCTTTTAATGTGCCTTTTTACAAAAGTGTCTCAGTTGGAAGGACGAGACACCATATCTTCCAAAAGAAAATCCACGATTTGCTTTTTTGCAGATTCTGAATGGAAAACATTGTCAGCGTGGGCTCATACTTTACATTTAGATTTGCTTGCTGAGTTGCTGGTCTGTTTCGTCTTCTATCTCAAGCCAGCCGACAGACATCACGGTTGAAGCGTGGTACTTGTTCATATTCACCCCTAGGTGGTGATATGCTTCCCTTAGACTTTCCTCAGAAAGTAACAGTAGCCACTCTACACCAGCAGCTGGAGCAGATGTTACCACAGAAGCCCTAGTCAATGTGTGGCCGAATACTCCTTATTCAAAATCGCTTATTCTTGCTATAATAATAAAAAAAAGGTATCTGGTATGTTTATCCAAACAGCTTCACCAGTATGTTGCCATTAATCCAGTTTCCTACTGACGGTACAGATAATAATATACTTCATAAACCATTCATCCATCCGTCCCTGATCTGTAATCGCTTGTCCCATTCAGGGTCACGGGGGTTCTGGAGCCAATCCCAGAGGCTACGGGCACAAGGCAGGGAACAACGCGCCAACCCATCGCAGGCCACGCTCACACTCCGCAGACCATTTATTGTTTTTAATTTTTATTTGCATTTAGCTTCACTAACTTTAATAAATGTTAATAGCAGCATTCTCGTGTTTAATAATATAGAAATACACCTTTAGTGCATTTAAGACTAACATTTAATGATGACCCTAAATCTCTACTGACATTAACTTAACGCTTCTCATATGCTTCTTACCTATATACTTAATTACTTATAATAAAAATCCCCCACAATGTCAGCTCCGTGGGTACAGGCGAGCTGGGAAGCAGGCAAAAGAGACGCGAATCAGGGGAAAACGGGGTTTATTCACGGGGATACGGATAACCACGGCAAACAACATCGATGACGGACACCAAACTAAGGAAGACGC
>JAODLC010000001.1:12118517-12130133 GCA_026781145.1 Hippopotamyrus pictus
GAACAATCGGGGAAGCACACGTGGATAATGAGGGGGCGTGGCACACACGAGGATCGAACAGAGCCGGGCGTGACACACAAATCCTGACTTGCTGGCTTGATTGCAGTTAGCAAGGCAAGGATTAAGTCTGAGTATCAAGCAAATGTTGATCATAAAATTATACTATATAATTGTAAAGATACTGTCTGGCATTCACAACTACTCCCAAAAATTTAACTAATGATTATTGGTTTGTTTCAAACCTGGAAATGTGTCTGAAACTGTGGGAGATTTAAAAGCCAATATTTTAACCTCTGTGCATTTAAAGCCAAAGAATGTCATCTTAACCCAAAAATATCATATAACAAACAGTGAAAATCATTTGAATAACAAATATCAGATAACTGCACACGTATACAGTTACTGTCCAGTGCTGTCCACCCATTTATTGCCCGCTTCGTCTTAACATAGTGGTGTTCAGTTTCATACATCCCTTTGTCAGCTTTTTGTTGACTCCATGTGTTTGAATATTAATTATTGTCATCCCTTCTCACACCTTTTTCAAAAACACAAGAGGATTATCAAATTAATGCCTAAATTTAGTCCAATTAAATTTTACTTGAAATAAAAGGAAGCAATTTTGAATAGAGAGTAAAACGTCGTTCTTCCTCAAATATAAATCTGGTTTAATCCTGAAGACAGAACTGAAATTCTGAATACTAGAGCTATTTCAGTGAGAACATCTGGCCACCAGAGCTCCAGGGTATCAGCTGAACAGTTCATGGAGCTTCGGGGTTTCCAACCAACAGTGCGTACGCTTCAGTAAGAGGGACATCCACATACAAGGTCAGATCTACTGCGCTTTCTCTTTGGGGCCCAGGTCGTCTGCCATGGCCTGCTGTTCTGTTACTCGACCTGTGTCTGTGATCAGTAGGTCACTGGTTCAAATCCCAAGGTTGGCAGAGTGACGTCACCATTGGGCACTTGAGTTAGGCCCTTAACCCCCCCTCCCCCCAAATCCTCCAGGGACTAGATGACCCTGCACTCTGAAATATTCAAGATGCTTTGGAAAAAAGCGTCTGCTGAGTAAATAAAATGTAAATGTGATGGTCAGAGAATTTGCACCATGGTGGAGGCAGAGTGTCTAAGTTGGCCTCTCAGGAAAGTTTGTGCGAATCTAGCTGAGTGCAGGGTTGTGAGCATATCTAAGAGTATATAAGAGTAAATAGCTTTCTGGGAAAGTAACAGCATTACAGAACTATTTATGAAGACCATCAGATGTGTGTCTGTTTTTTTTTAAATTTTGAATTCTCTTTTCCACATAAATAATCTGATGCCCTATATGTGGAGGCATTGGGGAGAGGACACAACGTTAAAGCTTTGACGTGGTTTTATGGGTGACTACCTGATTTAATTTAGAGTTTTTGCCCACTGGGGGACTCTCGTTAACTCTGAAAGAGAGACGGAATGGACGGTAAAGAGCACATATCCATTGTTGAACTTGGATTGGGAGAATATTGAGATGGCTTCCACCTCGCTATTTATCACAGTTTTATTCCACTTGTGTAAAATTCCACTTGAAATATTTATTATATTTTGAGCTATATGTACTATATATGAATGTCACATGAGAGCTTCCATATCCAAGCAGGCTTTGCAACCCTTTGCTCGATGTGAAGCACGGCTGGCCATCTGGCATGCCGGGCATTTTCCCCGTAGGCCGATGGGTGTGTAGGCCGGCAAAATTTACCGTAGGGGAGCCCTGCCGCCCTCTTCGGCTTGGCAAAATGTATCATGAGGGACCCCAAAGTCCAGGGCCGAATTTCAATCCCTGTCCAGCCCTGAGGTGAAACCATCCCCTGAAGACATTATTACCAACCGGAAGACAGCAGAATGAAATAGCCAGTCAGACCGCAGAATGAGGAAGACTCTCGAATAAGACACTAAGCTTGAAAAAAAAATAGTGTGTTTGAAGGGTGATTGCATATGTCTTGTGTTGAGGTAAAGAAATCTCTACTATAGCGATATGTACTGCAGAAGTCAATAAATTATGCATTGGTGTTTATACTTTAATGTAAACATGAACAGCTAACACGGAGAAATTCATGGTGAGGCACCATCCTACTCAGATGGTCTGAACGTGTCAGGAGCCAGAAGCACATTCAAATGGAATAGAAGCAGCTCGCTAACCTGCACTACACCATTTTCCATTCCATTAATTATGAATCGAGTTGATAAATTCTACCTATGCCTTAATTCTCGTTCCCTAACTCGTTCTGTCAGGCACCTAACAGTAACAGTTTTCCTAACTACGGGAGAGCTGTATTCGTCAGACCTTATCAGCCTCCCAGAGGGGAATAAACAGCATTATAATAGTGATGCAAAGCATCCTGGGAATAATTCCTGCATGAAGTTACACCTCATCCATATTTTTCAGCCAATGGATCACAGACGAAACCACGTCAAATAGTCTGCAGCAAAAGAAAAAAGGGCGTATACTGAAAATGGACCAGGTGTTACACAAACATAGCAAGATATCAAAATACTCCTGCCTCCAGCACCAAGAGGGAGGTAAACCTCTTCTTTTAAGTGAGTGTGGTGAAAATCTGGGGAAATTCTATACACAGTTTCTATGCAATATTTATGCAATGCTGTGGGACAGTATATAGCTTTGACCATCTGCACATCACATGCTGGGTGCCTCAAGGGAAGGTTGTGGTCTGTGAAACAGAAACAGAAAACTTAAACAGGGGGTCAGTGGAAATCAGGAGAAGGCAGGGTGGGGCTACTTTATCCCCCATGCAGGCAAATCATTCCAGAAGGCCCAGTCAGACTCAGAGCTTCATCCAATCACTGGGCTGTGATCCAAACCCCAATTTGCATAATTGAATGCCTCGGTCGCAGATGCCAGTGTGACTGGATTATCATCCTAAAGGTCACCTTTGTCTGTACCTCCTTCAGCATCCCACATGGGACTGATAAACTGACAGGGTGGAGTCCCCTTTGGTTCTTCCTAAATAGCAGCAGTGAAAAGCTACAGCATATTTTCTGCTTTTCACAAACAGCAATTAAACACAAAGTCATTTATTCCAGTTGTATTTTCCTTAGTTACTGCCTGCTTTTGAGCACCTTCTCCTAAGGTGACCAGATAATCCGTGTCAGGGAGGACACTTTGAGCTAGGGCAGGATTTGTAAACTGCCATTTCAATTAAAAGAACCTGGAATTCACTTAAGCCCTGAGTTCTCGCTGTGTGCTGATTGGTCAGTCTCCTATAATCATGCATGTGTCACTAATGTTAACGTGAAACTGCTGCGCGAGTTTTGCAATCAAGGAAACAAACCAGTCAAAGCAGAAGAAGAACTGAACTAATTAGAAAAGCACAGGAGCCTTTCAGATTTAATGTTGTTTGTAAAACTTGAAGTAGCTCAATGTGTCCCTCTTGACGTGGATTATCTGATCAGCTTACCTTCTTGATTTTCAGAAACCAAATTCTGGGCACCTAACCTGTCCTTTGTTTTAGAATTTAGAAAAACAAGTAGCCCCGCGACCCAGTAGGATAAGCGGCTTGGAAAATGGATGGATGGAAAAACAAGCAGTCCTAATTTGACAAAAATGGTTGTTTTCCTTAAAATAATTTTCAAAAGGTTTTTATTTAGTAAGCAGATGCTGCTGGCCAAAAAGATCTTTGAAGATTCATTTCAGATAGGAAATTTCTCTTGGATGGGCAGGTTGATCTTAGATAAAAAAAGAAAAAATTGAAACATTTATACTTGTCATGCCTTTAAGGAATTTCACATCTCAGTTGACTTATTGCACACCTGTGAGACGCTGTCGACATGCATGGAGAGCAGAATGGAAAACGTGAGAGGAAAAAAATATCTTTAGATGAAACGTGTGCTCGTGGAGTTATTTTTTGGTTAAAGCAAAGACTTGGATCCAGGAGATGCAACGTTACAGTGCTACATGACGAGTGACCCAGAACCGCAATATTAAAAGCTTGAAGCGCATTAGGTGAAAACGGAAACGGCTATTGGCAGTTAACACTCCTGTGCAGTCTGCACGCGCTAACACTTTAACGCGCACACGGTACTAACCTATTGACTGCTGTCAATGAGCGAGAAGCGCGAAGGTCTTTGCAGAACTGGAGACACCTGGAGACCATTTGGAAGCATGCCTGAGTCTCCTATGAGCTATGCATTTTCATATGATTGCCATTTTTACATATAGTTCCCACCAGCCAACAATCTACATAAAGAAATAAATCCTCACGTTCGCCTGGACGCCGAAAGCCAGCAGAGATTCTGAGCGCTGCCAAGACCTTCACGCTGTACACCTCCAGAACAGTAGGGGGCCTTGGTGTTTACGATCCGTGCTGTGACTCAGTCCACGGGAATCAGCAGCGTTGGACTTGATGGGTTAGGGGTCCAGTGGTGGCTGGGGGCCTCCTGATGAGAATGCCACCTGATGCACATTAATCTGTCTGGTAAATGGAGAGCACAAATAAAGCTGAATTGTTTTTTGAATGGCAGCAATATTGCTTCCTTCTGCATCGCGTCCTGTAGCCCTGACGAGACCCGCGTTCCCTTTTTCCAGGGCTGTTGGCATCCTGTATAAGGTTCCTGGATTCAGGGACATCGTGACCCTACTGGATTTGACACATTTCAGTTGTATTTCTATATAACTTTGCTAGAACCACGGCCTGTAAAATGCAGGCAGGTGAGCTGGAGCATGGACTAATTGAAAGGAATCACAAGCAGATGTGAACAATCAAACTGCCTGCAGGTGGCATGATGGGTGGAGGACTTCTGCTGTTTAGAAAGAAGTTTTCTTAGATCGTGGTTCTTAAGAAGGCAAATGAAACCCTGAAATGGATGTTACTGTTACCTGCCTTTCACCAGAGATCGATAATGCAGCAGAAAACCAGCAGTACAAATCCCACTTGGCAAGCTGAGTATCAAAGGTGTCTACTAAGAAAGAAAGGAGAAGTATATCCATCTATACATCTGAAAACTGCTTATGAAGTACAGTGCCACAGTGAGCACTAGAAGCGGCAGAAGAACCTATCACAGGATGCATAGAGAAAGGCAGGGGACACCCTGGATGGGATGCCAGTTCATCAGAGACAGTGGCCTTTAAAGGACCTTTAATTAAAATTGTTTTAAATTTGAGCATTCACGTTTCCTACAAGTAAATGACATAGAAGGATGTTTTTTTTTGGTACTCCAGCCTAAAGGATGGCAATTGCATTTGTGCCCAGTTCATACACGACACATTCCCCTGAACTATAAAACTCCAAATCTTGTAATTTTCACCTTGCCTGATCCATTAAGGGAAATGTCAGGCACAGCGGGACCATAATCCTGCAGATTCATCTGAAAGCTTCCTGCTGAATACTGATTTGGATGAGAATTGCCAGAGCTGGTGACGTGCAGAGTGACTTTTCAGCAGGACGTCAGTGGTGTCTGCTGAGCCTTGAGCAGGTCCAGTCCATTACTCCATCGCGCCTGGCTGAATGAGCACACGCCGCCGCAGATGCAAGCTGCCTGTCTGGAACTGCTCTCTGGACCATGACAAGCTTCTTGGGCAGAAGGTGACATGCTCCATTGTATGAGGAGTTTCACATTTTTTCTCCACGTATTATGAGCCGTGATCCATAATGTTGCAAGCGGGTGGAAACTTACATTGTGTTATCGAAAGGCATATAATGCTGAAGTTTGAAAATGACAGGACCAGTGGCGGCTCTAGACCGTTTCAGCTGGGGGGGGGCAGACTGGAGCCAGTTGTTCTGTTAGGGGGGCCAGATGCATTTGACCTCAATGTCCTCCAAATATTAACTTACACTAGATTGCCAGCATTAAGAAGCAAAAGACAATTGTGAAGTGTTATGCAATGCTTTGCGGTTACATTTTACAGTTTTTACAAATATGTATATATGATTTCTTGTTTAGGCTGTCTTGCTTCCGCAATCCCAATTATTTTTTTTCTGTCGTTAACTTTGTTTATCAACAATTAAAGTGACTCGCCCACCCAGCACTCCCACGTTAAGAGTCCGTCAAGAAAATGTACTTATGTTTGTGTTTGGCCTTTTCCCAGTGCACAAAATTGTAGCCCACCTATATAAATGTTAATAATATTAGTAGTAGTAATAATTACACATTTATTTCAGACCCGAGTAGCATATGCATTTAGGGGTGCACAGGAGGGGCCAAGCCTGTTGGGGGCACTGCCCCCCCCCCCTCCAGAACCACCTCTGGACAAGACTGGGATGAACATAGTGAGCTGTCTGATTTGTTTTTATTTTTATATTTATTCTGAATTTTAGTTACAGGAGGATGAGCATCTTTGTAGAAGTTTCCTTGCCACCATCTTGTAATCGGGAACGCGTATCCTTAGCCTGAAACACCATGTTGGTTCCACCAGAATTCCTCTTTTAAACGCTGTACATTCCGGATACTATCGTAAGCAATTCTGTATCATTTTTTCCGCCAAAATGGTCACACTGTCTATGAAGAGAGTCTGTATGGGTTTCATTCTTGATCCATTCATCCATCCATTTTCTGTAACCGCTCGTCCTATTTAGGGTCGTGGAAGGTCCAGAGCCGATCCCAGAGGCTATGCGCATTTTTTATGTCTGTTTGATGCTGAAATTACCAAAGTGAGCAAGTATACCATTAAACATTAATGTGACACACTAGTAATTGACTTCACCCGTCTGTGCAGTTGAGGTGAGCAAGAAAATGGCTGTCTCAGTCTGCTAGTGCTATGCATCGCCCATGATCTTCCGTCTGCTATATATTACAATACTACTACAGTACTGAAGAGTAAACCCTTCATTAAAAAGATCCTATATTATCCCTGACTGAGGTTCTCCATAGCAATGCGGTATGTTATGGAATGAATTAAGTCAACCCTCCAACACACAGCAGGCAGCCAATGATCTGCTGCACCCAGAGTCCTGAGGTTTGCCCACACAAGCCCTCTTCTGTTAGTCGCTGGTTTGCTGAGAAGCCCCTTTTGATTCATGCATTATCGGTAGTCAAAAACAGCTGGAAGTCATGTCATGAGACTGATAAAAGTACCTTAAATGAGGACGTTACGGGAAACCCAAAGCTGAAGTGGGAAGAGTGTCTGAAATCAATTTATTTTACGGTTTGCAGAGGGAAAACCATGCAATTGGAACCTCCTCGCCAGTACAAGGATGTCAGGACACAAACAGTTGCAACTCCGTTTTCTTTGCTGCCAAAACATAATTAACTCCAGCTTGTAAAGTCTCCTTCACAAAATGAATGTTTTTAGAAAAACACCTAACAGGATACTTATATACATTTTATATAAGGGACTTTTTCTCCTGGTCTCAAAAATAAATCAATGAAAAACAATGAAATACAGTATTCAGAGCATTCAGGTACATTATTTTTGGTCCACCTTGATTGTAACTAAGATTCAACAGGAGACATGTGGTCCTGTCACTGTAACTGGTCCTGTCGCTGTACCTGGTGCTGTTGTACATTACTGTGATTTTCTTGCTTTAACTGAGGTAAGAACTAATATTTCTGTGGAAAAAGTATTGATTTTTCAGTATCTTTGACAAAGAAATATTGACATTTCTGTAGTTTTTACTATATTTAAGATGAATATATTTTTCTTTGAAAACTAAATATAATTAATGTGTTAAAATGCCATAATGTCAAAATTGGAGGTGTCAGGGAGACAGTACAGAAAACAAACATGTCCAGGGAGTCGTTTTTTAACCTCTTTCTGCCACTGACTTTAGAGCAAATATTTCTCTTTCCCAGGGTTTACCTTTCTCTGGGCTCCGCAGATAGAACCTGACCCCCTCTCCTTATTGATGATGGTTACACCATTACTTCTCATCTTAGGGTATCGTTTTACCCGAACATCTAATGATTAGCAGAGTTTTGGCATGAAGTTTCTCCTTAATTTGCCATGAGGCAACTAGACACCTACAAATCAAAAATGAGCCGGAAAAAGACAGAGCAGCAAGGAGAGGTTTAAACCGATCAACCGTCTCCATGGCAATTGATCATCATCTACAGAGCAAGCATCTGAAGTAAGCTTACATCAATTAAGCCATTTCCGGTATCAAAGTTTACATGGGGTCAACTTTATGATGGTGAATAGACCTACTGCACACAAGGAGACAGGAGGAAGGAGATCTCTTGAGCTCCCTTGTGGAATAAGTATGTTGACAAATGCAATTAGTTCTGAATACATGGTTTGATCTCTAACTTAAAAGAGCAACTGGTAAACCTCAGAGAGCTGAGCTGCTCCCAGTCACCCCCTTTCTCTAGCAAAACACAAGTTTGCTTTATCCTCTTCTTACAATTAGTTTCAGATGAGTAGAGGGGCTTTGTCCCTGACCCCACCCCACCCAGGCAGAATCCATGTCTTCCTAGTACTGTGGTCTAAAAAATTGAGTTGGGTTTGAGTTTTCTGTATTTCATTGTGTTGAGGTTTTGCTTTTTACTTAACTTTGCTCCAGGTTGTGTTTGGTTCCTACAGAGGCCTTGCCCCCATTTACTTCAATTTTCCTGTAATGAAGTCCATTTGTTTGTTTAAACCCCACTGTCCTGGGCCTCTGTCCTGCCCTTGCGGTGGGACTCTGCAACGCAACATGCTGTACGTGCCTCAAATTGCTCTGACCCAGGGAGAAGTTATGTAGCACTGGACAGACAGGAAACCGTTTGGTATATTTTTGGGGTTTTTGACCGCGCTTGTTTTTCTGAATGACTTTCAGCTACCCATATTTTCAGCTGCAGTTTACAAAGTCCCTCCAAGAGAAGCGTATGGGTCATCAAAGGCCTTATTACCTTTGGTCAGCGTTCTGCACCTCATACATGGATCAGACCAGAGGAATTTTCAAACTCCAATGGAGGATAAACAGAACTTTATTCAAGGAAATGGAGATAAACACCCACTTCAGATTCCCCAATGCATTAGGAGTCTATGTAAGCAAAAGGTACATAAAGTAGTTTTGGTTTTAAACCAAAACTCAAGATAACAGAAGACTGAATAAAACGCAATGAGTCTGATAGTGATTTTATTTTCCATCCTGTAAAATTAGTCTTACTGATTTCACAGTTATAATAATTAATAAAGTTCTTCCTAAAGTTGCTTACGTTGGACAGGGTCATGTGGGGCTTAAAATCCTGGCTGCCCAGGGCAGAAGGCAGGGAACACCCTGGATGAAATGCCAGTTCAATTCAGGGTACATGCACATTACAGGCAATTTTACAGAAGCACATTCACCTAACTACATCTCTTTGGATCGTGGGAGGAAATTGGCGTGAAATGGGAAAAGCATGCAAGAAACAGGAAGTGCAAGCAATAAACAGAAAGTGCATGCAAAAAAAACAGGAAGTGCATGCAAGAAACAGGAAGTGCATGCAAACTCCACACATAGAGTAGCATTCAAACCCTCAGCCTGTAGGTGAGGCCACAGTGTCACTCACTGAGCCACCACACTGCTTAAAGCACATATTAGTGACATGAAAAGTTTTTAAAATATTAAAAGGTAATTATTTATTTATTCAGAGTACTTATTTATTCTTCCCAGAAAGCTCAATAAAATAAAGCACATAGTCGTAGAAATTTGTGAAGATGAGTGTCCTCATAAATCTCTACAGAACTCATTCCTGTTTGGCAGGAACAAATTAGAGAGCCACCATTAAAATTCCTTTGTGGTTATATTTTTCTGATCATTTAAATTATAGGATTTCAATTAAGTCTTTTTAATTAACTGCCTTTAACACAACAGAAAGACACACGCTTTAGCATTTGTTCATGCTATGTTAAGAAGTGCACTGTAGCGTAGATAATACTTTTCTATTGGAAACGGGACACTTGAAACATTTTTTTTTCAGCATCAGTGCCATTCTATTTGTACACATGCATCACAGAGTTGTTCGCTCAGTCGCAGAGCTTCATGCAGAGAGAGCAGGGCCACATTAACTCACAGCCTGTTCTTGCTCTCCTGTGCTGTGTCCAACAGCCGTCTCCTACAATTTAATGTTCCCCCCCCGAGTCCCATACGGCTTCAGGCATTAGAATAAGAATGAGATTCTCTGCATGTCAAAACCAATGTTGCTTGTCCTCTTAAGGACACTCGGCTGACCTCAAGCTGCCGGTTGAGTTTATTATAGTGCAGACGCCTCCCCCCATGTGGACACTCAGAGACACGCTGCAGGGAATGAGCTTCATGGAAGAATGCCCTGCAATCAGCCCCAGCCACAGATAGGCGGCTTTATAAATCTGATTGTCATCCAGGCCAGTGACAAAACCCTACAAAGGAACATTTTTTTTACTCTACAACAATGAAACTACCAATTTCTTTGCAAATTACCTCTGAAGTGTGCAGATTGAAAGATAACTTTGTTCAAAAACTGTTCAACTTTGGAAATTATTCGAATCAGCTTCTCTGTTTGTACCCCTTTGTTCTGTCTTTATCCGTATTCAGTAAATATATATACATTTATTGTAAATTCTGGAGATAGCAGTAATTGAATTCAAATTCTCTATATACCATACCGTAGATAAATGCATTACGTGGTTCTTGGGTTTTATATATATATATATATATATATATATATATATATAAATATATAATATTGAAAGCAGCCACACACACACAGTATCTTTATTTTTCAAATCCCAGTGAGCTACTTAGGTTCCCTGCATAGCTAAGGTAAATGAATGAAGTGACACGATATTTTATAGTATTTTTCCTGAGAACAATCCAGCTATGTGTCTGTGTACAAATCTATAGTGTGTCAGAGGCCAGGGTTAGCATCCAGATGAGCTTTTTTAGGTAGCTATCTGAAAACTATCTGCACTAAGTTCGGGAAAGTGTTGGAATTGCATGGGCGGTCATGACGGTGCAGATTGAAGCTCCTTTAAGAGATTAACTCCTGTGAACCCGGTGCACACCATGCTTCATAAAAACATAAAACAGTGTTTCTCAACCCGGTCCTCAGGGACCACCTGCCGGTCCATATTTTTGCTACCTCCTTACTGTAGGTCCCTGCCAGACAGATTCCACAAATTTGTTCGAGTAAGTGTATCTTTTCCGTAGCTGCATATGGTGATGTGATCATGAAAAGCAAAGTGAAGAAAAAAACGTAAAACATGGGTTCAAAATAAACTGAAAAGTTAACTGATTTCAGTATGCTACAGTAAGTGTAGATAGGCTTCCATTTTATTGGAAGAATGAGGAATGAACCTTGATACTCCCACATAACGTCTATGAAGGCTTCACATCAAAAATAACTTCTCGGCAGATGTGGACATTTCAGGTCCAGAAAGTACAACCCCAGACCAAGATTTTGTTTTAACCAACCATTTGAGTATAAAGGCTGTGTCCAGATTCAGCGGCTGCATTCAAAGACCGAATGTGCCACAGAAGTGCGACAAAGAAGTGCTGTTCCACTGCAACGGCTCCTTCAAACGCAGTACAGAAATGCATTCTTTTGCTCAGTCGCAAACTGAATGGATCCTTTGCAGCCCAAAAATATCCCAAGATTCATTGCGCAGACCTTCGAAGGATGCAGCCTACAAAGGCTATGTAGACCACGTCCTTCAAAGGATGCAGCCTACAAAGGCTATGTAGACCACGTCCT
>JAODLC010000001.1:12130233-12149570 GCA_026781145.1 Hippopotamyrus pictus
CTTCAAAGGATGCAGCCTACAAAGGCTATGTAGACCGCGTCCTTCAAAGGATGCAGCCTACAAAGGCTATGTAGACCACGTCCTTCAAAGGATGCAGCCCCTGAATTCGGACACAACCAGAGTCACAGTCACAGAGTACTCAAATGGTTGGTTGAAACAAAATCTTGTTCTGGATTTTTACTTTCTGGACCTAAAATATCCACCTCTGCTTCTCAGGAAGAGAATATACCAAAATTCTGTTGTCTGCTGTAAAACTGAATAAAAATGCAAATCCCTGTAGCAAAAAGCTCATTAGCAATAGTTTAATTTAACACATTAAAGTAACAGATATGACTTATTTTTTGGATATATTAACTGTTTTCCTCTGCTGACAGGCAATAACAGAAACCACCTGTTATATGCATGCAAAAATCAAAAAGCTGTAAAGATGCTCATTTGGGCAAAAAAGTTTGGATGTTAAGGTTGTCCTATTATCAAATGGCTCAGAGTACCACCTTTAGAGGATAAGAATAATGTATAAAACCATATAAACGTGATCAAGTTCTATATTATTGTTGTTGTTGCTGCTGATGTTATTAGACTGGAAAACGCATTTCTGTTGCTGTTGAATGAAAGTAGTGCACTTTACTTTGCGTTGGGTAATTTTTGTAGTTCAAGGAAGATGTGTCCCAAAAAATAATAAAAAGCACATTTGGCAGTTCTGTGTTGTTGTAAACGGAAGAGAGAACAGGAAAATCTATTACTTTTCCTTCCTCACTAAGTGTCTTGGTGGGCCAAGGAAAATAGTTTTCTCTTCGAAAACACCCGAGTTGTCTTAATGTGGTGATGACATAAATGACATTAATTTCACCCAGTTCCGGTCTGTATAGGAAGCCATGAAGCCCTCATCACACTTAAGATAAAAAAGCCTGCTTCAGTTTCTAATAATGGTCATTAACATGAACACCTCCGTCTTTCAGGAACTTGCACATTCTTCCTTTTGTTTAAATGAGGATGAGATTGTCCATGATATTGGTGCTAACATGTGGGCAATTAATATAGCATATTATGCTAGTTAATGATCCGTGCGCATATATATGTAAATGGTTCTCATTGAGGAAGTGTCTGATTAATCACATGCCTGAGATCAGACCATTCCTCTGCAGCTTAGCCTGGGGGAAGAAAAGTCCACTCCAAACGAAAGGTATGCCAGGACATCGCCGTCAGGCTGCGAGAATTCCTCTCTGTTCCCTGTGGCGCTGTAATTCTCAGCTATAACCTGCTTCCTCAGTTCCGGATTCTCCATCAGCAACGTTTGTTTGAGAATTCTCAGTCCTCCTTTAGATCGCAACAAGGCCCTTAGAAGGGAGAATATAAAGTTGTACCGTGCTTAGGTATTAAGTACAGTATATAGACATGCAGCATTCATGGCGATGTGGGTCGGGGCTGGGGGGGTGACGGGGTGACTGTTGTAATCCCTTCAATATCCTCACAGATGAATATAATTTAAATTCTGTATACTGGTCTGGGAGGTGGGTCATTCTCTCCTAAGTCTACATTAGGAGCTCAGGGCATAAAATAACCAATTTGGTTGTGTTAATGGGAACCTATACTACCAGTCAAAAGATTTAGCAAAAACTGAGATTTTGTGCATTTGCATGTAACTCACATATTTACTAAAAATACACTCAATATTCCATCCATCCATCCATCCATTTTCCAACCCGCTCGCGGGGGGTCCGGAGCCTATCCCGGAAGCAATGGGCACGAGGCAGGGAAAAACCCTGGACAGGGGGCCAGCCCATCGCAGGGCACACTCACACACCATCCACTCACACATGCACACCTATGGGCAATTTAGGAACTCCAACCAGCCTCAGCATGTCTTTGGACTGTGGGGGGAAACCGGAGTACCCGGAGAAAACCCCACAATGACATGGGGAGATCATGCAAACTCCACACACATGTGACCCAGGCGGAGACTCGAACCCGGGTCGCAGAGGTGTGAGGCAACAGTGCTAACCACTGCACCATCATGCCGCCCCACTCAATATTCTTCACTAATAAATAAATTTACAGTATGTTCACCATTTGAATACCTTTATTAAAAAATGTCATGTCTTTGATTAATCAAAGTAACCTCCTCTAGCAGTTATAACAGCAGAGAAAACTCGAGGGGCATTAAATACTGCTTTGTTTCATGGGATGAAACAGTTAACTAGTGCATTTAAAGTTAAAGGACAGCCTATTTGACTATGCCATCATCACAGAGCAGTTAATAGGATGTCAGACATGCACTGTTACATACTCTTTCCATGTTATAAAGGAAACTTGTTTTATTTGACTTATATTTTCATTTATAATTGGTCACCAAACTTTCCAATTCTTAACAAGAATAAAAAATCTGCAGTTTATGAAATACATGGAAAAGTGGTAAAATTCTGTGGTGTGCACAAACTTTTTGATCGGTAGTGTATCATTCCCCCTATTGAGGACGATGGGGTCTGAGGGATTTTCTCTGTCACAGCCTAACTGTCTAATTCAGTCACCAATCAATCTATTCATTCATCTATCCATCGGATCACTTATCTTGGCTGGGGTTGTGGGGGGCCTGAAGGCAGGGGTACACCCTGGATGGGGGTGAAAATCCCATGTAAGTAAATCAAAAACCCCTAAAAAAGACTACAAATGCTAGTGAAAATATAATTAATCTATACATTGTGCATTTCGTAAGTCATTGCTGGTCTAGACTTTGAGATCTAATGGGTCTTGTGGAAATGTAGTATTAAATTTGTATGTGGCTATTTTTGCCATCTGAATGATAGTGACTCAAATTCTGTTTAACTTAGTAGCCTGTTCGCTTTTACTTATTTTAAAGTGTAAGTGAATTTATGAATCTATTTTTAGGGATAGACTTCTTTGATTTGATTTGCTTGTGTCAAAATCAATACTGTTCTTAACTGAAAGTAAAGCACATCACTTTATAAAGAGGGACAAGCTGCCACAGAAAGCACCAGGGCACAGAACAATTGTACGTTTTCAAGAGGAGTAGCTGTTCCCTCACATCTGGGATTGAGCTGTCTCTTCCACCCACGTCATCCAGTCCAGGGTCTTGACAGAGGCCCCTCCTAAACAGGGGTACACCGTGAACAGGATGCCAGGTCATCATAGGACACACGTGGTTCACCAGTTCAACTAGCTACATGAGAGGGAACTACTGTAACACGACATGCAGGATACGCAAACTCCGCACACCATGTGAGGAACGGCCCAAACCTGCAGACCTGGAGGTGTGAGGCAACAGTGCCGCCCATTGAGCCGTCGTGTCCTCGTCTCCCATTCATGAATAAAATAAACAGACATATGAATATTTATAGTGCGGAAAGCAGTGTGTTTACTTTGGCATGATCGGCAGAATGGGCTTTGTGATCTTTTTAGTGAGCATAAATTGTGTGGTGGATACATTATTTACGCTTCCTGACATAATTTACATTACAGTACATTTCTTTGGACTACAAACTTGTCTGACAGAGTTCCCTTTGCTTACACTGTAAACTAAATATGTAGTTTAAATTATTTATAATTTGTTCAAATTGCCTTTCCATTTCGGTTAAATTGTCCTACATAAGTATTTGAATGTTATCAGGGATTTTAATGAATCACCTTCTCAATGACCAAACTACACTAGTAGTATGACCTATGCAAGTTCCTCTAGTAGGCCTGATTCAGAATTCAGAGATTTTATTTTCTTTACGGTTTCTATGAATGTTTTTTTTTTTCTTTTTAATCAATTAGACATGACTCTGGGTACAGTATGAGGTTTCAGCATCCATGGATTATCAATTTGATTTGAGGAATGTAATGATTCTGGAATGGTAGTTTTGCCCTTGGGGTCAGATAGTAATGTTTATGGTATTACTGCTGAACGCGATGTTTGCACAGCTGGTAAACACGTAAATGATTTAGCGAGCAAATATTCAACGTGTTAACAAAAAGAGGTTCCACAAGTCAAGTGAATTGCCCCATTTGTAACCGTCAACGAGCTTTACAGTGCTGTGCCTTCAGGCAATTAATAAATTCTAACTCCAGCACCTCAGGATGTATCAAGATGTATGTGTGAAGTCCACAATGAAGAATGTTAATTTTCCAGCTAGAGTTGGCTTTACTCTTTTTCCTCCAAGCAATGTTCAAGCCACAAAAAGCAGATGAAAGTAAATCTCATACCATCGGATACGCCCAAGGCAAACATCACAGAGCATTGTGCGATGAATACCCAGATTTATTCATTTAAATGCTTCTTTCCAGTTTCCCAGCATTTTTGGCCCCAGTTCCTCTGATGTTGGCTGTCAGGAAATCTATAAACTGTTTGAACTGCATACGTAGTCTGGAATCAACACTCACTGCATTTCTGTTTTACAGCCCTACTGACGCACAGTATTTATTTCCACAATTATTCTGTGGGAAAATATGTCCACTTAGGACTTTTTTTGCGATAGAAAATAAGTTAGCTGACTTCACTGTGTTTATTTTTTCCCCCCATGAAAAAAATTGATACACATTCTTGTATATTTAGCAGTTCTGTCCAGTATCACCATCTGGGGTTCAATACATATTGAAATCTTGACAACGCCTCAATATAAACACTTCATCAATTAGGTGGCTCGCGCTGCATAGAAGCGTCAGGCGCAGATGATTTGGCGGAACAGAGAGATGTGGTTCCAGGACCATGGGGACACTTCAAACTCTGCTTGTCACCATTCTGTCCAATACTAGTAAAACATGCCTGTTGTAAAAGGTACTATTCAATGATTAAACCAGGGACCCCCAAATGAAAATAACCCACCGCTAGGGACTCCCCATGCCATTAATGTGTGCTCACACATTTGGTTCCGATTTATGCATTTAATGACTTATGGATTAAATTTAGAGTACTGTAAAACAATAAAAATCCATTATCTGGTGAAGAGATTAAAATGCAATCCAGAATATTTAAGGGACACTGAATCAAATAACAATTATAAATACATATAAAAACGGCAATTCAGGTGTGAGAATATATAAGATGCTGTTTGGGAAATGTGGAAAATGGTGGCTTGGAATTCAGGCACCTCTGTCAACTGATCGAAATAACGACTCTGTCGTATATCCTGCCGTTAATGACAGCGTGTCACACCAGTGTTTGAAAGAATTCAGTGCCTATTCTCGCACCAGCGCCCTGGGGTTTCAGACTGCTACCATGACTCATTTGAGCCCAGCTCTCGAACCCGAGGAGGCCCGGGGGGGCGTGACAACTGTAACGTTTCCATTTCGTAGCCGCTAACCGTTTCTGTCACATTTCTCCCTCTGTTTTTCTCTGTCCTCATTTTGTGGTAAAATGGTTAAAAATAGCCCAGCGACTGCACATCTTTGAGGACGTCTCGAGCTGTGCACGCTGTGGTTCCAAATGCACGTCAAGACGAGGATATTAAAACTATCATTAGATGCATAACATCCTGTAATGAAATTTGCTGAGCTTGTCGGAACGCTTTAAACCTTTTTGGGCCAGACTGAGGTCTGCTTCAACCATGCTTGAAGCATAATTATAGTATGCATCTGCTAACTAACATCATCCTCATCCACAGTGCAGTTTTATTGTTACATCCCGGGGGAGGGGTTGTCACACTGTCCTCCGGGTCACATGCTTCCATTTCCCAAGTAACAAGAATAGTACAGTTACGGTACAAAATTCCATACTGTACATCTGTTGTATTTCATCTACAATAGTCAAATAATAAACATGATATTTGTGGTGTATTGGTTTCCTATATGTCCCTATATGTGCCATGTACCCCCAACCTCTGGGATCGGCTCCGGACACCTGCGACCCTGCACATGACCAGCCGGTATAGAAAATGGATGGATGGATGGATGGATGGCTTACTATGCTGTTATAAGTGCCATTAAGTTAACTTTTAAGCATCTTTACTTGAAAAGCTCAAACTGTTGTCTTTCCTTGTGAAGACATTAGCATTTTCGTTTGATTTCGAGATTTTTTTCTGACTGAGTGGAAACCAGATTGTATGTCGTTTCATGGAATCAATGTAATCAAAACAGCACTGAATATTAATAAAAGTCTTCTTAAATTATAAGGATATCTTTTATAACTTTGGACAAATGCCAATTGCTTTGAATGTGATTTGAAAACATGAACAATGAATCTGTCATATTGACTGTTAGGAGATTTATGCCGGAGAGGGATGTTAAATGGACTTTATAGAGCAGAGAAATGTGGGGGTGCTGTAATTTGCCGAGGGGCGGGATGCGGTGAACATGATTATGGATGCTGATCTGTTCCATCTGCCTTTTCCCCCAGGTTTGTTGTGTATTGAGGGGGGCTCTGTTTTGTTTTGCCCTAGTAACCCAGAGCAGAGGCTTGAGGCTCCCATGGAAATAGAGTCAAGACACAGCCTGTTTTTCACCTGTGGTGTTTCTGCTCCCTGCTGAAACAGCTACTTTATTCCCGATGCCTTTTAAAACTGCACATCACATGGTTCCGTTCTTTGAGCTCACAACGCGAACCGGACATATCGGACTCTAAATTTGGCCCAAATTTTCCCAACCTTATGTCAGGTGCTGGAGAGGCAGTTGCTACAGAAACCTGCTGTTTGCTAAGAAAATATAAGAGTGGTTAACGTCCGAGTAGAGCGGAGTTCGACCGCCGTCCTCTGACAGTGATATCACCGTTACCTGACAGCAAGTCGAAAGGTATCCCATTCAAGGTTAATCATCTGCTGTGATTTCATTTGGCGTTAGGAAACAGGCCAGAGTGTAGAGGAACAGGGTGTAACGTGATTCCTGAGAGCTCTTGAATGGAGAGATCCTGGTCTGCACCCACACCCAACTCCATAATGTTTACTCCATATGTGGGGAAGAGAGAAGGATACAAACCCAGGGCCTTCCTGTCAGTGGTCAGCGGGTCGCCATTCTGAAAGGCCAAATGAATTACTAAGGTTAGTACAATCCATGGTTTTCACTGACTAAGAGACCAAAGGATATATTTCTGGATGTGAGTCGATTGCTTCCAAAAGGAAGCCATTCCTGGACCACAAGAACACTGAAGAAAAAAATATATTAATTTACCACTCCACCAAAAAAGCTGTACAGCGACGATAGGAATAAAACAGCCTGGATCCCCATCTGAACTCATGTCAGCTTACCATTGCAGTGGTAACTGTGCACCTCTCCTCTCTACCAAAAACACTCGCTGTTATCGTTCCTTGCATGGTTTCTATAATCCATCTTGCTGCCTATAAGTTGTTGGTGCATAGCTGCTGCCCTTCAGTACTTCCCAGGATCACTGACACCGCCATCTATTGCAGGAGGGCAAAGGGATGCCTCTCAGTTGAATGAAGCTGAATTTAGGCAACGATGAGTTACACACATGGGGTCATGGGGTCATGGGGTCAGCCCCCCCCGAGATATGGCCACATTGGCTGCCAGTGTTTCTTTACTTTCAGGCAGCGTTTCCCAATATGGGTTTCGGGGACCCGCACACAGACCACGTTTTGCTCCCTCCCAGCTCTAGCAAAAATATGGACCGTCTGTGGGTCCCCAAGGATCTGATTGAAAAACACGGTTTTAGGGACCTGATTGCTGTCTGGTCAGACATGCCAGCTGTGGTGACATATGGGACTGTGGATTTCAAAAATCATAGAATCAGAGAAGAGAACATGAAGAAAAGAGCAAAAATGGATGCCAAGGGAACACTGAGCTTGGGAGTTTTTTTTAAATTCACTGTTGATGAATCTGTTCAGCCTTATTTTCACCTTATGAAAAGGTTTGAAAGAAACAGGGCTGCTGATATGTATAAATGCTTTCTTACAAATTTCCTGGCGTCATTTTTGTACCTTTTATAACCCTGGATACTAGTTAATGAGACCAGACAGAAAGTAAATACCAGGTGATGTATTTCATTAGCTGAATTTAATTCAGAGCTTCATGAGTATAAATTCTAGTTACCCTGATTTATGCTGACATCTGAAAAACTGGACAAGGTATGACAACGGTAGGAAATCTGCACAGCATGCAAGTGCCATGTAATAAAATCATTCACACACTTTCCTGAACACTAGGTTGTCTTCCCTTAAGTTATCCTCCGTGATTCTAAGTAGTGTTCATGTCCTTCAGCACCCATTCCTTTCCTCTCAGGTATCTCACAGTGTATACGATGTCGTGGTCTTGGGATTTGGACAGCTATTTGTGCTGGCCAAATGTTTTGGAAAAATGAGAATGAGAAGAAATTCCACTTTTCATGTGGGGGGTTTCAAAATTCAAGAATAAAAAAAAAAGAAAAATCAAGGCATGTTCTCAAGACTGATTACCCACACTCCATTAACCTTGTCAGATCTGGGTTGATTGACTGAGAGAAATATGCTTTATATGCACAAAAAACTATATTGCTGACTAAGTGATGGGCTACAATCCAGTTTGGCAGCAGGTCACAAATGAACAATTTCCCTGGCCTCCTGTATCTGTCAGCTATGATCAAAATCCTCCCCTATGTCCTTTGCAGCTATAGATTATGCTTTGTGATTTGTATGTTTACAGACATTATTTTCCAGGAATAATACTCAATTGTTTTTGTAGGCATCCAGGAAAAAAAAAAGTTTTTCCCCAAAAATCATAGATGTTTTTTCATTCCCTCTAGCAAACCCACAAATCTTGACAGCTTGCTTCTAGAAAGTATGGTATAATAAAAAAGTCGATTGATTGGTTGATTGTTACTGCTTATATACGCGCCTAGAAGAATTAAAAAAACAGAACTCAGTATGGAAAGCCTTTGCAACGGTGCAGTTTAATGGTTTCTATGGAAACCATGTTATTACAGTTCTCTGAGACAACTTTCAGTGCTCCCAACAAAGCCTGCAGCACTGTGTCCCAACAGTCGGCCAATTCATATTTAAATAGAAGTGGATCTGATTAAATCAGCTCCCCTGAAACCATTGCAGTGGTAAAGAGTAGCATTAGTTTTGCATGCCTTCAGTAACAGCCTTAGCCAGCACAACAGTGCCATACTTATTAGCAGTTAACAGAGGCAAAGGTAGTGTGTTGTGGTGTGCGGCTCAGCGAGCTGGGTGGCTGTATTTGTAATTGGACAATCCCAAGTTCAATACGCAGGGTCAGTATAGTGGTTTCACTCTTGAGTAAGAGCTTTAACCTCCAGTTCCTCCAGGGACTGACCCTGCTTGCTCAGCAAAAATGTCACTTTGGATAAAAGCTTCCGTTAAATAAAATGCGACATCTTGAAACCCAAGATGTGGGAATATTTTGCTCCCCCGGAACTTTAATCCAAGTCTTATTGCTGTTATTGTTCCTCTTGGGTTAAAATTGCAAATCCCACCCCTTGCATGACATCAGTCTTTGCTTCTTGCATCATTGCTTAACATCTTAGCTATCCATCCATCTCCCTTCACCTCTTTTCCAGTATTGAATCGTGCCATTTTAGCTAATTAAAAAATATGCATTTTGTCCTTGGCCACGTTGATCTTCCCATGGAAAGACGTTGTTAAAATTTTAAGATATATCTCAGACTGTCACAGAATCGTAAAAAAGTACTTTGCTGAATACAAATTATAATATTTAGTTGATATGTTTTTGGTATTTTTTGTGTTTAATAACAAAGACTTCTGTGAAGAAAAGAGCCGAACAAAGGTTTAGGTCCAGTGGACAGCATACAGGGGCCAGAAATCCTGCAAATGATTAGCCAGTGCTAAGAAAGCGTTTTAAATGAAATAATTCCCTTTCAAATCAGATCACATCATCATCATCAAAATGAATTTCAATAATAATATTTTTTTAAATAAACTTTTTCCCCAATAGATTTTATTTTACTTCATTCCCCTAATGCAAGACTAAATAATTATGATTAAGATCCAGATGAAAGGAAAGTTCGTTACAAATGAAATTGAGGGGGATTTATCAGAAGGCTTGTTATATGAGAAAGGGGACCAGTCACTGCATTATGTCATTTAATGCTGGACCCAGTGGAGTATCACCAAAACCCAACAAACATAAACCTGGGGCTACCTCCCAGCAACAATAAATAGAAAGGAAAGATCAAAAATCTTTGGCAGATAAATGCCGTGCCTGTCTTTCTGATGTGCTTTTGGCCAAAGGATAAACACGTCTGAAAGCTTTCATATTCTGAAAGCAGCTTTGTGATGTTTTTTTTTTGGGTGGGTGATCGGATTTACTCCGATGTTTTCACAGGAATTAAGTGGCTTTGTCCATGGTCCAGAGATGTCGTGATGGAATGACAGAGGGGGGACATCCCAGTGGCTTTCTGGGCACATTGACTTCCGTGGGTCTGAGAAACAGCCATCAGCCAGTTATCATGAGGAAGGATCAATTGCTGAATCAGACAAGATGAAAATACTATGTATGCAAGTTAAAATATAATAGAATAGAATAGAATAGAACAGAATAGAATAGAAGGCCTTTATTGTCATTGTATATTTCCAGTACAATGGAATTTCCTTTGCATCACCTGGATAAGTTGCTAAAAAAAAATTTAAAACTAAATAAGATATTATTTCCTGCCTTCCACCAATCGCTTCTAGGATAGGCTGTGACCCTGTGACCCTGCATAGGACAAGCGGCAATGGAAGATGAATGGCTGGATGGATGGATTTATGCAGTACAGAACAGTTAAATAAGTTGATTATGTTATGGGAGGTGATACAACATTTTGTTGTATTTGTGTAACCCACATGACAAAAAAAAACTCCTTGATCCTTGAGAAGGAAGCAGGTGGCTGATTATATACAATATGTATTTGACTAGTCGGATTATCCACAAGCTGTAATTATATCAAATATAGCTGAGAAGCAAGTGAGAGCAGTTAGCAGGGTGCGGTGCTGCTCAGAGGTCCTGGCCAGACGGAAAGGCAGGCCTGCAACCGAGGTAACGGCACGATGGAAACCATATGTACATCACAGAGGGTCCTGTGAGAGTGGAACTACCCGTGCCATTACTAATAATTGTTTTCTCCCATTTGGAATAAGCCCAAAGATTCCCCCCCCCAGCTCAGCCTATGGGGAGCACAAACACAGAATGCTGACCTTAGGAGTGTCTGTTTATGCAATTAATTATCAGTAATTACACTGTGGTCATTTTAATTGAATCTGGCCCAGCCGTAGGCTCAAACGACTACCAGCACTGTAAGTCAGGCGTCCGTATCGGCCCGATCTCGTACGCTTCGCTTGGCTGTTTGGATCTAAGCACGCACTGAAAATAGAGCGTGTAATTACACGGCCTGCACAATCAAACTCTAACCAGAGGTGATAACAGCGGCCCAAACCGCATGCAGCTGGGTGCCTTTGTGCTGGGGTCTGGACAGGCAATGAAACTGAGTCCTATAGAGGCATGTGATCGCACTTTACTGCTGAAAGACTGTGTGTGTGTGTATGTGTGTGTGCGTGTGTGTGTGTGTGTGTGTGTGTGTGTGTGTGTGCGCGCACGCGCGTGTGCGCGCAAGGGTTAGGGCTAAGTAGGGGTTAAGTTTGTCATGTTGGGATTAGAGTTTTCCATATAGAAGTGAATGGAGAGTCCCCACAAAGATATCATTTCAAATGTGTGTGTGTGTGTGTGTGTGTGTGTCTGTGTCTGTGTCTGTGTGTTTGTGTGTAAAAGAATTGTATCAATGTTCCTCTGTTTTCCAGTTTGGCTGGGGTGGGGTTAGGAATCATTCAGGACATATGGAAAGTCCCCACAATGGTGGCATATGCAGCCATGTGTGTGGGTGTGTGGGAACAAAGTTAGAGAACTATTTTTTAATCAGTGTTGCTTTATTTTTCTATTTGGCTGTGATGCAGTTAGGCAATTTTAATTGTTTTAAAGTTGAAACATATGGAAAGTCCCCATAAAGACTGAAATACTATGTGTGTGTGTGTGTGTGTGTGTGTGTCCTGCTTATGTAAGATTTATGAGTGTGTTTGCTTGTGTGTATGTGTGTGTGTGGTCATGTATACCTTTCATTGAGGGGACCAAATGCTCCTACAATATGATAAAAACCTGTTATTCTGACGTTGTGGGGACCATTTTCTGCCCTTCGGGGAGTGACAAGTAAAGTGGATCGACAGACTGAAAACTACACCCCCTCGGGTCCACCAGGCCATAAGGACTGATGTGGCATCACTAAATCCACATCACCTGCATATTGCGTGACTGAAGACTGCCACCTATAGACACATATGGGCTGTTGCATGTTAAAATAAGGTGCTTATTTGTTAGTGCTGTTATCTGTAACATTTCTGTTACTGGAGGAGCAACCAGTGATAAAACAGAGTTGCAGTCTTTTTCGGTGGATTAACAGGAGTATGTTTAACTAGTTTTTTGACAAGATTAAAGGGGCAGGATGAGAGGAAACATTCTTTTAACCGAATGAAACAAAAACAAATATTAATCTTTACATGAATAAGAACTTGACTGACGTACATCTGTGTACATTTTTATGCACACCCATGATGTTCAACACATAGTCCCTATTGTATTTGTCTGCATTATCCAAGTACAAAAAGTTGCTGGTATACAAGTGTGATCATGAATTTAGGCATATCAATAATGTACCACTAGATGGCAATATAAGCCAAAATGCTGATCTCTCTCTCTCCCATTACAAAACTGAACATTTTTATAATACCATGATGAATCTTTGCTATATTTCGCCTCAGTGTACAACAGCTTCCTATTTAAATGCAAACATGTCATTCCGATCGTAATATCGGGACGAGAACACTATATGTTACTAGGTTTGGATTTTCCCATGATCACACAGCATCTGACCGTCAGAATGTCCTGGGTTTGTGCCAGACTCTTGACGGCAGCCCCATGGAGTGAGCTGTGAAAGGCTCACCAGCATTACATCTGAGCCTGCTCCTATTTTTATCACTCTTAGCTTCGCCCTGGAGACGGAGCCGAGGTCCTGCCCCTTTCCACATGACCTCACCGGCTGTTTTCCCAAGCGCAGGATCGGGGCCCCCAGCGGTATCCCCGGACATTGTTAAGCAGAGCCGCTTCCCAGGAGCCCTCCCCTTCTCAGCTGAGTCAGTGACCAGGAAATCCGCCACTACCAGTCTTGAGCCACCAGTCAAAATCAGGGGTCACTGCTCTGATTAAAAGACCAATCAACACAAAGAAGCCATTGTCAACCGTGAACTGCCTCACTGGGATCTTTAAGAACCTTTCTGCATTCATTTGAATCCCTGTTCCCTATGATATCACCCTCTGCAAACAGATGAAGACCTCAGCCTACTGTACAAATTCAGTGTTTTGATTAGACCAATTAAGCACCTATTACTTTGCTTGAAGTGTCTTGTGTGATGTATAATTAAGTCCCAGGATATGTTGCTCAGAGAATGCAAACAACACACAAACGAAACAGGTGGTGACATCCTGTGAGTGTGAAGTTCCAATGCAAGATTAAAGTTGGGATTGCTTCTAATTAACAGCTAAATGCCAGCCAAAGCAATAGATGACTAAAATCAAGCCGAACTAAGCCAAATTAAAGTTAAACCCAGATGCTTAGCTGGAGAGATTAAGCAGATATTTAAATGAATGCAAAGGATTCCCTGCCTCTGCTGGTATCAACAGACCATAAATCATGCTCCTGAACATAAGTATGCCTGTTATTCTGTGCAGTGAGAAAAAGGTACAAGTCATTGTTGAAGCTAGAGGTGGCCTGCAGCTAGAACAATGTTGATCAAGGTAATCACATGGAGCTTGAGAACATTACAGTCTGGAACTTCACGAGGATCTGGATCTTTAGGATGATCTGGATCTTGTACTGTATGTCAGAACCAACGTCAGCGCATCACTCATCACAGTGATCATTTTTTATTCTTAATTCTGCATTTAATCGCATATAACTGCCACTGAGAGTTTATTCACTATTCATGATTTCTCAAGTGTGTGTCACTCTACCTAATATGGTAATCACTGTAGTTGTAGTTGTTTTTTTGGTTAATAGTTAACCAGCGTTCTCTTCTCTCTCAAGGTTGGGGCACCAAATCCTGCCTCCTCTCTCTGTGTGTAGGGTTTGCATGTTCTGCTGGTGATGCACGGATTGACTCCAGGTACCTTCAGTTTTTCTTCCAGTCCAGACTAACTGGTGTCTCTAAATTGCCCATAAATTACTATTGTGAGTGTGAGTGTGTATTTGCCCTGTGATCGACTGGCATTCCATGCAGCGTGTACCCCAGCTTTGACTTCTGTGCTGCCTGGGACAGCCTGTAGGTGACCCTGACCAGGACAAGCAGTTGGAAGATGAATGTATGCTAAAATAGAGCTGGCTGGCTACATTATCATATTTTATTATGCGAGACGTACCTCAGCACACGGTTGTACCCTTTAAAACCATCAGAGAGGGGAATTCAGAGAACCCCTCCAGCAATGGTCCATCACATTACCAAGTCCAGAGAACATTCACCCTCCCCATTGTCTCAAATCTCACTGCATCACTCATGAAGGCCACTACATGACTGCGATGGGGACGTTGAGCCGCTGCATACTTCCAATCTATACTTCAAACAGAGGCGGACATTTCAGGTCCAGAAAGTAAAAATCCTAACCAGGATTTTGTTTCAACCAACCAGTTGACTACTCTGTGACTGTGACACTTTATGCTCAACTGGTTGGTTGAAACAAAATCCTAGTTAGGATTTTTACTTTCTGGACCTGAAATGTCCACCTTTGACTTCAAAACAATACTGACTATTATCTTATTCTATCCGCTCCTCACATTCCTCCATTTGTTGCTCTCAGTGCTAAGAAAGTTCTGATTTCTCTTTGATCGGGCAGAGCTGGAGGCGTTGGGGTTAGGGTGCAGTACGATGATTGAAATACAGTCACTCACCACTTTGCTCAAAGACCTTTCTCCGTCACAGGCATATGAGGACGGTGCTTCATTTTGCTGTGAGGATGGTGTTCTTTAGGAACTTCATTTGTCTTCTTCTTGCTCATCACCACCGTGGAAATCCGCTGAGACACGAAAGGAAGGCAGAGAGCATGTCAGCAGCAGTGAGGGAGAACGAGTAGCTGTTGTTCATCTGAAAACCTAAAAAATAACTAATGAGGAGCACTGTTGGAATACTAATACACATCTGTTTATTAGTGATGAACAAAATGACTTCATGAACCATTTCCTGTATTTTTTGACTCCATTAGATGGCGCTCTTGGTTTACTTTGATGTTTGCTTTGTGCCCTTTCTTGTACTGAGAGCTCCACCTAGTGGGGTGAAAAAAATGCAGCAAATGGTTCATGAAGCATCATTTTGTCCATCACTACTATTTATTACTCAACAAGTGGTACAACAGTGACAGAACAAGCCCACAATTTTTCACAGCTCTTGGATGTCACATGATCGCTGGTCCCCAAAGCACCCCATCTCCCCATGTGCAGGTGTCACCCTGGTGTTGACATTGACAGCTGATTCAAATGCCTCCATCAAGTCAGCTTGAAGCTCATCTCCTGCCTCTTCTTCTGTGGGAGAACAGCTTCATTTCAATGCATGTGTTCTGCTTGGTATTGTGTAGAACTGAGGAAGAAGAAGAAGAGTGTTTTATTCACATGAAACTTCTTGTATTGTTGTCCTTCAAGGTGAAGTGTTGTATTTTGTCCTTCTTAATCTTTTTTAATCTTTTTGTATCCTCCGTACTGTGAAATGGACAAGAATAATTACCATAATTTCATCAATGATGTCATTTTGGTATTTCTCTGATTTATGCACATGCCTATTTATATGCAGTGTGGGTGTTAGCATGTGTGCATGCATACTGTACGCATGAGACAGCCAGACTGAATATCCTAAATCACAAGTAACGGTCACCTTGCTATTCATGTGTGAAAGCCCTCATGCTTCCACTGTGATCTCACTTACATCTCGTCCTTCTTTCACAAGCAACCCCGCCAAGCATCAGAAGAATGTGGGTAACCTCCCAGATACTGGTGCGTATGGAGAGCTGCCCTGCATCAATGGGCCATTGATAAGAGGACAGTTTTGCAGATGGTGGTATTCCGGCTGGATCTGTGGATGAGTGGATTCCACCCGTGACATCAGCCCCCAGCTCCCTGCCCTTCTGAAATCAAAGAGAGCAGAAACTCAGTTACATTTCTGAGCCTCCAGTGAAATCTCCATCTTTGAGTTTGACTGCAAACTTGGTTATTTGGTTTGGTTAACAGTTCTTCTTCATGTAGACCAGCCTCATAACTCAAACTACATAGTCCATGGTCCTTACATACTCTATAGATGTTGTTTGACCAGCATTTATTTGCAAAGGTATCCGAAATGCTTCATGTAAAATACCTGGGTGTCCAGTCACTACAGAAAACTCAAGTCAAAGGCAGAATCTCCACCTGAGAGTTTTGTCCTGAGCATATTTGGCTGCCAGGCGCAGAGTGTTGCAGTATAAATTGGTTCATTAGCCGGGAGTGTTTAGAAACGCTTTCACTGGCTTAATCGGGTGCAGGTGTTCATTGCCTAAGTAACCAGCAGACATGGGAAAGAACCCTGTAGCGAAACACAAAGGGCCTTTTCAAAGTACCAGGGTATATAAAAAAATAATGGCTGTAGTACAGGGACTACAGTTATGCTGGTGAGGAATTTCAAACTCTGGGATCCCTGGATGCTCAGCTGGACTCTATATCCCTGAAAGCGCCTAGAACGAAAAGAAAAAAAGAAGATTAGAATTAGAATCGTTTTGTGAATTTGAGATATGAACACCCTCCTGTAAGCACATGCAGATCTGTGGATGATAACAGCCTGCAGCTGCCTGGTCCACAGCTGCCCCCCCCCCCCAACCTCGCAGAAGGTCACAGCATCGGGGGAGGGACCTGCAGGCATCTCCTGCCGTCCGTGCACCAGCTGGGTCCTCAACAGGGAGGTGGCTTTGGGCATCTCAGACAACTGCACATCCAACTGCTGGCGGCCACCAGTCATCCGCATTTCTAACCCTATCTTCAGCATGCCTTCATCTGCTAACTGAAGCTGGCATTCATCACCTGAGGATGGCGGCCCCTAGTGGCCGTTGAAAATGCACAATGAGTTGACTGCAAGATGGTCTGCTAAATTGTCCGCAGGTTTCGATTCCAATGAGCACTCCGCTTCGCCGTCTGCGACGACTCACCCCATGCGGGTCACGTGACTCCTTGGGAAAGACCTCTGCTCCTGTCATTTGCAGATCTGCCTCGACTCCACGGTCATCTTGAACGCTGACAGCTGTAAAACGTCTTCACCACATTGTGTGGAACATCCAATTCCTGAAGTGTGAGCCTGTTGGTGGGTCTGCCAGCTCGTTGTCAAGGAAACCTCTTGCGTAGTGAATGGCTACAGTACCCTGGACTTTGGGTCCGTCTGCTAGGAGCACGGCTGTGGTTTTCCTGGCAAATTGTTGCTGTCTGTGTCTCCTCGGATCTGTCTGACTCTGCCTAAACATTTATTGGGTGCCTGTGACTGGCACTGTCTTCACGGATTTACAGTCGCCTTGTATCTCTGCTGCATCCTGCAAGACTAACTACTGTAGCTAGGATTTGTCTCTCTGAGTTTCCTAATGCCTGCCTGCAAGTGCAAATGATGAAGAACCAGTTATTATGCTGTTGAGTATTATTATTTTCTTCATGATTCAAGATTTAGCTAAATGAGCTCTAGTAACGATTAAATATTATAATTCTGAATCTAACAGTGTTTGAGTCAAGAAGCTAATATTATTGTTGCAAGGTGGCTTTTCACCAACAGAGAGAAGGTTAGCGATTATTGCTGAGATGTAATGTTAGGAGTCTGAGAATGCACATATCTAGAAAGCAGCATTTGCTTTAAGCGTGCTGACATCACAAGGACCAACGGCGATCTGAGGGCCTTCCCTACTTGGATATGCTTCCCGATATTGGAGCTGGATGGTTTCATGTCAGAATTGTGAGAATGCTCTTGTGGATTGATTAGCATCACCTGCTGTGTGCCCCATCCTTCCTGAGATGGGCTTCAAGCTCAGTGGCCCCCTGATAAAGATAAACAGTTATGGTGGTGAATAGAGCGGTATTCATACCCTTCTTGTAAGATCACACAATCAGATTCAGCACCATTCTGATAGGTAGTATGCAGCTGATTCCTCTTGTCCCTGAAACATGCATCCGAGGTTAATTTCTACTTATTTATATTTATTTATATTTATTTTTAATCTGCTGAAATTCCTTTTTTATTTTTCTTGTATTGTTTGGGCAATTCTATCCCCATTCACAGTGGGAAAAGAAAAAAAAAATGTTTTGTTTTTGTTTTTTCAAATGTATCTACAGTGAAGACTTTTCTCTGAATCGGCACATTTAATTCTAGCCTTTCGGCTGGGAAGAGAAAGTGTAGGGGCGAATAAATCAGAATCCTCATTTTTTATTATGTCAAGCCTCGGGAGACTGGATCCATCACAGGGCCAGTTTGTTATAAACATGCATGTTCTCCTCTCATCTCATCATCATCAGAACCTCCACTCCAAGCTGATGGCAGTACATTCCTCCCGGATAATTATCACATGCAGTAATAATAATAATAATAATAATAATAACAATAGTAATAGCACAGAGGTTAGCACTTTTGTTTCACACACTTTTCCTCCAGTTCCTCTGGTTTCCTTCTACAGTCCAAAGACACCCAGTTTGGTTCCCTGTCCTCACCAAACTGGCCACAGGGTATGAATGTGTATGTGCGTCATGTGATGGATGTGCATCCCTTCCAGTGTCCTCTGCCTGGTACGCTGTCCCGCCTGGGATAGACCCCAGCCCCCCACCCTGTACTGGATAAGCCATTTGATGACAAAGGACTGTAGTTGTGGGTTCAGTCCCAAAAGTGAAAAAATATTTGATCCCATCTTAGTCTGATGCTGACGTGGACAGGGCTAATTTTCCTTCAAATGGTTAGCATCTTACCCAGTGCTCGTGTTTTTAAATAAAATGGCTTAACACAACAGGAGCCTGAACGACACCAGGCATGCGACTGCCTTCCCATGGCCTTGGAGCCGTTTTTCACGCGTCTCCGCAGCAGACATTGTATACTGTACTTTCACAACGCACATGCGGCAGAATCCGTGCGTGTTTCTTTATGAGAAATCTACATCTGTGCGGTTTGAAAGAGGGAAGGTTCAAAGCAGAAGTCATCATTTGTTACAGTAAGAGGTCCAAGGTAAAGTAATTACAGTGACTGGAAATCTGTTGTTCCATTGTGGCCTCATGTGACCATCATGTGACTTTAATACAGTTACAGCTGGTCAGAGGTGGAAATTTCAGGTCCAGAAAGTACAAATCCAGACCGTGATTTAGTTTCAACCAACCAGTTGAGCAT
>JAODLC010000001.1:12158366-12180285 GCA_026781145.1 Hippopotamyrus pictus
GCCCCCACCCCAGCAGGAGGAGGAGGAGGGAGGTCCCAGGCGCAGCCCCCCGCAGCCAAAAGGGCACGAGCCCCAGACAACCAGAGGCAACAGGCAGCCGACCCCGCGAGGGGGACGGTCGCTCCCGTACGGGCCAGAGCCAGGGCCCCAGGACCCCAGGTGGCCGTGAGCCGACCGGCCCCCGGTAGAGAGCCCCACCCACGCCGGAGAGGCCCGAGCCCCCCCCCAGGCCACCACCCTGGGAGGATGGCCAGCAACCATGCCAAGGAGGCAGCCACGCCCAGGAAGGAGCAGCTAGCCCCGGACCCAGGCCCACACTGCCCACACAGACACCTCGCAGACACACTTCTCAGCCATACCCGTATCACCCTTTTACCGTCCACATTCCAGAGGACTTCCTGTCGAGCGCTGAGTTTTGAAAAGCGTTTTTTTTCTGTGTAAATCCAAAATTAAGTTGTAAAGGAATAGCAGGAAAAAGTCAAATGGAAATGAAGCTGTTAAATCCAATGCAGTGGGGCGCAGAACTGGATGCAGTTCACAGGAGTTAATCCCAGAAGTATGTCAGACTATATTACTGCAATCTGTATATCAGACACCCATTCGAAGCCAAGGCATCATTTTCATTAAATTGCCAAGTCAGATTGTTTGTTTAAATTTATTTCAAGTATCAAGATATATTCATTTCCAAGCTGTCTGACATATTTGTAAACAATTTCATTTCTATTTAGGAGTTCTATTTGTGTTCTATTTGTGAAAAATAAATATAAAATGTTTCACTGTGGTTTCCCATTTGCTGTGTCCATATGCTCCATCATGATCGCAGTGGGCCTCTGACCTGCTTCGCTTGTCCACTCCAAGGTCCCATTTGAAAACAAAGTGTGACCATGCATTTGCAATCGTAGCGCCAAAACTTTGGAAATAGCTTACCACTGCACAGTAGCTGTTTGTCTTCAGTTTTAGACTTTAAATCCACACTTAACACTCATCTGTTTTCATTAGTATTTGAAGAGACTTAAATGTATTACAAAGCAGATTGCATATCTGTGTCTTATGTTGGTCTTATGTCTTCATATCGTGCTGTGATTTTATGATCTATGTAAAACACTTTGGTCAGCAAGGGCTGTTGTTAAAGTGCTATATAAATAAGTTGACTTGACAAGAATAAAAATAGTCTGGGAATGATATTGATGTATTTGCGTAGTTCTTTATGACGTGGTGGCTACTGAGTAACAGTGCTGTGTCAGGCCTGCAGGACTGGGGGGGAGTGATCCCTCCCTTGATCTGTGTGTGTCTGTGTGTCAGGTAGAAGATGCCTGTTCACCTGGTGCTGATCAGGTTTTCTCCAGGTACTCCAGGTTTTGTCCACAATCCAAATCTACACTAGCGGCGAAAATTGTGAAAACACCTAGTATTTTTGACACTACACTTTAAAAATTTTATTGGTGGTAATGTTTATAAACGAACAAAGAATGCTACAAATATCGAAGTATGATTAAAAAATTTACTGGAGCAACAGTGGAATAAAGTTTTGCAATCTCTAAAAAATGGAAGTGTTTACACAATTTTAGCCACTAGTGTATTATCATCTGTAAGCAGTGGCGTCAGAAGAACTTGGGGGAGGGGGGTGAATTTGCCCAAGAGGAATGGCTGGGGTGGTGGGGGGTGACATCGCAATGGGGACACATGCAGTAATCACATTGCGAAAGGATGTGATGTAAGAAAGTTTTTAAAATTATTTTTAAATAACAATGATCTTATAATTTAAAATAAGACTAACACTGTTCAGGGTACAGTATCACTACTAAACATAATAAAAAAAAAGAAAAACATATCTTCCCCCTTCCTCCCTATTTCTGACACCCTTGTCAACTGTTTATAAGGTACCAAATTGTGTGTGTGTGTGTGTGGATTATGTTTATATTACATTGTGGGGACCAAATATCCCTGACGATGTGATAGAAACCTGCTATTTTGACCTTTTGGGGACCATTTTTCAGGTCCCCACAAAGATCTGTGAATGAAATCAAAAAATTAGTCTCATATTTTGTTTGGTTACTTATGATTAAGGCTAGAGCTGGGTAGTTAAGGTAGTTAGGTAGGTGTTAAGGTCGTCGTGTTAGGATTAGAGTTTTCCCCATAGACATGAATGGAGAGTCCCCACAAAAATATAATTACAAGCCTCTGTGTGTGTTGTGTATGTATGTGTGTGTGTGTGTGTGTGTGTGTGTGTGTGTGTGTGTGTGTGTGTGTGTGTGTGTGAAGAACACATATCTTGTCCTCGATTTTTCTCTGCTTCCTGCTGCCTGATTTCAAACACCCCCCCCCCCAAACCCTATGCTGAATAACTGTCTGTATGAATATTCAAAACCTTAGGGTGATGAAGCACAGGGCAACTATTTCAGCAACGTTGCCGGGCAATGTTGCTGACCAGTGTTGCACTTTCCCCTTGATATTGGGCAACCAATATTTTATTCCTGAAAAACCTTGATCAGCAGTGGGCACCTTTTCACGATCATTCATACATCTGGATCTAGATGAGTCGCGCTTTGTCTCACCTGGTTGGGAACTGCCTGACAACATCGTGCAAAAAGTTGCCCCGTGTATCATCACCTTTACTGTCTTTCTGCGTGATGAATTTCCATCTTAGTGGGGGTTGTCTTAATGTAAGACTCTTTGCATGCTTTCACATAGGCAAGAAGTCTGCTGTCATTACAAATAACCTAAAAATCCATAATGTGGAGCATCTCCCCATAATCTCTCTATGTGCCCTTGTGTTTCACATCTAAGTAAATAAATGTGTTTTTCTTTAACTGCTTAAACACAATGTAAATAAGGGAACCAATTTGCAACACTGCAATTCCCAATACTAGACCTTATTCATCTCCTATTCATAAAAGAAAAGACATGGGCTTTGTTGGCACTCAGGTCTTGGCATTCATGCTAATGGCATTTTCCTCTAATTCTATGTGGAAAGATTTTTTGTCCATTAGATTTAGAATCCCTACAGGAAACCTCATTTCAGCTGAATCTTCTGCATTACGAGCATAACTGTATTCCGTGCTGTATGTTATTATCAGAGATATGCCAAGCAACACACGTTAGGAATTGGTTGTTGTTCGATTGTTCTACACCCTGGTTGGCAATGGTAATAAACTTTTTAATTGGTTTATACAAAAAGTTTGTCTAAATTTAATTGCATTGTTTTCATTCTTGTGTTGCAGGAGAAGAATGATGAGTGCGTGTTCACCCTGGAAGGCTGTCGTGTGTGGCTGATAGTCTGCTTCGTGGTGTCACTCTTGGTCGTGTTGTGTGATCCACCTCCAAAGGTCATTCCCATTTCCCTTCTGCTCACAAAGGCAGAGGAGGGGTGGCCCGGTTGGATCAAAGCCCCGCTCTCCTCAGACAGTCCTGGACGGTCCGGCCCGTCTTTGTAGACAGGCTGTCTCCGAGATCCCGGTAATGGCCAGCGAATTGATGACGGGCATTTCTGTCATAGTCAGGCATGGGGCTGAGCCCCAGTGGCTCCAAGCTGTCGTATGTCAACGTTATTGATGAGATGGCGTGTATGGAGAGAGGAGGAACTGGCACAGGGTTCCGGAACGTTCCGGAATGCAGTATGGGAGCTATTGAGACGAGCATTTTATGGTCATTAACTTCATTTCCATGGAACACATTTTGGCTGATTTTTTAAAATAGCTTTTTCCTCCCTCTTTATTGTAGGACGTCCATGGCTGTATGGGGACACATCATCGGCAATGCAAACTGGATGCCAAATGAGAACAAAAATCCGTAATAGAAGCAGTTCAATACAACGTCTTGTGACCCTTTCATCAGGGTATGTTGGGGGGAGGGGGTGGAGGGGGCAGCTATGAAATTTCAGGCTAAAATTTCCCAAGTGAATGTTTGCAGAAGAATTTTAAGTATTTGAAGTCAAGTCAAGTGAGGTAGGTTTATTGTCATTTCAGCCGTATCCAGGACCTTGGTGCAATATAAAGAACAAAGACAGAAACAACACAAGACTACACAAGTGCAAATACTGGACATGACAACATACGGTGCAGGCACCAAAAGCAGTAACTGTACTAGCTTGAATGAATACAGTATTATGAAACATACCGCATTCAAGCAGCAAGAGTGTGCAAAAAATGCAGGATTGAGATAGATAGCATCGGGATTTTCAGAGTTTTCAGTTATGATTCACCACATCGGAAGGAAAGGCCTTTAAGAAGTACCATCAGAAACCAGAGGCTTTCAAAAGCACTGACTGATTAATGGGCAAGGCCAGGCATGCAAAAAGGGGCTTGTTGATATAAACAGCATGTTCAGAAGCATACTGCTCTAAAATTGTTTAAACCTGTGCTCTTTAACAGTTAATGGACACACCCCCTACAATACTGGATGATCAATCTAGAATATGATGAAAAACAGATTGTTCATATGGAATAAAAAGTAAACTCTTTGTAAAGATTACCTATTCAGTATCACCTGTATAAATAATTGTGTCATCATTTTTTAGATATTTATTTTGCTTCAAGCGTATAACTACTTTACAATTGTGGCACAGAGAGTGCATTAGTACTACTGACCTTATCTACCGAAATTTCGGTAGGTGATCCTTACATCGCGTTAGCAATTTTAGCCTGGGGCACAAAAATCACTCTTGCCTACCTGTGAAGTCGCGTATACAGCAGGGAAAGCAGGAATCTGACTGGGAATTCGCAAAAGATTCCACATTACCCAGCATCCCCGGCACGCGCGACACTCTTATCCTGCGTATGTATCTGCTGCGGGATGGCCGACCTCCCATGTGCGGTTATCTCGGCACTGGGCTGCTCCGACAGGAGCGAGCTCTAATTTCATGCTCCGGGGGTTGCCGTGATTAGCTTCCCACATTAATTCCCAGCCTCCCACGATCTGGAAAAGGACTCGATCGGTTGGTGTGACACAGGTCCTGCGCTATCAGGGCTATTTCCGGCACGTCGGCTAAATTTAGACAACACTGATGTGTCAAGTAAATGTGCATTTAGAGGAAGTTGTGAAGAGGCGCCTGCCCAATGCACATCCAGGAGCTGTCCGGATTGTTTTTTTTTTTTCCTTTCACCCGGAGTCTGCATCCTTGCTTTGTCCTCATCTCATCCATCTCCTTAATACTGTTGCAGATGGTGGTGTAATCATGAAGACATCATATTATCTGGTATCATATGACATGACAGCAAGTGGGTGTTTAGTGCTGTGACATTCTCGTGGGCATAACCCAGGGGCAGGCTTGTGTCTGGAACCACATTTAAAAGGTCATTTAGGCCCCCCTCGCTTAGATGATAACAAAATATCTACTGAGTACAGTCATAACTAGCCAGCTGGTTGGCAGAACATTTTGCTCCAGCATCTCCTAAATAAGGAACACCCCAGACGTTCTCCTTACTTAGGAGAACCTCAGAAGTGTTGCCCTTTCCGTGGGGTACCTGTGTGTCCATATCTTGGGTTCCTGGTTTCACATCCTCCACCAATCACAGAGAGCTGGCCCTCATCATTAACCCACCCTGCATTTTTTAACACCTCCCCCTCCAATATTTCATGGGAGTGTATTCCAAGGTTTGGACCCAAAATGGGGGGCTTCACATCCCCTATTCCCAATCACAGGGGACCAGGTGTACGTCCTGTGGTGGAAATTATTTATGATTTCCGAAATGTCAACATATCCAAGGCTTCCATGGTTTTCATACTGGAGGGGAGAATGACCCAGGACTCGTGGTCAGCTGACCCTCCTCAGCTATCAGACTGTGTTGTGAATCACAGTACTGGTTTATTCTCTTTGATTATATGTAACCTTGTTTGAGCTGTGCCATTTCAAAATTGTAATTTAAAAAATGTAAACATTCAGCAGAACCTTTGATGCTGACAGGGACACATGCATATAGTTTGATAAGAATTTCATGCGTTCCAGATATCTTGGAACAGTATCTCAGCTGTCCATCATCTCAAAGGCTCTTCCACCAGAGCTCTACTTCAGCACACAAATGGAGACCTGCTTACCTACACCCCCCCCCCCCACTGGACACACTGCAGTGACACAGACCTCCCTCACAACAGACCTCCCTCACAACCACCATCAGCAGATCAACATAATCAACATGTCAATTTCCCCCTGTCTGCACTCTACCTCACACCTTAAAACTGCACAATGTTACCCAATGTTTTGTTATTTTTCGTACAGTGCAATTTATTGTTTGTTCGTATAGTGTCATTTATTGTTGTATAGTGTCATTTATTGGTGTATAGCTTGAATAGTGTCTCTGTGTACGAGAGAGTCTCAAGCTGCCGGAACAAATTCCTTGTGTGCCCCAGCACAATTGGCGAATAAAGGCTGATTCTGATAAATACTCAAATTCAGTTGAATTGTCTCTCCCAAGCACTTCAAATTTGTCCTGTCGTTTTGGGTTTTTGACCTATCAAGCTACAGCAGCTTGACACACTTTAGTTCCAATCCTGGAAAGCAAAATAAGTTACTGCAAGCATAATGGTACTGAAGATGTTTTAGCTTGTAGAACCACTCCCTACAGTACCATCAGAGTGCTAATGTCCCCATCCGTCCAACATCCTATAATTTACACATTCTACACCAATTAAATACTCAGTAATCCAAACTTCACTCGCTAGATTAACTGTCATGGCTGTCGAATTGCAGTGCAGCTCAGAACGACGTCATTTAAAAACCCAGGACAACCCTCTGGCATGAAATGCTGACTAAAGAATGCTTTCAGTCGCCTTAGTCACAGCGGTCTCTGAGGCTCAGTCCTGAATGCATTTCAGTTTCTGTTTGACTGACAGTGACGATACGACTGCAGTTCCTCTGCAATCTAACGCAGAACCAGCTAGGTGCTCTCTCACACACCCGCTGGATCTCTTCAGATAATAGGAGCCGTGTTAAATAATTGGTGGGTCTGACATATTCTAAGAAAACGTCAGTTACTCTTATAGAAGTTCTTTGGAGAGCTTTGTCATCAGAAATGTTTAAATATTGAATATCTCTGTTAGTATAGTAGGGTTGAATCACGACTGTGGTAAATTTTCATGTCATTGTAAAACTAATATGATTTCAGGGGGTGTTATGAGTGTTTTTGACTTTTTACTGACACGCATTTGTGACATTTGTAACCCTTTCCTTCTCTATATCCTGTCAAATGTATTTTATATCCCTTCTTTCAAGCCTGATCTTGACTCTGATAATGGCAATAAGCTCTCATCTGCTGATTAGCACGTTGAGTCTCGATCACGCTCACACGTGATTCACCGAGACAGCGCTGTATGTGTCACCAAGACAGGATATCAAGGCTTAGCGGGAGCTTATGGTGTACGGCAGTCAGAGCTTTACCGCTATGGGCCACTGGGAACAGACCCTTGCAGCGTCCACGTGAGCTTGCGAGCTGGCGCTATATGGGGGGGGGGGGGTTAAATCCATAATCGTTTCTGCGCCTAAACTGAGCCTTGCGGGCGGTCGACACGGCAACGGCACCACATCCCCAGGGCCGTGCCGTAAGTGCGAAGGGTGACTGAAGCGTGATGGAGTCGTCACCGCTTGACTCTGCTTGTGAGGATCGTGGCTCACCATCTGCCGCCGATAATTACCGACTCTCTCGCCGTCCTCCGGCTCCCTGTGTCTGCAGCATAGTCAGATCTAAGTAGGAGGTGCTCGGTCCATCCATTTGGCTGCATGATCACAACTGATTGATAATCTTCATCAAAGTACAGTACTGTGCAAAAGTCAAAGGAAATGTTTAAAGCCAGTCAAATACAGTCAAAGGAAATGTGTAAAGCTATTTATCTGAGTAGTTAGGTTATCCAGGACAAAAAAAACAATTTAACATTAGACTATATGCAAATTAAGAGTAACACTAGTAATATTACTAACAGTAATAAAACTTAATAAGAATTTCTTCTGCCCACTGAGAATGTTACTGATTTCGTGTTGGATGGCTAGACGAACACACCGCTTCAGTTCCCAAATCTCTCCTCAGGGGCACCTCAGCCATTCCGTGTTTTTGCTACATTTCACACTAAATTTAGTTAATTAAATTAGTTTAAAAAGTCAATGAGGTATTGATTAGCCATACGAGGTGGGGTAGTGGTCGAATCAGAAAGTACATGGGTGTATAGAATGGTTGCTGCAGACACTGGGGTGACTATAGGGGACGATTCGAAATGGCTCTGCTGACACACTTTGACAGACATATTATATAGTTTTACACCAACATGAAGATTACATAAACATCAAGCCCAGTGCTGTATATTAGAGAGACAGCCAAACCCTTAACATCGATGTCGTCGCCTATCGAGAGGCTTATTACCTTCAGTCTGGAAACGGTTTATTAGTGTGGCGATGAATGAAGCCATGACTGAGAATTAGCTTGTTCACATGTCAGCGTTGCTTATTCCGCATGTCCTAAATGATCTCATTTACGCAGCCGACAGAAAGCAGAGACAGGTCCGTGTCTGTGAGGATGCTCGTGCGTGAACGGGATGTGTTAGGCATGGCAAATGTACACAGATGTACTTCCTAACCTATAGCCCGTGATGCATTAACAGCTGCCTGTCAGTTAAGCCCAACACTACTGGATGGTTGCCAGGCAACTGTGGGCTAACATGACCAATCATGAAATACCACAGTATTTATTGGGGAAAAAAAAGGAAGAAGCAAATGATCTAGGCTCTTGGTTTTTCTCTTCAATAGTATATGAATGTAACAGATGTTAAGGCAGGATGAAGCCCATTTCAATCCATAATCCTTGTTCGTTCATCATAATCTGAGTGCATGGTGAAATCAATTAAAAAATAAATAAACAGGAAATGACAGCTGACCCTGCAAGACCTCACAGAAATATACAATAAATATTAGAAGATAATAAAGCAACACTTGGTACACTTTACAAATATAATTGCCTACGGCTTATCTTTTCTTCAGAATCTCTGCGCCTTACAAAGCTGCTCTTGTACTGTCCGTGATGTCAAATGCGAATAAATATTTAGCGACAATGTGCACTCTAAGAAGACTAAGGAGAATGCCCTGTTTGTGCATTTTGCTGTCTGCAGGGGGACTCGTTTCCAAACATGGACATGTCGGTGTACGTGACGCTCCGGTTAATGTTACTGTTAGTGCTCCCTGTGCCTCTGATTGCTGTTGCTTCACTTTCCCTACAAGGAGCGCCGCTCTGCTCTCAGATTTGCAGAGGCGACAAAGCTGTATTACTCTACAGGACAGAAGCTGTTCGCAGCACCAGGACTGGTGTGGAACTGGGAGCCATGAGGGTTTTATTACCAAATTTTACATGTAATTTTTAGCACATATATCACACAAATTTAAATAAATTAACATTTGAAAAAGATAATAGAATATTTCCCTGATTTGCATGACAGATTAAGTTAGCGTTTTGTTAGCATTTTCAAAGAGTTAATTTTTGAAACAGTTTGGAAATGAGCTTTCATTTCTACTGCTGCATTTGAGATGTGACTTTTTTGTGACTCTTTATAGAGATTTGAATTGCACTTGGATAGATTTGAAATAATGGTGACAGAAGAGTCTGTGTCCTGACCCAAAGACTTTTTTTTCCCCTTTAATCATTGGATAAAGGTCGCCATTCATCCCAGAGTACGCAGGAAGATCCTCAGATGTTTCCCTGACCAAACATGGGGGGTTTTAAAAATATTTCAGCAGTAGTATCTGTACTTTTGTTTGTTTACTTTTGTTTCTGAAAACCTTGCATCTGCAAAACCTTTATTGTATTTAATTCTGTAGGAAAATGGAACTGAATTATCTCTCAAAATGACAGGGCGCATTCTCCTGCTTCCAGGAAAGATAAGAAGTCCTTTACCAATACAAAGCAAGCCTTCCTTCCACCTGAGTTACATGGCATTGAACTTTTCCACATTGGACTACATGCTCTTTGACTCTACAAGTTGAATGCCATTATGTACAAATGAGGCCATTTAAAGACTCATATCCCTTTGCCCATCATAATTGTCTTGAAGCAGGAATGTTAATTCACTCCTGGTTATTCAAGCCTTGATCTGCGATTTCCAAAGGACATTGCATCGGCGTCCATCCAATTAGCTTGTCACTCGCGGTCCTGCCCTCGGGGAATTCGAGTTTTCTTTAATCATCGAAAACTAACCCGGGTGCTCAAAGTTTCGGGCTGATATCTGTGCAGCACAGATCTGTGCAACTTTCTCAGTTTCACAAAAATGTTAACTTTTTTTTCCCATTCTGAGTATTTCGAAAGTAGCTGCAGCATAAAGAAATCATCACTTAAGACCAGTGTGTGATTCCAAAATATGTGTCATTTTACAAACAGATTGTTCTCTCAGAGTTTGCAGGACAGATTCTCTATATGTTAGAATAAAAAGAAATGCACCATTAAACCAGCAGCCAAGGACCCGTAATGAACGACAAAATTTGGTTCGTATGTGTCACCATGTGTCCGTCAGCATCTGTTTTGTAATCTCATTAAAGTCTGAATCACATTTAACAAAGACGTTTATAGCAGCAGCGATTGTCTCCTAAAAGTGTAACTGCTCGTACATCTTTCGCCTGTCCCTTATTCCTGAGCAAAGCTGGGTCTTTCTCTTCACCATTCGCTCTACCTTTCCTGGTCAGTGTTCCTGCCAAACATACACTTCACCTCAGGTCCCCTGAGGCAGCTGTCTGGCTTTGCCACCAGTGAATATCACACAGTTACATTTTAGATGCTTTGGACAACCACGGATGTCAAGCGGAACATGTCTTAGATCACAACGTTGATCAACACAATAACATGAAGGGACTATCACCAATTTTTTTTCCAAGTTCATACAATTCTCCTCTCATTCTGTGAGTCCATATAAGTCCATGAGAATCCACCTACAATCCAAGTTATCAGCTTAGGATGGCATATCCATCCATCCATCCATTTTCCAAGCCGCTTATCCTACTGGGTCGCGGGGGGTCCGGAGCCTATCCCGGAAGCAATGGGCACGAGGCAGGAAACAACCCAGGACAGGGGGTCAGCCCATCGCAGGGATGGCATATCATATAACTTTATTTCACAGATCGGTTTAAAAAAAAGTCAAATGGTTCCGTTCCTCAAATCTTTCAACAGAAACACTTTTTTCACTCTTTCTTTTCCAAGGACGGCCTTTAATTTGCATTACTCGTCACTCTCTGTGAATAAGTTGATTCCTGCTCCTGGTCTCAATTTTCACATTATGTTTCAAGGTCAATCAGCCATTGATTCTGAAAACGACAATTCATTGTTGCCTCACAGCAAAACAGAGCTCAGTCAAGGTTGAGAAGCATGACGTTTGGGTCAGTTGACCATCAAAGCATTAAATACTGTAGAATACTGTGATTCTCTGCACAATGTCCTACAACACATTCATACAACAGTCCCATATGTTGCCACAGAATTCTCATTCGTATGGCATTAAGAATTATGAACCCAGTATTTCCCTCTTACATGCTGCAGGGTTGCCAGTTCTCACACATCATGCATGACACGCAAGCTTTCAACCTTAACCTCACTGTCACACAAGCAAGAAACCTCACACCAAATCTATATTATTCCATCATAAACCTACAATTAGCCACATCAAAAGCACTGGAGTAGTTTGCAAACCCTACAGAGCATTTACAAGGCAAGAAACTGTTACTGTACATACATGTAAGTCTATGGGAAATTTATGTCATTGTAAAACTAATGGAAATTCAGGGGGCGTTATTTGTGACTTTTCACTGATGTGTATTTGTGACGTTAACCCTTTCTACTCGACATCCTGTCAAATGTATTTTACGTCCCTTATGTCAAGTGTGTGTGCATGTGTGTACATAAGCGCACACACACACACACACACACACACACACACACACACACGAGACTTGTCTCAAATTGAAAATCTCACTCCAGCCAGCTGACCAAAGTTGGCAACCCTGATATTGCTTGGTTAATTTACAAGTATTCTAAACCTTCATTAAAGGTACTCAGTGTTCCTAAGACCTGGGGAAATTGTTTGGCATAAAGTTAAGGGAGAGACAGCAATAATTTCCAAGCAGGCAGAGGAAGCTTTCATAGAAATCCAGCAGTATTAAGGTGAACATGAACTACGTTGTCTCAGATGGTATGTCTAATTTTATGTGTATCAGAGTGAAATACTGAAAAAATAGTAATTGTACCAAAAAGAGATGAGGATTGCTATATTTTGCATTAAGCCTGCAGTAATTCATGCCATGAAGTGCATACAGAGTGTGGATTGGGGTCATCTAGCATATAGATTTTGAGGTTGGTTGCTACAAAACACACTGTGTATTTTAATATTTTTTTGATAATGACAATAATTGTGCTTTTGAAAATGTATTTGGAGACAGAATGAAGAAGATGGCACATTTAAAATGTTCCGTGGCCCATATTCTATTTATTTTTTTTACTATTCTTATTAGTAAACTAGAAAATATTTAAATTGATTAGATATTTTGAGTGTTTTATAGATTCAGAAGTGTTGTTTCACTCACATTGGACGTTTGGATTGTGTTTGTGTGTTCATGTATAAATTACTCGAATTTATTATTATAAAAAGTGACTACAACCGAAAAACTAAAAATGCCAAAAGACTTCAATTTACTTATGTAAATTGGTTACTTATGGTTAAGGTTAGGGCTGGGTAGGGGTTAAAGTCGTGATGTTGTGATTAGAGTTTTCCCCGTAGAAATTAATTGAGAGTCCCCACAAAGATATAATAACATACTTGTGTGTGTGTGTGTTCTTTAATTAATTAACATATCCACTCTCTGTTGTAGCCTCTTACTGGTTGTTTTCTTCTTTATTTCTCATTTATGAACCCCGTGCCAGTGGTTGAAGTTCCTGACCATCTTCCTCCCGGAACAGATTTGTGACGGATTTGCGGCTCCTCTTTCTACCGAGGACACGCTGATACCTCGATCGTTCCTGACGTGATCCTTAAAGACGTATAATGCTTTGAATTTAAATCAAACTAGCGGCGTGCTCAAGATATAAATATTGCATGTTGTAATGGTCTCCCAACTTTGGTTAGCAGGCTGGCACGAGATTTTCAATTCTAGAATGCACACGAATTTACATGTATATAAGAGTTTTATTACCATCTAAATAGTTTGCAGGGTTTCCAAACTACCCCAGTGCTTTTGATGTAGCTAATTTTAGCTATATAATGGAATAATGTAGATTTGATGCAAGATTTCTTTCGTGAGCGTGAGAGTCCGACAGCGTGAGTGTCACGCCAGACGCGGGAGAGCTGGCAACTCCGCAACGGTCATTACAATAAATGTACAGTCCCTTTTTATCTGTCTTTCTTTTTTCACTTTTAAATTTATTTTTGCTGCTGTCAGAATAGCGGGAATTATATGCCATCAGAGAGAGAATGATACCACACCGCTTCAGTTTGCTTGTCATCGAGATACGAGTTTAAGAAACGCACGATTCATATATCTCGCCTCGAAACATACTCGTCAGTGTTATCCTCCAGGATGTTCACCTTAAGTAACGCATTTGCCAGCAAGCCGGGTGAATTCAATGAAAAGTCAGCAAACAGGAAGCCATTAAGCCCGGCCCCTCATGCCCAGCATAAGCATCGGGTCTGATCAAGTAAAAGTATAAAGACATAAGGAAAATTCTAGCAACTTTATGTTGGTGGACTACTCCACTGAAAATCATTCAACCATAAATTTTAATGCGAGATAATTTTTTCCCCATCATTCGAGGATGCTGATAGAAGTGTTTTTGTTGCAGGAAGACTCAACTTCTCGATGTGTGTAGCCTACTATTGACTAGACAGAAAACAATAACTACGCCGTCTAGTCAACCGATCATTGAGATTTATAAAGAATGATTACCATTTTTGAAAACAAAATGTCAAAATATTACGGTGCAAGTCGTAGGGAAACTCTGCTGGCAGATTTAATTAATGATTCATATTGAATTCTTCAAAAGTGCTAACAGGAATTATGCATTTATGCACCTGACTACAAGCGTACAGCACTGTGCCCCACTATAAATCTAAATAACAACTATTCATGTTTCAATATTCAGAAACTCTCCAAACAAGCCCCGCAGAACTGGATAGTTTTCTTTTTCTGTGTATTTTTGTATTTCTTGTGTCTGCGTTTCATTTTTTTTTATATAATTATTTTATATGTGTCACATATATGAGAATAATTATTAGATACCGTTATGATTTTGTATGAAGTTAACACAGAGTCTCACATCTGGTGTAGATCGATCCCTGTGTTGGATGCCCTGCGATTGATCGGCGCCTTATCCGTTAGCCCTAGTTCATAGGCTCAGAGGTGCATACTCAGAAACACAGAATGCTAACTCATTTCTGGGTAATTAGGAAGAGGCAGGGAGCTTGTGTGTTTGGAAGACATGTTCTGCCTGGAAAAAGCCTGCACATAATGGGCCACAAAGTCCGACATCAGCATCAGCATAAGAACCGCGATTCCATGATTAAAAAAAAGCAGACATATGATATACCAGACCTCTGTTTATAAACAGCTTGCAGTACTCTTGATATGATTCTTTGGCTCTGTGTGTGCCATTCAATGATCACAAGAACGGTTGCTACACACAGTCACTGAAGGCTGCATGGTCGGCAACCCCCCCTGCCTAAGTCCATGTGCTGACAGAGGAGCCCGCCCTGTATCAGCGAGTTACAGGCAATGCCGTGAATCTGTGTCCCACCTGCAAACAGAGGAAAGAAGGTGGAAGAAGCTTCTTATCGGCCGAACACAGGAAAAACATTCTACATGCTCACAGACGGAGTAGGTGACTTTGTCAATGCTGTACGGGTAAAATGCACCTACATTCATCAGCTAACTCCAACATTGTACTTAATATTTAAAACCCTATTTTAGGAAGTTATCGTAAAATGTGATATCAATTGAATTAAATTAGGCTATAATATAAGAATCAAAATTCACTTGGCCAGGTACAACTGCATGTACTAGGAATTTGTTCTGGCAGTACTGGCGCATAAATTCACAGACGACATAGAACATAAATTAAGAAAAGTTGTGCTAGTAGATAAGGTTTAATAAAATGGTGGAAACAGTGCAGAGCTATCACAGCACACTTAATTACCGAACAAAACATGTCAAACAAGGGCGTGGCAACACATCAAGGCCGTGCGTGGCGCCATCTTGGATCTAACATTACACACGCGTGCATATGGCACACTTTATGACACAGAATTCATTTCTCTGTCTTGTTCTGAAGATTAACAATAGACTTGAATTACCTAAATTACTTACTAATTACTTGTCTCTGAAATACACTTATATCAATAATAGTACGTTAATAATTAACGTTTATATTGAATAATAGCCAGCATATACTGCTTACTGATGGAGGATGTACCTCACTGTATCTGATATATTAACTGTCTAATCAGCTACCCGTAGTATAAATACGTAAAATTAGTTTTCATCACAACCATTTTATCGTTCAAAATGCCAGTAATGTATGTATTTATGAAACACTAAGGTATTGCTCCACGATCCTAATCAGAGTAAACGGTCAGATAGTTGGTTGTCAAGATATTTTCTAGGTTAGGATGGATGGATGGATGTTCTTAGATATCTGTAAATCTGACATCGATCCAGACCGGTTTCCCTTTAAGTTTTATTTATTGTTTACATTAAATAATGTTACAAGAGAAGTTATGTGTGAATTAATGTCATTTCATAGTCTAATGACCTGAGCTAATCTAATTCACCTCAAATGAAAAATTTGCTCAGCTGTTCCTTTTCCTTCGGGGGAATAAGGTAATAAACCGGCTTAATATAAGTTCCACAACAGTGAAAAATATTAATCTATAGGCACTACATTATACTGTACAGTGCAAACAAAGCAAGTTGGCTCCTTTAAATGATTCTCCCGCTTCATTATGGCAAACCATCGCAGCAAACCTATTGGAATGGATGCATTTTAATGAACATGGGAGACCACATGTTTACAAATCAGGTATTATTAAGGACCAACTGCATTTAATGGTCCCTTAAAAATTTATTTTGCATGAAATAATGAATAATGGCCTCGCGCTTAACCTCGATATCTTGGTTATCTTTTCTTACTAATAAAAGCTGAAACATGACTGATTTGTATGTATTAAAATGCATAAACCTGGTGAGCGATCTGATTGCTTTTTCACATGAATGACTTTTATTCTCAAGTGCTACTTATTCAGAATAGTCATTTCACACTCACGAGTTCATAACAAGTATATGATTCCATCAGATGGTTCTGTCATGAAAGGTGGATTAATATGGCAAAGTGAAAAGTTTCCGAACCGAAAGCGATGCGGCTTGAGTAAGATTTGTCACCAGAAAACATGTTACAAGGTTGCAACTAGAGGCAACCGTTAGAGCATCGGCACTTAAACGAGTAATAAAGCATTATCAGAGAAATCGGATAAAATCGGACCACCATTTATTTATTTATTAATTAAGGAGGTATTATTTGATCTGTTAATATAAAATCTTAAATGCAGAACGAATAATTAACTAGTGACTGTTTACTCTTTATATGCATTAATTTGCATTCGAAAACGCGTCACAAAATAGCAGCTGCTGTCGTCAACTGATTTAGGCATTTTTTTTTTGCGTGTATTTCTTGGATAGCATGGTCAAATGATTATTCATGGTCAATTTCCAAGAATGTAACCCCAGTAACATTTTCAAAAGACATAAGAACGAACAATATTAATCATTAAATCCACACTTCGGTGCACATGTCGTCTACAGACCCGTCTAGCAGATCGCTTAGAATAAAGAGATTCTGCAGCATTTATATCTAATTGCGGTAAAGGCGGTTAAAACGTATTTAGGCTACGTGTTGGTATTTTCATGTATAAGTAAAGGAACTATTATAGATTAGTTTAGATACTCGAAATGGTTTGTAAAAAACACAACTGACTAATACCTTTGCTCAAGGAATTATGTATGCATGATCGTATAGTTAATCATTGTATTGAAGTATTAACACAGTATTAACACTAGGTGGTCGATGGGAGCCCTTGGTGTCTGGGCTTTCCCGTGATCCCTGTGCTGTATCAATTATGCCCAGATAATTGAGTAACACCTGCCGTCCCATCACTGCCGGGGGGGATGAGCATATAGGTGGTCCTTGGGGTTATGCTTGGTGGTAACTACAGTGATCTTATAAACCAAAGCAGCGCTTCTGAGGAGTCCGAGTTTCCCGGTCATAAAATCTCTATCCGCCTGCTTAAAATGGGAGCGTAACGGCCAAGGCAAGAGCGATTACTTCACATTTATTTCGGGCTCGGCGGGAACCACTCATGTGAGCGGCAGAGGTGAGTGGGCAGGTAGGTAGGGGCTGCATGGGCACCGGGCTTTATGCCCCCCGTCTATATCCTGGCTAATTTAAACTCCGCAAATCATTTATTTTGGCATACTTAGGATTTGGGAATATTTATTTAGTCATGTCAACATCTATATCAAAGCTACATTTGGGTGACAAGGCAAGCCTTGTATTCTTTCATATCACTGATTTTATTTTCATTTGGAGCAGTGCGTCTTGCAGGGGTACCTGTTCATTGCGAAGACTTATTTCAAAAGTGCTTGTTTAGAAAGCACAATTTATTTTCTCCAATTTGCATGGCCAAATAGTGCCAATCTCCTCAAAGAAACAAAAATGAATTAAAAAAATGCACAACTGCAACTTTAAGACGAGCCCCCCCTCCGCGGGCGCTGACAATGGTCTTTACCGGGGTGCGCTTTCTGAGGCACAGATTGCAACGTGCCATCTTCTCACCAATGGGTATTTTTGGAAAACGAGATGTCACCGGCGAGCTGGCCAGTTTTAAGTTTTTTGCAAAAATGCCAGGCGTGGATTTAACCCCGGTGCCCCCCCCAGAAAGCCCGGCTTGCGTGTGGCGGCGGTTGGCGAGTGAAGCCCTCTAACGCCGATGGTCCCGGAGCGGGCAGCTGTGTGATTTCGGAGACTGCGGCTGTCGTTCATCTACGGTGGGCACGGATATATAAGTAAACTGTAAGTATGTCTAGTCTGTTTTTTAATAATGTATGTATTTTTTTTCCCAGCTGCTAATTAATATTTGTGAATGACGGCTCGCCTACCTGTGAGGTGATGTATACGGACCGCCCTGCATGGACGCTGTTAAGGGAAACTTGTACAGATGCGCGAGCTGCCGGAGTGGCATTGCTCCGTGTAAATGTAATTGCTGTATTGTTTCTTGCCCGAAATGAGATAATGGTCAAAATTATGAGAAATACAGCTGTGTGCATCTCTGCTTTCAAGTAGAAGAGTGGAGGGGGAAAGAGGGGAAAAAAGAATGATGTCATGCATCTGAGACAATGGGGACGGGTTTTTCCTCAATTAATATAAAAGCACCCTGAAGGTGGTATTTCAGATATAAAGGGTGTATGCTGGCGAGAATCACTGGTGTTTTAATAAATGTCAACGTGAAACGAGAAGTAACCACCCCTTCTGTATGTGGTGGTCTGTGGGTTATGACAGCATTTGCATGTGTGAGATGAATGAAACATGCGGAAATGTGCACGCAAACGCGTGTGTGGCGCCCTTGAAACAAAGTAACCGTAGCATTACCGCTTAATTAGCTTTATAACATAGATTGCATTTTTTTTCCTTTGGTTTTTGTGCATGAATTATTGATTCATCCTGCTTGCTGAAATATTAATGAAAGCATCTTAAAAGGCAACAGTAATGTACGTATTATTGCTGAGGAATAATTCTGTGGTGCAAGTTATGTGCACGGGGTTGTGGACATCCTGGAGACTGGTTCCGGAGAATGTTCGTAAAATCTAGAATAAAGTTAATTTTAATTTCTAGTGTTATCTCGGTTTGCTAAAATACCTGTGGCTGATCAAGTGTAACCTCATACAAAATATGATTTTTAAGCCTGTGCAATATATGAATGGATACCGGTGCCGATAGAAATGGAATCGGTAGATATGCCTTTGATGCCCAGTGACACTGACCCTCATGCTCTGCTGCAAATCAGGTCTAGGCTGGCCATAATGTTACTCTTTATTCCGCTCTTTATTAAATCTCCATTGATTGACGACTCTCGGTGACCTTGCCTTCCCTGGGTCTCCTGGCGGCACCGTAGCGATGTCGCCGGGGCGACCTGCACGAGGCTTCCTACCGGCATCCCGAGCGATAATGACATCATGCGGGATGAAACTTGACTCACCCTCGCCCCCCACCCCCCCCGGAGACCCAGCCGGGCAGCTCATACATGACAAGAAAGGGGGCGTCGGGAGGGGGGGGTCGACTGGGGTGACTTCCCTTAGATGTTTTTTTTTCCACTAATTTTCCAGTCGTCCAATATGCATCCGATAAGCTGTGGCATTTAAGTCAATTTCTCATTTTCAGAAAAGATCCAGTTCCAATAATTTGCAATCTAATATTCATTTGATGTATTTGACTTTGTTACCTTCCCAAGTATGATTTTTGAGTCACGTTATAGTCCATGCGGATGTTTTTAATTTCTATTTTTCTACAAGTTCAAATCATCATTTATTCAGATCATTCAGGTTTAGGATCAAGGCAATGTTTAGTAATGGCCACAGTATGACCTTCCCACTCTGAGGGGCTCTGTCGAGTACTGTGTCTGCAGAGAGTTATTCCCGGTTCGTTACGATTCCCAAAAACAAGCTCTGCACATGGAGGAGAGATGGGGATCTGCTGTAACCATGGAGGAGAGATGGGGATCTGCCGTAACCATGGGGGAGAGATGGGGATCTGCCGTAACCATGGAAGAGAGATGGGGATCTGCCGTAACCGTGGAGGAGAGATGGGGATCTGCCGTAACCGTGGAGGAGAGATGGGGATCTGCCGTAACCGTGGAGGAGAGATGGGGATCTGCCGTAACCATGGAGGAGAGATGGGGATCTGCCGTAACCATGGAGGAGAGATGGGGATCTGCCGTAACCTTGTGACTGGAAGGAGACTAACAGTGAGAAAAGTGGAAGAAAAAAATTGGGAGCTAGAATGGCAGTCTTGCTCCGTGCCTGGATGGAGGTGGCTGCTGTGGATTTGCTGCTTCTGCAGACGGGCTAGTGATGGGTAGCAGGGGACATCCCATTGGGTGGTCTCCAAGTCAACCACCAAGTCGGTTACCATGGCGGCTTGATAGGAGGGGAGGGCCGTTCTCGGCTGGGGAATATTGTAACAGGAACTAGATTACTGCTTGAAAGAATTAAGAAATCCTGCATAAACACGATGAGAAAATGCATGCTAACTAAATGTGCCACATCATAGATCTCTGCCTCTACATTTCACATGGGGCCATGCAGTGTAAGCTCTGTTAAAGCTGTCAGTACAGCTGCGTGCTTGTTATCAAGCTTCAGTGTCTAGGGAATGACATTGGTGTTGTACCTGGAACTCAGGCTGTGAGGCCAGTTCATTCAGTCATAAACATGTGCTGACATCTACATAAGACAGTATACAGTAGTTTTAAGGTATTAACGCAAAACAGATGAATTTTTCTATGCAAGTAAAGTCATACAATTGCTGTGTTATTCTTAATCACAAGGTGGTTAAGTCCATCATCTACAGGTTCCTTTTATTCATATGGCAATATATATCCTGGTTTAAACTAATATTTCAACTGTGTACCACTATGGCTGCTGTTCTTTTTTCTCCTTAAAGCTGAATTGTCTTACGAGAAGAACTTGGAATGATGAAAACATGTTCTGAAAAAATCTTATGGTGTTCATTTTTTAAAACTGACAGCCCTCCTGCTGCTGTAGTCGGTTCAGTTTCCTGTGGCCGTAACCACGTCTAGATCGAGGACTGAACACGTCCCAAAAGCAGGACCGATGTATTTCCTTATATGGAAAGGATCTGCACTCTGCTGAAGAAGCGCTTTTAAAAAGCCACCCCTTAAAACTATCATTTCTGTCTTTTTAAACATTTGCAGTTACTGGATCCTTTTCATTAAAGAGTAGCACCTAGAGAAAGGATTAAATATTTTATTTTTGCTCTTGGATAAAAGAGTAGCTGTCAGGCTTCTGTAAAGTTCAACAAAGTTTTTCCACTTCAGTTTTCCCTAGAGCCAGAGCGTAGAACATCTGAAATGTTTAGAGTTTGAAAAAAAACACTCTCTGGTTTCTGAACAATGTGTGAATTGTCTGGGTGACTCGGTGGGCAGCACAGTGGACTCAAGCCTATTGCATTGTGGGTATGATTCCTGCCCCCACTCTGTATGTGCGCACACTGTGATAGACTGACATCCCATCCAGGGTGTGTCTTGCCAAGTGTTTCTGCTTTCCTTCCCCCATGACCCTGTACTGGATAAGCAGTTATGGGAGATGGATGGATGGATGGATGGATGTCAGTATTTTGAGAGGCTCCACATTGATGAGTCTGGAGTCTGTATCAGTTTTATTGGACTGTTGTGCGGGTTACTGCTTGCTCTGTGAAGGGCCAGGCGCCTCTATGTTCTATAAAATGGCTAGTCTGACTGGTTAAAAATATACAGAGAAATGTCAGTTAATCTTTTATTAATTGACCCCAAGCAGATGGGTTGAGTCCTGGCTCCTGTGGCTCTGTTTTTTTCATTCTCGGTGCAGACAGGGGCATAGGTTGAGGTGCGTGTACTTTGCATGGAATACAGATGCTGTGATGAGGAAATTCTCTTTTCCCCTATCCTCCCTTGCACTCCATGGGACACATATACAGGTGAGAGGAAGTTTGGACGTCACAGTACAGGGTCAGCCAGCATGCAGCCCCCCCTGGAACTGGGGGTTAAAGGCCTTGCTCCTGGGCCCAAAGGGATTCCAACTGGCGACCTTCTGATCATGAACATGGAGTCCTGACCTGCTGAGCCATATGCTGAAGGTCTAACGACAGACCACCCC
>JAODLC010000001.1:12208721-12230592 GCA_026781145.1 Hippopotamyrus pictus
GAGAACTAGTGTGGCTCATCAGAAGCCAGGTAGGATAGAAAACCTACTGGATAGTAGCTCTCCAGGACTGGAGTTGGTGACCCCTGGTTTACAGTCTCAGTTAAATATTGATGTATTTTGGTTGGTGTTAAAGATAGTTATTCTAAATGATCAGTATTAATAATAAGCAGTGGTGACCAGTGACAGACTTCTGTGTTGAGCATTACACCTTGCACAATAGGTGTTTAATGGTAAATTATGTTTTCTTTTAATCTTCCTTTAATCTGCCCCAGGTAGTCTAAAGACCTTGTATTTTAAACAAGCAAATCTATTGTTGTTATTACAAGAAGCCAACAGAGGGCGCCATGGCCTAACAGATGCACAAGGGAACTGTCACTCTAATAGCTTGCTGTAGCAGTTTTGTTGTAACATTCATTTAATTAGAATGCTGTCATTAATTTGCTTGCACCCCTGGTACGTTGTCGTGACCGCATACAAGCATTTGAAGAGTGATACGTTTGATTTTCTCAGTACATATATCTGATAGGCCTGCATGTAAATGTATTTTATTGCTAGAATGCAAACAGCTACTATGCAGCTGCTAATCAGAACTATAAATCGTAGCTTATTGCAGTCATCAGTGCGATTCAGCCTCTGAGGACTTGAGAGTCCAGGTCAGAGAGCATGCCACTGTCATTACCATAAAATAAATTATTTTAATTCCTTCATTAATCTCATGGCTCTGGACTTTAGCTGCTGTTGACAGTAATTGCCAGTCCTTTGTTATATCAGTGTCTTTACAGGCAGTTTCCTCGCAAATAAATGCACTTGTATAAGCTGACAAATTAGGCACGTTGGACAGTGTCGAATCGCTGCGACTCGATGTGTCCGAGCCATTCGTGCGTGTCCGTGTTTTTAATCGTCAGCCTGTCTGTCTGCTATTAGCCCATTTTTCCACTCCTCAGATTCTGTCACTTTACCACTGAGTGCCATTAATGAGACCGTCCGCTGACAGGCTGCCAGTTAATTGTGGTGATTTCAGGAGGACCTCCAACGAGATGGGAGGCGCTTCTGTGGGTGGAAAGCACGCACGCGGCAGATGTGGGGGCGTTTCTTCAACCTACATCGACAGCCGTCATTGCTTTTGTAGGTTTTTATCCCATGTTTTCAGAAGTCTATCCCAAGTTTTAGAGTCTATAATGAAGTATCTGACTTTGAGTCATTTTCTGTATATGCAGTATGCCTATTATTTAATTTCCTGATAATACACTTCTGACTTTTTCATGTTTGGCTTACATCATTTTTTTTTTTTTTAACGGTTCATACCAGTTCAATGTCAGGTGGACATTAATGGTTAAATGTTAATTACATCATCACGCTTCATTGGCTTTTCTTCTCCATGCAAATCATCTCAGCCTCCTGAACCACTAACCTCATTGTCAACCCCCCTCCCCTCCTCGTTAGCCTCCGCAGACTCTATTTGTGGAGTGAAACATCACCTCTTCAGGCCAGCAGAGGTAATGAGAAAGTTATGAGGCTGTCCTTTCGCCCCCCGTAATGATTTATGGGCCTGGACTTGCAAATGAAGTCAGAGCGATCGCTATGGCTTTCCGGGGGTGTCCCCTGCAGAGGCGACGCTGGCTGCGGCTCAGGAGGCCGTGTGGGAGCAGGACACTCACAGCGACGTTCGGAGATGTTGGTGAGGTGCCTCGCCTTTCTTTCTGCCTTGTAGAGCATCATGGGTAAAGTTTGCTTTTCGTAGAATCAGTCCCCAGGATTTTCTTTGGGAAGATTAGCCCTGATAGCCGGACCCCTGGAAATCCTCTGTCGTGTCCTTGACCCCGTCTACAAGATGAAGCAGATTTAAAGAGTTTCGCTGTCCTGTTTATTGGCATTGTGGACCTGAATAACCCCGAGAGTTTGTGCTGCTTTTAATCCAGTCCACGCCTGTATTCTTCTGGATCTTGGTACATCTTACATTCGTATTCACAAACTGCTTGTTTCTCCTTGTCATTTCTTTTGAGATTGGGGAGGGGGGTATTGTTGTCCTGACTGTGGCCACTCGGGAGCTGTCCGGTGTACTGAAACGTAACTGCCTCGTTCTTTTTAACTAGCTCTTCGCAGCTCTAGTTGCAGTGCAACAAACTCAGACTTGTCGTCATGGTAATGGTGCTTTTATTGTGTCTGCATTAATTATTGAACAGAACAATGGCTGACAACAATCTGCTCCCGCAACTGAATGCGTTCCAGCAAGAAACGGAGATGCCAGGCTTTTGTTGTTCGTGTTGTTGTGGGTAAGGAGTGGGGCATTGTGTATGTTGAGTCCCCGCTTGAGCACCACGAGCTCTCTGCATGTTAATGGATGCCTGGCATCTTGCCGGGGACAGGGGGCTGTTTTAGCTTATACCTGAATCACGCCTCGGCCGGGGCTGGATCGGAGAGCTCGCCCGCGCTGTGTCCCCCGCACAGCCAGGGGCCGCCGTCGCGCTGACATATTTCTGTGGTGCTGAATAACAGCACAGTGGGGTGTCCTGTTGTGGGCCTGGCCTTTGCTCCATTGGTTTGTGCATGTGTGAATTTAAAGGAACGGCTCATAATAATAGCATGGCTTGTTTCCTGTGAGATATTAATAAAAAGAATGTGATTCTGCATATTTCCTTGTGCGGCTGCAGTGCGTCTCGTTTGTTTCCCCAGGAGTATTAATTTTAACGGGGCTTTTTATCTAAGCTGTCACTTTTCATAAATGTTAAACACTGTTGTTCTTGTGAAGGCTCAGCTTCTGAGCTTCTCAGTTTGTCGTTTTCACATCAGGGAGAGCAGCAGACTCCCGCGGTGTCTTCCAGCCCGGCCGGATGGGAACAGGGCTCCACCGCTGTTGCTGTCAGCACACTGTCTGGTCTCCGCGATGCATTTCCTGGCCGCACCCTTAAGTGAGCTGGTGGGCGTGGCCACTTGCTGGTGATTGACAGCGTGGGATGCATCTCCTGTCATTGGGAGGGGGGCAGGGATTACATCACCAGCGGAATCACCGACTGACCAACCAGAAGCTACCGTCCATTTTGCTGACCTGAAACGCTTCTCTGGATTTTGAAACTTTACTCCACCTCCGCCCTCCTGTATTGTCATTGATGTTTTTCTCTCAGTTATATCACTGCATGCAGAGTCATCGTGTTCCTGTAAAAGCTGTCGGTTTATTTTGACTGAAGTAGACAGCTGACAGCACTGAGGAGTCATTTGCATATCCCGCACTGGGATTTTAAGCAAAGCAGGAGTGGATCGGGTGACGTGGGAGAGACGGTGTGCAGCTACGGGATGGAAGCGGGCAGCCGGCCATCAGAAGCTCTGCCTTCAGGGAGGAGCGTGATCAATGGCTCTGTTGTGACACGTGTGTAATGAATAACTTTCTGAGAAAAACTTTAATATGTTTTAAAAATGAAGATTCTTCTTGGCCTGCTCAGCCCCTGTTTGGAGTCCTGCAGCTGAGTGATGCATTTTGTCCTTTTAGGAGTAGGTGTTAGGTCTGCTTAGTAACAGCTTCGGTGGAGCCTAATTTAGCAAGTTCTCTTAACGTATTGATGTGCGGGAACTGGGGCTGAATAGGGGGCCGCATTTGCAGCCCAAACGATACCAGGAAAGAGCTCTGCGCAGTATCTGGCTCAACCTTCACCTCTTTGTCCCCTGCGCCTGTACCGCGGTCAGACATGAAGGCACATGCTCTGCCGCAGGAAGGTCGAGGGGTCAGCCAGAGGTCGGCCGGGAGCAGGAGAGCGGATGCGGGGATCCCGGGAGGGTGGCTCCTCCGGAGAACAGAGGACAGGAAGCCTGAATCTGCCTCAGCGCCGGCTCTCTCTGGTGTGTCGCTCTCCTGAGATACGGCTAAGCCGGCCTACCGATTCGACGCCCAGACCGCGATTATCCTTGCGAGAAAGAAAGCGTGGCTCAGATTATATGGAATGGGAACACATGACTGTAAGCGAAGCAAGCGCAGGAACATGCCGAACACATTCAGGCAGCCCTAACCTGTGGCATTCTGCGGCGAGCCTTTGAAAGAAGCTCCCATGCCTGGTGTGGATCACAACATCCATCCCACACCACTGCTCTCCATCCTCCTCCATCCATTAATCCTCGGCGCGCTGTTGGCTGATAAGTCGCCTGAGACCCTCTTATCATGAGAATCCCAGGTTGGGAAGGGCGGCAGGGCAGGCTGGGGGGGGTGGGTTCCGAGGGGGAGTGAGTTTGAGGGTCATATTCTCAGGAACTGTGGCTGGACGGCCTATCTTCCGCGTCACATTCCTCACCAGGAACACGCATCGAGGGGCAGGTGCATCACCCTCCACCCTCAGTGAAATTTCCCGACCGGGGGCAGTGTCCCCCTCCATATAATTTTCTGACCAGGGGAGTCCCTCTGTAAATTTTTCACGATTGCCCCCCCCTCCCCAGCACATCCTCACCCCGCCTCATCTCCACGCAGGAACGTAGATTCAGTGCCTACAGTGGGAGCCCTGTGCCTTCGGAGGAGATTCATGACACTTAACGCAAATGTTTCACTACCTTCTGTGCCATGATGACACTTAACCCGCCTCCCCCGCACACCTTAGTAACACCAGTGTGAGGTGCAGATGCAACCTTACTGTTGGCTTTTACCCACACCAAGTCTTGCACTCTGTACTCTACCTGCACACTTAGCGCGGGCCGACGTCTGGCTTGGTGTGTTAGGCCGCCGTGCCCGCGACCAGCAGAGTGACGTCACCTTCAGGCCGCGACCAGCAGAGTGACATCACCTTCAGGCCGATGAGGAAGGCCGTCACTCCCAGTCGCTCCAGATATTGTCTGATCCTGCCTCTCAGTCGCATGTTGCTTTAGATAAATGCATCTGTTGAATGGGTAAATATAGCTATCCGAACTGTTCCTGGGATGTATGTTTTCCTTTGAAATATTCATTTTTTGAGGTTTGACTGTAATGATCTCAATAGTTTTGAATATGGAGGTGTGCCTTGCTGGAAGTGGTAGGAGATGATAGGAGGGAGAGCTAGTGACGCCCTGTAAGTCCAGTGGAGCGAGTGCGGCTTACTGGCCACGCCCTTTGTTTCTGGAGGTGTCACTCCGGCAGCGTGTCTTGAGGACTGTGGTCGTGGGGGTGGGGGTGGGGTGGTGATACGTTGCCAAAGGTGCCCTAATCATGCTGGAATCAGGCTCGTGGTTTTTTGTGCCAGACGTCTGGTCTGTCCTGGACCCAAAACTGGCACCGGAGAGATGCGGCTCTGAAATGCCTGGAAATAGATCCTCCCACTCCTTGGTGCAGGAATTTTAAGAAAATTGGTTTTGAGATACTTTAACATTTGTGACAGTGTGAAAAATGAAGTGGTGGAAAAGGGCATGAATTATTCAAGGGACCACAGTGGTTTTCAGATAAAACAAAAAGCGCTGCACTTTTATTTTATTCTACTTTATTTTACTAAGATCTTATCCTAAATAAGGAGCATCCTGGAAGTATAGGTTTGGTATTATAAGATTTAAACTGAATCTTTCTTTTAAATTGTTTATAAAAAAAACAAGTTAGTTACGCAAAGCGGTCTTTTGGAATCAAACCTTTGGCTTTTGTACAACATATATTACGTGTGTGTGTGTGTGTGTGTGTGTGAGAGAGAGAGAGATATCTGTCCATCCATCTTCCATTACTGTTTACCCAATATAATATCCAGTATGGTAGCTAAGTTTAACCTGGGGTACAGTTGCTGTTTAATAAGCAAAGGTAACCTATTTTTTCAGAAGGTTAATATCTCATTCTCAGTTTGAATTGATATTGAACATTATTAAACAACAGGGCATTGATATAAGTGGTTGTCTGCCTCGTAACTCGAAAATAGATACATGCAAGAGTGAACAATATAACAGAAACATCAAATGAAAAAGTACTTTAACTTTGAACAACTGAATCACAGTTACAAATACAGCTAAAAAGGTGACTTGTATTAGTTTGGCAATTAGCAGAATGTGTCAGCTCTGAAATAGCTCTGATAATCAGCGCTTTGATATTTGAGTTTTCAAACCAATAAACAGAGGTACTAAAAAGCCAAATAATGCCAAAATCGCAGATGCATTTGTTACAAAAACTGGAAAATTATTTAATGAGTCATGACATGGGACAACTGCATTGGCAAAGACAAACAAACATTTTCAGTTAAAGCTCACCAACAGGCCTCGATGGAAAGTTTGGCCACAGGAAGTACAGAATCCGCAGAACGGAATCAGCACCTCTGTGACCCATTCTAAACAGAGACTGTATGTTCTGAGCTTCACAGAGCTGGCAAGGCTGACGTGTGGAAACTGCTTGTATCCAAGGCCAACGTGCAGAGACGCATAAGCTGGTGTAAGGGGTATAAAACCCTGAACAATGGAATAAAAAATGAGCAAGGTCTGATGACTCATCATCCCCCCGCTTCCTGCGTTTAGAGAAAGGCGAAGGGTGTGTTGATCCCTCAGTGTCTGTTGCGGGCAGCTGGTCTCGTGGGATCACTGGCTTTGGCGCCTGCTCTGCCTGGTCGTGTAACAGCCAGGAAGCACGAGACCTTCCTGCAGGACCAGGTGTGAACACCGTTCCTTCATCACGCTCCCATATACGCTACTGAAAAAAATCAAGGGTCCTTTACCTCATCCCTGGATTCCATGGATTCCTTTATGGGATGTTCTGCACACGTTTCCACCTCCTGTGATTGTCAGGGAATTGGAGGATTTCTTGAAGAATAGCCCAGTATCCAACTGCAGCCAATCCTTGACTGTGAGGCAGCATTCAGTGAAGGACTGAAGCTTTTCCAGAAAGGATGTCCCTGCTCCTTATTAACTCCTTGATACACTGATACACATACACACACACACACACACACACACACCCTATATATGTAAAGTTATATTTTGCTAGATGTTCGTGCTACATTGTCCCTCACACATATACATACTTGCAATAAAATTTGTCAGTGGGGGGTCCCTATGTATGTGTACGTGTGGCGGGCCCCAAAAGTCTAGCAGGGGTGGGGTCGGGGGCTGGTTCCACCACAATGTACTTTATCAGGAAATGTCCACCATGCCAGATGCCCAGTACAGGCCTGTCCCCCCAATACATGATTCAGTGCTGTGTGTGTGGGGGTCACCGGACCTCACTAGGCAGACGTGGAAGACAGTTTTTGTTGTTTGTTTTGTCCTGAAATTGAAACTTGTTTAATTTCTAAGTATAGCCTCGATTTCGTACCAGATGCTAGTCTCCAGTTAAATATGTATGGGCACGCCTGGCTGCACACACACACACACGTGCACATGCAGCACGACGTCCCCCCGGGAGCAGGGGGACAGCTGACATCGGCTCCTCCGGGTCCCATCCTCGCCCCGATCAGCCAGCAGTGTCAGAGGGCCGGCTGGCAGCGGGGGGAGCGAAGCGGCCCCGGTTTCTGCCAGCGCCGTTAACACACAGGGGTTGGCGGGCCGGGCCTGATGCTGTGTGGCATCTAAACACACGCTGCCCCATTTGGACCCTCGGGGGAATGGTGCATGGGTTTTGTTCCAGATTCTGATATGAGATTTTGGGGGCAGGACCTCAAACTGTGCCGATGATTAAATAATGTCCTTTATGTAACGATAAAATCAGAAAACACTCTAAATCGGACCTGGGCAAAAACAGGCACGCAGGTCATATCCGGCCCACGGAGCTATTTTTACTGGCCTGTGCGATCATAAATAATTTTGTAAAAATAGGTACAGTTTTATGTTCAAGTCTATGAAGATGAACAGATTTGAATGAAAAAATATATGTTACATTCAGCAGGAAAATGTGCCGGTTCTGATGGATTCTGACTGTGTTTTCGAGAAGGGGAAAAGTAAGATCTAACAGGTCTTTCTGTAGCGGTCATGGGGCATGAAAACAATCATTAAAAATGGCCCCCGCTGACATGGTGAAGCTCGGATTTAGCCCTCCACAGATAATAATTCCCCAGGCCTGCTCTAAACAGTCACGCCTGGAAATATTATCTTAATATTTTTGTAATACTACTCAATGGGGAGGGTCTTCTCCGGACCATCACGTCCCCGTCACCACAGACCGCCCTGTGGATTTTGCGGCGACTCATTACCCCGTGAACCGACTGCCCCTCACATCTTTCCCCCGTCACCTCGTGGTCTTAAAACATAAAGCTCTGGCTCAGTTGGATTTTGCGTTTCGTCTCCTGGGAGTCAGCACGAGCAGGACTGACAGTAATTACGTGCAAACCTGGTGCACACACACACTCGCCCGGTGCCAAGGTCACAGATTTGGCTGTGGATGGTAGGGGCTCCTGCCTCCCCACATTGTGGGAGTGCCGTGGACGGGCAGGGGGGCGGGGCGGGGCGGTGCAGAGCTGGTCTGGCCCCTACCGATGCTTAGAGCAAACCTTGCCCGGTTCCTTGTATGGATTTTCTCCACACGCTCCCTCTCATTTCCTGCTCTCATCAGTCTCATCTGTCCGCTCCCGCTGAAAACAGCCGCCTCCAATAATGACGGCCTTGACTATGTAGGATCTCATCACTGACCATGTTATCTTCACTCAGATCGTGTACCGGTGTCAATAAAAGACATTTTCAAGTGAGCAAGATGGTGAGTGACGTACAGGGGGGCCCACAGCACTGATGAAATAATAAGAGTCCACACTGTTATCAGTATTTTGGGGAGGGGGGGGGGCAGGCAACCCACCCATGTTCGCTGTCAGGTCTCTTTGTGAAGCTCAGAACATCGTGAGGTGTGTGTCTCTTATATTATGGTTCATTTTCAGGTTGTCCTCCAGCAAGACATTTTAGGCAGAATGGGGAAAAATGTCCCACCTTCACGTTTGTTTATGACGCAGCCTAAAACCTTACGTTAATATCGAAAAGACTGTCAGTCTCTGTGGGTTTTTCATTACAATTATAGAAATTAATATGAAATAGATATAATTACGGTAATTTAAACAATTATCATGTTGTAGATGTGTATTACTCTTGAAAATAAGTTCTAGTTATTGTGTTTCTGCCATATGTTTTACAGAAAAACCTCTAACCCCTTCAGGGTTACTTTTCCAGCTACAGAGTGGAGTTTGGCACAGTAATTATTGCGCAGGGTCTTTTTTGTAATCAGCGTTAATGTACTACACTTGGGGTTACGACTCATTACAGCAAAATGAAATTCAATTAAAAACTCAAAAAATTTGCAGCTGTTAATTGGACTACAACAGACTACCAGACTACAACAGTCGTAAACATGAGAGGGCGGCACAAAGGCATCAGGGGCGGGCTCACAGTGCCGGCCAATGAGCAGCTGGGGCTTCCGCATCCTTGAACCAATCACAGTCATGCAGCCTACCTCCCATTAACCATTGCCTGTGTAACGCCAACGCGATTGCATTCCAGTCCTTTCATTTGCTCTTAGTTTCATTTCAGTACAATATGAAGGGACTGGAAACCAGCTGGTATTAATGTGATGCTCAGTAAATTTACTATACAAGTAAATAATTGTGCTGTAAAGGCTAATGCACAGATTTAAAGCATGTGTCATCAGCCAAGTCTCATTAAGAGTATGTATGGATCTGAGATGCCGATGTTGATGTCAGCATAAATGGAGTCCATATTTAAGCATCTGAAACAGGTTTCATACGAGCCAGACGCTAAGGCAGGGGAGAGAGTGACCTTAAAGGGACAGCAAACTGGAAGAATAACGTATATTATGTTTATTATGTAATACAGGGACGACTGTTTCCAGGTCAGGAGTATTATGAAACATTACCTGGCGATCCAAGGTGACCACGTGTCACCCAGCTTTGAGGGATTTCACTGCCCCCCCTCCCCCATACGAGCACCCGCTTTGAGGGGTAAATGGATATGGGTATATCTTCAAGCTTCAGGAGCTGCAATAACAGGGTAATTTGCTTTAAAGTGATTGTTGGTTCTGTCCCTGCATCATTAAGAGATGGTGACAGGTTTAATCGCCTGGTGCAGAGGGATGGCTGTTTGCCCTGAAGGCCACTCCCCTTCCCGTTCCTAATAAGGATACCTACTGTACCTCAGCTGCTGTAAACGCCCCCTAGTGATCGCCATGCCTTCGTTTTTTGACAGAAGTATCGATAATGCTGCTATGCCTGTAATTCAGTTATTACGTATTACAGTATTTGTGCTGCATTGTGTTTTATGCTGGTTCACGCCACCAGGTTTTATATTGCTGCCGTTTCTCAGGGTGGCTGAGATGTAGTCATAATGCACAGGCAAACGCATTGCTTATATTTCATACAGTAATAAAATAAAAGGTTTTATTTAACCCCAGACGTGACCATAGGACTTTTTACAAAGTAAATTAAAGATACTTATTAAATAAACAAGGGTGGTACTGAAGTTGGTATTGGACCATTCTTCAAGAAAAGCACTATTTTTATTCTTTGTAATTTCCAGGTGCATTGTGGGAAACCTTGCCCATCAGTGCTGGGGGTCATCAGTGGGGAAGCAGGTCAGAGCCAGGCTTCAGTCACCCCACCGTGGGTATGATTTGCTGCATCTGAGACCGACTCTCTGCCAGCATTTTGTCAGGCAGCCCGGCCATCAATCTGCTGTCCCCGGGTCATCGCTCTGTGTAAAACAGACAGGAAGTTTGGTATAATGCCCTCAGTCGATCCCTCCGCAGCCTGTACATGGCGGTACGTAGGTGTCATCCATCCTATTACCAGGCTGTCCACCGGAACCTCAGACATCTCTCCATTAGAGCCCCTCATTCCCTAGAGCTTCTCACGAGTTTAAAGCCAGAAGATTAGCAGACAGCTTGTGCCGTTCGAGTCGCGGGTGTCACAGTGTCCAGTATTTCTGAAAACCAAATCTACACCGAGAATGAATAACCAAAAAACTTCTTTAATAATCTGAAGCTGGTTAATGGAGATGCTGTTTAATACGTTTTCTTTTAAAATGTTGACTGTACTGTGAGGTGTGTTTGTGTTCCTTTAATTTTTTCTATATTTGTAAAATATTTTACCTCTAAAAACTATAACTAAAATATATAAAGCTTTTTCCTATTGTCACTTGTAGTAAATATTTGTGAGCTTCATAAGAAACTGGTCTCTCACAAAGAGGCTTTTGGTTGCTATTTTATTAATGTCGAATGGAGAGGTTTTTATCATGAAGTCATGGAGTGTGAAGAAATCAATAGGGAAGCCATTACCGGGGTTTATTCCTCGAGAAAAAGGCGAACGCCGAGGCCAAAGCCGCCAAACGCCACCCGCAGGTGCTGGAAAGATAAAGCTGTTCGTGCTTCGTCACGGATCCGTCTTTGTGTGTTTGATAAGACATGGTAAGCTACGTCCGCACCCGTTTTCGGCTGATAGACTTCGAGTTCTTTGCTGAAGGGTTTTGCAATGCCATTGTCGGCTCCCAGCAAAGGCGCCGCAACCGGCAACTGTAAAGTGATTCGTCCAAGAGGCAAAATATTTTACAACAGATGAGCACCATATCGTTGCTAATGACATCACTGAAGAGATCGTTAACTTACAAAACAATTTTTAAAGCTTGCTGTATTAGTACAGTATCTTGTAGAGTATGTTAGCTTTAATACTGAAATGTATGGTAAGAATTCCTATGAATACCATTCATATAAAGCTTCATAAATCCATCTTCCATAAGAACTTATTCGCGACAGAATACCTCCTGATACTGTGTTTGTGTATGTGTGCATATATAAAATATAGGCCTATACATTATAACATCACACAAGATACTGTTTTTACTCACAATATCACTTAAAATAGTATAATATTAGTAATGCAGCCAATCGGATTTTTTGTTGGCTTCGGTACAATGCATCGAGGGGCGGGGGGTCATGAGCAATTGCTTCTGAGAAAATCAGTTATCCGGGTGTTTCCCAGGCCTCTGCCACATACGTTTACCCCGCTGGAGACGGGGAGGGAGGTCAGCAATGTGGCAGATGGATGATGCAGATCCTAAGAAGTCATTACAGCACGCTGACCTTTTACTTAAACCCCATATCTGCTACCCTCACCTGTATCACAGGAGTGTCAGCCTGCATTTACGCGACTTTTCAGTTATTAAACAACTGCAAGATATACCACATTTTATAAGGGGCAGACTTTAAAGACAAGCCTTAGTGCCATTGCTTTCTAAATGGAATGCACAAACAGATGCACAGCTATTGTATATAATTTGAATATATAAGGCGTGCGTAAATATTTACAATAATACGACCTGCTGCTGTGGCGGTGGTATTTAATTCGGGATCATGCGCCACGTTTCTTGTATAAAGAGCGTGTCGCCTGTCAGCCCTGCAGCGGGAGCGCACGTCCCCGCAGCTCCACATGACAAACGGACGGCTCCCTCCATCATAAGCGCCAATGTGTTATTGGTTAGCCGGCTATGATGCGGCGCATAATCGCTGGCGGAGCCCGCGGAGGAAGGAGGCGATTATCGCTGGGAGCAGATGGGCTGCCTCAGTGCGTCCAGCGCGCAGCCCGCACGGAAGAGAGCTGCTCCTTCACCTGTGCATCATCTTTCCCTCTTTTACTCCATTTCTTCTTTCAGCATTCTTAAAAAAGAAAAAGAGGAGCTTCTTTTACCCGTTTATGGGGGGCTCGGGGTAGGAGTCCTATGGGTCAGGTCTGACTTCCCCGTAGTCGCGTCCCGTCGCAGGCACACGGATTTAAAGTACTAAAACCCGGCGCCGTCCATCCCCATCTGCTCCGGAGGAAACATGATCTTTTCGGACATGAATTCGGGGACAAATTCCCCCAAGGTTCATCCGCCCAACGGGACCAGGTACTACACCTTCCAGGCAAGTACTTTCTTTTCTCAAACATCTATCCTCATTGTTATTTTTTTCATTCTTTCATTCGTTCTTCCCCGCGCATAAATAAACATTTTAACGATTTGCATCGTTTAACAATGTATGTAGCTGTTTTGTATTGCTTGGCTCTGGCCTCATCTTATGTTTATAAACCTCGTGTCGCGATGTGCGGTACGAATAGATGCGGATACGGTGCGTCTGAGAAATAGATATAAAGCGATCAAGCGCCGTGGTGTGGAGCGCAAACACAAAGCGCACTATAAAAATGTGCTTGCTGTTTTTATGTTTAGGGTTGTCATTATCAAAAGGGCTTGGTGATTTCCACCTGATTATGTTAACTGCGTTATTTATAACTTAATCGTGGTGAGTGTAAGTCCGCCTTGCTTTTGGTTGAATATTTCGTCCTCCTGAAGTGCGCTGCGTTTGCGCCGATAGGCGTTAACCGCGGCTGTCAGTGCGCTGTGCTCCGTATTACTGTATCACCGTATTACTAAATCATTAGTACTGCACTAACTATACCGATTGCTGTTTAAACACGATATCACGAAGTTGGGACGGTTTATGAGAATCCGCGTTCATAAATAATTAGAAACCTCTGACAGCTGGCTTCCTTTGACACACAGTGTAATTTAAAGTTGAACTGTATACATCCTAGTATTCTCTGAGGATTGCTATATAAAACGGGGATGTTTGAAAATATAAAGTTATTTTTTATAATTAAGATGGGTCGCTGAGTTATCCTCCCAGTAGTGTTTTATTTGACCAGTATGCGCATGGCCTTAGGTGATGCATGGTTAATGTTCTCTGCTTGGGGACTGCTCAAAAGATGGCCCTGGACTTTAGAGCCTTAGTGTTGTTCTTTTAAAGCTCAAAAGGGGGTCGAGGTTGGGGGGGTGGGGGGGAGCTGGGTCTCCATCACCTTGTGCTCGAAGTTCCTTGGAGTCGGAGCGAAAGGCAGCATTGATTTCAGCGCGAGCTGAGTGGGCCCCCGGAGCCTCAAAGGTCAGCTTGTGGGGAAAAGCACTGCCTCGCTCGTGGAAATGAAGATGCTGGTTTCTTTCAAACTCAGAACAAATCTGTGTTGTTTTCTGTGCATGTGACCTTTCTTGCCTTCATTCCTTAAAATGCCAGTGTGAATCCGTATTAGGTTGTTCTGCATTGTTGTGAAAGCCAAAGAATAGTGCTTCTTTTATATAACTGTTATAATTATTAACTTACTTTATTTATAATGAGCTGCCCTTTGTAGTTTGCCGTATCCCTGACAATTGAAAAAGAAAAATTCAGTGCAAGTACAATCAAACAGAATAAGCAGTGGACCTTGTCCACTCATCTGTTGCATTGAATACTGGAGTTTTCCACTGCATTCTTCATAGATGACATTACTTGAATTTCTCTGCTTTGCAATTTAATAACTATTACCCTTGCTCATCGTGTTCAGTCAGTGAGGCACACCCCTTTAATAGTTATGGACCTATCAAATCATGCCTATCAGAGCCAGTGTGTGTTTTATAACTCATGTGCATAATATCTTCCAGCATTTCTCTAAGTCATAACATTATTCCTAACAGAGGTGCATGTGTGATTACTAACCACAGCAGCTTTCTGTTGCAGTCTCAGAACCTTCGATTTCAATTACCGTGCCTTTTAATGAGTTTCCTTCTGGGGACCGTTCTAGAGGATGATTTAACTCACATGAGAAATGCTTCACGTGTTGGGGTTGACATGCACGGAAGGTGACTTTTTAAAATTCTCTTTTGCAATATAACGCAAAGCAAGCAGTCCTGGCTTGATGAGGAGATCCTCCCAGTCAGTCTGCAGGAGCTAGCATCAGCAGATAAGACTGGGTCCTCTAGCAGCTGGGTGTCACCATGGGGAACGATCTTTAACCAGATTAACTCCCGTTGCTGTGATCAGGACTGGGGGGGTGGGGGGCATCTCCGAATCGATAGATGTGCACTGCTTTGACGTGGCTGAAATCATTGCAGACATTAGGGTATGAGAAGCTCGGTCTGACATTCATAGCAGGATCAGCCGTATTGAGAAGGGTCCACATTTGACGGAGGGCTTTCTTTTCAGGCTGACGCTGTGGCCCTTCTCCGAAATGCAGTGAGCTTTATAAGATGAGCCAGACTGGGTTTTATTTAAAGTAGGAGCGAAACTGGGGCCTTTAGAGCATAGTAATGCTGAAGGCATCTGAAGGGGGTTTCGAGGTCGAGTATTCAGCCGGTGTTTCCTCATTCTTATGAATAGCTTGGATGGAAATATATTTTCTCGCTATAAAATAAGAAATTAGAGATGTCAGCATTTGACTTTTCTTCACACGTCGTATCAGTTTCAGCAGATGCAATGGTTTTAGTTTATTTACATTTAAAGCCATTTATCAATACTTGTTTTACAATAAGCTTCTAAGATGCATTATTTTCCACATAGCATGATATATTGTGCTATAAGTCCCAGGATTTTTCCGTTATTCAGACCAGGCTTTTTTAGTTGTCATGTTCCATTATGTAAGGCCAGTTACACGCTACTCTCTTGTATCATTTCAGAAGATCCAGTGGGAATACATTTCAGTTATGGTACCATTTATGGTCAAAGTAATTGCAGGACAAATTGGATGTTTTGCTGTTGGCATGAAGTTCTGTTCCAATTAGATGTATCGCATGGGCTGAAAATATTAGACTCTGGGGCGACGGGCTTGAAACCCCGTTATCAAAGAGAGCTCGTCCCAAACAGCCAATGGAAAGTTTCTAGCAGCCCCACCTACTTTGGCTCCCGCAGGAGAAATCAGCACAAATTCTTCCAGCTGGGCCCATTAAAGTTCTGGTTTGGTGTTAAAGGAGTTTGAACATAGTCTCGCGATATCACTCATCCACGGATCCAACGTCCAACTATGTGGTTTAGATTAAGGCAGACTACATGATGACAAGAAGCGTTTAGATCGGCCCACTCTCCTGTGCACGCTCCATCAATGCAATTAATGACGGTGTTGATGTGGAAGAGACCTTACGAATTCTCATTAATAGACTAACATTTTGTTTCGACCTGTGGCAGTACAATTAAAGCCAGAGAAAATCTTCCAGCGTCCTCTAAAACATTTGGAAAAAAGGTTCTTCTCTTGAGTTGAGGACTTGAGTAGAGTACTAGTCTGTGCATAACTAGTGACCGACATACAGCATCCTGGGGGTGATGTGGATGACAAACTGTAGCCTTTCCGGATGGGACTTTAAGCAAAAACCCCTTTTCCCTGTAATGACTCATCAGCGTTTTCCCAGGCTGGAGAAGTTAATGTAGGATAATCATGTCCTTTGGCAGTATTCTTTCTATGTGTTGCTGTAATTATTTGGTCACGCTAGGAGTCTTACAGCATTATACATTAGCGATAAACATTCATTTAACAGTTTGCATTACATAATGGAAACAATCACTCTATGGTATATTTGTGTCGTAATGACTTTATGGCTTTATGCAAATGATTTAATTTTGACATTGAGAGATCCATTCAAATAATAACAGTTTCTAAAAATATTATTTAAAAAGCTAGTTTATGTTAAATAAGCAGTTATTGTAGATTATGCAATTAAACTTAAGTGCCTTCATTGGGTATCCTTATTTAGCCAACCAAACAGTGCCTTTGTATGATGTGAGATCTTAAACTGGTTTGTTCGTACCCAGACTCTTTCTTGCTGGACCAGCCCCTTCCCCACCTCAGACCCAGCTGAGCTGATCTGCTGGCGGAAAGCTGTCTGCCCAGGCATCCAGTCTGTCCAGGAGTGACCAGACATTGAAAATCGAGTGCGGCAGAGGATGTTAATCTCATACAACAAGTGTCAACACTTTAATTTATGGGAGTAACTACTCACTGTTTCACGCTATGCAGAGGACCTGGTTGTTAGGCCGGGCCCAGGTTTGTGCCGCAGCAGCCTGGCGATATTTACCCCATCGCAGGATTCAGCGCATGTAGGTCTGATTTAGCATGATGATTTAGCATGTAGCAAAATGATTATGTAGCGATCCACAGTGGCCCTGGTGAGCGCACTGAGCGTGCATGTTGGTAATGTTATAAAGTTGAACGTCGCCAGGCAGTTAATTTTCCCAAAGAAGGCGAGTTGGCATGACATGAATAGGATGTCAGATTACGCATTATAAAGTGAGCTGCACCCACCATTGAAATGTGACGCATCTGCATGTCCTTTCTGTCGGAATTGCAGCACAGCCATACACTTATATTTCTAGAAAGTCCTACTTATTAATGGCCTTTGGTATTTCGGCATCCGTTCCCCAAATTACTTGTATACCATTTGGTTCCCTCGTAAGCTTGACAAGTGCTCAGATATTAGCATTTTTAGATCGTTTAAATTAAAATAGCAGCCCAAGTGAAATGTCAAATTACTGTTACACATTATAAAACAACAGATTTTACAAGAGTTTGCAAGAATTAAGACATTCGTGTACATCATTATTATAGTTTTAGAAATTATGCAATTTTGCATTTATAATTTTTTTATCATCATCATCATCTTTATTTTTATTTCGTTATTATTTATTTATTTTCTAGCATTCCATGCAGGATGTACTCCAGTCTTTCCCTGTGGTGTCTGGGATAGTCTCCAGCAATCCTGATAAGTTAGAATATGGGTGCTATCATAATAATAATAATAATAATAATAATAATATGAGCAGTAATAATGCTCTCTGACAGTATTGTTACTGTACTGGCCAGTGAGAGAACATTCTCATGGTAATAATGGTGCATTAAAGCAGCCCTGGCTGGGTATTGACCTGACGCCCTTAAATAATGAACTTCTCGAGAAAAGCTTGGTGCTCTGCCACCACTGCGTTACCGTCGGCGATGGCGGTCGGCCGTGCTCTTGCTGAGGCCGCCACACTGCCACACTGCCACTCTGCCACCACTGCGTTACCGTCGGCGATGGCGGTCGGCCGTGCTCCTGCTGAGGCCGCCACACTGCCACACTGCCACTCTGCGTGTGCCGCAGTGCCATAATCATTTTCATTATGCCATTATTCCCTCTTTCATGAATATGTGTTTATTTTTTTAATAAGGGAAAATACTACGAGAACTACATGTTGGGAGACCAACTATTAAAGCTGGGCAGCTGCTGGAAGAGGTGTTAGTGTGGCCAACAGGTTAACCCATCCTGTGGTCAATGTGTATCCAAGTGCCCCAGTGCAGTGAAGGGGACACTGTGGCTAACAGCGGAGCCCATCCTGTGGTCAGTGTGGATCCCAGTGTGGGGACACTGTGGCTAACAGCGGAGCCCATCCTGTGGTCAGTGTGGATCTCAATGCCCCAGTGCAGTGACGGGGACACAGTGGCCAACAGGGGAGCCCATCCTGTGGTCAGTGTGGATCTCAATGCCCCAGTGCAGTGACGGGGACACAGTGGCCAACAGGGGAGCCCATCCTGTGGTCAGTGTGGATCTCAATGCCCCAGTGCAGTGATGGGGACACAGTAGCCAACAGGGGAGCCCATCCTGTGGTCAGTGTGGATCCCAGTGCCCTAGTGTAGTGACAGGGACACTGGCCGACAGGGGAGCCCATCCTGCGGTCAGTGTGAATCCCAATGGCCCAGTGCAGTGACGGAGGCACTGTGCTGTAAAAATGGTGCTTGTGATTGGAAGATTGCTGGTTTGAATCCCCGACCAGCAAGGTACCGCCCCCATGCACTGCTCCCTGGGCTCTGAATTTCGTTGCTGTGCACTGTTAGCTGCGGTGTGTCAACAATGAAAATTCTTCACCTTTACTACTTTCACTACTACTAAAGGGTCAATGGGCATCTTTCAAATAGTAGTGGTGGTTCTCCGGTGTCTTGGCTAAAATTGCCTACTGTGGCCCTATCAGATCTGGCCTCCTAATGATCCCCTGTATTTAATTGGTGAATTCTCTCCTGCCCCTTCACCAAATTAGTTATTGTGTGGTGAGCGTACTGGTGCAGAATGTTTGCCGTCGCATCCTCCAGGTTGGTGTCACACAGTGGTGGTGGTTGAAGTGGCTCCCCATTGGTTCTGTAAAGTACTTCAGGCGTCTTGAAAGGCGCTATATAAAAGTAACACTCATTCATTCACTGTATTTCCAAGACCCCCATGGTCTTTGATTCTAATTTTATCCCTGTCCCTGTCAGCCTTATGCATTGAAGCCCGTCTGGGCAGATGGGTAGTGTTGTTGACCCACTTTGCTGGATTCCACCGTGATTATGGGAGAGCTTTCAGAAGCAGGAGCTCTGAGTCCTCTTTGTCTTGCCCGTTATGAGCCAAACGTCCACAGTCTGAGCCACATTCAGCACGTGCCCAACAGATTCCCACATGCAGCCCTTCCCCCCCCCATGCCGTCACCAGTGTGTCATGTGACCTGCAGCCTGTCGTGTTATTGGTACAAGTCTGTTCTCAAGACTTAGGCTACAATCCACATCCCATGCAGACGTCTGCACATACATGTGAGTGCTGCCTGCACGTGTATAGTGGAATGTTTATTATGGCCTCCGCCACCACCTTGTTATTCTTGATATAACCGGAATCCTCCTTATTGGGTTAGCTGATGATTGGGGCGTCCTGACACAGCGGCCGTGAAATCATATTGCCACTTTGATGAGATGCACAACACTACAGTGACAGTGTGGACGCCGCTGTCATTTCATCTCCCCAGAGAACAAATCCGTTTATAACATGTGCCGGTCATGCCTAGACTGATGGACCACATCTCTGTCACCTGCGTGTCGCCTGCTCTGGACTGCCTCACCTGCCTCGCCGCTCAGAGCCCTCAGAGGGCCTCTGTGCATGGAACATTTTTTAAAAATAAAAACAATCTGAAAATGCAGGTGAAATTTCTGCTTTATTGAGCAATTCAGGGGGGTCATAATATTGTGAGCAAAGACAGGTGCTGAGAAATGGATGCCATTCATTGTACATCTTCCTTGATGATTGGGGTTTACCTCTGAGTCGACTGCCCGCTGTTGACGAGTTACATTAGTAACGTTCAATAACGTTCAAGTTTGCACGCAGCAGTATTACGGCTGAAGGCCTGTTGCTTTCATGAAAGGCAGTGTTACTTTAGAAGACATGCTCAGGTGACCTTGTGGGGACCTATGCATCCGTATTGGGGTCACATGGGCTGTGACTGTTGGTGTACAGTATGTGAGCAAGATTGTTTTCAGAATGGCTTTCTCACAGGCTTGCGGTCTCACTTTGAGTCGTATGACACACCCTGCAGACACACTGCAGCATATACCGCCGATGAATGTTTACAAAAGTCTCCGAGAGTGCAGCAAAGAAAACACAGGCCTCGTATTTGCCCCCGCTGTTCTCACACTTGTATGTGGGAAGTGTTCCTGATGAGGCCCGACACTTGCTTCATCTCGGTCTGGTTGGTGGGGCAGCTTGCCGCGCTGTATCTTAATAGGGGGAAAAAATACAGACGTTGATATTCCAGGAGTGTTCCTGCTTTACCTCGTGCTTCACATCCCACTTTCTCCTGCGCGCCGGTTTGCTCTGCATCTTTAATGGGCGCAGAAGATCTTTAAAAGTCCTCCTCACCTTTTCCGGATGGCTGGAGAAGTGGGCTGCTGGTTGGGGTCCTGAAGTGGGGTCTCAGTGTCCCCGACGACTCACAGACTGTTAATTTCATAGCCTGTTGTAGCGATCAGATCCACAAGATTCTCATATCCACAGGGGTGTTTGGCTTTCTGTCTGTGATATTTTGCCAGCATGTTTTTATTGTTGTTGTTGGTGGTGGTTGTTTTTCTTTTTTTGGATAACACTTTTGGGGAATTGTTTTTCTGATCTGTTTTGTCCAAATTTATTGGAGTTTTGCATCTGCCAGGTTTATTTCTCAGTTTAAAGTGCTAAACACAGGTCAGAAATTTGTGTTTTTGGGCAGAAATGTGCTCATGGAATTAATTAGTATGCAATTCCTAGATTAGTTGAGACCCTCCGTTCTCATCCTGCTGGCCTTGCAGTTCAAAGTTTCTGTGTTTCCACAGGCTGGGATTAACAGCCGTCCTGACTTCACAGGCAGCCTGACTCTGCCTCGACTAGCAGCCTGACTCTGCCTCGATCAGCAGCCTGACTCTGCCTCGATCAGCAGCCTGACTCTGCCTTGATCAGCTGCCTGACTGTCTCAATCAGCTGCCTGACTCTGCCTCGATTAGCAGCCTGACTCTGCCTCGGTCAGCTGCCTGACTCTGCCTCGGTCAGCTGCCTGACTCTGCCTCAATCACCTGCCTGACTCTGCCTCGATCAGCAGCCTGACTCTGCCTTGATCAGCTGCCTGACTGTCTCAATCAGCTGCCTCACTCTGCCTCGATTAGCAGCCTGACTCTGCCTCGGTCAGCTGCCTGACTCTGCCTCGATCAACTGCCCGTGCTGCCTCTGCTGACGTCTTTATAGATCCTGGCGCCCTGTCGACCCCAAATTCAGTCTCTGCTCGTCCAAAAATACCACTGTGCAAGTGGATTATAATAATAAAGAACTAGGCAGAGATTTGTTGGTGAGGTTTCCTTAAGTACTTCTGCTTCCCGTATCAAGCATTAAATAAAAAAAATTGTATAATGAATGAATGCCTTTTATTGTCACTATACACATGTATAATGAGATTAAGAGCAGCTCCTTCAGTGCAACCATGTACACATGACAAACAATAAACAAATAGTGCAAAAAGTTCTGCAGCGCTATAAACATATGGAAGAATGAGATCAAGGGCAGATATCTTTGTAAAAATTAGCAAAGCAGGGGAGTTTTTCATTGTTGTCTACCTTTACTCTAGAAAAGTAAAAAAAAAAAAAACATGATCATCCATTTTTGTAGTTTTAAAGAGAACTTTGCATCGCTGAAAAAATGTGTATATCTAACTGTGAGTTTGCAGTGTTTGATTCAGAACAGAATTGCATTCATACTGTACAGGGTTCCAAATAAGATTTTCAACTTGATTAGCAGTTTTGCTAGTCAAAACTTTCAAAAGTTGCAATTTGATTAGCAGTTTTAAAAATGACCATCGGAAGCACTAACTACTACATGAGCGTCGTAAAGTACTCACACACGTTTAATTTTTTTT
>JAODLC010000001.1:12255319-12289143 GCA_026781145.1 Hippopotamyrus pictus
GCCCCCCCCCCCCCCCCCCCCAGCTCTGTCAAACCCCAGGCCCCCAGGAGAGGTGGGCGGGGCCCTGCCGCTGATGTCACGCGCCGGTCCGTGGCGAGCACGACAGATGGGAGAGGTCTCTGAAGTGAGACAGTCAATTATCGCCTGAGCCGCCGGCCCTGCGCTCGGCACGTGGATTCCGGGGCCATGTTAACTCACCTCCCGCTGCTCGTCTCGCACCCAGTGACTCACCCCGCTGTCCCTGCGCGCTGCCAGACACACGAGGACCATGCTCAGCTGGCTCATTTAACAAGGGGGCCGTGTCTTTATTCCCAAAAAAAAAAAAAAACGACAGTAAGAATGTGGCACTTCATTTGGATCCTGTGCCTCTGTGTCTCACGTCGAGGGACTGTCTGCTGAGCTTATAGATCAGTCACATCTCAGAATAAAATCTGCTCGAATGCTCAGTGCATAATTAGCAAAGAAGTATCATGGGTTTAGTGTGTATGTCACTTTCCTGAGCACGGTAAATTTCAGTCGAGCAAAGAACTGAAGAGTAATTATAAGCTTGTGTAAACCTCTCAGTCGTATCATGATGTTTTAATATTAAGGCAGAATAACTGAAGGCATTTAAGAATTGTTTGATAAAGTTTTTCCCTGACATGTTGTGCCTGTGCATGATGGGTAATTTTTTTTCTGGATGAATTGTTATGGGTTCGCTTAGAGGCTGAGGCCCAGTTTGCCTCCATGAAGGTGGTGCTTGGATGTAGTCAAAAAAAATACACTGGAATGGCTGTCTTTTTCCCTTCCTTTTAGCCGCTGTCTGTGAATGACACCGACCAATGGGAGAAGTCTGATGCAATATAAATTAGCATTGTAGTTACAGTGGTTAGCTTTGGTGCTTTTTATCATTAGCAAACCTGCCCCCAAAGGTTTTTGAGGGGCGAGACAGGGAGGGACTTTTAACTTGCAGTATAGCAGCGGCTGCTTTTCCTAGTGGCAGAGCACCGCATGCTAACTGCAGACCCTGCTATTTATTTAAGCTGCGGTGGACTGCCGTACCCAGGCGGCTGTAAAGCTGCGTTGGTGCATGATGCTAAAGCGCTACATGCATGAGCAGCTGTGTATGGGCATTTGCACGCCCAGTCCGCTGAATAGACGCGTCAGTGCTCGTAAGATGAATGCCGAAGGGGGTCGGCGTCGCCAACGTCCCCACGGTTTCCTTACACCGCAGCTGTTTCCCACCTTCCTCATGTGGGCTGTCTGGTTTGATATGTGAGATTCGGGATGGTTTCATGCCTTCTCCAGAAGTCCCTGCAGCGGCAGCGGCCACCTGCTCCGGTTCTGCTCCAGTTGGCCCGGTCCGTGGCTCTCGGTCATGCCGCATTGGTTTTCCATGCGAGCACCTCCTGTGCAGCCCGGCGGTGTGGTAACGATTATCCTGACTGCTAACCATATTGGCAGGCTGGTCAAAGGGTCAACAGAACTGAAAACTCTGTGTAATTCCAGTCCCGGGTTATGGTGTAGTTTCACCTGAGGTGAAATATGGTATCCGGGCTGATTTGCTTTGTCAACCGCATTTTACATAATCACGATGGCATGCGCCAACGACAGACAGACTGCCCTGACGGAGAGGAAACTTGGCTGCGAGTCAAAGCTCACAAGCAGCGGTAGACAGACACATAACAGGATAGTCGCTGAACACCACAGAAGTCTAAGCTCTGAAATGGCCACAGAACCACAGAACAAGAGTCAGCACCTCTGTGACCCGTTCAGAACAAAAAATGGTCTGTCATGAGCTTCACAGAGCTGAGATTTATTTCTGGGCTGAAGTTCAGAATGCGCATGCATCCAGGGCCAGCCCACAAAGATGCATACCTTGGTGTAAGGAACACGATAGCAGAACCCGGGAACAATGGAAATAAGTAATTTGGCCTGATGAGTCATTGTTCAGCCATTTCCCTACATCCAGACAGGTTTGCATTTGGGGAGAGCTTTCCATCCACAGTCTGGGGTTCTGCAATGCTATGAGCAGCCATCTTCTGGGAGTCATCGAGTTTGATGCTTCTTTTCGCAGTCGTTTAACAACCGAGGCGTTTGAATGAGGCCGTGTTATAAGACCAGGTGCACAAACTCTTCCTTCATGATGTTCCCAAGGTGATGCTGCCCTCATTCACACCACTAAACAAATTCAGATGTCGTGGTCTCATGAGCATTGGATCTAAACATCACTGAACGTTTGCAGGACACTGTGGATGGCGATTTCCACCTCCTTCATCGCGCGACAAACCTTCCTGAAGGATGGTCTGATATCCTCTGAAATACACAGTGCAAGATGTGCATGACAGAATTCCCAGCAGAACTGAAGCTGTTTTGAAGGAACAGGGTGACCCTCTTCCATATTAGGTCCTTGATATTTTAATATATTGTTGGGTCTTTACATCATTTGCCCATCCCCGCTATTATATACAATACTACCAGCAGGAAGGGACTCAGACTGTAGGGTCTTTTCTGCTGTACGTTCTGTGGTCGTCAGTTCTGACTGGATGATGAATGAGATGCTGTCCTTCCAAAGGGGAACTTATGGTGTGACCTTTAGAAATACGACATCATGTCCTTTAATCCCAAGTGATGCTCCTTGAAAAGTTCCGTAAAGAAAGGTTACCTGAAAAAAATGTGCCGTTTGTCACAAGGGGAGGCACAGGTGGATTTTCAGAGCCCGTCAGGGTCATGCAGGAGGCAAAGGCTATCATCTTCACTGGTCCGTCAAGGGTACCAGAGGCACACACCCCTTTAGGAGACTTCACAGGCAGGCCGACTGCCATGACAAGCCCCCAGTCGCAGTGTGGCCTGGGGGAAGCCTCGTTTTTCCGAGCGTGACTGAGTGAATTACACCCCTCGTGTCTGCCATGTGATGTGGGTCTCTGTTGGAGATGTTCACGTTAATATCATGCCTGGAGCTTTTGGAGCGTGTTACGTCAGTGTAAGTGTCATTGGCAGGTTTCAGGTATATGCTTCAGTATATATATAATAGGAATATCAGTAGATTACTGGTGGGTTTTGCTGCAAGATTAATCTTGTGCATTTTGTGTAAATAAGCTGTAGCAGGCATAACAGGGGTAGCAGTAACTTGATAGTGTTTGCCCACTGCAAAAAAATTAAAAATAATAAAACTTTAGACTTACGCACTGTTATGTGTTACAGGGTCTTTCCCTCGATATATGCCTGTGATAAAATCAGCCACACCATGCAGAAGTGTGTGAAATCAATACCACAGGTTCAGGGTGGTATTACATGAAGGTGACCCTGCTGGGTTCCCCTGGATTGCTGGCAGACGCTGCCCACAGTGTGCTCCTCCAGCTGCTGCCCACAGTGTGCTCTTCCAGCTGCTGCCCACAATCTGCTCCTCCAGCTGCTGCCCACAGTCTGCTCCTCCAGCTGCTGCCCACAGTGTGCTCTTCCAGCTGCTGCCCACAGTCTGCTCCTCCAGCTGCTGCCCACAGTGTGCTCCTCCAGCTGCTTTGTGTGTATTGGATCACTTGAACCATTGAACTGCGATCCCCGGAGAATGAAAGCAAAGCCCCAGGGCCAGCGCACATGCCCCAGGCAGCAGGGCCGCTGTTGCCTCCATGTCTTCCAGATCCCAGTGTGTCATGCTGCCCCTAACACCTCACTTCTATCGCTGATGCCGGACTTAGGGACTGCAGCTTTTCTGCTCTGTATACTTCTTTCTTTAGGCGTTCTGGTGTATGATTTGTCCTGACAACAAGGTGCTGTAATGTTACAGAGTGGAGACTTTGGCTATGAAAATGGCAGGGATTCCAAATTAGCAGTACAGCTTCTTGTATATTTGCATTTGTTTCCAGTTAGGCTGTTTTGTTGCCAATTTACAATTTTCAGAACCGTCTCGATAAGTAGATGCTTATCCGTTTTTCTCGTTTAGCTTCATAGGAGCTATTACAGAATTTCACTTGTCTGTGGAGAGTATTGCATTTGATTAGAATTCCTTTGGGTTATGAGTCCACATCCAATTATAAAATTGTTGCATTAGTTGGCTTTTTTGGCTCCAAGATTCAAGATTCATTTATCTGTCACATACATAGTTATACACGTAAAACATGCAATATGCATAAATATAGGAAAGGTATAGAAGAAATATAGAAGGTATAGAAGGTAGACAGTGTGCGTATGTTTAAGTAATAGTATACCTTACTGTACAGTGTGTATATATTTTAAGTACTGTAATACGTGTATATTAAAGTGCAGTGTGCAGTTGTGTGACAGCAGATGGTTCCATATTATGAGTTCATATTATCAGATTGTGGCGGCATGTCCTGGTTAAGAAGTCTTATGGTCTTTTCATGATACAAATTTAGTATGGAAGTCAATTGCAAGCGTGCGTTTTCTTTTTGTCCCTTAACATGGTATGTTGACTGTTTTCCTTTGGTGCCCTCTCGCAGTAACAAAAAAGATGCACGCTGAGGGATTTGCCGCACAAAAACGCAATTTTGTTGAGTGCATTTGTTGCCACATTGAAGTCTAGCGTGTGTTCCACTCAGCCAGCTGTGTGAAGCAATCCTCTTATTCGCTTAGTGTGGAGAGCAGAGTACCACTAACACACAATCGCCTTTATTTCGTGAACGGATTTCTACTTTCCCAAAATGCTTTAATTTGTTTGTTGATTTGGGCAGGAAATGATTTTGAGTTAAAAGAAAGCGTGCAGTTAGCAGTAAAGTAATGTGTAGCTTTACAGTGGCTGCACAAACACGTATGAGAACACATCACCGGTGCAGGTGTGACACCGCTGGCTCGTCAGCATGTGAACCGTATCCCGGTGGACCTCGACGCTGATCCATCTCCCTTGTGATTCCCTCTGTTAGGAGTTTGCTGCCCTGACCAAGGAGCTGAATGCATGCAGGGAGCAGCTGCTGGAGAAGGAGGAGGAGATCTCTGAGCTGAAGGCGGAGAGGAACAACACGCGGGTGAGTGGGGAAGGAGAACCTGCCCGTCTCAGGGTGCCCATACTGTCGGTCTTTGAGGTTTGTTGTCCTCCATAGAAACAGCCAGCACTTTTGTTGTGTAACACTTTCTGTTATGTATTCTCCTGAAGGAAGTACAATGAAGCATTTCATACTATATGTTTTAAGTTTTAGATTGAAATGTTAGATTTTGTCTAAAATTATATATATATTTATAATTTTTGTGTTATAAACGACACCTAGTAGTGGCAAGGAAGGAACTCAGAAAACAGTAACCACTGCTCTCCTGCAGCTTAATTTGGTGGTCATTTTACTGCGTGCATGTGAAAATCCATGCCAATATAGTGATATATGCACCACAGGACTGACATGACAAAATATTTACCTGCTGGTATGAGCACGTGTGCAAAATTCAAAGATTAAGATAACTGACAGGAGCAAAAAGGTCCGAATCATTAGAAATCTTACACAGAAACATCTGAAAATGGCCTCCATATAAAATCCACATATTGAATTGTAGGATACAGATAATTTTCGATTAGCATAAGTAATAACCACTAATGAAAATAGTCGGCAACAGATTTTGTCATCAATTTAGGTGCATTTTGCAGTTTGCTGTGTAAATTGTGTATAATGACATCATCCCATAGCAAAGTTAACATTGGTGTGTTTAGCCTAGTTCATACATCACTGTTCCTTGTGCTGTTACTGTCGGTGCACAGTTGTGTGTGCGGACGCTTGTGCATATACTACATTCAAACTTGCCTACAAATTTGACTTAAAGACAGACTTAAGAACTGATCCAGGGACTGCCTGTAGTAAAATAGGTAAACCTTTATGAACAGCATTAAACTATTATACTATTACAGTAATGTAGTATACAGTGGCATACTGAAATCTTGGCCCAAAATGCCATGTACCAAGTATCAAAATAATAATTATAATAATTATAATAATAATAAACAATCAATGAAAAATGCTATAGATATATATATACACAGTATATATTCATTGTTAGTTGTGGGACCTTAAAGGAAGCTTTTGGGTTGTGTTTAGAGGTACCATTTTTGGTCCAGTATGTAACAGTCACTCCCACGAACGAGTAGATTTATCACTGCCAGTGACAATTGATCTTGTTGATGTTGAATCTCCACCTCTCAAAGGTTACTGAATCGTAGATAACGTAATACAACTTAAATTGTTTTCGAATCGATTTTTGTAATTGAGTGAATTTAGATTATGCAGATGTGCCCAAATATTAGCGGGACTGACGGTAAATCAATTGTCCCGAGTTGGACGCCAATACAGCCCCTGTGCGGAGTGACAGCTGGAAGAGCAAGATGCTAATAGAGAAACAGACGGTGACCGCTGGGGTGGGGGGGGGGGTTGCCTGTTCCCCAGCCAAAATAATGGTCATCACCGGGCCAGCACAGATTAAAGGTAACGCCCTGGTTAAAGGCTTGGTTTCAGTTCACATCCCTTGACCAGATCAGCTGTTGTAGTCCTGAGCCAAGATTTTTGATGATCTGCCTCACTGTAGTGCAGCTTCCAGCTGTAAAAATGCATAAAACAGCGAGTCACTCTAGGCTACAGCATCACGGGAAGCAAATATAAATTGTAAGTATATAAATAAATTGTAAATATAGTGGGGACTGGTGACAAGCTTTGTCTTTGTCCTGTGGCCTTGTGTTCCGGAGGGCAGACAGTGACACTGACAGCTAAGCCGACAACACCTGCCCCCCCAAACCCCCCCCCAAAAAAACACCACATGTGATGAGCGATGCGCCTAGGGTGGTGGGTACAAGCCGTCAGCCTAGTCGGAGGCCTCCCTTAAGTTCACCGTGGCAGTCAAAGTAAATAACAGCATGGAATTTAACCTGTATACGGACACGTCGCTTTATTTTTTGCTTCTCTTGAAAGGATCAGAGGGTCTTAGGAATACCTTGGGGAAGTAGCTGTATGAACATGGCAGGTACAGGAAGGGCCTGGTGTTACCGGGACTCTGGGTTCCAGCCTCTATGCTGCATCATCGCATCTAAAACCAACATGGGGTATATAATTTTTGTGCAGTGCCCTTGCTAGCATCCCCTCCCCTAATAACACTTAAAGGATGAGCATTACCCTGCGATGAGCTGGCCCCCCATCCTGGGTCGTTCCCCACCTCGTGGTCATAGCTCCCAGGATCAGCTCCAGACCCCTCACGACCCAGAAGGATAAGCGGGTTGGAAAATGGATGAATGGATGGATGGATGAGCATTACCGACTGCACTGTAAGTTTTAGTGCAGTTGGCTTTATGCATTAAAGAATATGGGAGCCAGTGGAGATAGAAGTCCTTTTGGTAGACTCTTCGATGAATGCAAGTTCTTGGGGTTCCAAGGTTAACTTGCCACCTTTCTCCAGCTGGGTATAGTTACACTAATAGAGGTCCATGTTAGGTGTACTGTATGTCTTGTTAGGAGTCTTACAGGTCTTAGGGGTTGCAAGAAAGGTTACCATGTGTTAAATGCTATCTGCCAGTTAACACATCCCTGATGGCAATGGCTATTTGTGGAAAATGGGGCAATGTTTGTGACCTGGCATCCTGAGACTGTGTGAAAGAATCAGCTAGAGGTTTGGTGTTTGCAGTCATGTGGAACTTTTGGCTTCTTACTGAGGTATGTTGCTGTTTAGCTTTAATGATCTCATCTCCAGTGGGGACGAGACTGCAGACGAGTGATAGAACAACTGTCACCCTGACGCAGTCAAAACAATCTAGACCTCAACTAAATACACAGACAAAGGAGATGGTAAATGACTTTCTCAGTCAGCCTCCTCTTCACCTCCCACTTAAAGACTTAAATGACTTAAAAGTTGGCATGGTTAAGTCATTCCTTATCCTGGGTGCTGTCCTGTCCTAGAAACTAAAGTGGAATGAGAACATCATCAGCATCACAAAACAGTATTGGATGTTCCTATGGCAAATGAAGAAATGCATTCTCCCACCCAAGAAACACTTATCCAATCCTACACCGTAATCATGGACTCGTCGGACACTGTTTGGTTTGGTGTCACGTCGGCTCATTCCAGAGGGAGATTGCACCATACTGTCCGGTCTGCAAGAATTATTATCGCCTGCAGCCTTCCTTGAATCCAGTCTGGAAGAGAGGGAGTAAGATCAAATCTTAAACTTCTCACCCTGGATGCCAGAGATCCCCCTCTGATAAACGCCTTCTGACCATGAGCGCTAAATCAACTTGCCACTTGAACTGCTTCTTTCCACATGCTGCAGCTCTAATTAATCAAAACTGTCCTAGACTTTAATCACTGCTGCCTCTGTGTCCCACTCTGTATTAATGATTGATATTGAAGTCTATCGTTTGATCCGCATAAGATAGAGAATTGTGTAGTGTATTGTACTGTGCGCTAAATTTATTTTGGTCCGTGCGTTCTATGTAACAATTCACCAAAACAAATTCCTTGGACATGCAATCTCCTTGGTGAATAAAATCGATTCTGATTTTGATGATTGTATCAGGCAGTGCTGCTCATCTCATTCAGTCCTCTCTGCCTTTGCCTGAATGCCAGCTATGAGTCCAGGGTTCATTTCCCAAAATCGTAGTTGCTAAGAATGTTAGTTGGAACATAGTTGGAACCAAGCAACTCAACAGTTCCAAATATGTAAGCTGGTAATGAGAGCTACTTGGAAACATTCCCCCAGTCAGGAAAGGCCTTAGCATGACTGCAGGCTTGTGGGTTTGTTCTGCATTCAGTCCTTTGTTTATACGCTGCTTTCTCATGATACTGTGTTCACCCGGTGTCCACAAATCTACCAGAACAAATGGCCGGTGTGGAAATAACGACCCTGCAGACTTGGAGAGCTGTTACCTGCACTGTTTTTGCTATTATGTGTTACAATCAAGGGAAAATCTGGAAACTATGTGGCATGCCAGTCACATGACCCACGAATCAGATGGCTGTGTCAGCTGATGTCGCGATGATGGATTACAGTGACACTGATGTGTGTGTGTACATCTGTGCGTGTCCCCAGCTGCTTCTGGAGCACTTGGAGTGCCTGGTGTCCCGGCACGAGCGGTCCCTGCGCATGACCGTCGTCAAGCGGCAGGCCCAGTCCCCGTCGGGCGTGTCCAGTGAAGTCGAGGTCCTCAAAGCACTCAAGTCCTTGTTTGAGCACCACAAGGCCCTAGATGAAAAGGTAAGAACAAGCAGAGGTACATTGTTGGCAGAGATTTGGAGAAAATCATTGGCTTGTGTTGCTGTGATTTTCCCAGGTGGTCAGATGCTACAGTCTATACTGTGACATGTGCGATGGACGTTGCCTTTCATACAGATTCACATGTCACAGAAAGACTCTTGCTTCAGTATTTAGGGCTACCACCAGCTGAAAAGAGAGCCAGGAATCCACTTAATTTCTTTATTGAATTTGTTTAAATCCTGTAATATGACTGTGTGTGTGACCCTGTGCCTCTAGCATTATAGTCTCATCTTGCATTATTTATGGTCTCGACTGTGGTATTTCTGCCTGTATAATCAATTCTGCTGACAGCACTACTGTAATAACTGGGTTTCATCATTTGTAACATCTCCAGGGCTCAGAAAGAGAGCGCTCATTAGCTCATATAGCGCGAGCACCAGCTACAGTGTCCATGGCAAGTGGATCTGTTCGGTGTATCACGCGGTAGCTATGTGTGGGAATGTTTGTGTGTGGAACCATGTTAGAGACAATAACGTTTGTAGCTTCCAGGACTGACAGTTATTTAATCTTTGTTCTTGTCTAGGTTGCCTGGTTACAAGTCAGTATAATAATCAAATGAAGAGAGAGGATTTGCAAAGGTATACTTTAGCACAGTCAATTCTGCTGTAGTGCCCCACCTTACCTGTAGTAAAACTCCTAAATGAGGTGCACTGGCGAGTCTGAACATAACTGAAATTCATATTATCTTTATTATGTAAGGTTACAAAGGTCAAGTAAAATCAGTCACTGACGTTAAATATTGCCTGAAATTTCGGCCTGTGGCAGTAATTTAGGAAATAGATGGATTAGTTTAAACGAATTACATATCTCTCCCTTAATTAAGTTATAATCTGCAGAAGTATGACCCGGACCAATCGTAAAAGGTCACAGGAACATAACATAATATCGACCTGAATATAAAATTTTATGATATTCTAAGATAATTCAGCAGGTTTGCTTGGGTCAATGTTGATCCTTTTTGCAATCTACAGTTACTTATAGTAATAAGTAACCTTGACATCCTTTTACAAATTCCTCAAGAGATATTTTTGTGCATAAAGAATGCAGTTGTTTTTAATCATCGACATGCATTCTTCTTAATTAACATGGATGTTGTTACATTGTATTTCTGTTGTCCCAGACAGTGGTTCTAGTGTTTGTTCTGTCATAAGATCAGTGCCAGTTTTACAGAATCAAAAAGTTCAGCCGGGAGCGTTTTGAACATCCATGAAACAAATCAGAACATTGACCCTGGGGCCCCGCTAGAGGGCCCCATGAAATCATATTATTTTGGGCCCCGAAACCAGAACTAATCCAATTAGGTTCCAAATTTAGGACTCCTGTCTCTCAGAGGAGTTTGGTGAGGATGTGTAATGTTGCAGCCAGTTGTCTTCAAGTCAGCTATTGTCATTTTAGCAAGTGAATCTACTGCCTTGTAAAAGCGCCCTTGATCTAGAGTGCTGCCTTTTACAGCAATATGGACTAAAGGTGTGAGGAATTAAAGCAATTAATGATGACACAGTAGGTATGGACAGAGTGATTCCGCAGCTCTTTGCAGGATTGTACAGCTCTGTAATGTCATACTGATGTATGTAGTGTCCTGTTAATGCTGTGGTAAATGATTAAGATTCAGAACTGGATAAGTCATGGCTTGCATTTTATACCGGGTCTGGGGTTTGGGATGGTATGCTCGTGGTGAGCAAGCTATGGTCACCTGAACTACCAGGTTAATCAGAGCATCTGTCAAAATTTTTGTGAGATGAATATGCTGGAAACGATGTTACTGAGGTATGATTTATGAGGTACGAATTTAATGAAGCGTGACGAGAGCTGGGGGCTGGTAGCCGTCGTAGGTGGTGCAGCTCCCCCGGAGAAGCAGGCGCTCATGGGATGTCTGTCCACCTCAGGTCAGGGAACGGCTGCGGGGCTCCCTGGAGAGGGTCTCGGCCCTGGAGGAGGAGCTGACCGCCGCCAACCAGGAGGTAAGGAGCGGACCCGGCCTCCGCTGTTTACTGCCTGACACAAGCGAACTTCCCCCACGTACATGGGACGTGAAGATTGACCACCAGGACACCACAGACCCCGGGGGGGAGCATGGAAACCAGAGCATCCTGCCTCAGAGGCGGCTTCCCTGGCAGCGCGTGAACCTGCTCTTGACCCCGTCCTTGTCATTGTGTATCAGGCTCTTCCGGCCTCTTTCAATCCTAAGCCACACTTCAGTGGTTTTTCTGGTTCCTGCTGCCTCTGTGTATCTATATATTTAAGCAATACATAGGATTAAAAAATGGAAATCTACAGGAAGCGGGTTCTTATTTTTTTTGCTTATTTTCAGTTTTTTACATATTTGAAAACTGTTATGCGCAATATATAATGGCAGTCAGTGTGCCTCCGAAATAGTACATACAGTAATAAAATTTAACTTGATTTAATACACTTCTTGCAGTATTTTGTATTTTTACATTTTTAAGTCTATTTATTTATTTAGAGTTCTGGATTATAGCTGAGACCTGGTCCCTGGGTTCCTTGCAGATTTTTGGTTGTGAACCACTGCATGTCAAAGTGAGCAATTAATTTAAAGGCCTTTCAGATCCCTGTACTGAAAGAGCTACATCTAGCAAATCAGGGAACCCTTTGAGCAGCTCTTCTGCCCGCATGTGGTCTTTTGCCATTTTGCTAAAGGACTTTGCTATAAGTTATAAGAACAGTCATCAGACTTGCACTAAGATACACATATTCCACACTCCCCAAGCTCATCTAGCAATTGCCGTCATGCATTTCGACCAGAAGGGAAAGATTACGCTTGGCGGTAGATGTTTTGAAAAGCAACCAATGACCAAACTATTGTGAAAACAGTAGTGTACTGCTTTCAGGAATACACTGTGATGCTGCTGAAGATGTTCAGGGACAGCAGTTGTTTTGAGATTGTTGATCTTCACTGTTTCTGCCCACAACATGTCTGCTGCCAGCTTCTGAGACTGAAGCAGAGCTGATGCTGGGAAGGAGAGTGACAGGAACTGCAGTTGAATGGGAATGTCCAAGTCTGGAACCCCCGGGGACAGCGTTCATGTCACAGTGCTGACTTGTTTGGAGCACTGATTGATTCTGTATGGAGATTAGCGCTTAGCCTCTTAGTGTTAAACGGTGTCCACAGCAGGGAATGGAGCAAAGGCCTTTGTGGGTTTGTCCGTGATTGTTATATTATTTCATTAGAATCCAGGATGTTTTATTTATTGCAATATGAATTCAGCTCATTCTAAGGCTGGCACACACAATGCACCCAGCAATTATAAACGTGCTGTAATGAATAATAATCCTGGCTATGGAAATTAAGAGGAGTATTGAGAATTGCAGATTTTATTATGAGGGGTTTTCCACCAGCATTCATTCATTGCGAAACAATGTAGCGCCAGGTGTTTAAATTATTGAGAGGGCAGAGTATACAAAATTAAACTAGCCTCAACAATGGTGAGAGTCTAGCCAGTGGTCAGAAAGCAGGAAGCTTTCAGTACTGTGAAGGAAGGGTTTTTGGTGTTGATTTCGACAAAGACACCAACAGGATCAAGTTATACTGTTATTCTTCACTATTTTCTTGCTTTCTTGTCTTTGTAACTATGCATGAGAGATTAGAAGAGTGAAAACCCTACATTATGCATGCCTGCTTTATTCTCTGGTTGAGAAAATGTCTGTATTGAGATTGAGCAGTGAAATTGTTTTCTAGGTAATCAAAGTAAATATACCATTTCAGGGTTGTTGAGTTGATTTGGCTTTGAAGGTTTAGTTTTGAATCTTTAGTGTGAGGATCAAGTAACTGAATAAAATAACTTAAAGGCACATGTTTACCTCAGTGGACAGTTGGCGACGAGCTGGATTCGCACGGTAACCTTTCAGCTCTGATGGACACTTATGACTCATCCAACCACACCAGGACTACAGCACATCAACTACCCCTGTGTGGTTTATCATAATGAGTCTCTACATGCCACATTAAGAATTCTCTTAAAAGGAATGTACGAGGGTCTGGCAAAAGAAAATATTAAGAAGTACTGTACATGGGGAGATTTATAAGATCTGTGCTTTGGGATCACTGCCACTGCTGAAAGCTGTTTCTGCAGATTTGTGCTGACCGTTGTCCTCTGCAGTGCACCCAAACATGACCTGTTTGCTTCATTTTCCTGCTGTTCAAAGGGATGAGGTCGACCGAATAATTATGCGAGGATGGCTGGATATCTATATTCTATTAATTACAATAATGATCATGTACGACAGTTAGCACAGTGTGCAAAGTTTACAGTGAAAGTACAGCAAAACTCACAATTAAGAAGAACCTAGGGGCCATAGTTCCAAAAACTGAACAAAGGCTGGAATGTTATTATACATGTGGGGATTTGTTAGTTATGATACACTGCTGAGTCATTTTTCAAGGAGACCATAAGCTATTTCTTATACTGTATTGAAGTCAGAATGCTTGCTCAAAAGTACGCTATTTTTTTTTGATCATTTAAAAAAAAAAAAATAAATAAATTGTCACGGATTGTGAACTCCTCCATTGTTGACTGCCATCATATATCCCCTAGATTGTAGCCTTGAGGGAGCAGAATGCCCACATCCAGAGGAAGGTAGCTTCGGGGGAAGGAGGAGCAGACGACCTGTTGGATGGCACGGACACCGGTCTTAAGGTCCATGGCAAGGTGGGGGTTCGCCGTCATTCAGAGCACTGTCAGGCAGCACGTAACACAGGGGTTCACTGTCATTCAGAGCACTGTCAGACAGCACATAACACAGGGGTTCACTGTCATTCAGAGCATTGCCCAGCAGCCCATAACACAGCTCAATGTCATTCAGAGCACTGTCAGGCAACCCATAACACAGGGGTTCACTGTCATTCAGAGCACTGTCAGGCAGCCCACAACACAGGGGTTCACTGTCATTCAGAGCACTGTCAAGCAGCCCATAAGACAGGGGCTCGCCGTCATTCAGAGCACTGTCAGGCAGCCCGTAACACAGGGGCTCGCCGTCATTCAGAGCACTGGCAGACAGTCCATAACACAGGGGCTCACTGTCATTCAGAGCACTGTCAGGCAGCCCATAACACAGGGGCTTGCCGTCATTCAGAGCACTGTCAGGCAGCCCGTAACACAGGGGCTCGCCGTCATTCAGAGCATTGTCAGGCAGCCCATAACACAGGGGTTCACTGTCATTCAGAGCTTTGCTCAGCAGCCCATAACACAGCTCAATGTCATTCAGGGCACTGTCAGGCAGTCCGTAACACAGGGGATCGCCGTCATTCAGAGCACTGTCAGGCAGCCCGTAATACAGGGGCTCGCCGTCATTCAGAGCACTGTCAGGCAGCCCGTAACACAGGGGTTCTCTGTCATTCAGTGTTACTGTCAGGCAACCCATAACACAGGAACACAGGGGCTTGCCGGCATTCAGAGCACTGTCAGGCAGCCCGTAACTGTGGGGCTCGCCGTCAGGCAGCCCGTAACTGTGGGGCTTGCCGTCATTCAGAGTACTGCCCGGGCACACACACACACACACACACACACACAGCTTAGTTTTAGCAGACTGTTTGGTTGTACATTTTTGCAGGATGGCTATGCTCAGCAGGCTACTTCGTGGGACAGGGGGGCACTGGGTGCCAAGACCAGCAGCTCTCCATTCACATGAGCCAGCTTATTTGGACAGGAGTATGTCACAAATGTTATCACTAGACAGCTGCAGTAAAGGTACCCAAACTCTGTCTTTGAGGGCTGTACAGTTAACCAGCTCCTGGGATTGCTGGGTGGTTTCTCAGAAGGTAGAGAGTGACCTCACAAGAGTAAACCAGCAGTAACGCTGGGAGGTCCTGTGCTTTACCATTTTCTGTACCTGTTAAAAAAGACACATCTCTCCCTCATAACATTGCAGTGGCACTCGAAACTTTAGCTGCTATTGGCTGAGGTAATAAAAGCCATCATCCAGTCACGTTCTGCCTTACGTTTCTGTTCTCCATGCAGAATCAAGTAACATTTAACCATGGTAAGAAGGATATGTTGTCACTCTTGTACTTCAGGAGTGTCCTTCATGCTCTGTGCAGATGTGGGCTATCATCTTAAACCAGTTTTTAAGAAAATCTACCTAGATTGTAGTAATACATTAGAAATTAATGGAGAAGTTCACCTTTTAAAAAAAGTCTATTATCGGCCTGAGTGTATTAAAGTCTGAGTGAATTGTGTGTAGCCCAATTTAGCACGTCCTGCTCCTGCGCTCGATGAATCATTGATCAGAGGCAGTACAGAGAGGGCTAATTAGATTCATCTCTGCAGATGGATGATGGCGGACGGGCAGCTGGCCCTGATCCACGCAGTCTTGTGTACTTTGCCGACCACATTGGCACGGTTTCAGAGTGCTGTCTATCATACCTGAAACATCAAAGCTTGAGATTGAAACCAGCATGGCTTGTGTGCGTTACCGTTTATGTCGGTGGATGTCGGTGGGTCGGACTTGTGGTCATGTGGTCCGCACACTACCACACCTTACATGTGATGCCTTTAACATATTATTGGAGTAGGACACGCAAAATTCTTTTTAAACACTTATTAAAGCTCATCTACTATGTGTGCTCATAGTCAATTAAACTTCAGGGTTCTGCATCTCTTCATGTTATGGAGGTTACAGTAGCTGTCAGAATTAAATCTGAGTATGATACTGTAAGTGAGTGAGTGTTTATACACAATTTCCACTTAATGTTGGGGGAAGGAGGCCTGTCTCTTTCTAAGCATCCATCCAGACCCCTGAATATTTGACTCACACTTAAAAACATGTCCAGTTGACTGCTTATTGCTTTACACCAGCCTAATCTTCTGTGTTTAAGAGGAGTATTGCCACTCTGTGAATTCTAGTTGTACGTTTTTCTACGCATTGGCCGTGTGCCCATGATCTGTCTGCCAGAAGCTGTCAGATGGGTACGACTATATTTGTGAAGTGCAATCCCAGGCCACCGCTGTAAATCCCACATCCACTGTGCATGGGAAGCCCAGGTGAGCAGAAGCCCGTAGTCGCCTCGGCAGAGTCACGTCATTAACCGCCATGTCGAGCCAATCGCTCACTGCCGAGGGGGTCTGTGGCTCTTCCTGTCACTCTGGCATTATTCTCTCTTGATGTATTCTGCGACTGAGGTGAGACCTTGCCTCTCCATTGAAACATGCATGCTGAAGGGCACGGTTACATGTCAGTGAGAGTAACGAGGCACCTTGCCCAAGGTCAACCTTAAGCGAACTAAGAGGCTGCTTAGCGCCCACTGGTGTCATGATTGGGATTAGGGTTCTTTCCATGGCAATGAATGGAAGGTCCCCATTTAGATAGCTACACCAGTGTGTGTGTGTGTGTGTGTGGGTTTGCATAGATCACATTTGTCCAAATTGTCCCCAAAGTGTGACTCAAACTCAAACCTGAAATTTCCCTACTTTTGGGGACATCTTTTGAGGTCCCCATTTGGATAAGCTCAATTTTATAAAAATCTGTGAATGCAATCAAAAAAGTAAAAGTGCCAAAAGTCTTGTATTTTGGTTGGTTGCTTATGGTTAAGGTTAGGGATGGGTAGGGGTTAATGGTGTCAGGACTGGGATTAGGGATTTTCCCATAGAAATGAATGGATGGTCTGCATTTAGATAGGAAGACCAACTTGAGTGTGTGTGTGCGTGTGTGTGTGTGTGTGTGTGTGTGTGTGTGTGTGTGTAAACAGAGGCTTTCAAAGCCTTTTGCACAGGTAAACTGTAGGGTTACAGGTTAGTGATGGTTCCTCGAATCTTCTCCCAGATGATTGAACACCACCGCTCTGTGTCAAAGAGTGGCCTTGCAGCCAGTGACCGGGTTTCTGTGTCCCCCCCCACCCCCACAGCGCCTCTCCAATGGCTCCCTGGAGGCAGCCGACGAGGCCAGCCAGGTGGTGGAGCTGCAGGAGCTGCTGGAGAAGCAGAACTTTGAGCTGGCCCAGATGAAGGAACGCATGTCGTCGCTGTCATCTCGCGTGTCGGAGGTGGAGCAGGAGCTGGAGACGGCCCGCAAGGACCTCATCAAGTCTGAGGAGATGAACAGCAAGTACCAGAGGGACATCAAAGAGGTGGGCGCCGGGGGGTTCAGCCTTATAGAAGGTGCTGGAAGGTCGGCGCATTGACAATAGAAAAATGTACAAACTGGCCCTAAATGCTTCATCATTTCTCCTTCCAGAAATATGCCATTTAAATATTATTTAATGACAATAAAGGATATTTCTTTATTTCAAAATCTGCACTGAAATGATCCATTGAAATGCAATGGCTTTTCAGCAATTTGACCAGAAATATCGGTCAATCCCACCCTCAGTTTTCTCATAGAAACCCCACTAAACTAGGTACCAAAATAAAGCTCGAAAAGGCTTTTTCAGGAGGTTCAAAACAAAATCCTACAATCAACAAAACCTTACCGTGGAAATGAAAGTGACGTCCGCACCCGACGTCAGGTCAGGGTGTACCCCAATAGCCGTATCTCAAAAACCGTTAAATATATTGACTTGAAATGTTTTTGTTGTGAAAATAAAACGTTCTGACTTATTAAATCTTACCTGGGGCAATTTTCAGTTTTTACCTGCTGGTACCTACTCACAGACATGCATAATAATGGGTTTATGTTGCACCCAAGCAGGGAAAATTGAAGGTATTTGTGTGTGATTGAAGCTGATGTGCTGTCTGGGTCCTGAAGTAAGCAGTGAATGCTGTTGATCATGGCAGATTTAACCATGATCCTCAACTGGGGAACATGTTCCTGTGAAGCTCTGGGATTGTGTGGATGCGCAATCTGGCCTGTTAGGCATACTGACAGTTAATGCCAGTCCAATTTGTAGTAGCGTCCGTGAAACACAGAAGCCTTTGCCGCCGCCCGTGTCCGACCTCATCCCCGTGTTTAAATAGCTATTGATCAGCAGCGATTATGTCGGTTCCAGCTCACCAGCTGCTCTGCTCATCTCTGTTGTTTTTTTCCACAGCTCAGTAATTAAAGTTGCTGATGCATCTCGCCTTCCGAAGCTGCAGAGTTCTGTTGTCGTTCTGAAAATACAGCTCATTGTAACACTGAATTAAGTGGGGAAGACCCACGCAAAGCCATTATGTTCGTATATGGCAATGTGGTGGCCAACACTAGGTCAGTTTTTTTACTGATTGAGCTGTTTGTTTTTGTTTCTGGATGTGTGTGTGTGTGTGTGTGTGTGTATGTGCTAGGCCATGTGTCAGAAGGAAGACATGGAGGAGCGCATTGTGACCCTGGAGAAACGCTACCTGAGCGCCCAGAGAGAGTCCACCTCCCTGCACGACATCAGTGACAAGCTGGAGAACGAGCTGGCTAACAAGGAGGCCATCCTCAGACAGGTCTCGGGAACCTGGGAACAGCTTGTCCCGTGTTTCCCAATCTGGTCCTCATTAGACAGTCTACATTTTTGCTTCCTCCCAGCTCCCTGCCAAACAGTCCACATTTTTGCTTCCTCGCAGCTCCCTGCCAGATAGTGTACATTTTTGCTCCCTCAAGCACACGGACTGTCTGCATGCCCCTGAGGAGCTGGTTGGGAAACACTTCCATACATCACACCAATGTGGTTCTCACCTCCTGGACACAGGAAGCCCATTCTCTATGTCCTCACAAATCCAGCCTTTCTTTATTCACACTGCATACAGCCTGCAGTTTGAAAAACGTAACTTAGTGCCCTGGTTAAAACAACAGAGGGGGGTGCACCTGAATTCTGCTATCAGACAACTGGCAGACATCAAGAAGGTTTTGCCCCAATGATGTCACATCACCTCAGTTTGATGTAACTGGTTCTTATTCAGCCACGGCCCTTTCGACAGGAGCCGTGTGGGACATGAAGTATGGTGACATCACAGCACAGCCAGAGCATGTGACGTGTGTGGCAATGTGGATTGGTTACCACTTCTGCGGGGGTAAGAGGTGATCCCTGTATGGCCTGCTATGCTTTAAGCAGTCAGACCATGAAGAGAGGCTGGGTCACCCTGGGATGGGAAATATGTGGGGAAATGTACTTCTCCCTGATTGTATTGTACTCTAGCCAATGCACAGGGCTGGGTGGCAGGTCTGCCCTAGTTAACGACAGGCAGGCTGCAAGGGGAACACCGTACAACTTACAAAAAGACAATGCATTCAGATGACGTGAGGTGAGAGACCTTGGGTTTGGTTACATCTGTGTAGAAAGTAGCCAGCTGGAACTCAAGAGCATGGAACCTAGTATGCATAGGAATGTTTTGATCCTGATGTTCCTTCATGACATTCGCCTCAGCTTCTTTTGCAAGGCGGCGCAAATGAGAAATGCAGACCAATTTGCACGGGCTGCGTTCACAATTCTAGCCCCTGCATGTCACATGGGGTCCTTTTACCAGCATGTCTACAGACGTCTGACTGGACACTTATTTGTTATTTTTTTACGTTGTGGATAAATTGTACAAACGACAGCTCATTTATCCAGGATTACAATTATCTGAGGTCTGGCCTTGGAAGAATCGGCACCAGGAAGGGTTTAATTGTGGCTTCTTAATTACCTCAAGTATACTGTGTGTTTGTGTGAGAGATTGGTGCGGGCTGAGCGACTGTCACCACTGATAAACATCAGGGAGACTATTATTCAGTTGCATAAATCAGTGGCCAGTCTCCCACCTGGAGAATTGCATCAGAGGCTTAAGTGCCAAACAAACAATGCATAATCCTGCATTGCAAAATGTTAGTGAAACTTTCCCTTTGAATTAAATGGGGCAGCTATTTCAAGAGGGCAGGTAAGCTGTAAAAATCATTAATCTGTAAGACCTATAGTATCAACTCCAGTAACATCAGAAAGTGGAAAGGGTTTGTCACTGTAAGAGAAACTGGGACATAAAGGAGTCTGGCTCATTCTTCTGTTCATTGCGCTCATGCCAAGTGTTGGCAGTAGGGGAAGCTATACAGTTATGCTGAGAGTCTTTAGAGGACCCCGACCCCCCTCCAAGCTGATTCTGGGTCCCTGTGCCCCACCCCTCCCCGGCATCCCTGCAGATGGAGGAGAAGAACCGGCAGCTGCAGGAGAGGCTGGAGCTGGCTGAGCAGAGGCTGCAGCAGACCTTGAGGAAGGCGGAGACTCTGCCCGAGGTGGAGGCCGAGCTGGCCCAGAGGATAGCGGCCCTCACTAAGGTGGGCCCCGCCGGTGGGCCCCATCGGCCCTTCAGGGGCCGTCCGAAACGCTGGAAGTGTCTCTGCCCCACAGAAGATGCCTGTTTGCTTTCTGTCTCCGTAGGGCTGCAGTCTAACAGCCTTCGATTCCACCTGTCCGGCTCCCTGAATCCTCTTTGGCTCAGCCAATAAGACTCCCTCTGGGCTTTTTGCGGTGTAATCAGTCCGGCTGTTTTAATACGGCCCTCCGGAGCGGGAACCAAATTGCCCGGCTTAAATTTTTGTTCCACCATATTACTGATGTGTAGGTTCTGTGGTGGAACGTCACCACAAATAAATGAACAGGCCAACTGATACCCCAGTCTGCTTCTTAAACCTGCTTTTAGTTCCAAAGCAACCTTACTAATACCCTCACTAATGTGAAATTTTACCGTATCATCCCCCTTAGTCAAGCTAAATCACTAAGTCGTTTTAACATTTTAATCATTCCCTTGTGGCAATCCTGTTTTTTTTTTTTATTTGTGGTGATTTACTCATCTCTGAGCATGGCTTGGTGGGCTGAGTTTAAAGTGAAAGTGCAGTTACCGTGGTATTTTCTTTCCATTTCTGTTCTTATGGGATGTAGAAGACCAGAGTCTCATGCCTGCAGTGTTTTCTTGGCCATTAAATACGTTTTTAACAGCCGTCTGCTGTAGCACTCAAGGAAGGTAGGGTGGGTTCGTACCAGGATGTTCAAAACGTCTGCCAGGGGATTTCTGACAACTAGATTACTGACTATATCCATGCAAATTCAATTCATTAGTCCTGGCCAGAGAATCTGCTAAGTGTAATGGCATTAAGGTACAATAGCATCTGTCAAGATATAGATTAATAGCTGCCTACTAAATGCCTGTTAGCACTTAATAAAAATAAAAAGTATAATGCAACTCTCCGGACTTGTGTAGAATGTTAGTCACTGGAATGTTGAACAGGCCGTTCTCTTTTCTCTCCTAAACTTTCATTTGCTGACTTATTTGCTCTATCCTTCCAGCTAATTGAACATGACATTTTAGCGTCATTAGTACGTTCAATAGGCTTTGAGTGTCTCTTCGGGAACTGGCTCCGTTTGTTACTGCCCGTGCCTGAACCCTCTGCTGTTATTCTGTGCTGTGACGCTGTTAATCTACCCGGAGGACTGACTCTTTGATTTGTCCCTCTCCTTTTCTTTCGGCCGGTTAGTCCGCCCCGAGCTCCTCTACCTCCCCCGATGATTATCAATATGTAATGGAAGCTAAACTGCAAGACATGAACTCCATACTTAGGAAGGTAGTTCCACAGGTCTCTCTTGCTCTCTCTCTCTCTCTCTCGCTCATTAGAATTCATCATCTTTCCTTTTTATTCTGTCGTAGCTGACCATTGCGCGGTTCTGGCTTAAGGGGGCGCTCTTCTCCTTTCTGTGTTGGAGGATGGCAGGCCTATGCTGGAGCTGTGGGGACATTGCATGTCTCAAGTGGCTGGTTTTCCCTGCTCATAGGTTCAGCCATAGTGTCTCTCTCTCTCTCTCTCTCTCTCTATCTCTCTCTGTCATGAGTGGGCTGCTTTCCTTTTCTGCTTAGTTTGTAATTAGCTTTAGCGCAGCATAAAGTAGAGGCTTGGCTTACCTGTTTCATAGATGGCTATGCACACATCACCCCCGCAGTCACTAAATGGACTGGCCCATCCCTCCCTGCCCCGCCTCTCCCCTCTCATTCCTATGCTTGACAGGCAGAGGAGCGTCATGGGAGCATCGAGGAGAGCATGCGGCACCTGGAGTGCCAACTGGAGGAGAAGAACCAGGAGCTGCAGAGAGTGAGTCGCTCCGGGAGGACCCCGCCCCCATCAGACAATAGGCTAGTCCCGATTCACACCCGTCATGTGCCTTCATGCGTGAAATTCTGCCCTGTGGTCCCGCTGGACGGCTGCAGGCTCGGCAGAGGGAGAAGATGAACGAGGAGCATAACAAGCGCCTGTCGGACACCGTGGATCGGCTTCTGACGGAATCCAACGAGCGACTCCAGCTCCACCTCAAGGAGAGAATGGCGGCCTTAGAGGAGAAGGTGATGAGATGTGACCTCACAAGCGTCTTTCACGTCACATGTCACTCCTGCTCCCAGAATCACCCTCACCATTCAGATCGTGTTACGTCACTATTCTTGCTGCATTAAATATAATGTATTTAGAGTACAATACAAAAGGCAATCAAAGCTGCTTATATGGGGAGTAAATATACCATATTAAGTCATCTGTAGTTGAACGTTAATAAATGATAACAAGGTGACCTTCAAAAATTTACTGATACATGTTGGATGGCTAGAAGAACAACTCTTTAGTTCCCAAATCAGCCATTTCACCACCAGCTCACTTAAGTAACTTATTTAAATCGTTTGAGGAGGTATTGATTAGCCAGACATGCTATGCTAATGGTCAACAAATGCTGCGGCGAGTTTACGAGGAGTTTTGAAATGGCTAAGCTAACACAGTTCGACAGACGTACCATAGTTTTGCATCAAGATTCTTTAAGCATCATTTTCTGTTTGCAGTCAAACATTTGTGAACAGTATTACATATCAGGTATTTAGTGAAAAAAAACACTTTTTATGTTCCCATTTCAGAATGTTTTAATACAAGATTCGGAAAACTACAGAAAACAGCTGGAAGATTCCCTCCATGAAAAAGTAGGTTTCTGAGGCATCTTGATATAAACATCAAACGTAGCTGATGGCTGCACGCAGTTAATGACGTGCTAATTTTTGACCATGTGTTGTTAAAGTAATTTATATCTGCAAAAGTACCTGAAAATATGAAAATGAAGTTGAGGTGTGAATCCAAGCCTTTGGTTTATTTGCTATAGTCTCAGCTTGCGGAGGAGATGGAGAAGCTGAGATCGGAACTGGATCAGTTCAGAATAAGGGCCGGATCGCTCACGGAACCGACCCTGTCACGGTATGGCAACCTGCAGGCAGAACCGATGGGTTTGGAGCTGCTTTCGGTAATGATTCCGTTTCCCTCTTAGAATGGAGGCAAGACAAAAGGGAGACTCTACAACCCGCTGAAAATGTGCGCGTAAAATGTAGTTATTGATTTTAATCAGGTTACAGAGACAGGGCAAGGCATTCAAATATTTAAATATCTAAAGGCTGCAGCGAAATCGTCGTAGAAGCTCAGTATTGTGAGGTCTGACTTTGTACCATTAACATGAAGCAAATATTCATATTGTGATATTAACCGTCTGTGAAATAACCTATTATTGGCTTGGCTTTTTCTCAGTACTAGCTATCCATCCACGTTTTGCCCAGCACTGGATTAAATGTAGATCAGTTAAATTCATAATTGCTGTCTGTTAAGTGATGTGGCATGTGGCACTGGTGGCGATGCCCTTTTGAGAGACTCCAGCTGTCTGTAAACTTGGATACTTATGTAACCTGTAATGAGAGCGGTGAGCAGGTGCCGTCACTAATTACCCAGTTAACGTAAGTCAGGATCGACTACGGATCATGTACCCAGTGAGAGCTCTGTCAGATGTAGGCGAGCGACTGTATACAGTATTCATGCACATTTTAATACGCTTGGCTTCCTACAGAACTGCTTTCAGATATGATTTATTGAATTTGTACAGTTTTTATTGTGTTGTTTTATTTACTCTTTTTTTTGACACTTGTATTCAAGGCAACCTACAGTAGAGGAAAAGGTTACAGTTTATATGTGCTCCCCAGGATTTGAACCCACAACCTTTACGTTTCCTAGCCCAATGCTCTATTGGCGATATCATAGTATTTCTCTATGTTTAATATGTTATGCGATATGTGATGTGTGGTGAAGTTGGGCACACCTGCAGTTGTACATGCCAGCTCTAACCCTTCCCAGAATCCTCGGCAGTCCTTCATCATGCCCTTGAGGAGCTTCTCCTTTCTTTGTTTTTTGTCTATGGAAGGGCCATTTAAACATATTTGTACAATTATAGCTTCTATTTTGCATTCATTTTGTATTTATTAATGCGCCTCTGGGGTTGTCCTAATTGTAATTTCCTTGTGTCGCATGATGACGACGAAGTGCTTGAATCTGGTTTCACTCCGCAGGTCTCACCTGGACGCCTCCACGGAGCTCCGGTTCTCCCTGGGCTCCCTGGCGGACACCCAGTCAGACCATTACAGGTCGACAAAGGTGATCCGGAGGCCCAGGAGAGGCAGGATGGGCCTCCGGCGCGAGGAGCATAGGGTACGCGTCTCTGATTAGTCGGGAGAGGATGGAGTTGAATGGGGTTAGAGTGCAATACCTGCTTGGCCAGATAGGGGGCAGTAGAAAGCATCGATACAGCATAAACAGTAATACTGTTATAATGTAGATAATAGTCTATGCGCATTCTGTTCCTGCGAGCTGCAAATAATTTTATACCTGATGGCAGATTTTTTTCTATTTAGTGAATGTCAGGTAATCTTTTAAAAAAAAAAAATTAAGCGCTTAATGTATTTCTGCTCTGTTATCACTGCAAAGTGGATGTGAGTAATCACCATATTAAACACACAATGTCAGCTACATTTAATAACACAGGCCAAATCGCTGCCCCTCCGCTAGCATTTTTAAAGGGAAAGATTAATTGGCAGGATGGTTAAAGGAGATCCTGTTGCATATTAGCATTCAAACCAGTGTCAAATGAGCTTCTGCTGTGTATTAGTGCGGCTCACTGCTGACTTTAGCATTAGCTTTTAATTAACCGTACTCACTAGGGGCCCCTTGAACACTGAGAAGTTATCTGCAAATAAAAGACGTTTTAAAAACGTGCCCAGTATGCATGTTTCTTTTGATGGGTCTCGGAGTGACTGAGAAATTTAAATGTTCAGGTATATTGATGTGGATAATTTTAGAAAGTCTAAAATAGCTCTGCTTAGTATTTTTTTGATGCGGCCACATTAAGATTGGTGGGAGAGCACGATTGGTGGATCATGCTGTCAATCAGTGCAGTACACACAAGCCCCTCCTCTCTTCCCCCAGGCTAAGTCCCTTGGGGAGCATGAATGGCGGACCCAACAGCTGGGGGTCCTAGGCACCCATCACTTTGAGAGCGACACGGAGATATCAGACATCGACGACGACGACCATGACACCATCTTCAGCTCCATGGATCTGCTGTCCCCTGGAGGCCACTCGGATGCCCAGACACTGGCCATGATGCTGCAGGAACAGTTGGATGCCATCAACAAGGAGATCCGGTCAGTGTCCACTGGGGCAGATCCTGACTCAAAGCTAACGTCAACATTGCAGATACATCTGCTGGCTGTTATCATGAAAGATTTATCACCAAGTCCCACGCTATTAGAAACACCCAAGGAGCCGACATTTAAGGTCTTAAATCCCGTTTTTTTTTTCTGACAAGGACATGGCGCAATTAGCAAGCCATTACGACGTCTGCTTTTCCGAAACCGACGCCCGCTTGAACGTCTACGGCGCCGTTTGTTGTAAATTGCCGTTTTATCGCCATATTAAGAACAGCAGGTCCATCCGGCCGTTGAGCCAAAACGCCGCTGATGACTCCAGGTTTACTGTGGCGAAATAAAAATTCATTAGCTGCTCCGCTTTTTCCCGGACGAACTCCTGTGGCCATTTAATATGTAAATTAAAACCGAGTGCAGATGTGTCAGGATGACTTGCAAGGGCACAATGCTTCTTGGATCACGGTTCTCTCTTGCTAGTACCAGACCGTTGGGTCCTTCACCTTGGCTCTCGGTTTCTGAGTTAGTTATACTGTATACTGATTAGCTAGCAGCAGCTTGCTCGGCAGTCTGAGTGACAGGACACCGGCGAGACTGAAGTCTGTTACCAGCTGTCACTTCGGCAACGTCTTCCAGATTACAGTCACTCCCGAGGTCATCTGACGGTAGCAGGATTAGCAGATCTGCCTCTTCACTGCAGTTTGTAGCTCTAAAGCATCCTATCCGGAATTTGCATCTATAGCCATCAGGAACCCCTTATAATGCACAGATTATGGCACTTCCTTTATTCGCACCTTAATACACAAACACATGCCATATTTTTAATTTTCACGTTCATTACAACGTTAACAGCAGCATTGGAAATTAACACCCAGCTCACACTGACAAACACTGGCTCTGCCGTTGTTGGGTGAGAGCAGAGTGTTGGGCGGGGCTCCCTGGTCTCTCAGTGTCATTGATAGATCCCATTTCTCGACAGAATAATTATACTATATCAATACTGAAAGATGCTTTTAAAATTCTTAAAAAAAAAAAAAAAAACACTCAGCTAGGATCTATCAATGCGTTTCATAGCCGGAATGTTATTTCAGATTAGTTGTTAATTTTAAAGTGGTCTGTTTAAACAGTTTTTTTAAAATATTATTATGTTAATGCTACAGTATGTGAATGTGAAGGCATGGCTAACCTGTGGTCGGGTCTGACCAGAATCCAGTCTTATTTTTTCCATTTTCACATGAAATGCTTGTAGTTCGCTCACCAGAATCACTTGTCATTTCAGTGCAGTTTTTCAAAGTGCAGAAAACAGACGTTGATGGCAGTTTTGTTCATAATAATAATAATAATAATAATAATAATAATAATAATGCATGTAAATACTGCTACTCACATGTACAGTGTAATGTTCTTTGGGATGAATGTAAAATGCAGGAAATATAGAGACGCTATATTAAAGCACAAGCCCAAAACCCTGATAGACGCTGCTGGTTTTTCACGCACAGTTTGAATTTTCTGTTTTTCATGCAGGGAGCATATGTGCAATTCTGAGAATGCCAATAACATAAAAAAATAAAAATAAAAAAAGTGACCCATAGCACTAGGTAGGATATTTTGACTCAGAAAACCAATACAGAACCCAAAGAAATGTCATTCTTAGCTCATTAGAAAGTGAGGCACCTCGTGTGGTTATTGGTAATAAACAAGCCTTCATCCCATTGAGCTCCCTGCTTACTAAAAAACAAAAACTAAATCAAATGCCGGTGTGTCGCCCATATCAAAGACTCCCTGTCAGGATCCCATGCAAATCAGACTGTCAAAGGGAAATTTCAGAACAGCAGGATCAATCTGCAGTGACAGATTCAAAAAAACTGATAAGATTAACCATTTAACTTTCAGTACACTACCCTGCTAGATGATTATATTGTTTTTATTATATTGCCTGGATGGGAATGCAGAAAGGATTGAGTAACTGCAGAAGACACTAGATCTTGTGAACACAGTAACCCGAAAAGTATGTGATGGATTTTTTCAGTCTTCCCAGGAACGTGATGATCTGGGACCAACTTCATTTGAGGACAAATCGCACCAACCCTGAAGCAGTGTCAGTTAATGGTGGCATATGAATGGACAGCCACAGATGCAGATCTGTTAGATCTTGATTAGAATTGAGACAAGTCACACAAAGTCTGGCTGTTAATAAACTTTTTTGGAGAGGTGGGGAGATTGTATAGGATGGTTAGAAGTTGTGAGGAGTAGAGAGTAGAGCAGTAAAGATTAGATGGGGGAGGAGGTGATGGGGCAGTCCTGGGAATATGTTGTCTTTCCAACAGCATCTAGTTAATTCTGAATCGAAGCTTCAGGGTCTGACAGCTGTCCTCTCCTGTGTCCTTTCAGTGAAGCTCATATCAAATCACTGCTGTCAGATTACATGCATCACACATGTAATCTCTTCCCTGTTGTTTTCCCCACCCTGTTGCTCCACCCCTTCCTCCATCTCCCCCAGGCTGATCCAGGAGGAGAAGGAGTCGACGGAGCTGAGAGCGGAGGAGATCGAGAATCGTGTGGCCAGTGTGAGCCTGGAGGGCCTCAACCTGGCCCGAGTGCACCACCCCGGAGCCTCCATCACCGCCTCAGCCACCGCCTCCTCGCTGGCCAGCTCTTCCCCCCCCAGTGGACACTCCTCCCCCAAGCAGACCCCCCGGAGCCCTGCCCGGGACATGGAACGCATGGGCGTCATGACATTGGTATGCTGGCTCTTCACGCCTCCTCAAGCTCATTTGAATACATGCAAATCCTGCCTCATGCTCCTAAAACCATTTACCTATTCTTGCACTGGAGTTCTGCATGAACCATGTACTTGCACTGGAATTCTGCATGACCTGTTTGAAAAACCATTCGGATCACTTGAAATGGCACTTCTCTGGAGACCAGGAATCCTGGGAATGGAAAATATGGCTGAAGGTTAAACATAACATATCAGCTGACATGCAGTGTGAAAATGATACTCTCTGAGGGGTATTTTATGATTAGAGTGTTTGTCATCCCCGTGTGATAATCTCAGTTAGGACTCAACCTTTCACTTCAACAGAACCAAGAGCACAGGAAGTTCTGAAGTGTGGTTTGTCTGTCCCTCTCGCGCCCTTTGTATTCATTGAGTTGTGCTCGTTGTCACTGTTGACCTTCACCACTCTGTAAATATAGTAGATAATGGTGGGCCAGCTGCATGCGGCTCAGTTATTTGCCACCTTGTGTCCACTGTTGTTCAAGATTACAGGTCTGTATTGATCACTTGATGATACAGGCATTCTAGTCACGGCGGTGTTTGTGTGGCTCCTTGTCAGAGGTGAACCTTCAAATGAATCATGATTTTCCTGAGCAATTAAGCATCTTACACACATTCGTTGACAAGGTAGCCATGCGTGTAGCGAGTGGCTACACAAATTAATGTGATCCTCAGTGTAAAAGCATTATGTAATATACAGGAAAAATACTCACGATAGTTATGAAAAATGTCAATTCGTAAAGGTTATTTGACTGTTGTTTGATGAACCTCAGTGCAAAAGCACATATTTCATGTCTTCATGCTTGTTAAGGGCAATGTGTTGGGAAAATGAAGGCTGTCTTTCAGACAGTGGTGTTTGGCTGCTCCTTTAGCAGCAAATGGCTCTGGACACCAAGCTCATGTAGATCAGTGTTGGGGAAGTTACTCACAAAAGTAATCTATTACAGACAGAGGTGGAAAGTTCAGGTCCAGAAAGTACAAATCCAGACCAAGGCTTTGTTTCATCCAACCAGTTTAGTGTAAAGAATCACAGAGTACTTAACTGATTGGTTGAAACAAAACCTTGATCTGTATTTGTACTTTCTAGACCTGAACTTTCCACCCTTGTCTGTAATGGGTTACTTTTGTGAGGTAACTTCCCCAACACTGTGCACGCTCTGCTTTCTGGTTTCTGGCATTAGCTCCCCCCCCCAGTAGCCTGCAGATTTAACACCCCGGAAACCGCTGTCCTGGAGCTTCTCTTTAATGTCTTTGCGCTAAAATTACCATCCGCTCCTTAGGGAGCTGCGACTGAAGGGAGCTGAGCATTTTATACTCTTAATTTAGAGGGTTTTTTGCAGAGGAGAACTTTTGGAATTAATTAACATTGATTATGTGCGACACAGTAGGGAATTTAATTTAGAAGTTGTGGAATCCTATGTGCTTCGCAAAGTTGTCCAGAGAATATGGAAATGGAATTTGCTGATAGACCCATAATGCATGTTCATTTTTAAGAATAACTTAATTTAATTTTGTTATACTAAATCTTTGTTTATACTGATACTTGTTGTCATTTTTTTCTTTCCCTGTGGTTTCTATCCAACCTCATCTGTCATGAAGCCCAGTGATTTAAGAAAACACAGGAGAAAGGTATTCCTACTTGTAATGTGACTCACAGCCTCAAGCAATGCCCTTGAATATATTTATTTAAAACAAGTTGTTTACATTTTGAAATGGTTGAATGATTTTTCGATGAAATATTTGCTAATATATATTCTGATGGTTATCATGTAAATATATTTTTTATCATAAGCCTCAAATGTAAACTTGTACCACTGCTGCAAGTATGGCTTTTATTATGGATGTTTGGGCTCAGACCAGTTGTGTCCATGTTGCAGTGTTCCTACACTCCCAGAATGCTCTGCTCTCGGCCACTTTTTCCCCCTCAGATAGCGGCAGTGGATGAGGATGGTCGGGAAGACAAGGCCACCATCAAGTGCGAAACGTCGCCACCTCCCACGCCCCGCCAAGTGCGAATGACCCACACGCTGCCCTCCTCCAGTCATAATGATACGCGTGGGTGAGTCCTGGGGTGCCCCCAGCTAGAATCAGGTGTTAGCTTTATCTGCAGTGTTTGACGACGTCATTCATAATTCACCTGGAGAACCTCACCTTAGGTTCCTTGACTTTTCTATCGCTAAAACATTTTTACTCTGTCACAGGAAACAAAACTTTGAAATTTTAATGATTGTTCTTTTTCAAGATTATCTAGTACAGTATGTTAAAAGGCTACTTTAAAGTATACAGCCACTGCTTTTGCATTTTTTGCTGTTTTACTTGTTCCTAGATGGCTTTGTGAGAAATTTTTGAACAACTTTTTTGGTTTATAAATGTCCCAGTATTTATTGCAACAAAATCGCATCACGCTATTTGAAAATTTTGTTATAGCAAACTTTTTTTTTTCGTCATGCCATCCACATCTTGCTGAATCAGTTATTCTGACCAGATCACAGTTAAAGCTTTGGCTTCTTCATTTGTCTACACATCCAATATTATAGCTTTTTTAACTTTTTAAGTTTGGTACTTTTGGTACTGGTACTTGACTGGAAATCAATGGTAAAGGTAGGTGAGGGGGGGGGGGGGCGCACTGATCACAGCGCGTTGCCGCACCCACCACATGACAAACCGGCTCAAACCATGTCAGTTGGTGGCTGGAGTACCAGTCCTGCCACCAACCCCCAGATTTCCCAGCAAGCTGGAGAACCTCCCCACAGGGCTGGAAGTAGATTAACGTCACACCCATGATGAAACAATTGCAGGTTAAGGGCCTTGCCCAACGGAGTAGGATCCCTGCTGGCATTCATGGGATTCAAACCAGCGACCTTCCCTTTGTTGGCACAGACCCCTAGCCTCAGGGCTACCACTCTCCCAACATGCTTATGCCTCCTAAGTAGAAAACCTGAAGAAAATCTCAGCTAACAGACAAGCTTGTCCGGAGGGTGTGTCTGAGGGGTTTTCTGGCTCACTTATACTGTACATCACTTTGGACAAAAGTGTCTGCTGAATAAATAAATGTAACCTTAAATATAATGTCACAATAAGGTCCATGATGACTATCCGCATTTGTAGCACAACACCTGCACCTTGTCCTTTGCTTAAGCCCTCGGCATCTGCTTGCAGCGTGGGCGCCGCCCTGGAGGTGGATGCTAGCGCCCTGAGCAGTGTCGCCAGCAGCCAGGACTCCCTCCACAAGCAGCCCAAGAAGAAGGGCATCAAGTCCTCCATCGGCCGGCTCTTCGGCAAGAAAGAGAAGGCCCGACTGGGCCAGCTGCACAAAGAGCTGGGCGGACCGGGCCAAGGTGGGGCTCCCAGTACACGTACTCCAAACTGGTGTAGACCCAGTAGAGCTAGAAAGTGAAGCTCATTTCTGTAATCTTTTCATTTTATGTGTATGTCTCTTGAAGAGATGGTGCCTTGTCTGTCATGTCATCCCTGGGAGAGCTGGTTCTCATAACTGTCTTTTGCAACAAGCCAACCTAAAGCCAACATGCTTATGCTTCCTGATTAGAAAACCCGAAGGAAATCTCAGCTGACAGATAACCTTGTCCGGAGAGCCCGTCCGGGGGGGTTTCTCGCTGGCTGCCAGTCGTGAACCGCCCAGGGAGCAATTAAGATAGAAGGGGTGGCTCCTCTGTCACGGCCAATCACAGACCCAGGCCCCCATGCATGTGGAATTAAAGGGTGTCAGAGGAACCACTGAGAAACTGCTGACGAGTGTTTTCACACCGATACGGTAACGAGCGAGGCGTGATCGAGCCCGGCAGGTTCCATTCCTCGCCTCTGCCGACAGAGACGAGTCTATCTTTCCAGAAATAGAGCACCATTAATGACTAAACATGCCGGAATTAATCTGGGGATGCAGGGGATTTCATCAAATTCTTGTATTCATCTTCTCCATTCAGTGGACTTAAATCCCTGTAGAAAAAGGAAGGTTTTCACGTTTGTTACTGATGCTTGTGATAATCCCAAACATGCATCCATCCTGTACTACGGCAGCATGTAAATGAAGAACCTCCTTTTCCGTGCCAGTAGGTGCATCTGATCCGGAGCTGACCAGTCAGGAAATGGCTCCAGGGAAGCTGGGTACCCAGGCTGAGAAGGACAGGAGGCTGAAGAAGAAGTAAGTGACCGAGGTCCGCTGCCAGCCAGCCAGAACGCCGCACATAGATGAGCTAGACGTACGTGTGTCACTGGGGTTTGCGTTGGACTTTCAAACAGGAAGCCCAACACTTTTTAGGTTCATTTCGCTGCAAGAGACTAGGTGCCCTTTAACTCCCATAAAGATTTACTAACAGCACAATAGTACATCAGTCTGTTTGCCTTGTAACGAGAAGCACTTCGACTCGCACACCTGGTGGAGCGTAGACCCCCCCCCCCCCCCCCCGATGACTCATTTGGGCTGCCCCTTTAATCAGCCATCTGCAGAAGCCTGCTCTCCCTCCCCTCCTTTTGTTTTTATTAAATTCATTAAAATATACCTCCTTACTTAGCTGTCTGTTAATGCCTTTACCGTATTTACCAACCCCTCAATCACACCAACGCTTAGGTCATGCTCACAGTCGGTTTAAATCGGCTAGCTGGCATTGGCGGGCGAGCTGGTGAACGTGCTGCCGCCTTCCAGCCACTCCGAATGTGAATGCCGAACACCGGCTGCTTCACGGGGTCAATACGGGGGGGAATGAATAAACACGGCCTTCCCGCGAGAAGTCGGCACGTATGGCTAAATATGGAGAGGGAAGAGAAACTGAACTATTGATTTCAGCAGAGATGCAGTCATCTCTGGTGGAGCTGCTGGTGGAGGGGGACCTGTCACATACGTCGTCCTTAAGCCGGCAGCCTGCTGGAGGTCAGAGGAACATTTCCAATGGTGATCAATAAAATTAACGTGTTTTTTTTTTTTCCTCAGTGAGGTTGTTGTCAGTTTTACCCCAAATATTAACCCCTCCTGGACATCCTGTGTTACATATAGCAGCAGTGCCCCCCCCCCCCCTCAAAGTAAGCTATAGAACAAGGTCTTAGTCTGATCCTGAATCGGTACCCTGGGTGAGAAGTTGAGTAGGGTTTTGTGGTCTTGCTCATGTCTGGATTGTGGCAAGTGTGCATCTTGGAGTGCTTGTGCCCGTGGGCCTGTGTTACACACTCTCACCCCCCGGCGTTCCCGCGCTGAGCCTCTTCTCCATCCTCCCCTCGCTGAGCCTCTTCTCCATCCTCCCCTCGCTGAGCCTCTTCTCCATCCTCCACGCGCTGAGCCTCTTCTCCATCCTCCGCGTGCTGAGCCTCTTCTCCATCCTCCGCGTGCTGAGCCTCTTCTCCATCCTCCCCTCGCTGAGCCTCTTCTCCATCCTCCCCTCGCTGAACCTCTTCTCCATCCTCCCCACGCTGAGCCTCTTCTCCATCCTCCACGCGCTGTGCCTCTTCTCCATCCTCCGCG
>JAODLC010000001.1:12293623-12315278 GCA_026781145.1 Hippopotamyrus pictus
CCTCTGTGTGCATGCCTTGTAAATGTTACTCGTAATTATCAGAAGGATGAACGCAGGTGAGGCACAGAAGACGCAAGTGCTGCAGATCGGCCCATTCTTTCGCTATCTAGTGCCGCTGTAGATATTCCCAGGTGTACACATTTCCTATGGCATGTGTCCTTATCATTTTTTAAGTCATATTTGCCAGCGTGAGTGCATTTGCATTAAGCATGAAAAACAAAGTCATAGCCATGCTTATACTACCCTTAAAAGCTATAAGAATTACAGACGATGAATTCTCATCTGTTAATTCAGGCAGGCTTTTAGTGCACCCAAGTATAATAAAATGTTTTAAAAAGCCCTAAAAAAAAATGACACATCCAAGTGTGTGGCTGTGGGTTTTGAGATGTTTTGAAGGTCATAAAAGTAAAAACCTTTTCTCCTTATGACTAAAGATATACCCTTTTAAGTTCCTATGGACAATGGTGCAGGCTAACAGAAGTACCATTTTCTCAAATGTTGCATAGTAATTTGTAGAACAGCCAAGTACTGTATAAGATTTTACAGCCCCAAAATTACAGGGCTATTTGTTTTTATATCCTTGCAGAAATGTCATCACGCAAAGCAGGGTTGCAGTATAGACATTTATGCTAGTTAGTTGATCTGGATTATCAGGCTTTTACAGTGTTACAGTGAAGAATCTGTCAAGCTTAAACCTACCATCTCTCTGGACCAATCATTTTTCGTTCTGCCCTTGGAACATGTTTGTGTAAAAAAAAAAAAATGTGCTGTCCATGTGCTGACATCACTGGTGTCACCTTAAATTAACAATTGTGTTCAATTTCAGTTGAATGGGTACCATCTCAAGAATAACTTATAAAACTATCCATGCACCCAACCTTACTGTAGGATTGGTAGTGAAAATTTGCACACATTTAAGGATGCCTGACATAGAGACGCAGGTTTCACATTGGATGCATGTTAATCACCCTGGAGTCTTATAGCTCTAGGGGCTGTGGACTCCGTTGTGCAGTGACTGCTTCATTACAGTATGTATACTTCATATCATTCCAGTTAAACCCTAGTTCAGGAATAAGAACTAATTTTAGCAGAGAGTGTGTCCCAGTTGATTTAAAGTAAGATGGATAATTCTGTCAGATTGTGTGAATAGCGTGAACTTTTGTGAGAATTTTAGCTTGTAATATTAGCAGCATATTAAGAGTTGTGAAAATCCTGTGCAAATATAGGTTAGATGATATAAGCCTTTATATTTGAGAGATTTTTCTCAGCAGAATGTGACCAGCATGCAAAATACTTTATCAGCTATGGAAAAAATATCTAAGAACATTAGTAGCAGTACAGAGTACTGCTGGCAGAAATTTCTGGTCCATAAAGTAAAAATCCAGACCAAGGTTTTGTTTCAGTTAGGCAGTTGAGTATAAACAGTCGCATTCAGAGTACTCAACTGTTTGGTCGAAACAAAATCTTGGTCTGGATTTTTACTTTCTGGACCGGAAACTTCTGCCAGCAGTACTCTGTTGTACAGAACATTCCAGTAGTGTCAGAGGGCCTTTAACAGACTTGAAATGGATAGTAAGGTTCTTTTTGGAGAGCAGTGGTTTTCTGTGGTGCGAAAGATGCCTACAAATCCTTCACTGTCACCCAAGGCTCCTTTGTTGCTTGCCTTAGGATTCTTCTACCATGTTCTTGCACTGACTTTTGTAGGATGCCCAGTCCAATGGGAAGGTACCAGTGGCGATGAATTTCCAGTTGTAAACTATCTGCTCGACAGCAGACTGTGGCATAGTTCTTTAGAGATCCTCTCATAACACTTTCCAGGCATGTGACTCATCTTCTGAAGTTTGAACAGAATTCAGTTCGGAGTGTTTTTTATAGATATAGTAGGGCAGGTCAAACCCGCACCTGAACTGATTGGAACATCTGACTGTTTACCCAATTTTCAAGAGGTTATCATCTTTGAGATTCACAAACCTTTTCCTTCAGTGACCTTGATAATTTAAACCATTTGTTCAGTAAAGATGAGGCGATGCAGAGGAAACTTTGAAAATTAATGAAACGTCAATATCAGCATCTGTGGAGAATGACATACAGAAGTGGCCGACCCTTCTTGGATCTTATTTATATGATCACACCAGTGGTGAGGGTCCCTCATTGTGCTCTATTTTCATTCAGGAGTTGCTGGTTTAAGAAAGGCTGAAAACCCCCCGACTTGGGGAAGAGAGAGATCTTATTTTAGGATTCATGAAGAAATTCCAAAAGGCTCACAAACATTCTCACGACTATATAATTTAACAAACGTGAACATTTGTACAAGAAGTCAAACTAGTCCCAGAAATGCACCAAGTGCCAAGTTCTCCTAAAGCTGTCGCATTTCAGCTAAGCCTTGGTGTAAATCAGGTCCCGCCAAAGTGCAGCGCAGAACATGACCCAACCAAGCCTCACTGAGACCACCGTGTACCATGTTCTTCTTTTTCCACCTGTGGCACATCGCTGGCTGACCGTGCAGAAATCAGACTCTGAAGAGGGAAGCTGGGCCCAGGTAAGACAACAATCCCCGTCTCCATCCCAGCCAAGCTTCAGAAGTCCTCAATATTCGGATGGGACTTCGGGTAGAAGACAGCTGAAGCCACCAGGAGGCATATAATCAAAAGAGCAGTGAGAGGAATGGAACATTCCAAGAACGCTTCCTCTGGGGCGTTTTTGTTAGAAACTCTAGATGTTTATCGCTATGCTCAACATGTTAAATGTTTTACTTCAATCCTTTATTTTAGGGGGTGTACATGAAGGGCTCAGCAGAAGAGGGCAGACTAAACTATGTCTGATCCACTGCATGTTATGTTCCAATATTTATTCGCTTGATTTAAAAAAAAAAAATATTCTTTGTTTTATATACATCATCGTCTTGGGATCTATATAAGGCATGGATGCATGCAAGAGATTAAAGGGTTTTAGCATATTTGGTTTCTTGGCGCAAATATTGGAGGGGAAACGGTGTGAAAATAGTACCATAAGCGGGAGGTCTGTGCTGCTATGTGGCCATTGCATTAGAAACACAGATGGTCCTGTGTCCTGCAGACCCTCGCGTATGGAGACATGAACCACGAGTGGATCGGTAACGAGTGGCTGCCCAGCCTGGGGCTCCCTCAGTACCGCAGCTACTTCATGGAGTGCCTGGTCGACGCCCGCATGCTGGACCATCTCACCAAGAAAGACCTCAGGGTGCACCTCAAGATGGTCGACAGCTTCCACAGGTAAACTCCCGCCTCGTCTCGTGCCCGTGAGGTCGTCTCAGCTCAGGCCCCCGCCACGCAACCCGGGTCAGCCATGACTTATTGTGCTTTATGCAAGACGTACTCTACGGCTGTCTGTCACCTTACAACAGGACGAGTCTGCAGTACGGAATCATGTGCTTAAAGAAGCTGAACTATGACAGGAAAGAGCTGGAGTGGAGGAGAGAACACAGCCAGCATGAGATAAGAGGTATGCTCTGGCCGCCTGGGGCCTCCCCGTGCCTTTCATACTGCTCTTTGGGGTCGTGTTCATGACGATGCTGGACCTGCAGGATTCTTCCCTTGGTATGGTCTAAATACAGGCACCCCCCGCTTCCCGAACGTTCTCTTTGCACCACTTTGCTTTTATGAAAGACCTACATTAGTATCTGTTTTTAACCCAAAGAAATACAAAAATGATTTTTGCCTTTACAAAAAAAAGAAAAGCGAATTTTACATATACAGTCATGTGTCGCGTGACGACGGTTCGGTTGAAGATGGGCCGCGTGTATAAGATTATAATGGGGGGTTGAAAATGATCACCTAGCAACGTCGTAGTCATAACGTCACAGCATTACACGCGTGTTTGTGGTGATGCTGGTGTAAACAAACCTACTGCTCCGCTAGTCATACAAAGGTATATAATAGACAATTATGTACAGTACATAATACTTGGTAATGGTAATAAATAACTACATTACTGATTTATGTATTTACTATAATGTTTTATTTTTTAGGCTCTACCATACAGCCAAGGTGTGTAGTAGCTTTATGCAAGTTCTCTCTGTGATGTTTTCACGAAGGCAAAATCTCCAAATGTCGCATTTCTTAGAACATATCCCTGTCGTTAAGCAATGTATGACTGTATTGATTCCGGAAAGTGAATCTACACTGTACACATTATTACACTATATACTTTAAATAAGCTGTGTATTTATAATGTCAACCAAACAAAAACAAACATTCTTTATTTGTCATTTGCGCAAGTACGGGTACATCGGAATGCTTCTCTTCGCCTGCCCCGTCTTGCTCTCCGTAGCTCGGGGGTCACAGTGCAGGGTCAGCTGACGTGCCGCGCCCCTGGAGTTGGGGGTTAAGGGCCTTGCTCAAGGGCCCACAGACATGTGACTGTTCTGGAGGCCAGGGCTCCAATGGCTGATCTTCTGATCACAGGCACTGACTGATTTGATGGGTTATTCATTGGGTCTGGGAACGCTGAAAAATTTTCCCCGTACAAATTAATACGAAAGGTTTCACAAGAACGCTCTACTTTCGGACAGCGGGAAAAATCTGTAACTTGATCGTACAGTTAAACCAGTTAGTTCTAATCCATCTGATAGACAGCCTTCCGTACTCGTGCGCGCTGTTGCAGACGTGCTGGTGTGGAGCAACGAGCGCGTAGTCCGCTGGGTGCAGAGCATCGGGCTGCGTGACTACGCCAACATCCTGCAGGAGAGCGGCGTGCACGGAGCCCTCGTCGCCCTCGACGACAACTTCGACTACAGCAGCCTGGCTCTGCTGCTGCAGATTCCCAACCAGAGCACGCAGGTGAGGCGGGAAACCAGTTTAGTAAATCACGGTATAATTAAGAGCCGGGGATACCCTGAAACCGTCCTGTTCATTTGAAATGATTTAATGCACAGAAACCGATGAAGATCTTTAAATATGCAATATTTTATGATCTCCCAGAGTAATTTCAAGCAGAATTTCAGAAACCATTAAATCATTTTAAGGAAAAATTGGATCAAAAGCTAAAAGGCGGCATTAAAACTTATGGGAAACTATCCTAATGGTGCATAAAACTGTCTCCTGGGTGACATTTTACGTAGCCCCCACCTTGGTGATTTCAATGAGCGCTTCAAATCTGAAGACAGACCAAACTTTTGGCTGTATATAAAAGTGCTCCATCTTCAGGGATGATGATAGTATTTACAGTGGGGGCAGAGATGACCATATTCATGATGCAAACCCCCCCCCCCCCCCCCCAGGCACGGCAGATCCTGGAGAGAGAGTACAACAACCTGCTAGCCTTGGGCACGGAGAGGCGTCTGGAAGTGAGTGGACCCCACCTGTCTGTGTCTCAGCAGTGCAGCGGCGGCTGGCTGATCTTCCCGTTGCTATAATCATTACGCTTCGGGGCAGCACGCATGTGATCACTGAACCTACTCACTGCTATGCTCTGGGTAAGCTGGGCTGCAGCGCACCAGAGACCGATGACACGTCACGTGTCTCCAGAACAGCTCCCTGACAGTAACAGTAGAGCACTGACTTACCAAGAACGCAAATAATATGGCAGATTAAAGCATAATCATCATACCAAGAAGGGTACAGGCAGTGATGCAGCCCCCCCTCCTCTCCATCATATCTCAGAAAAGTTGAAACACCTGGGATATTTCATTGGACGTCTACCTACCTGTCCCATTGTGCACTGTGTGTCAGTACAGCTGTTCTGATTTCCCCATATTTTATAGTGTAGAGGGGCTGGTCAATTCTATAGATGATGTAAGCAGCCACCAGCGGTGAGCCAATTTCACTTTGCCGCAGTTAGGGGGCGCCGGTGCTGCTGGCTGTGGATTATTTCAGCACTTGCACGCCACCATTTCTTCTGTGTCCAGCTTCACATCTGGTTAGGAATGGGGCATCCGGAGCCCTTTGAAGCATGACAGACCATGTACACTGCCTTTCAAGGCTTTGGGGTCACTGGGCCAATTGACTTGTTTTCCATGAAAACATGCACAAAATTAATTTGAATAGGAAAAATAGCTAAAAAAAAAAAAAATAGGAAATAGTCATTGACAAAGTTAGAAATATTCATTTTTGAAATTAAAATAATTGTGTTCTTCAAACTTTGCTTTTATCAGAGTCCTCCATTTGCAGCAATTACAGCCTTGTAGACCTTGGGCATTCCCGATGTCAGTCTGTTGAGGTAATCTGATGAGATTTCACCCCAGGCTTCCTGAAGCATCTCCCACAAGTTGGATTGGCTTGATGGGCACTAGTTACTTACCATTCGGTCAAGCTGCTCCCATAACAGCTCAGTAAAGTAGAGATCAATAGACTGTTCTGGTCCCTCCATTATACACAGAATACCAGCTGACTGCCTAAATAGTTCTTACACGGTTTAGAGCTCCGTTTGGGTCATTGTCCTGTTGTAGGATGAAATTGGCTCCAATTGGGCTCTGTGCATATGACATTAACCCAGCACAAATATCCCACTTTACCATCACCAACACAGCCCCAGGCCATCACATTAGCCTTCACTTAATGAAATGTAAAATTAGCCTCCACCATGCTTGACAGATGTCATCAAGCACTCCTAAAGTGTCTTTTCATTTGATCTGCATCTCACAAACGTTCTTCTTGTGATCCAAACACCTCAAACTTAGATTAGTCTATCCTTAGCACTTTCCAGTCTTCCTCTGTCCAGTGTCTGTGTTCATTTGTCGATCTCAGTCTTTTTTATTGGCCATTCTGATATACAGATTTTTCCTTTACAATTCTGCCTAGAAAGCCAGTATCCCGGAGTTGCCTCTTCACTGTTGACGTTGAGACTTGAGGTCTTTTGAGGGTACTATTTAGTGAAGGGTACTATTAAGTGAAGGGTACTATTTAGTGAAGGGTACTATTAAGTGAAGGGTACTATTTAGTGAAGGGTACTATTTAGTGAAGGGTACTATTAAGTGAAGGGTACTATTAAGTGAAGGGTACTATTAAGTGAAGGGTACTATTTAGTGAAGGGTACTATTAAGTGAAGGGTACTATTAAGTGAAGGGTACTATTTAGTGAAGCAGCCAGTTGAAGACCTATGAGGCATCTGTTTCTCTAACTACACACCCTGATATCTTCTCGCTCAGTTGTGAGACCTCCCTCTCCTGTTTTTATTGTGGGTTGGAGCCAGTTTGCACTGCTCTGTGAAGGGAGCAGTACACAGCATCGTACAAGATCTTCAGTTTCCTGGCAATTTCTCGCATGGAACAGCCTTCATTTTTCAGAACAAGAATATACTGATGAGTTTCAGAAGAAAGTTGTGAAAAAATAGCCGTTTCCAGCTATGATAGTCATTTACAACATTAATGGTGTCTACACAGTATTTCTGATCAATCTGTTATTTTAATGCACAAAAAACTTGCCTTTTTTTTCAAAGGCAAGGAAAGTGACCCCAAACTTCTGAACAGTAGTGTACATATGGCATGTCACCCAGAGTTTAACACAATAGCACAACCTCTCTCTTACCCCCCCAATCCATAGTGTGACGACAAGGACTTCCAGCGCAGCGCCCCCTGGAGGAGACAGTTTCCACCACGGGACTTCCACGGGATCAGCATGATGCCCGGCTCTGCGGAGACGCTGCCGGCCGGTTTCCGGCTCACCACCACCTCTGGACACTCGCGCAGGATGCCCCCCGAAGGTGGGTGTGGGGAGGACGGGGGGGGCGATTTCTGCTACACAGTCCTGTAACATACAGGCTGGGAGTAATAGGGCCCAAATATCCTCTAGCTCTGTAACGGGCACAATTACACTCACACTTGTCCAACACAGTGTTAAATCTGTATTAGATATTTTGCCAGTGAACTTTCATGGTGCTGGATCTGCTGCCTAATCGTCACCCCTACAGCAGACTCTGGGTCACTGTGTCCCCTCCATTTTGACTGTGTCTCTATCATTGTTTTTCAACCTGGCACTGTAGTCCTCTATGAGGTGTTGGACAGCTGTCCTGAGGACGTATGTGAGGACTGGTTTCAAGGTCAGCTATACTGGTGGAGTTCACCACCCTACATGCCCCACCCCAGTTCCTGTTGCCCTCCCCGACTCGTCCGCCTGTCATCCTCAGTGAGCTGACCTTTCAGTGTCCCACGTTTCCCGCCCTCTCAGTTTCACAGCACGAGCAGGAATGCACACCAGATGAGGGCTTTGAAACAGGCGTCTGTGTGTGAGCACCTGCCCCCGGTGTGAAAATACCGCAGTCATGTCTGTGATCTTTAAATGTACAGCCAATCAACACGTCTGAGGTACAACCCTCATCAGAACGGGTCCCGGCTGTCCCCAAGTGTCACGTTGTTGACTGGGTAACAGACTCAGTAATCGTGTGAATACTTGCACTTTGTGTGCTTTTTACCTCTAGCCACAAGGGGGCGCTTGAGGTGACGTTTCCCTTTGTCTGCAGTGGGCCCGTCGGCGATGCAGAGGCTGGACAGCTCCACTGTGAGGACCTACTCGTGCTGACATTCTCACTGGAGAGGGAGAGGCTCTGCAGTGAGTAGTAGGTCAGGGGCTGACCTGTAATGTTTAGTAATTAATAAACTACACAGTAGATCAGGGGTCTCCAACTCTGGTCCTGGAGAGCTACTATCCAGTAGGTTTTCTGTGCTACCTGGCTTCTGATGAGCCACAACAGTTCCTGGTATTTACCTGAGAAAAGGTGTCTCTCATCAGAAGCTGGGTATGATAGAAAACCTACTGGATTGTAGCTCTCCAGCACCGGAGTTGGAGACCCCTGCAGTAGACTTTACGATTGAACAGACGGCAGAAATGCTATGGAAATAACTCACCTGTTACATGGCAGTGGTTAGTTACTACGCACCCTGAACTCGGGCATTTTGGCGACATTCCCACACTCATTCCCAGTATCTGAAGCATCTCCATATCCAACAGGTTGTTAGCCCTCGTTTTGCCCCCATTACCTCAGAAGCGGGCAAGGAGTCCCTCTGCAGGACCTCATACAAGGAACACTGCCAAGAAGCACGACCCCCCCTTCCCACCCCAGAACCAAGGGCCCAGCAGGGGCACGTGGGGGGTGCCGGTGGAGGGGGTGCCAAGGCCCAGGATGGCCCCTCTGCACTTGCAAGCCAAGTCCTTAATCTGGCCACCAGACCGGGTGCTAACCAACGTCCCACAACCTCTTTTTCTTGCTAATTTATACCTTGTAACATAACTAGTTAAGATGAGTATTTCTTCTAATGGAAATCGTTGAAGTTATCTGTAAATGAATATAAATACTGCTTTTTATAAGCGCGTACATCACAGAGGTAACTTTGTGCCGAACACGTCCCCTGAATGTCAGTCCCGCAGGTGAAAGATGCTGCTGTCACTTTTTTTTCCATCCTTACAGCCGTTTCGTACGTTGGATTTCCCTTCGTCCCCAAAGCTTAGCGGCGGTAGCAGCCCGAAGGAGGACCTTGCGCTTAAAAGCATTTCTTTTCACTCCTCACCTTGGTCTTTTTTCTGATCGACGCCATTTTTACCTTCAGCTGTGAACACATATCGCCCCCTGGTGGTGTACAGCCATGCGCTGGTGTGTCACCGGCACGACATGGGGGAGCCAGGGGCACGGAGGAGCGCACTGTGACAGCGAGCCGCTGTGACGAGCACTTTGAGAGAAACCACGCACGCCGACCTCTGCATAACAAGGAGCTGATTACTCCTCTCCCCCTGACGTGTGCGACCGAACCGTCAACTTAGCAGGCGCGCCTGAAGCAGGACCGGCGCCGCTGTGCTGGACCCTCAGCCCAAAAGGCCTTTTTCCGTCCCGTGGAGTGGACTTTAACCCCAGAGTCACTTTATAAGGAAGAACGGCCGAAAGACAGGCCGCCGAACTTGTATGTGGTAAATATGAACGTGTCAAACGCCAGAGGAACTCAGCTCAATGTGTTGCTTGCTTTGACTATTTAGTGTAGCTGTTGACATCGTGCCAGGGGTGACCTCTTCTTCCGTTCCCGTTTCTTTTCTGTTTACTCTTAGCTCAACATTGATTTAATTCCTGCCCCTCCCTACCCCCCCCCCCCCCACATATGACTCCTACCCACTTATTCATCTGGAGTTTTATGTTCTTGTTTTGCACGTACAGAGAATTTATTTTGTGTCCATTTAATTTATTACTGTATTTTGGACAATAGTAAAATGGTGGTAAGATTTTCATTGTCAATAAAAAAACTGTCGAATCACAGGAAGTAAAACAGGAGTCTATGTGACGTTACTACTCAACCACTGTGTTTATAGGTAAACCTTCTTGAGTACAGGAGTAACAAAATCATCTGGGAGGAAAAAAAAAATCCATCCAGCTGACTGCAGAAACCTTTGTTGCTGACCTTAGGCGACACCAGGTGCCTGTATTGCGAAGTGAGTGGTAGCTAGATAACTTCTTGTATTTAAGGTTGGCTGGGGTAATTGCAAGCAACCAAAGAAGTCCATTTACACTGGGGTCCCGGCAAAGTGAGAAATCTTGCTTTTTGATGCAGACTCCAGGTGAGATCTTTAGCTGTGGACTATAGACCATCTTCGGAGTGACCAACCCCTGTCATTTCCAGACCTGCAGAAGCATGCACAGCACAACAGTGTCCTGCTGTTCCAGCTGACTAAAGCTCCCCCCCACCTCACAGGGCCTCTCTGACAACCTTCTCAACGTCACTGAAGACTCCAGGGTCCTCAATGGTGGGAGTGATCTGGAGGGACACATTAAACAAGGCCAATGCACAGATAGACATTAGTCTTCAGCCATTCTGAAGTAACAGGGTGCTTTTCCACTGCACCAGGTACAGTTCTTTTGGTACAGTACTTTCAGTACTTGACCTCAAGTTGAGTACCAGTACCAAAAGTTCCAGTACTTTTTTTGTACTTCGGTTCTTTGTCGTAGGAATTGCAAAGGCTTCCTTTGTTGACTAGTTGTGCAAATGGGCTGCCTCTAAACACAATACAGCTGCTGTCTTGAAAAAAGTTGCCCTCAGGAAACAACCATAAACAAGCTGGTGAACCAGCATTCTGAAGCTACCTAAATTTACCAAATGTAACCACAGGTATGCATATGTGAATGACTGGTATGTAAGTCTGCCCTGCGATGGGTTGGCGCCCCCTACTGGGTTGTTCCCTGCCTTGCACCCATAGCCTCCAGCATAGGCACCAGACACCCCGTGACCCTGAATAGATGGATAATCTTGAAAAGGAATAGTTATTAAAATTGCAGTTTTTTGTCTTGTGACAGTAAAAATGTTTTAGTGAAAATTAAATTCCCCACACTATAATGCTCATACAATATGAAAATGCCTGATCTTAATCTAGCTGACCAGTGATGTAAGAATTGCATAACATGCAATATTGGTATTAATATCGCACATCATCCAGTCCTACAGCATACTACAGCAATTTTTTGACTTCAGCACAAAATACCCCACCTCGCATTGTGATATCATTCGGTACCGATAACCGTCTTTACCCCAATAGAAAGTAGTACCAAAAGTACGGTACCTGGTGCAATGTAAACGTGCCCACAGTGAACAGAAATGACAATCACACACACCTTGTAGGGCTTCCTGTTGACAAGGTTGGCAAGTGTGGATCGGGGGATTTTTCCAGACCGTGTTTTCGGGAGAACCTTCACAAAGAGCACCTTACGGAAGGCCGCCACAGGTCCAATCCTGTCACGCACGATGCTCACCAGTTCACCCACCACCTCTTTCTGGTTTTGCTTGGGGTCTGAGAGGGGATGCACAGAGGGAATGCACAGAGGACTTCACAGAACCTCAAAAGACAGGTTCTGCTGAGACTAGGAGCATGGGAGCTGGAGGTGGATCAGGCCCATTAACTACTTCTACATTATAGCCTACAACACAGAGGAATCTCCTCAGTGCTAGTCCACACTTACCCATCCTCAGCACACAGAGGGCGAGAGGAACGTGGCCTTTCAGAGAGTCTTCCAGTCCCACTACAGCACAGTCCACCACAAGGGGGTGCTGCATCAAAGCCTAAGAGATAGCAAGGGACACTTCATTTATCCCATACTGGTTTACCACTTTGCATTCCCCGCCCCCAGCCTCTGAATCACCTCTTCCAGAGCCCCAGCAGACAGCCTGTGTCCCGCCACGTTGATGACATCATCAGACCTTGACATTATGTACACAAATCCTTCCTCATCAACAAAGCCTGCATCCATTGTATCGTAGTAACCCTAGAGGGCAGAAGTGAACATATAACCATCCATGTTAGTAAGGAACGTGGCGTTTCAACAAGGAAATATTACAGGAGAGTTTGGACACTAACAGTATAAATGACTTTTTAACAATGCTGTTGCTGTCACTGAGAGAATACAGGGCTTCCACCACTAGATGGAGCCATCAAACTGGAAACAGGACCAAGCATTGTAAATAATGCTGGCCAAACACTATACTATACTATACTAGACTATACTGTAACTGCACACTCTCTCCATTTGGTAATGTTCATATGTAAAAAAAAAATGAGATTCCTAGGCTGCCGCTGCCAAAAATCCAGATGAATCAGAGAAGAGCGACAGCTAGTTACAAACAGCACGTACAGGGAACTTGGTGAAGTACAGCTCCTTAAACAGCTTGTCATTTTGCCAGAGGGACAACGCAGCCCCCGGTGGCAGAGGCAGCCTAAGGAAGAGAGAGAAAGACCAAAAGCAGACACATTCATCACTGCTGTACGTCGACCTCGTAGAGGAGCCCGTGCATTTCCACCTGGCTGGCGTGCGATGGAAAGAGGTGTCCGCAAGCTGCACCGTGCCCTGACAGGAGCCAGAATTCAAGCATCCAAAGGGGGCCGACGGCTCACAGAGCAAAGGGTCAGTCTGAGTGTTAAAGCCCAGGGAGAAACCGCCACCTTGAAGGGACCTGGTGGGACATTTAATCGCATGAGCAGCTCAGGGTTTGAAGTCCACAGCCTCTGAACGGAGAGCGTCATGCTGAAGCGGGGACAGAGAAGAGCAGCACAGCCAAAGCGCACAGGCCTCCTTCAGAGAGACGGAGTACAGGCCTGCCACGTCGAATCCATCATCAGCACAAGATCAGCATTTGTATGCAAAAGGTTCACGTGACGAACTCTCCAACAGACCTTTGTCGGTTTAGTGCAACTCCCTTTTAGATAACAGACATGTAATATGCTCACTGAGACCCCACAAGCTTTTTATGCACCTTTAAGGGATTTGCAGTGAAAATAAGATTACATTTTAGAGAAAGGATTTCTGACTCTGCACATGTCTGCATGATATCTGACCAGACTTAGAGACCTAGAGAGTCAGGCTGAGTGTCTAAGCCACAAGCACTGGGTCAACAGTTCACATGTTCCCTGTTCCATAAATGTCGGTTTTAACGGGAAGCAAGAGAAAAATGATGCAAGTGTTCTGTGCAGGAGCACTGAGCGCCAGCAACATTTGTATCAGAAAAGGATATTTAGACCTTCTTACTGTTTTTTTCCCATTGAAAGGAATTCCATTTTGTATCAGTTACAGTTGGATTCTCTTCCAAAGGTGATGGATTTAAACTGTCAGTTTGCTAAAGACTGGCTCATCTTGCGGCTGCCTCTGGCTTCACCTTTTACTGCCACAGAGGAAATAAACAGAAATACTACTGAAAGAGTAAAGACAGGCTGCTAGCTGACAACAGGGCACACTCCTGGAGATGGGGGGGGGGGTTCAGGGTCCTGCCCTTATCACATCATATTACATTTATTTAGCAGATGCTTTTCTCCAAAGTAACGTACAAGCAAGGATCAGGGAGCAGAGTCTGACAGTGACGCTAGAGCTATTGGGGTTAAGGGCCACGCTCAAGAAGCCAATGCCGATTTCAGTCTGTCAGCAATGGGACTTGATCCAACGACCTTCTAATCACAGACACTAACCTGCAGACTCACCCTCCCCTCCACCCACCCAGGGTGCACTGACAGGATGGGATAAAAACCTGAACTGGAACAGCAAGAACAGGAGGGACTGTACAATCACCAGCACCAACAGCGATACCAGTACAAGCACAAGCACCAACACAAAACACCAGCAGCAACACCAGTACAACCACCAGTACCAGTACAAACAGCACCACAAACACCAACCGCAGCACCAGTCCCAGTACATGCATCAGCACAAACACCAGCACCAGAACAAAACACAAAGCTACTGCCTCTTGATTTTACCTGACCACGATATTTCCCAGAGTTCTCGGCTTCACCTTCTGCATGTTGTCATCTACAATTTCCACTGAAGAATAAGAAAGCCACATTAGGCTCCAGCTGCATTGATCAGTGCTCACACTTACCCCTGCCTTCTGTCATGCTGATAAATGACTCAGCCGCCCCAAAACGGGAATTAATTGAGCCAATGTGAATTTCACCTTTGAATTTTGTTTTTATTTTTGGATCAACTGTGATATTTTGCTCAATCCTTCAATATCACAAAGGTAAGTGCAGGGATGGCTTTCCTGTACACGTAAATAAAAACCATTCTATAAGGCTGACCAAGAAAAATTATATCAATAATAAAATCAATCCATAAACAGCACAATTGATTACTCAGGCAACAGATATATAGCATGTTTAGAAATAATACTACCTCTAGACTGGGGCTGTGATTAAGCACAGATTGGTTTCCATGACGGCTGAGAAAACTGCAAAAGAATGTCCTCACCATTATAGCCCGGTACAGGCTTGCCAGCTTGACCAGCAGGGGGAGACAACGAGTTTCCGAGGCCGACACAGGAGGCAGTGATGGAAGATCCAGTCTCTGGGAAAAGCATAGAAAGGAATGCGATGCATTAAGTCCAAATCCAGATGTTGCGCACTAAACTGCGTTCAGACTGAACTGCAAGAAAAGACCCAGCAAATGCTCAGAAAGCTGACGGCAGTCTAAACGACCTTCAGCAATGTTCCACGCGAGTAGACCATCTGGTGTAAGGGGTCGTGTGCCCCACTGCGCCACCTACAGAACGTTTCACTCAGGTGCTCTCCTGTTCTCCTCCAACACACACCGAGCACATCCGACGTCCAACAGCTGGCTGGTGACACATGGGCAGCAGACTTAAATTTAGGGAAAATTTTGATGTTCACAAATGCAATTCATTTTATTTTCATTCATTCTGCTTATGACGCACCTTCAAATTCAAGCGGAGGCAAGCCAAGCTCAGAGCCGAAGATCGAAGCCGTCTCTGACATCAATTTCAGACCTCTGCCGCCCTACATCCACGCTTCAAATCCCACCACGTAGTGAGCATTATTATCCGGAGCGGGACGTGCACACTGGGTGTCTGAGAAACGCCAGATTTAGCACGAATATGACAAATACAAAACTCACTCCTCTGCACATTTTTAATAAGCCATTGGCACATGCTACACCTATTCAGATTATCTTCTCTGACTACTAGAAGGGACATCAATTTCCTTACTCTGACCATGGATGAGAAACATTGCAGAGAAGATCTCTCCATGTGAGCAAGTCTGCTAAATGCTGCTCCAGTTTCCATCATGAGGTAGGAGGAAAAGAACTAATAAAGTAGCAAAAATAAAGCAAAAAGATCAAATCAAACCAGCTCTTAGAAATTAGTCAAGGACAGCACTATGCAGAAGGAGGCATAAGGCAAAAAATAACAGTTTTATAAACAGTCTAAAAATATCACAGTGACAAAAGCAGACAAGATTGTTTTTCACACTCCACAGGTTCTGGCACCGTTGGTATTCAAACCCATTAGCCAATGAGGCACAGCCTTGTGAGCATGCCCAGTGTTCAGATCAGAGTGAGAGGGACGGAGTGCCACAGCACAGGTAATTTACCTGCATGCCATTAACCATAACCATGATCTGCCTGAGTATACACCACAGTGCAGCAACCTATGAATGAGTGTCTGAGAGATCCATATGACTGCATTAAGCTCACACTGCCACTCTTGTTGAGGTTTCAAAAATTTCAAAATGTATCCGAATGAGTTTAAAACACAAGGACAAAAAATGAAAAACAAAAAGCAGAAGCAGGGCCAAATTTGCAAAACTCCTCTCCTTCGTATCCATAACTGATACATTTAAAAAGTCAGACAGACAGAAAGTACAAATATCATCAAATGGCAAGTGCAGGCTAAGAGCAAGGGCCTTGGGCAAGTGACACAGCAAAATGCAATTTCTGAACAATTTTACAAATGTACAGAAAACTAGCAGAACACACAGAAATGACACAATACCCCCAAATCATTCCATATCACACATAAATGCATTAAAATTACAGCAATGTTTTATAAAAAAAAAAAAAAAAAAAAATTAAAAAAAACAAACAAACACGTAACTTCCAAATGAACCCCATCCACCATGTTCAGATAAGATACAGAATGGGACTGGGGATGGAATATATGACATGACATAAACTTTATCCATCCCCATGGGGGAAATCAGTTGCTTTTTGCATATCCCATCTTACTCTCTGTGAAAAAGACAGAAGTATATGGTACATGTATATACCAGTGACTGCAAGATTTAGGGCTGGAGTGTAGTGCCTGTCTAATGCCCAACAGTAATATCATAACTCTGCCAATTCCAGGATTCGAGCCCACAACCTTCTGGACACAGATTGTTAACCCACTGAGCTACATGCTGGCCAATGTACTTTTCCAGTATATGAAACTGAAAAAAAGGTATTATTGTGAAAAACAGATGAGACCCCCCTCTTTAAGACAGGGGGACTGGTACATGAAACCACAACAAGACAAATCGTAAAATATGTCAAGAGCATGGTGAGGAAGTGTCAGCCAAGGGCAGGACCCAGCAGACTGTGCGGCACAGAGCCAGCACCCAAACACACGTCTGTTCCTCTGAAGCCTCAGCTTCCTGGCAGCCATGAGCAGGCTCTACATGAGGCAGCACTGTGGGGGGGGGCAAGGCTGTCAGCTCTGAGGTCCCCATGAGATGGGGGGGGAGCGTGGATCTACCAAACTCGCTGTCAGCTGGCACAGATATCAGCCATTAGAGCCGGCAGGTAGGAGACAGCATGTTATTCCGGGCTAAACAATGACGTCTGGATGTGTGATTCATTGAGGTGGGGGGGGGGGGAGGGTTCCAGGAAGTCAGTATGATGAAAATAAGAAGTAGCCCTCAAGGTCAGGAGAAGACTGCTGGGGGGTCACTTCTCTGGAAAACTGAAATACTTCACATCACAAACCATTACAGCCCTAAATAGAAACTCTTCCCTGGAATGTATGACAGACTCCTGGGATGGGGGCCACGTGACCACGAGCAGCTGACACTGGGATGCTGATGATGCGACAAGGGCAGGCCCCCACCCCCCATGTGCCGTAACGAGTGGGTCTCAGGTAATGGACTAATGAGCTGTGCACAGCCTTAGCCCTGTTCTCTGTGCATATTCCACACAGAGCTCTTACTGCACATAAAAATGGTAAATATGGTGTAAATATACCATTATGCTGCTTCTGCAGAAACAGGCATTCCCACCATACATTCGTTATTCTGAAATTCCCTTTTAAAAATGCACCAATATTAAAAAAACAAAGCAACTTTATTATTAGATATGACACACATATTCACATCGCCGGTTTATATTATCCAAATGGGTACAGGCATTCTGCAGGACAGCTAAGGGATTTGTAAGGTCCCCATACTCATTCAGGCATAACGAGCTCCAAATCTTACTGCAACAGTTTTGATGCGACATCATTTTCATCCGATGGACTTTACCTGAGGCCCGTTCCTCCACTAGTGTGTGGGTAGTAAGTAGTGTGGCATTTAGGGGCATTAGGACCAGAAACTTTAAGGTTAATAGGTTCAAATCCCAGGTGTAAGGTGCTTAACACTCGTGGGAGTCTCTTACACAAAATTGTTCTGAGGGCTAGAGGAGGCGGGACCAAGACATCTGATTGGTTGGTTCGGCCCCCTCTGTTGCTTGGACCCACTTCTCTATAATCTGATTGGTTATCTCTCTGAACCAATCATTTTTCTTTCTGCCCTCAGAACATTTTTGTGTAAGTAAAACTCCCATGAGCATATTCAACCCAAACTGCTCTACTAAAATACCCAGCTGTGTAATTGCTTATGATCTAAAATCTCTCTGGGTAAACAGTTCAATTTTGTTTTGCTATGGGGCCTGCTTGGCATCAGAGCAGTTTAGACGAACCTTAAAGATCTCTGTCCCCTACAGAGTGAACAACATCACACACTGGCTTGAGTCAAAATACCACAAATGCTCTGGCTGAACAGCCAATGACAAAAAGGCCCCAGTGGAGGAGCAGGAAATCTGAACGATGCTGGGAAAGGACAGAAAGGGGAAACTATTAAGTTAGTGGCTCTTAATTACGCATATGTTCCCAACCCACCTGCAACGCACTGAAACGGCGAAGCGCTAAAGCTAACACACCCCTACAGGGTTTGCTTAAACAAGCAGTACGTCAGACTGCGCTACGGCCCCACAGGGTCACCGGGGCCGGTGCTCGGACCACGTCCAGGCTGACTCAATAAGGTGTCAAGTTCAACTACATCTACTCCATCAGCCAGAGTGCACAAGAAGGCAGATTTAATAAAGAATGGACCAACCCAAATTAAGCCAGGCTGCAGAGGGTGCAAACAGTCAGTGCCCCTGGGGGGATAATGGGGACCTGTGATAACCAGTAGAGTTGTTCTGAAGGGTTGTGTTTCACTGTCTAGGTACTTTGTACACCACACTTCACACAGCGTGAAACCCACCCTGTAAAATGGGGTCCTGTGGATAACGGCGACCCAGGGCTGTGAGGCCAGGCAAAGGTGACCGTTTCACTACGAACTCTCAGCCGCAGCCATCAGAGGGGGCTTACCATTGCTGAGCATACAAGGGACACCCAAACTGATGGTAAGGAGCATCTATAGCCTACAGCAAGGTGACAGGTAGCGAAGTGATGTGTGTCATTCTCACTGAGAGCTAGAGGGTGTGAGGGTGGCCGGCCAGCTTCACTCACAGGTGGGAGCCAGCAGACAGAGGTGCTAACAGCACTACATAGTGCTACATAGTGCTGAGTAGTGCTACATAATGCTATTCAATGCTACGTAGTGCTACATAATGCTATTCAATGCTACGTAGTGCTACGTAATGCTATCCAATGCTATGTATTGCCATATAATTCTACTAAATACTACATAGAGCTACATAATGCTACATAATGCCTCATGATGCTACGTAATGCTACATAGTGCTCCACATAAACTGAAATGACTAATTCATCATATTCCTCATATTATTCTTTTTTTCATTCTCAGTGGCACCTTCCTCAATATCCCTAAGGGACACTTGGGGTAAGGAGAAGAGAGAAGGCGAGGCCATCTGACAGTGGCATACATCCCAGAGTCAGACAACGAGTGTCATGCCAACCCCACAGCGCGAAGGCGCCCCCTTCCACACGAACGACGCTGGCGCAGGATTATTCAGATGCGCTAAACTGAAGTAAAAAGAAACAAAAAATTTAAATCCCTTCGGCTCCGCTAATAAATCGCCACCCAAACAGGCAACTTCGCACCGCCAAGCAGCGCAGATGCTCTCAACTGGAAACTCACTGGTTGCCAGGCAACACCGATGACATCAGCAACCTTCATCACTCCCCCCCCACAGTTTTCTTCCCAAAATAGCTCACAGATTATCTGGAGGTTTCAAAGCACTTCGGCTGCCTCTCTCCTTTTATCTACATCCATCCTCAGGGGTGGGCTGGGGGTCACTGACACTGAGATTTCCAATGGGCACTGTGGTTAAGTGCACAATTAAAAAGGTCAGATCCTTCTTACACCCCCAAACAACTGAAGACTGAAAAAGGAGAAGCCGCATGGAGAAAGACCTCAGATCCCTTTAAAGATGATGCGGGGGAAATAAACGGAGGGACCAAAAAGAGCGGAAGAGGGAGGGTGGCGTTCCAAAACAGGTGTGACACAATGTCTGGAAAGGATGCAACAGGACAGGCATCGCCGAACGTTTCCCAGCCCCAAGGTCATGCCGGTATCGCACACTGACGCACGGAACCCCGTCACCCTTGTAAAAGCTTCACAAAGGACACGGGCCCGGCTGAGTGGCTATTTATGAATCCCAGCCAGTCCTCCCACCTTCCCTTACACAGCATAACTTACGCCAGATGTCAAACTAGCCAGGCGCTTCTCACACACAGGGAAGAGCCATTATTTTTCCAGATCATCAGGAATATTAGTCCTGCTCTAACATTACATAACATTTCTAACACAGTGGCATATTATTATTATTATTATTATTATTATTATTATTATTATTATTCATAATTGTGATAATAATACTATATTGACCATTGCTGCAGCCATCACTGAATTTTACAGCCCATTTGCAAACTGTTTTTTGTGATAGTATTTTTTCCAACTCTATTAACCATATTTTTCTGTCTGATCTGATATGTCCATGTCTCAGTGTCAATGTTTCGACGTCACACCTGTTTATATTCTATTGCAGTTTATTACACTATGGCCAACAAGATCAACATATCATCACAGCTGAAGTTGGCAGCTACTTTGACTTGCAACTACTTTGTCTTTGACTTGACTTTGAAGAATAATAATAATAATAATAATAATAAACAAGAGAGCACTATAAGATATTCTGCTACAATCCACATTTCATGCAGCCTCTCCTCCCATTCACAAGATCAAAGTCACGCCTGACGGATGCAACACTGAACATGCCAAGTTTATATTCAGACAAAAAGGCTCATCCGAATAACTGAATTAATCAAAGTTCACCTCACGTCAACAGCCCCGAGCGTCCGCCTCAACCCATATGTTCAATGACAAAGAGCTAAGATACACACACAGGAGCAGGTGACCGCTTTCCCCCATCAGCCACGCCCTCGTGGAGCGGCCAGCCAACTTCAATTCAGATTACCCCCCTCAAGCATTCAGAAAAGAGCCCAAAATTGGAAATATTAGACCCTGAAAAGGATCCAATGAGGTCAATTGATTTAGTACCCATATTTCAAGATGCACTCCCACTTTATCACTTTCTTCTAGAGCGAGGCGGCAAGATTTGGGCATGTCTTCAAAATACCCTGAGGTCACACGTCATTCTCTGAAAGGGGACAGTATTGGGTAAACTAGATTTTGCATCCACAGAAGCCAATTTAACATTCGAACGCAACTGCATTTCACACTGGACAGCAATGTGTGCGGAATGAAAGCATCAGCCGAACTTCTCTGCAAACCTTTCAAGTCTTTTCTAATTCGATGAGATCTGTCAACAGAGAGGAGCGAGGCTGAAGGAAGGTCCATGATTAATTGCTCTCTGAGTCTGCAGCCGATGAGAGGTGGGCCAGCCTCCTGTCATGTAGGGGAGCTAATAAATCTGAAAGACTGATCGCGTGTTGACAAAGTGCTACCTGCAGTCTACCTGAGGTAGGGGAACCTCTTATGCTGAAATCGGGGCTCTTTTAGACAGAAAACAAGCAGAAAAGCTTGCAGCATCTATATCAACTCTCGGCTAAATTCAGTCAAGGGCCACATGGTGCAAATTTTTATCTCACGGTAAAAGGGAAAAAAAATTTAAAATCATCATAAACTCGCCACTTGTTAGGTTGAGATTGTACATATAATCACTCACGTGTATTCTGAAGAATGCATAACTTGTTTTATGTAGCAACTGT
>JAODLC010000001.1:12315378-12329799 GCA_026781145.1 Hippopotamyrus pictus
CCTTGTGCAAGTAAAACAGCGCGTGTCTCATACTCTGTGGGCCAGCAGCCGGGGGGGGCTGATCACTCTCTCCGACACCACTAAAGCCAGAGGCAAGTCTGCCAGTAGTACTTTCCTTTCTTATCGGTGACGCAGGGATACATGACATCGCCTTTATTCTTCACCAATCCTGTGGCCCGAGAACTTCAAACGGCCATTATACTTGTGACAAACGGAGGCAGCGCGATGCACATATGCAAAGCCGACAAAAGCGCTGAAAAAGAAGAACATGTCAGCTGAAGCTGGATGCCGCAGTTTCCTATTCACTTATTCAGCCTCTGCTGTGTGCCGGAGTTAAAGCGTTCAGGTTCCCTTCCGGCTCACAGAGCAAGCGGCAGACAGCGAGCTTTCAGGCTGAGCGAGAGACCTTGGCGCACCCACAGACAGACGGGACGAGGGGCCGACTCCACACAGCTGGCCCTTTATCGCCGGCGACAGCTTTGAGCCGGACGGCACCCGCCGGCTAAACGGCTCCGCCTGCGGAGAATGCATTTCCCCGGCTGGCGTTATCCGCCGTGCGGGCAGATTGTGCGTGAAAACTCGTAACGGCAAGGCGGGCCTCATTATGTGCCACGTGAACACGGTCGCGGTCCGGAGGCAGCGGAGGCACCCGGCGAGTGTGAAACGGAGCTGCTGATGTATCAATTACGGGTGGTGGGGGGGGAGGGGAGGTCGAGTGTGGTTACTGGGAGGAGGGCTAGTGTGACAGTTCACCATATTTCATATACTTATGATGAGCCATTTATTTCTAGGCAAAAAACAAAAACAAGGACTGTTGACTTTAGTCATTATTAGATTATTATTTGATTTATCAGCAGCAAAAATATTTATGTGTGGGAGTGAACAGAATTATTAAAAATAAGCAACTTATTATTATTATTATTTAACATTATTCCTACAGTAGTGAAAAAGATAATACAAGACTGTCTGGGTTTGATAGCAAATCACCCCGTGTAATAAATGTAGTACCAGCGATCTAATCTCAACAAAGATATTAATTAAAGTTCAAAGCGAAGGCAGCGAAGGCATAATCGATGAGCATCATAATTAATGCTGAATTATCAAAAGATTTAAATTTAGGAGGAAATCAGCTGGGTCAAGAGTGGAGATTGGAAAACGCGAGATAATCTCCCCAGGGAGCGAGAGGCAGAGCACAGCCAGTATCTGCTTCTGCGGGTTTAGAGGCTGCAATTACAAGCAGATCTCTGGAAGTGAAAATACTAAGCATGACACGCTGTAGCCCTTGTGCAGCATGCGGTGATTACGCATCGCATCGTATCACCTGTAAGTCCCCCTCGCTCACTCCCACCTACACGCACACGCAGACACACATGCGCCTCGAGCTGTTACAGTAGAAGCACACAACACCCCCCCCCGCCACCCACCCGTCTGAATAAGCGATGGACTGCGAACGAGGCGTCCATGGTTTGAAGAGTAAAGCAAACCCTGGAAGAGAGTCGGGGGAGAGCAGTATCCCATGGGGGGGGGGTATGCAAACTTCAATAAATCTGTGTCTACAGCGTCTGGCTGCCCCGACGACCCGCCGCCCCCGGCAGATCAAACCCCCGGTGCTCGTTTAAGCAGCGGCTTCTTCGGCACGGATGAGCTGGGAGCAGGAAACCTCCATTAAGCACTCCAGAGTGCGATGTCTAATCAGCACACTGCTTTGATTGGCTCTCCAGGTCTACCATTAGCGAGCAGGCCCAAACTGGAAGCACTGCCTGATGTCCTGCCAAAAGCTGAACGGTCACCGGCTGGTCAGCTACACATCTTCGTAAGAGAAACGCCCTGCCTTTGAGCAAGCGATATATAAACAGCTCTGGAAAAAATTAAATCCCGGTTTAATCCTGGTTCTGCTGGCAGAAGGCTACATTGCAAGGCAGGCTGCTTCCAGGCTCAAAGTTTCTAAGAAGAGCGTACACAAGATCAAGGTGAAGCAGGAGACACTGGCAATAACCAAAAACCAGCCAGGCAGAGGGCAGAAGCAACTTTCTAATGTCAGAGGTGACCGTCAACTTATCCGGCAGTGTCTCATGAATCGGAGGATGACCTCAAGTGACCTTCAAAAAGAATGAGAAGGGTTAAGTGCAGCTGTGAAGTGCACTGCTAGGACAGTTCATATCAGGCTCCTAGAAGCAGGACTGAAGACCCATAAAGCAAGAAAGAAGCCCTGCATCAATGAGAAGCAGGGAAGAGCCAGGCTGGAGTTTGCAAAAAAAAAAAAAATAATGTTTATTTCACACAGGTACACAGGTGAATACCAATAAATTGAGAAATGAGTGAAGCTGAAATTTTTGCTGCGGTCTCAATTTTTTCCAGAGCTGTATATACGCATTGATCTGAGACCGATCCATAGCTTCAGGGCCCCATACGCGACAGGGCTCTATGTCCCGTGTCACGACTCATCACTCCCATGATCCTCATCAAAATGATCTGCCGTTTGTGCCACAGCGGCCCTCCTGTTGGTCTGTACACACGGATTGCCTTCACTCGCTTCCCACACGGACGAGTGCTGGCCGCCCAGCACCCAACAAGTTGACTACAAGTATTGAATGTTAGCTTATTGCGTAATATATCCCAGACCCTGACATACACTGTTTTTACAAGATAGTTATTATTCGCTTCACAGACGGAGAGAGATAGAGATAGACAGAGAGATAGGGCCTAGGAGAAACAGACAGCCGGGCCCAAAATGACAACTGTGAGATGCCACCAGGTTACCGTATGTCATGTTAAAAAAAAAAATCAATATTTGGGTGACATTTATAAGATGCGGCACCACCCGTGCTGCTAAACTGCAGTCCGCGCGCCGGCGTTTCGGAGCACAGTCGGGCCGTATGACCGAAAGCCTGTTTCGAGCCAGAAGCCACCTGATCAATGGAAAAGACAAAGGGGTGAAGCGCAGCTCGGTTTCTAAGACAGCTTTACTTTCGCAGCTATCAAACCCTACTGAGGCCTCCTTAGCAGCGTGGGGGAGCTCATGTGTCATCGCTCTCATTTAAATCATGAACACAAGCTCATATAAAGAGATGCTCAAATAAGCTTGGCTGAGATGACAATTGGTTTAATCTGCTGTTGCTAACACCCTCGAAAACAGAACCGGGAGCAAAGCTGGCGCGTCAGCACGGAGTGGCACTGCTGCAGACACGTCTTCAGGAATGACTTGTTCACTACTCAAACGGCCTCACGGTGGGAAATTCATCCTCGATTAAATTCACGACAGATCACAAACATATTCACTTAGAAGCCACCTTACAACCACCCCTCTCTCCAGCTATCTTTGACCTCAGCACCAAACTAAGAAAGTCATGCCAAGACAGCTTTAGGGTAAAAGTGTGTGTGTGTGTGTGTTAAATACTTAACCAAAAACTACAACAAAGTGCCAGAACTACCTGCTTAACAACATTCTCTCTCTACTGCATTGTGGGGGAACCAGCTTTGATGGTATAGCCACCCCACCAGAGATACTCACCTGTCTGCCACCAGTGGTCCAGCACAGGGACTCCAAAGCTCCTCTTGGCCCACTGCAGCGTCTCCACATCGCAGCGTTCTCCTGCCACGAACAGGGTCCTCATTCTGGGAGAAAGGCGGCCCATAGGTTACCAAGGGCCATTTCAGACAAGAAATCCGTCCCCTTCTCGGCCTCCCAGCATCTTGCACAATTCATTCTATTATTGTCCATTTCATATGAATCTGGTCTTTAGCAAAAGGGCCACAATTACTCAAAACAGAGGACAAGCTGTGGAGCTTGTTAAACCACGCAATGTGGTTTAAGCTCTCCAAGCAGCTAAAGGTCAAAATAACATTCACAGAGTTACTAACATAAAACATAATTTTGCAATCTGCCCATTTAAACCACTGGATTCTTTTAAGGAAAGAATTATGGTTAATTACCATGCTCAAGGGTACAATGGAACAAACGATCTCGAAATACAAAGTTACACACTGTCCCCAATACATTTTATTTGTCAATTAGGTGTAAGGTAATTTTACTAGGAAAATCTGTAACCTAATTACCAGTTATTAGATACCTTCTAATTCAGGTATCCAATATTACTGTCATATATAATAGTAACTGATGTCCTGTTAATTACCATGGTCTCCTTATAAAAGGTTTATACCGAAAAGCTACTCATACCTCAGGGCAGTTTCCCAGACAACACAGCACTTGTGTAATGGTTATTCTACCTTTTTCGTAAGACCAACAAACTCTTCACAGCACAGGTCATGGTTCATAAAACTAAAAAGGATACAAGGGACCAAGCTGGAAAAACGTCCATAGTGTTTATGGCCTCTCACCTGCATCATGCTATCTTCATACTTAAATGCTGTTAGATTTACAACGTACACCCCAATCCGGAGAGATGGACTGGACTATGCACATGTGCCCAAGGTTTCAACACCTGGGGCAACGGGTGTGCCCAAGTTAAATGTGGGGGGACAGTCACTACAGCACCAAACAGAGTGCCCCAGGGCTCACAGGACTGTTTCACTCAGTGATTCCTCGCTTTTCACACATCAGAGGGGACTGCTGGCTTCACGCCAGCTCGCCTGCAGGCTCAGGGATTCCATAATGTCGGCTTTTATCTCTGGAGCAGCACACAACCCGACAAGCCCGTTTTCAAACTGCAGCCATTACCCGCGGGATGTCTGTGGACAGCTGAAAATGCTACAAGCTGCTTCATTTCATTTACAGCGCACTTATTCTGATGGTGACACACTGTACTAAATGGGGGAGAGATGTGTACATTCAGATACACTGAAAAGTGAGTGGAATAAATCTATTTCAGAAACCTAAAGCTAAATTGCTAAAAACACACACACACACGCACACACACAGAAACCTAAAGCAAGTATACCACCAAAAACTTTCTCTTGAAAGGTCATCATGGCTACTACAGCATTCCTGGTCAGTCAGCTGGTCTGAGAACAGAGGCCGGCAAACATGCTGGTTTCCAGGAATCCCCCACAAAAGCGGTAACAGGCAACCTAAGTTGGCACCCGCCTCACATCAGGTGGAAACCAATCGCTAAGTCATGAGGGACCAAACCCTTGTGGGGTGTAGCCTTCGTGGAAAAGTACTGTCCCCACCTGTGCTATCAGAGAACAGAGAAGCTATCAGAAGAAAAACAAACAGCTCCAGTCTATTAAATGTGCGTCACTTATAACAGTATATGACTATACACACTGTTATTGCCAGGCAATTACCAGGTACGTGATTCATGACACAATCAGGTATATGCATAAGGATGGTATTAAAGTGAAATCTTTTGTTTGAAAATAAGCAGGGTTTGCGTTTCCTATGCACAGCATAATAATGCAGCACATTACACTGAGAATTTAACGTGTAGGGAAATAAAATGCTTTCTGCTGCACAGCAGAACTTATCAAACCCAATTTGTCCTCAACCCAACAAGCTGAAATGAAGTCGTTTCTGAGCGGTGCTGCCCAAGCAGTGGGGCTGGATCAGCCTGAGCCAAGACGGCAGGGATCAAATAACCGTGGATTCAATTTAGAAAAAGCCCTCATGATCCAACAGTAATGGAATTGCTCTCTCATTCAGGATAAGCGTGGCCACATAAACAGCCTCTTTGCCGTACTTCGTTTTGCTCAGCTGAGCGCCTAGCAGTAAAGCATCTCGTTAAAACGCTGGACCGGAGGCATGACGTCAGGCACACTGGGGAAATTCAGCCACGACGGGATGGTTAAACGTCTGCTCTGCACAGCGTAGCTTCATAAGCCCTCCGCAAGACATACACGACAGATATCGAGATTTAAAACTGATCAGAAGTCTCTTACCAGGCTTGACTGGAATCAAATTCTTTTATTTCATCCAACAATAATCAAAGAAACCACGGCAATTACTGTAATTCTCCGGCTCATGAGTCTCCGGAAAACATCAAAGGCTAATTAAGATTAGGCCTAATAACAGAAAGCTAACATCCTTTTCATATTTATAATATTGCAGTACCGGCGGGGCGCATGTCCCAGCATGCCCCACGTGTGCAAGTTGTAAATAGCCCTTGTAGTGTTGTTGTTAATGTTAATGGCGACATTTCCTTATTGTTGTGCATGTGTTTACCTGTGTCTTGTGTGCACCTGGTCCGATCCTCATGAGTAATTAGCTTACGTAAATCTCCCACCGTGTATATGCGTCTTACAGTTCGGCGTCTGACAACCTTGTGTGTCCTATGTGTAATTGGTTCAGTGTTCGTTGGGTGCCTGATGTAGTTCTTTTCAGGACTGCTAATAAAGAATGCATTTTCCCTGGCAGGCGAGTCTCCGTGTCTCTCTCTGCTCCTGTGATGCCTCAGTCCGCCGGACGGCACAATATTCTTACCACTGTTCCATATTTCAGCTTTTACAGTTAGTTTACTAATTTATTTGCAAATGGAATGCATCAAAATTATACTCCAATGCAATACATTTACTTGTATTACAAATTCTCTACAAGCACATGTCTCAGATCGGAAATCTTTACATTATTTTATTAGCAACTCGTACCTTTGCTCCAGCAAGCCACTTAATCACCGTTAATTAAATATATTGGCACAATTTATGTTAACACCATTAAGGTATAGCAATTAATTAAGGTATAAGTTAATTAAATTCATTCCCGTAATGGCTTAGCAGGTGGCACAGCAGTTAAGGACCTCGACCTGCAATCAGGGCCTCGATATCACTCACATAACGAGGACACATAAACCGCTGCCACCACGTCCAGCTAAGGACACAGTAAGACACAAATGGCTCCATGGAAACTACAGGCACTGCAGAAATGTCATCTCTAACCCTAGAACTGCAGCTCTTTACCTGCAGAAACCAATACTTGGGTAGGAGTTGCACCCCTATCTGATGATTAAATGGAAATTAATGCCCCACTGCTGCTTATTATCTACCAAATCTTCTTCTAATGAGGCCCCAAATTGTGAGTGATGAGGCAGAGAGCGGGACAGTTTCAGCAGATGGATGGACAGAGGTGGACATTTCAGGTCCAGAAAGTAAAAATCCAAACCAGGATTTTGTTTCAACCAACCAGTTCAGTACTCTGTGACTGTGACTCTTTATACTGAACTGGTTAGTTGAAACAAAATCCTGGTTTGGATTTTTACTTTCTGGACCTGAAATGTCCACCTCTGTGGATGGACACTGACTGGGTTCATTCCGAACGCTGACCCACACCTCGACATTCTTTAACACCTCCCCACTGGAGCGGATTTCCCAGCATGCTTACCTGGGGAGCGGGTACCGGCTTCCCAGAGACACCTGGGGGTCCTGCTGCCGGATGGCGCGGATGGCGGTGGGGGCCGTGAACATGGCCGCCACATCGTGCTCCGACAGCACCCGGAAGAAAGCCCCCGCGTCCGGCGTGCCGACCGGCTTGCCCTGCGGAGAGGATCTGCTTAGCCCCCCCCCACCGTGACCTCTGTGGATCATTGCGCTTAGGTCTCAGGGCTGGACAGCTCAGCTCCCTGGGGGGGGGTGTTACATCATTATGTAAGAAGTGGCCCATTTACATCCTGAACCTAAAACATTAACCCTGGCAGTGAGTCTTCCTGCTTAACTATTCTCATTCCCTCCTTTTCGGGCAAAATCAAGCATAATTAAAAGCATTGCTGGCCCTGAATCTGAATGATATATCACACAGTCACTGATTTCCATCTTGGAGGGATCCTGATATAATTACCATTAGCTTTTTATTGATTTATGGCGTAAATGGGAGCCAGTTGTTGTATTTTTCATCGAAATGAGACAAAGCTGATTAAAGACCAATGTTTCTGCATGTGAAGTGTGGTTCTCTACGGACCCACATTCCAGCACCTGTAGAAAAAGTGTAACAGAACCAAGCCAGCTCATGAAATCTTATTACAGTGAAAACACATCGGAGATGAACATTTCAAAACGGAAGAAAAGTTATGAAACTAGCATTGAAACACCAGAATACTCATGTACTCGCCCCCCCCCCAATCTGGAAAAAGGTTCTGGAGCAATAGGTCCACCACCACTAGGCACTGCAGCAGTTTTTCCCCCCAGGCTATCAGATTTCTCATCGCCCACCTACCCCATACGCGCTGATAAGATGTATACTGCATTGCGGTTTGTCTGTTAGTTGCACAGCCTACTGTCTATATGCATTGCCCTGCACCATTTACTTGCACCACTTGCACTGTGTCATTGTTTTTGTCATTCTTGTGCTGTACTGGTGCATACTGTTTTTATTTTATGTTTATTATTATTCTTTTAGAATGGTGCATGAGTGTGCTCAGTGATGGATTGGCGCCCCATCCTGGGCTGTTCCCTGCCTTGCGCCCATAGCCTGCAGGATGGGCTCCAGACCCGCTACAACACTGAAGAGGATAAGCGGTTACAGAAGATGGATGGATGGATGGATTTCCCCTCTCCCCAGTATTTATTGCTTAACTGTTCTTGTCCGAGCTGTTTGATGCTCTGTAGAATCACAATTTTGTTTCATATGTGAAATGACAAAAAGTGACTTGACTTGATGTATTTATGCCGCAACAGGCTAAAAGTTCTATTAAAAAATTCACTTCAAAATCATTACACACTTTACGACAGAAAGGTGATGTGAAAACAACCCTCACACTAAATGTTTGTTGCTGAATCCTCGTGCAGGCATCTCAAACTATACAACACGCATCAGAGGCGGGATCCGTGAGTGACACGCTCAACGTCACGACGTCCCGAGATCAGCGATGATTAAAGCAAAGTCATCGATACGGTAACAAAGCCTCTGGCGTTGCCCCCGAGAAAACAGATCAAAAGGCTCACATGACAGCAAACTGCCACCGCAGGCAACATAAAAACTCTAAAAACACATCCCAAATACACAAAGATCACTCCAAAATAAAGCATAAACAGGCAGTAAATCATTTGGGGGGGGGGGGCGTTAACGCAAAGAATCAGGATTATTTCTTGGAAGGACAATTTAAACAAGCATTTGAACAGACATGTTTATTGCAATTGCCGTGAAGCACATCAAGAGATACATGACTCTTAAAGTGGATAAACTCTTTAAGGGACGGATCTACAGGGGGGCAAGAGGGACCAGCTGCCCCCCCCCTCCCCACTGAATGTCTTGAATGTCTATAATGTCTTGTTTGAATCCATAGTATTTAAGCAGTGGCTTGACAGTGGGGTCTGTAGGCTGATCACTATTCTTCAGCAAACTGTTACTGATTTATGTCAAAGATACCAGTTTCAACATCGCAAGGCTCTGCATCATGGCATGTAAAGTTCACTGGCAAGATAAAACACTCGCATGCACATGTGCCTTCTTCGGATCTCAAGACAGTACAATAGCAAACAAGAAAGCCACGCAGCACTGTATAACACAAACACAGCAAAATGGCAACAAGAATAACAAAATGACTACAAGACGGCAACGAAATCTACAATGGGAACCAAAAACACAACAGTGCTGTATCACTGCAATTTACAGAATATATCTTTTTGACAGCTTGGTTAACTCTTGGCAAAATCTCTTGCCACTCTTTTGCCGCCATGCAAAATTTTCTAGATCCACATCGCCATTTATGACATGAGGGAGAGGCTGTCAGCTAAGCTTCGTCAACTGCCAGCTGGTTATCGACGAGATAAGCTTACCTCGTAGAGCACCGTCGTCATCCCGCAGAGCAGAGGGGCGTAGCAAATGTAAGAATGACCGACCACCCAGCCCAGATCAGACGCCGCCCACCAAACCTAGCAGACAGGAAAAATTACCCGTAAACAGGACTTTAAATACAACTCACACGATACAAACTTCAAACACATGCTGCATACAGTGTAATCGCACTGAAGCTGGTGTCACGTGACCAGAGGTGGAAATTTCAGGTCCAGAAAGTACAAATCCAGACCATGATTTAGTTTCAACCAACCAGTTGAGCATATTGAGTCACAGTTACAGATTACTCCACTGGTTGGTTGAAACAAAATCCTGGTCTGGATTTGTACTTTCTGGACCTGAAATTTCCACCTCTGCACGTGACAAAAAACTAGCGTGTGACGCTAGCTCACCTCTCCAGGCCTCAGGTCATACACGCCCGACATGGTCCAGCTCAGCATCACGCCATAGCCTCCCGTGTCCCTGACGATGCCCTAAGAGCAAGTCATGTGATTCAAAAGAACAGCAGAAAAAAAAAATCAAAACGGGGCACCTGAGGACAGGCGGCTGGGGTAGCCGTGCGCATATAAGATAGCCTCGAGCTTTATCGGGGTGTGTGAGCTCTGAGGCAACACATGAAGCGCTTGGGACAGGGGTCACACAACACTAAACAGGCTGTTGAAACCCATTTTCCTCATAAACGGGAAAACGGCTTCCCTCTAGTGAATCAGGCTTAGGACATTGCAAAAGAAACATTACGCAAATTCCTTCCACAATGATGCACAAACTCAGTAATTATCATTACACCCTCCTAGGAGGATTCACCAGCACGTCCCCCATCCTGGGCTTCCATTCAACTGATAAGAAAATGGAGTGAAAAACTACAGCTAACAGCTGGGAACTACCCCATTACCCTGGTGTCTAAGAGCGGAAAATTTTAAATCTACAGTACGGAGCAAAAGTCTTCAGCAGTCAAAGAAAATGATGCGTAAATGATCTTCATGTTAGTAAAACTATGATTTTATGCCTGTCAAAGTGTGTGTCAGCTTAGCCAATGAAAATCCTCTCCTGAAGTCAACCCAGTTCTTTGCAGTAACTATCCATCAAGTGCATGTATTTGCTGACTCGACTACTAGCACGCCATGTTTGGCTAATCAAATTATTTAATTAAGTAAATTAAGTAACTGAGCTGGTGGCGAAATATAATGAATACATGAAATGGTTGTGGTGCCCCTGGGGAGAGGTTTGGAGAGCCCAGGTCTAGAAGAAATTCTTATCTGAGCAAATACTTACTTCCCAGCTAAACAGCTTTAAACATTTTCTTTGACTGCCTAAGACTTTTGCACAGTACTGTTTAATTTTCACACACATACAAACACACACATTAATTTCTATGGGCATAACCCTAATCCCAACTATGTTGACCTTAACCCCCACCCAGCCCTAACCTTAACCCTAACTGTAAGTAGGCAAACAAAAGTTTTTTTGATTGCATTCACAGATTTTTTTATTAAAGTTACAGGCATTTATTACATCGCGGGGAAATCTGGTCTCTACAATGCAATGATTACAAAAACATATGTGCGCACACACACACACACACACACACATACTGGAGCCAAGTCCACATCACAATGTATCTTATCAGGCAGCATGGTGGCTTCACACCTCCAAGCTCATGCTGACCTGCAGAGTTTGCTTGCTCCCCTTGTGTTCATACGAGTTTCCTCCTGATAAATACTGTAAGAGGCTGGATGTCCTGGGATCTGTAGTATGTGCTTTTCAGTGCCCTGGGACAGACTGGCACCCCATGCCCAGCCTCCCTCCCTGATCTTGAAATGACTAACAGAACCGTTCCATTTCCAAAACAAAGATGTAGCCCTCGTAAATATCGCCGTCAAAGTCGACATATTTAGCGGTCGGAGCCCCGGCACTATGATTAAAGCAGCAGACTAGACCACTGCACTGTCTGCACCCTACAGAGACATTTGCTGATGTTATACCCCTTCATAGGGGGGCGCCGAGATTGGCGAGCGATGGATTATCACCCTGAGATCATCAGCGTCACACCGAAGCTGGCGGGTGAAAGGGCAGCTAAGATGAGGAGGAGAGAGGACCCCAAGCTCGACCGGTCTGCAGAGTCCGAACAAGAAGGACAAGCTCTCTGCCTTTGTGAGGAGCCAAGGGGAACAGAGGTGGCAGAGATGAATGGCTGGCACATTTGAACCGTGGATGCATGGTGACAGGTGGGACTCCACCACTGCCCTGGGGGGGGGGGGTTGTTTGTACCATTAACAGCAGAAGTGGGCAAAAAGGCAGCTCACTAAGGCATTTTACAGGCCTGTGGGATCATTAAAGTGAAAGAAAAAGGGGCAAAGTTTTATGTTCATGTCCCATAAATAATCACAAATACAGCAGCTGCTTCCACAGCAGCACGAAAAACAGGCCTCTCCAAAAAAAGAGCAGGCCTTCCGAGCAAGGCTTTCATGAAAATAATCATTAAAAATGGCCCCCGCTGGCACAATGAAGCTTGGTTCCATCCCACCCAGGCTTAACCTACACTCTACTTTCCACTTTCTTGCTGTTTACTTAATTTTCCTTCATTCCTTTGGGGAGGAACTATTGTGCTGCAAGTTATTTTCGCAAAGCTGTACCCTAAGGATCGATAAGAGTTTAATCTCGCGCGGTCAGCAGATTCAGGCAGCACTGATTGCCCCTGGGCGCCAAGAGGGGACTGGCATACCTTGGGCAGCCCGGTGGTCCCGGAGGTGTAGAGGATGTAGAGTGGGTGACAAGCAGGGACGGGCACGCAGTCGTGCGGGGGGGCGGCAGCCATCTCCTCCTCCCAATCCAGACTGAGGTCCGGATGCAGGGACACGGTTTCCTGGGCAACAAGAAAGTTACGGCATTTCACAGCAACCGCTCCTCAGATCATTAACACCCTAATGTGTCTGGTAACTAAGAAAACTAATGGAGCCAAAAAGGACAATAACCACTTAGCTGCATTTTATCTGCAAGACCGCCACTGTTCCACAAAACAGTAATAATTATGCTTCATTAGGAATAAAGACTCAAGAAGCATTAAACTACAAGTTCCTAGAGAATAGAAGAATTTCTTAGCACAAAGCTCTGATCTCCATTTCTAATTACTACACACAAAAATGAGACCTCCTAGTCTGAGTTACACTGAACGCAAGGGAACTGACTGTAGTCTTCAGCTGTGAAGCTTACAGCTCACACAATGACTAAAACAGTGGTAATGAAGTTAATCAGACATCCGATAATCAAAGTCAAACAACCATAATGACTTTTTACCATGTCATCTTACAAAAGATAAAAAGAATACTGCCTTAAAGGTTTTAATCTTTAACACACTAAGCAAACACTGGAACAGTGAGATACTGTTGCAAAACCACTGACTATTGCCCATAAACGGAACTGGTAGCCTCACCGCTACATTAAAATTGCTAACCTCTGACCCTATACTATCTGGTTCAGTCCAATAGAAAGTACATGTGCAGACTTGGCTCTGTCATGACCATATAGCCATGACGTCTCTCTGCTAGTGTCTGAGGACATTCCTTTACTTAAACAGCTTGTTAACGTGCCTCCAAAACCATCAAGAACCCACCCGACCCGAAGCCTGTCTATTCCACGTGCCACTTCCTGGTTTATCGTTGCGTTCATCCAGAGCCTTGGGGGCAAAATGTCAACGTCTCGCTACATGAATCATATTTTAACCTTTAATGCAGCCAGCTGCTGAGCTATCGGTCTTTAGTGTCTGACAAAACACATTATACTCAGAAGAAGGTGAGACAAACAAACCCCCTATCCACGCTGTTGTCGGTTACTGCATTAGAAACTGAAAAACACAGTATGAAAACAGGACCGTCCTGACCTTGGCAAGTCTGTTAAGCAGTTACTGTCAGCTTGAATAGCTGGATATGGCACACATACCAGCATCCTTACTGATGTCTTAATATCTGAGGGTGGCTCAGCATGTAGCAGAGTCACCTCCCAGTCTGTAGGTTCAAATCCCAGTGAGTGCGGTTTGCATGTTCGCCCTGTGTTGTGCTGCTTTCCAAAACCCTGCCATTACTATTGGCTACCAATTGCCTTTTGCAATGGAGGGTGAATCGACAATTTGATGCAAAAGAATATGATGCAATTTAACATGTTACAGATACAGAAACAGTTAATTATTAGTCACATTCCTAAATAACAAAGACATAGGGCCTCTGCTAATAATTATAAATTAATAAACTGGATTTTACCAATGGATAGATGTTAGAAACAATGCATCCCGAATTCATCCTAAATTCAATCCGGTACACACTTTTTTAAATCAGGGCAATAGCATTGTGAGCTTTTAGGCTAGTGCACCGACACGGACCTGTGAATCTTACCATCCTTAGCCATTATGCTAACTAGCATCTTTGCTAGCATTGTGTGAGTGTGAGCATCTTCTCTGTGACTGGATGTACATCACATTCACACACTATCACAGGGCTCTTAAGTCTCGTGCACTGACTATGAGACAGGCTCCGCCCCTAACAGCCGTAATTTCACTCAAAACTTTTGATGAAACTTGAGAACCCTGCCATCAAGAGATGCCAATTAGGCAGTGAGAACTGTAAGGTGACCATGCTGCCTCTCCATCCACATAAAGCAGCAAAACTGGATAAATATACACTCACCTAAAGGATTATTAGGAACACCATACTAATACGGTGTTTGACCCCCTTTCGCCTTCAGAACTG
>JAODLC010000001.1:12335202-12347882 GCA_026781145.1 Hippopotamyrus pictus
GCCCTGAATCTATAATCTATGAAAGTTTAATGTTTTGAATGGAATTATGGAAATAAACAAACTTTTCCATGATATTCAAATTTTTTGGAAAGGGTCTGTATATACTAACCCAGGACAGGGTGCCAACCTATCACAGGGTGCACATCATTCATACACACATTCACACCTACTGACAATTTTCAGTTCACCTTAATGAATTCAGGTAATATCACACACATATATTATACAATGTGGCATCATAATAAATATGCTTTGCGGTTGTGCACGAGCAATTATCTTTCCATTAAAAAAGGAAAGTTTAACAGGAAGCCATCCATGGCACCTTTCAGACAGCACATCATCTGCGGAAAGCTGATGTAATGTAAACCACCCTGGTTGAGGCTCACCTTGGCGTGGTCTATGCGGACCGACAGCTCCTTTGATGCAAAGCCACCAAAGATAAGACTGTGCGGAGCCCCAATTCGAGCACAGGCCAGCATGGTGAACATCGCTTGTGGGATCATGGGCATGTAGATGACCACCAGGTCCCCTTTCTTAACCCCGTGTTTCACCAGGACACCAGCCAGTTTCGACACCTAATGACATGGAAGAGATGAGAGTGCAGCTGCCCATAGAATCTGCAGAAGTGATTACCACGGGGTTAAATTAATGCCGCGATATTTTAAATCGTTTGTATAATCACGACGCTTCATATTTAAGTCATGTGGAAGTTACAACATGTTTGATCAATGTTTCAGTTTCTCATGAAAGTTTATTCAAAACTGATACAATCCATGTACGCCACTCTTCACTAATATTCTAATGTATAACATATACATGATAAGAAAAAAATTAATTCATTGTTGTTCAATTTCTATGCATTAAGCGAGGCCACATTTATTTGTCCAAGGACACCATACCTGACTACAAAAAATTTAAAACTTCAAGGATAGTGGAATAATGTGTTTTATAAAGCAGGCAAAGGACAAGTTTTTGCAAGCTCGCACCTCTTGTTGAACTTGGGCGTAAGTAATGAACTGCTTTCGTCCGGTGACGGGACTGTCATATATAACAGCGGTCTGACTCCCCCGGCCGCTGTCAACGTGTCGATCCACGGCATTAAAGCACATATTCAGCTTCCCTCCGACAAACCTAACGCAAGTATACAAAGATAACGATGAAACAATGTTAAAGGCGTTAGAAACAAGGCTAACTTCATTAATAATCTATTACGGGCTACATGTAAACAAACGTATAAGCAAAACTTAATTGCAGTTAGATTCAAATTAGAATTCAAATGTCATTGAATCCAATTTCGATTTCTGTCAAAGTGGTGCATATATCTGTCACGTGTCATTTGGCTGTTTCCATACCACTTGGGGAAAATTAGATCATTGCAATCCAAAGTTCTACTCCAAGGTTCAAACCACGTTATGTTCTCGGCGACTCGACTCCAGAATATTTCAGGGTTATCCCGGGCGCCCCGGAACTCGCGGCTGTAGGTGCTGCACTGCCGAGGAGGGACAAGCGCAGGTTGCCTGTATCCAGCCGGGCCCTTGAAGAAAACTGCTTTGCAGAAAGTCCTGAGGTCCGCCGAGCGTTTGGGGTGCCGGATTTCACTTCTTAACCACAGCCTCTTTAAAGCTACACTTTGCAAAATCCACATCTCGCTGGTTTTAATAAGACGTTATCAAAGTCTGCGGTATTTCTAACTTCTACTAAGTTTAAAAAGTGAAGAAAGCTGTTTCAATCGCAAAAACGTGTTTTCCTTCGCTTTCTGTTTACTAGCACAAAGGCAGGCGTATCCTGCCGAAGTCTCTTCGGAGAATTGCGGATTATCATCGAAGCCCAAGTGGAGTCTGACGGTACGCGCAAACTAGGGTTGCCAGATGTAAGTCTATATTAGGAGGGAAAAAATTAAAAATGACATGTTTCGAAAGATCTGTCCAAAGTCCACTTTTTAGCATTAATCCCCGAACTAGCATCGCGAGTGCGGTTATTTTGTTTTTCTAGGTCTTTTTGTTTGTACATTTAACATTCGTTCCAGGCAAAATGAAATTAAACGTCAAAACTTAGGTATCGTTGTTTCAGGTTTTGTAATTTTAAGTCGGAGACCACGTCTGGCAACCTGCAACGGAACTATGAACTGGGTGTTGACATTTCGTGAGAAACCTATTTTCCTCGGTTATACTGCTAATATATATTTTTTTAAGTTTCGAGTTTGTAATTCAAAGTATCTAGAAATAGCGAGAAAAGTGGTTTATATTTTAATAATCCAATATCTGATTTGCAGGTATAGCAATTTTCAGTACGTGAACGACAGTAACTAAGTCTCTAAGAGCAAGATTGCTGTTTAATGGACCGGTGTACAATTATTCTAATACGTGAGCGTTTACAAGTAATCATACCAGTGCAACTATGGATGTTGCCCAAATATATTTCAGTAACATAATTTCTTAATCGGGTATTTTTGGAATGTAGTAATATGCTGCTCATTATAATGCTGTATAACAATGGTTATGTAACAGTGTAAAATATGCACTACCTCATCGTTTTGTTATCCATCATCAATTATAAAACACTTTCTTCTTGTCATATTAAATTCATATCATAAATAAATACAAACAGTTATAAAATTGCATGAATACCCTCACGTGTCATTCCCTGAACAAATTTCTGTACCTTTCTCACTGGACTTTGTAATTGCTAGAAAAGTGTATGCAAGTGACTCCTGAACTTCACCAAAGGCTGCTAGTTAACCGCTAGGCTGCTGACTTCTTAGAGACACGGACTTCAAAGAGGAATCGGCTCCTTTGGCCAGGAACAATAAGCGAGCCGTGTGCGCTTTCATTTTAGCCAAAGAGAATTTATACACCTTTCTATCAACTCTTCCATTGTATTTTCTGCAGAATTCTATTCATACATTAATCAAACAGGAGCATATGTTCCCAACCCTAATTTCTCCCCCTGAAAGCACAATAAAACTCATTTGAGCAAGACTGTTATTATTTCTATCACTTCCCCATTAGTGCTGGCCAACATGCTGTATAATTTATGGCTTGCACCCCCATGAATAAATGGGTGAGTTTATTTCTACGGAAGGGAGAAGTATCGACAGAAGAAATTTTTTTTTCATGTGCTGTTTTTGCAGATTAGCGGGCTCGCGAGCTGGCTGCTGTGTCCTGAATTAATTCGTCCGCACCATATATGCTGTTAACGAATTGCCGTTCACAGACTCATTTGAACATTTACGTGCCAGCAAAGTACACGAATGCCAGGTAGATACAGAATACTTATAGTCAAAGTACGTAACAGGCACGTTCTCAGGACCTAACTCGATAAAAAAAAAAATCACTTCTTGAATTTTTAATTTGCTAATGATATTGCCCAGCTAGAGAAATAGAATATAAGGATTCAAAATCAGTGGCCCGGATAACAGCAATCTCTGTTCCTCTATATGTATATATGTGTGTGTGTGTATGTGTGTAGGCCTATTGTGTTAGATTGCAGTGGATAGCGACTACAGTGATCACGTCTGTCTGGGTGGAATTGATTATAAGCGGATAATCATCATAACATAATTTTTTTCTTCTTTAAGTTTCAGGCAAATTAGCATCTAACTGACATTTGTATATTTATTACACGGATATTGTCACGCCCGGCTCGTCCGATCCTCATGTGTGCCACGCCCCCCTCGTTACCTTGTGTTAATTCCCTATTGTGATCACCTGTTTCTTGTTATTTCCTGCTTGTCTTGAGTATTTAGTCCGCGTCTAATGCCTTGTCTACACGTACACGGGTATTTTATCAAACGGTGGTTTTCCTCCTCCGTTAAAAAAAAAAAAAAAAAAAAAAAAAAAAAATCCCTGTCCACACGAACATGTCTTCTAAAATATTTTCGGCCACATGAAACCGCTAAAATGCGCTGTCAAGAGCATGCCAAACCAACAGGCGGCATTATAACTCTAACCGTACGGCCATGTTAGCCAATCAGAAGCCTAATTGTCAGTCCTGTTAAGTTAAAAACCATGGCGCACATTCCGAAGCCTGTGTTGAACAATATAATGCGTGACTCAACATTTATCTGTACACATGTAAGAACTCCTGTCAGCAAGGTCCGCCATTGCTCAAACTCAAATATATACAGCAAACAGCACCGCGGTGCAAACAGCGTATGCTCTGACATTAAACAAAGTGGACAACGGCGCACAATCTGACGTTTCGAGCCAAAAACTCTGTTTTGCCTGTCTACATGTCGCCGCTGAAGACGGAGTTTCTTAAAATCTTCACCTTGGATGGAGTTTTGCAAAAGCTCCATTTTCAGTGACCTAAGATGCCGTTTACATGTGGCCAAAAGCCCAAGACATATAGAAAAAGGTACGTTTTAAAAAATACCCGTGTACGTGTAGACAAGGCATAAGTTAGTTTCCCCAGATCTGTCATTGATGTTTAGTCGCCGTCTGCCCCATGTCTTCATAATAAACCCGTGTACTTGTGGATTCTCACCTTCCTGCCTCGTCATTCCCCGCTAACGCAACAAATATATGGTAATAAAACTAACAGCGTGCCAATTTACTTCATGTTATCGACAATTTCAAAATACAGTACAGTTGTTTCAATCACTTTTCAAATTACAGTACTGTACAAATTAAATTACTGAACTGTGTAGGCCTATAATTCAAATACACTATAATACAGTACATAATATTCAATTCAAATTTTATTTATACAGTTAATTTCCCCAACATTACATTGACTCAAAGCGCTTATTGTAGTGGCTCATTTTTGACTACTTATTACAAATGTCACGTACGCTCGGGCACGGAACGGGGAAGCAGTAGCCAGAGCTGAGGAATCAGGTAAGCAGGGGATTTATTATAGAAAAACACTAGGAACACGCGAGGCAAGGCACAAGACAAGATGTCAGACTTCAATGACCGGACTGGGGCAAACATACCTAATGCAGACTTAAATACATAATACTAATGACAGCAATAGGAAACAGCTGGCAAACATGGGAAATCCACATGAGGTTAACGAGGGGGGTGGCAAACAGAAGGAGCGGACAATCAGGGCAGGACACCCCTCCCCATCGAAGGACGAGACCGGGGACATGAGGAAACTAAAGGAAACCTCAATGGGAACAGAACAGAACACCAAGGAAGGGGACAATGGAGGAACACCAGGGGGCACACAGGGACCAGCTGGGAACGAAGGCACGGAGGGATGGGGAGCAAACACAGGGGGCACAAAGGGACCAGAAGGGGACAACGGTGGAGTAACAGGGGACAAGGAAGCAAAGGGCAAGGGGAAATGGGGAGCTGGAGGGACCCTCAGTGGGCGTGAGGTGAAACCCCCAGAGCAGCAGGCGACCACAAGGTCGGAGCAGGGGCTGAAGGGGATGCTGAAGGTGGCAAGGAGGAAGGCAAAGGGGACAGTGGCGGAGGGGAGGAGGGAACCATAGCTGTGGCAGGCAGAGGTGCAGCCACAGCTGGCTCAGGCGACCAAGGAGTCACAAGCGGGGGACCCGCAGGCGATCGAGGAGGCGCCGGTGGCAAGGCCACTGCCGGCTGAAGAGGCACCACAGGTGAAGCTGTGGGCAACTGCCAAGCTGGAGCCTTGGGAAGCAAAGGTGAGCCAGGGAGCCGACCCCGATGTCGGTGTCCTCTCCCTTTCCAGGAGACCGAGAGACCTGGCTAACAGGTCACAATGAGGTGTAAGGGAACACAGTCAGGGTAATCCCCAAGGGGTCCCAGTTGAGTTCCTCTTCCACAGTCACCAAGGAGGGAGGAGTTGTGGTCAGGCCATCCGGGACCTCCTCAGGGACAAGGACTGGGGCCATGGAAGCCAGTGACACGGGAGCAGGATCATGAACCAGGGAGACTGGAACTGGAGGGTCAGGCAGCAGGGTGGTTGCCGCCAAGTGATCAGGGACCAAGGGGGCTGCAGTCGAGGGGTCAAGCACCAGGGGAACTAGGGCCGGAGGGTCTGGAGCCAGGGGAACTGGGGCTGGAAGTTCTTGGGCGCAGATGAGCCTCAGGAGCAGACAAAGCTGCAGGCAGACGAGCCTCGGGCACAGGATCCATGGGGATTGGAGCCAACACCCTGTTCTTGGGGAACTTGGGGATCTGGGGAATCCCATCCTCGCCAGCCCTGCCACCTTTATGGGCCAGGTGTGTGTCCACGAAGGCACGGGCTGTGGGGGCTGAGGTGAGGGAAAGCAAGCCTACCAGCAGATTTACCTCTGGGACAGGTAAAGTAGCAGTTGCACAGGCGTTGGGCACCGGCTTGAGGAGGGTGGCGGCTGCTGAGATGTCGGGCGTCCATGGCAAAGCGGCAGATCCTGGAAGGGCTTCTTACATGCCCCCCCATTTGCAATCCGTCAGCTTTTTCCGCCGAGCTGACACCGTGGGAGTGATGTCCGGGCTGTCCGGACGGCCTGGGAAGAGACAGTCTACTGTCCAAGTGCACTTGCCTGATCATGGCGTCTGCCACTCTGCCCCTCAGCTGCTGCACGTTGGCTCGCACCTCCTCTGTAAGGGGCGAGTTATCAAGCGGGGTGATCTACTCCAAGATCTCCCTCGATCGGATAGCAAGGGCTCAAGTCAGACTTTAATGACCGGACTGGGGGAAACATACCTAACTCAGACTAAAATACATAAGACTAATGACAGCAACAGGAAACAGCTGGTAAACACACGGAATCCACTGGAGGTTAACAAGGTGGTGTGGCACAAGGATTGGGGCAGGACACAGCTTTGATGAGTCTATATTTGTCATTGATCATTATGTTTACTGTGCATGCAGACTGGTTACTGCAAGACAAAATAAGGCGATCAAAGTAAAAGAAAGAAAAACCAATAACCACAGTTTTAATTTTTTCCATATGTTGTCATGCTTAAAAAGACCCGAAAGGAACACTCTAAGCAGACTGCTGGATTACTATGGGCGCATTTCCACCGCACAAAGTACGGTACTTTCGCTTTTCCATTGACTACCGGTCGAGTACCAGTACTAAAAGTTTCAGTACTGAAAGGGCTAAACCAGCTGGGGTACTTCTTTGGTACTTCGGTACTTTGGGGTGGGACTTGCAAACATATTTGCTGTTGATTGGTTATGCAAATAGCCTGCCGCTGAAACACAAAATACAACCGCCATCTTTTGAAACAAACGGCGAACAGTGAGAAACGAAATAAAAAGCAGTAGAAACAAAAATATAAAAAAAGTAAAATGGAAGGTTGGACAAACGAGTAAACACAGGCTTTAATCGGCATATGGTCAGATGAACAGATCCAGCGGGATTTGAATGGCACAACTCGAAATAAAGTATTTGTCATAATAGCAAGCCGCTTGGAAGAAATGTGGCACACGCAAAACACTGAACAATGCCACTTGAAAATTAAAAAACTTAAGATGGACTACAGAATAGTGAAGGATCATAACATGTTTGAATTCAGTGAAATAAATACCATGCCACGCTTTGTGATGATGTCAGTCAGGGGTGGTCACTGATGATGTCATTTGGCGCCAGTACCAGTTTTTATGCCAGTGGGAAACCGACACAAAAGTACCACCATACTTTTGGTACTTTATGGAAGTACCGAAAGTACGGTACCTGGTGTGGTGGAAAAGAGCCCTATTTTTTAATTATTTATTGAAATAGTATTTGTAGTGATTTAGTCAAGACCACCTAAACCGAGACCAAGTCATTATCAAGACCAGAGTGTACGAAGACTGAGACAAGACCAAGACAGGGAGAGACCTAGATAAGACCAAGATCAAGACAGGGCTAGCCTAAGTCCCAAGTCAAGATCAGAAACAAACACACTATAAATGTGGAGCATAGGCACTGTTATAACAAGCGGGGCACAGATCGGGGAATAAGGGATTTAATAGGTAATCAAAGACGCATTAACAATAAATAAAGCACTAGCTTACGTGGACTATTAGAGCATTTATGTCATTTATTTAAACTTTATTTTACCAGGTAAATTAACTGAAAACCAGTTCTCACTGCTTTACGTGACATTCGGGAGAAATAGCAGATTATGCATGGAAACTGCCTGGGATACAAACGTCATGCGTGTAACTAAACTCTTTGGCCAATAAGGGCAAAGGTGTGTCATCACGGAGGCGGTTCCAGTTTGTGCAGCCCAGTGGTAGAGGAAGTACTGAAGCTTAGTACTTAAGTAAAAGTACAAATATCCTACAAAATATGTACTCAAGTAAAAATAGAAGTGCTACATCAACAATCTTACTTAAGTAAAAGTACTAAGTACTTACTTTTAAATTTACTTGAAAGTATTTTTTAAGTAAAGTTATCCACACAATGGTTTGTCTCAATGTCTGGGTTGTGCTGTTTTGCAGGAGAATAGTAGATATGCTGACTTATGCCTCTACTGATATCATTGCTTGTAATAATTACAAGCAACTATACAGTATATGTGTATTAGAAAGTTTGGTGTGCTTATTGTGCATGGGACTTGAACTCTGGTCCTTGAGCTGTGAAGCAGCAGAGCTAATCACTGTGCTATCCAGTCACCCCTTTGTACTGTCCCCTGGAGGTAACTGATGTAGTTGCTTTCTTTAGGCTCCAACTCACATTCTCAGTGTTTCCAGCTGTCAGCAACTGTGGTACCTGCAGTTTGACCTGGGTAGTCTGTGTGAAGTTAAGCTAGATTTTGTCTGGCCAGTGTTTGGATGGGAGCCTAGTTGGGTTGTTGGTCTGGGAAGAACCTGGTTCTTTACTGTAAGGTCTCATCAAGGGTTGTTTAGTATCTTTTGGAAAAAGTAGGGGTGATGGCCTGACTGAAATCTGGCAAGGGTGTTGGGGACTACCTGCAGGTTGTACACACAGGGAGTGAATGAGACTTGATCCCTGGTCCTTGGGCTGTGAGGCAGCAGTGCTAACCACTGTGCTATCTGGCCACCACCTCCTACTGTGCCCTGTAGGCAACTGATGTAGATGCTTTCTTTAGGCTCCAGCTCACATTCTTAGTGATCAGTGTTTTGAACTGTCAGCAACCATGGTACCTGCATTTGGGACTGGGTAGTCTGTGTGAAGCTAAGCTGGATTTTGTTTGGCCAGTGTTTGGATGGGAGCCTAGTTGGGTTTGTCTTGGAAGATCCTGGTTCTTTACTGTAAGGTTTCATTAAGGGTTGTTTGGTATCTCTTGGAAAAAGTAGGGGTGATGTCCTGAATGAAATCTGGTCAGGGTGTCTGGGGCTACCTGACTACCTGCAGGTTCCACACAGAGGGAGCTACGGGGGTGGGAGAGACTTGAACCCTGGTCCTTGGGCTGTGAGGCAGCAGTACTAACCACTGTGCTATCTGGCCACCCCCTTTGTACCATCCCCTTTGTACCATCCCCTGTAGGTAACTAATGTAGTTGCTTTCTTTAGGCTCCAGCTCACATTCTTAGTGATCAGTGTTTCAAGTTGTCAGCAACCATGGTACCTGCAGTTTGGCCTGGGTAGTCTGTGTAAAGCTAAGCAGTATTGGGTCTGGTCAGTGTTTGGTTCGGAGCCTGTTTGAGTTGTTGGTCTGGCAAGATCCTGGTTCTTTACTGTAAGGTCTCATTAAGGGTTGTTTAGTATCTTTTGGAAAAAGTAGGGGTAATGTCCTGACTAAAATCTGGCAGTGCTATCCGGCCACCCCCTCCTAATGTCCCCTGTAGGCAACTGATGTAGTTGCTTTCTTTAGGCTCCAGCTCTCATTCTCAATGATCATTGATTTAAGAGAACCAAGGTACCACTGCTTCTATACAAATGCATTTTTTTTTCAAATACGACACACTTTATTGGTTGCATTTTAACTTTGAAGCAGGATGTTTTAAACCCAATTATACTATCACAGTACACAGTGTTACCTAACAGATGAATATATTTAACCATTGTGATAAATTATGAGGCATTTTGATGAGTGGTCTAGACTGGTCTTGAAATAGAACCTCGACTCCTCTATGGCCGAGACTCAGACAAGATCGTGTCAAAATTAAGTGGATTCTGTGAGGAGACCAAGACCTCAAAAAAGTGGTCTAGAGACCAAGACCCGTATACACTAAGTATTTGTACGGGAATGATTCTGGCCCAAGCGTTGATCCATAGAGGGCTGATCACTAAAACTGAAATCACTTCAAACGGCTTTCACTGTATTAAGGTATGCCTATATTAATTAAAATCTGACAGTTAAATGTTCACCTCCGTACTACAAGAGACACAGGGTATTCCGCACTAACACATTTTCGTTTAGTAAAACGAAAATTTTCTTCCGATTTAGCCTTCCGTCCACACTACCACGGATCTCTTTTCCCATAAGCGGAAAAAAATTTCAACGCAGTCCGACAATTAATCTCCGTGTAAACGTATTAGTGCGGACGCTCATTAACGTAAAAAAATGTTACACCTACATCAGTGAGCTCCGATTGGGTCGTTATTTCCCGATTAGGTCTTTTCGTTTCTATGTGGGCCTATGTTCTCCTAATCAGTTATTCTTCACGGAAAGGAGAATGCCTTTGTTTTCACGGAAGTAAGCCACATGTGGACATGGAGGATGTCCAAGACTTTAGCTACCTGGCATATGTTGTTTTGCTTACTGGCATGCAGCTAAATCGTGTTTTTGTACATTGTTTGCTGTTTACAGCTATTGTGAAACTCAAAACGAGACTTTACCTGAGCCAAGTTTAAGTGCAGTTTCAGCTTATGATAAAGACATCTATAGCCATCGAATGTTCAGTGCGCTGAAACTGAGGGGAAGTGAATGAGACGTGAAGTGACTAGATGTGTTGTTGTGATGCTTTTATGTACACGCTACAGTGCTGTGACATTTTGCTTTTGCTGAATAAAATACGTGCATTTACCTGAAACACATTGTAATTGTGCGTCAGAGCAATCGACAGTCAAGCGTTTATAAAAACTGAACTTTATTACTAATCAAAGTCAAAATACAGTAAATGATTCAAAGTATATATTTCGGCACTTCTATAGAATTATAAAACATTTTGGTTGGACAAAAAAACCGTTCAAATTACACGTTGTACTCGAACTACAACAAAAAAATATAGAAAGGGCGGCACTTCTAAAAATACATTATAAAAAGTTTTGGTTAATGTGCAAATGAAAATGATATAAATATATACATATTAACCACTCATATATAATATATACAATTGCACAAATGCTAAAGCGAATTATTTGTATGGTGTAAGATACGTCATTTGCCTTTTACATGGAGCAGTGTGAAGGCGGAAGTTTTGTTTTCAATTCTATAGTCATTTAAATTAATGCACAATGCGGACGTAGCCATAGTGACCAATAAGCACGTCAACTGCTGTTTTGCCTTTAAAGAAAACAACTTAATTCAAATGTAAAATGTATGCAAAGCTACTCCAATAAACTTATAAACTTCCTATTGGATTTGGCAATTGCAGCTCTTATTGGGGAATCAATAGGCCAATAGAAACAAAGACCTCGCAAACAAAAAGGTGAATCGTGAAACACACTCTGTGTTTCAGATTTACACGTTACGCAGAGTCCTGGGCTAATGAACAAATAACCAATTTTTCATAACCTGTTGCTGTCGCTGCCTAAACTCAAACGTTGTGATTTCTGCTTCCTTGACTTGTAAAGCCAGGAGAAATGCCCAGCCTAAAATATTTTTCAGCGCAAAACATGGTTTTCAAGGCCAACATTGCATCCCATATGGCTGCAAATAAATAATCTCTTCATGGCCTCTTTCCTGCTGGCCCAGAGCCATTTTAACATCTAGTCACCAGCTGCCATTTTACATCTCTTTACTGCTTGATTCTGCAGTTGACAGATCAAATATTTTCAGTGCTTGTGTTTATATGAAATTAGATGACTTTGTGTCTACCTGCATTACACTTGATTGTATTTATACCCAAAAGTCTGGATACAGCTGCCTTCTTTCCATTCCTTGGAATGGTTCATTAAACTTTCAATGAATGGAAAATGTGTCCTTTAAAATGTTTGCTGACTATTGCAAGTGCTGGATTGATGTGTTAATATTCCATCCCACTGTGAAATGCCTTGAGCAGTCTGCTCTCACACATGGTCATCTCATGGACCACTGTCTTGGAGTGACAGACCCACGACATAATGGCACTCACTGTTACAAGATGACCTCACTGTTTGGCTCTTGGTGAATCGTTTCTCTGTTGCCATTTCACATATACCACACTACTAAATACAATAACCTTCATGTACAAAACACGATCCTGAATAGCGTCATATACACAAAAGAACAAAAAAAAAATCACAGTAACCTTTTATATAAAGCTAGTGTTAAACACAATCACGTCGTGTGGGAATTAATTTCCATTTTCATTCTCCTTTTATGAAAACACATCAGATACAGCCTGAGCTGGGAGTCTGGCGAGATATTCACTGTCCAGAATATCCACAAATAGGGTGTTTTACCTATAAACCCTTCATCAGCAGGGATTTAAGCTGGCGCTGGCTTTGAATGTTTGGCAAGTTGGAATAGTGAAAGTAAGTATTAAAACGTAAGTGGCACAAAATAAATATGATGTGTTGAGCGCTATTGCTATTTCCATCGTATGATATTGGTGATACACCACGAAACATTTACAGTAATTTTAACCAGATAGTGGAATGTTGGGGGGGGGGGGGGGGTGTCAAAAGGAGAAGGTAATTGCCCCTGACGCCCAGCCACTCCCCTT
>JAODLC010000001.1:12347982-12394434 GCA_026781145.1 Hippopotamyrus pictus
GTCCTCACACCTGGGTTTGAACAGCTGACCTACAGGTTATCCCAAAAACCTGCATACACACCGGCCCTTTACGGATACGACTGGCTACCCCTGTTCTACAGCTACTAACTTTTGGAAAGCCCACTCCATGTTGAAAAACAAGACATGGATGTTAACCACGTGAGGTGAGAAACGCCAAGAGATCCTTTAATAGAAACACACCCTATTTGCGATTTCACTTTGTTGAATCCACGCAGTGACTTGCACTGCAACCACACGCCTCAAGGTCTGTGCTTTCGTTTCCAGCCTCATCTGTGAGCTTGTAGGTCCTTTTCCAGGGTCAGGTGACATATGGCTTTTGTTCTGAATTTGCCATAAGCATGTGACTCTCTGCCCCGCATGGACTAGCATCCCGTCCAGGGTGTCCCCCCCACCTCATGCCCTCTGCTTTCTGGGATTCAAGGTCACCATGACTCTGACCTGGATAAGCAGGTGTGGAAAACAGATGGACTATATAACGTTTTCTCTATTTCATAGAAAAGGGGGCTTGAGGAATAACAAGAATTCCAATTACTATTCAGTGCTTTTAACAAAAGATCATGTAGTACAGATATAAAAACATCCTGGATGGATTTCACCAGTTTACTGCATATAAGATGCGTTACTTAAGTAACAATGGAAGTCAATGCAATAACCTTCTTGAGATCTGTGTTACATTGCTATTTTGTATTTATCAATATATTTGTTAAACTTTGTTTTGACTATGTGTACCCTTTTGTGGTTCTATATATTAGGTTACATGATATACTGAAGTTAATATGCTTGGACTTCATGCAGGTACACCCTTCAATGATTGTGTTTAGTGAACGTCTAGAGTAGTATCTGATACTCTTGCTCCTTGTTGTGTTGTGCTTTTCTTGGGTCCTCCTCTACTCTAATCCCCTGGGATGACCCATGTTGGCTACCTCATGAGCTCATGCCAGGAAAAAAAACAGGCCAAACAGGAAGAAGATAACCACAAGTCTGCCTCTCTGAAGGAGTCTTATCTGAGGGTAACACGCGGTGCTGAGAGTGTATCCCCTTCCTGCAGCTCTATGCTGGGGGGGGGGGGGGGGGTGGAGCGTAAGTGTGAAAGGGGGCCAGCACTGCTCATGAGAGGCTACAGACGGCTCATTTTCATAGGGAGAGATCTCTCAGATTCAGCCGTGCGGAGGGTTAGGCACGTGTGTGTGTACGTGTCTATGTGCAAGGCTTAGGGGCTATGGGAGGGGCGCCATCACTCTTCAGATGTTGGGGCGGGGGGTTGAAAATAAACACTCAGGGTGCCCAGAGGTTATTAGGGAGGCCTGACTTTTCTTTTCTTGTCACAGAAATGTCATTTTGTGTGTTTGTTTTACAGAAATTACTGCTTGGATCTATATTTGGATTGAATGATTTTTAGAGGCTTTTTCCTTCAACAAAGAAAAAATGGAACCATTTTGGTTCATATATTAGATATTCAAAATTTCTGGCATGTATTCTAAATGCTTTTGACTAAAATGCATAATCAGTACAGCTTGAAAGAATAATACGTAATTAGCTTTTCTGTAATAACATTAGGTAGCATTATGTGGGATTTCAGAAAAAAGGTAGTTTGTGCTGAACTTTGAATATTTGGCTTTAACTACAATTAATCTGTAAATAAAACTCTGTTCAATAACAGTGTTTCTCATCACATTTGCTGCAGGACACAAACGACAGACACGGGGGGGAGTCTTGAAATCTTGTTATATTCTCTTCTCAACAAATTTCTAATTAAAATGACCTTTAGCTGTGGCATTGTTCTGAGGGCTTTTATGATTCAAATATTACTGTGTTTTTTTTTTTCCCAAAAATGATGCTACCTTGTGATGCAAGATGAATAAACTACCCATGCATCGTGTTCCAACCATTTATCCTATACTGGGTCATGGGGGAGCCTGGTACTTATTCCAAGATGCTCAGGGGAACACCCAGTGCATTGCAGGAATCACTCTCTCTCTCTCCCACACACACACACACACACACAATTTGGGCAGTTCAGAGATGACAATTTGCCAACCTACATGTCTTTGGACTGCAGGAGGAAACCACAGCACCTGGAGGGTGGGGAGAGAACTCAAACTCACACAGACAGAGCAGGGGTGGGATTTGAACCCCAATCCCTGGAGGTGTGAGCCAGCGTAGCTCCTTCCACCACTGCTGTAGTGCATATTTGTTTGTTTTTAAGTGATAGGCCTGTACACAAACACCACAAATCTCTTAAGATTTCCAAGGGAATGATGGGAATGACAATGAAGAATCTTCATGAAGTTTATCTGATGCCTGAAGAACTGACTTAATGCTTCCCAGAAGAAGACATTGATGAGGCAAGGGCCAGTTTTTCCTGCCTGATGCTAGGATTTCCTGTCCTTCCTGCAACACCTTTGCTGACTATCTGAGGAATTCCTTATGGATGATCTAAGAGAGAGTTTTCCCAGAATGCCGAGGCCACCCTGCATGCTGGTGGATTTGTGGTGCTGCATTTTGGCCCGGTCAGCTGTGGAGGCGCCAGGAAGTTTTCAGTGGTGGTGCTGCGGGCGTGGGGCATTTGGCGAGTGTGTTAGATCACGGCGATAAACAGGGTGAATGCAAGCGAGCATGGGAACATGATGTCATTCTTGGGGTTGCCTTAATTAGCTAGACGATTGTTGGGTAGTATTTCAACAGCAAGCCAAAAAGCCCTTTAGCACCCCCTGGAGTTAGATCAGGGGACAGGTAAGTTACAAATCAGAGGAATAAAAAACTGTGATTAAATTATACTGTATGTATTAAATGTATATGTAATATTTTATTTTAAACTTACCTTCCTATTGGCATTGTAAATTGAAATTTATATCGTTATGCATTCTTAGTACATATAATTTATTAACTCAGTAATTAATTATGTATAATTACTATTTTGACTTTATAACAGGCTACTTACTTTAAAAAGTATAACTTCTAGTAGTTTTATCAGTACTGTAACATATTCACCTCCCTAAGCGCAAATTAAAAGTACGCCTACGTCATAAAATTTGTCCTAGAACTTATGCTAATATCTGAATCAGTTTTCCATTTAAATCGTTTTAGGGCAAAATCGTACCGTGGGGGAAGCGTTGGTAAATGCGAAAATGAAAACACTAGGCTGTTTTCTAAGAAATGATGGTGTAGATTGCATGTGTTTGTTTTGCTCCTAACGTCACCCAGTATTCGGAGTAGATTGAGCGTAGCCAAATGTAACGAGGAGGAGCTGAATCGCCTCAGGGGGTTCAGAGAGACTCTAATATAAAGCGCTTTCCAATTTCCAATGAAGGACTGAACTAGTGGTAGCGAGATGCACACGGGCACGGGATCATTTGTTCATTATGCCAATGAAATTCAGTTTCTAAGGGAGAAAATGGACTTACAAAAATCCCCGGAATCAAATATTATGACTTTTTCCAACTAAAACCACTCACTGTATCTAACTTTTTTTAGTACATAGATACATTGGAACAAAACGATCAACTATCGATAAAGGATAGATAGCTGAAGTTTTATTTCCTGATAGGACGATTACATGGCTGCCCTGGTTAGCGTTTACACGCCGTGGCCCGAAAACTTTGATCGCTCCGCGGGAGATGGTGATCCGTCTGAAGGGCAGGCAGCGCGCAGAGCCCCGGCCGACAAGAGATCGGAGCCGCGCATCAGGAGACCCATGAACGCGTTCATGGTTTGGGCTAAAGACGAGCGAAAAAGGCTGGCTGTTCAGAACCCCGATCTTCACAATGCGGAGCTGAGCAAAATGTTAGGTGAGAGTAACAACACTGTCAATGTCACTTTTTTAGTACTGTCGATAATCTCGCTGTAAGTACCTCTTCCTTAGGTGTTTATCCTTTGTATTACAATTATATTTTGTGTTACAAATAGAAAGTCCTAAAATGAGGAAAAAATGTCACAACGTTATAAATCATTTATCATCACCATAAAAGTGGTGATGGGTTTTACATCACGTGTAATACGTATTACATTAAAAGACCTGCTCTTGATATATATTTTACGTTTTACATTTTAACTAAACTAAAGATACATTGTATTTATTCTAAAAACATTAGGAAAACTGTCATTTTACTGTGGAGAATGGACAATAATGATTTCATTATTTTCAGGTACGGTGGAAGCGTTATGCAACTTTCATTTAAATTTAATTTTAAATAAACCAATCAGATGCAAATATTTATCGTGAACTTGGTAATTAATAAATATGAAAAACAATGGTCTTTTTCCTGCAAAACACAATGAAGTTATGTCCTTTCCTTGATCTGTTATAAATTTCACACCATATTCTCAACCTTACTGTGATAGCAAATACATCTATCTATCTATCTATCTATCTATCTATCTATCTATCTATCTATCTATCTATCTATCTATCTATCTATCTATCTGTTTTTATTTGTTCATTTGTTGCGCCTCCTGGCAGGTTCTTCCTATTCATGTGGGTAACCTCTTGTAGTCTTAAGACAGGCTAATTGGTATCTCTAAACTGCCCATAGTGTGTGTGTGTGTGTGTGTGTGTGTCTGCACATGCCCTTGTGGGGCACTGGTGTACCATCTACGGTGGTGCCCCGCCTTATGTTAACTATGATGGGTTCAGGCTCCACCCACACCTGTCCAAGATGGATGGATGCATTTGCAGCGCTCTTTGTTCTAATGTTTACAGTTCGCAGACATAATGTACATATTTATTGTCTCACCAAAACTGGGTTACCTAATATACTGCTGACATTATGTTGTTTCAAATGGGATACAGCAGTATAGAGTTACTGTTTTATTGTCTATGACTCAACAATAATGCAAACATTTATAAAATTATATAAGAATAGTACTGACAGATATTTCTTCTCACTGATGATCCAGTCTCAGTCTTTTAAGAAGCATACAGGGACATAATTAAATACAATAATGGACATTTCATGTCCAGAATCTACAAATCCGGACCAAGGTTTTGTTCCAACCAACCAGTAGAGTACTCCCCGACTGTTACTGTTTATGCTCAACTGGTTGGTAGAAACAAAATCTTGGTCTGGATTTGCAGCTTCTGGACCAGAAATGGCCCACACTGGATACATAACTAGGGAATAGGGGACGTATTGAAATGTTGTGAATAAGTTTGACTAAATTCAGGTGTGTGTTTTTCCCTTAGGAAAGTCTTGGAAGGCCCTCACGCCCCTTCAGAAAAGGCCATACGTGGAGGAGGCGGAGAGACTGAGGTTGCAGCACATGCAGGACTACCCCAACTATAAGTACCGTCCTCGGCGGAAGAAGCAGCTGAGGCGTGTCTGCAAGCGCGTGGAGCCGGGCTACCTCCTCAGTGGCCTGTCCCCGGATAAGAACGCTCTCCGAGCGGCTTGCGGCCGCCATCTTGCCTTGGATAAGGAAGAGCAGGCCTCCTTCTCTCCCAATCCTATCCCACAAGCTATAGGGAGTTTCAGAGATCCATCCACAGCCATTGGCACCTTCAAAGCCTCCTCCTGTAGCCTGCCCCCTCCTCCAGAAGTCTTCCAACTGGCCAGCCTTGATGAGGACTCCTCCTCTCTCTACTCAACCTCTCCCACCTGCCCCGAGGATCCACACTGTATGCCACCTTATTCCCAGAACTCTCCTCAATATACTGGGCCACATCCTGAACAAATATCAACCAGTTCAACACTGATCTCCACCCAAAATTCCAGTCCGCTTACTTTTTCCTACTACAGCCTCTCATACCCGCCGATGAGTCACAGTCTTCACCGGCATCTGGGACAAGTGTCACCACCTCCAGAGCACAACAGCCTAGAGACCCTGGATCAGCTCAGCCAGGTGGAGCTCCTGGCTGAAGTGGACAGGGATGAGTTTGACCAGTACCTAACCTCTGTGGAGTCCCACAGTCAAGGTGCAGTGACTGTGACAGGACACATTCAAACACCGTCTCCTTCCTGTAGCAGCAGTATCTCAGAGACCAGCATCATATCTGTCCTAGCAGATGCCACAGCAGCCTATTACAACAACTACAGCATTTCCTAAATCCAGCGCTTTTACGTATAATCCTCACTCAGACTGATTTTATATGAATTCCGATAAAAACAGTCTTTTGCAGAGATATAACAGGACAGTGTTGTCGAATGTGTGCTACTTAACTGTTTTTACTGTTTATGTTAATTTTTTATTTCACAAGTTAAATCACCATTCCCGTATTCTGTCTTTGAAATATTTTACCTCAACAGCTATAAAGATGAATAAAACATTTTATAGGAATTGAAACAAGACAACAGTTATTGCAGTTCATTTTTGGTTTAAGTTTATATTGTCAAGAAAATATTAACAGCATTGATTTTTTTATGTTGTATTTTTTTGTTGGTAGAGTTTGTAACACGATATAAATTATTATATAAACTGGTGATGCAAAGTTATGTAATTTCATCCAAGAAATTTTAAGTATCAAATGGAAAAAGGATTAAGAAAGTCACAATTTTTTTTTGGAATAAATCAAAATACCTGTTTTAATAAGCAAAATAATCTAAATGAATGAAGCATATTTTGAATTTTTTTTACTGTGCTTAGTAATTGGTATGTAAAATGGGCTTTAATGTGATCTACTGAGAGTGATTTGGTGACATAAAATAATTAAAAACGAAGTTAGCAGAGCTAGCTGAAGATAGTATGTATGCATTTCATTACAATTATTTTTGTTAAATGACAGATTGGCGTTAAAGTATCCCTTTACTGTGACCTATCAAAAAAATGTCATGATGTAATAGTATAGTCATGTAGTCATAGTATAGACAGGATGAAATATTTGTATAATTCTTATTTGGACACAAGGAAGCGATCAGTCGCGGCATTACTATGGGTCCTCGCCTACACTGTACTGTCATCTTTTGTGCTTCAGTCACCAGACTTACATCAGTTTGAATTCTTAGGGATTGGTCCTTCCTGCAAAAGCAGGAGGCTATCTTAGCCCTCCAAATTTCTTGCCACTCCCCAGTCCTTACTGCATTTCCATCCAGCTTTGCCCGCTAGCCTATGCCACTCTCCCACCTTCCATACACCATCTCCGCCAAATCTTAAGGTATTTTCCAGAAGCTCTCTAAGGCCTCCACCCTATCTTGCCAACACAGGCTGTCATAATCTTTGGGCAGAAAAAAAAAACAGACATTAAATCGTGGTTGTTAGCTGGTTACGATTAAATAGAATTCTGGGCCGTTGACAAATCCTGGTCCCTGACAGACTCTTCCTGCATTTTTCGGGAGAATGGTTTAGTCGTGATTCCTGCAAAGAGGATGTGTCTGTGAAGGAGTGTTTCCCGTCTGATAAGGGCAGCCTCGCCACCAGGATGTTTGGTTTTAGCTGTTCCACTTACGTACACAGATAAAAAAAAAAAAACTCTAGAGAGAGGTGTTCATTTAGCATGGGAATTAAACCCTCCCAAATTCCTATAGATGTTTATTTTATATTCATTTTATTCATTCATTTTCTTCGCGTTGTTTCTGAATCTCCCTGCAACAGGAGGTTTAAAAATTGTCTCGAACATTCCTTCGGTCAACTTTCTTAGCGTAGTGATTTCGTACCGCTGGATGTTTTTACCGTAGTAATTCGGTTCAAGGAGGTACTTACAAATGGCCTCCTCTTGGGACACAAACTAACAATTAATCCATGTCCTTAACTATTACACAAGCTTGTGTCCTGGCATGTGATAATTAATTTGTGTTTATTTTCAAACCAGTGAAACACCATTGTCACTCTTCATGAATGTACAATTCTACTGAAAATCCATGCCTAAATCAAGAGCATCACTGCAGGCATACAATCAATGAGTTCCATTTTGATAGATCACATATACAGTGGAAGAAGAGAAAAAGGAGTTAAGGCTGCAGCATTATACGCATGCATTTCCCTCCTGCCTTGCGGCAAAGGGGCATGGGGGATCTTGTTTGTGGGAGAGATTCCTTTAGTGTGAAGACTTGGATGATAGCAAGCCTGAGGCAGTGTCTTCTATTCCCCTACTTAGTTCCATATCTTCTAGGGTCAACCTGGATATCTTCTGGGAGATTCTCTGTCATTGGTCCTCCCCCCCAGGCCACAGAAAGCCATGTGCTGTTCTTTCCATTGCCTCAAGGTAGGAACATAGCAAAGCAAGAATGCCAAACCTGCAACTCTGCTAATATCTTAGTGCCCATGCAGAAGGCTGCCTTTACAGTATTAGACAGCCATAGTTAACCGTCTTTTGTCTTAAGCATTCTGCTCCATATTTTCAGTGGATCTCTACTAACCTTAGTTGGCTGCTGACATTTTTAGGTATTGCGAAACGTATAAAGGATTTCCAAACAGAATTCTCAAATAGGATCTGGGCTTACAGTCATGAAGGTGTACTCAGATAAATAAATAATAATAATAATAATAATAATAATAGAAAAATTAATGCTAAACTGAAGACAACAGGACTAAAATATTCAACATATTTACTACATTCAATTTAATTAACAAAATTATTTATAGGGAAGTTGAAGCTATGCTTTGTAAACCCCGACAAGCGGTTTAGTGTCTTAGTTGGACGTTGCTGTTTTCTTCCAAAAGCTGGACCTGTTTCAAACACAGCTCAGGAAAACAGTTCCGGAGTGTCAGGCTCGCAGTTTCCAACTTCCTCCTGACGAAGGCGCTACGTCTGAAAACGAGAAGCACCAATCTCTAAGCCCGTTAAGTCGTTGAAAACAACACCGGCTGCGTGTGTCTTTGGCATCAGCACAGCTGCACAAAAAATTAGCGGTGCATGTATCCTAAGGTTAGGTAGGGTCACCCTTAGTGGCTCATCTCTTGGAAATGAGAGAGTATAATGTTGCACGCACTTGATTGGAGTTCAAAACTGGGATGAGGGGGTGTACACCAATAATAGTTTTGTAGAGATGACTTTAGAACTAATAATTTGCCCAAAGAACAGATCAGTCGATAAGAAGAGGGAACTCCAACAATTGTAGTTGCATACCTCTTTGTATAAATTTTTCCCAGGGGGGGTGTCAAAAGGAGAAGGTAATTGCCGCTGACGCCCAGCCACTCCCCTTGACAGAGGCTCCTCTCTCTCTCTATCCCCAGCTCTCTCTCTCTCTCTGTCGGAGTTGCCACTGATGCTGCAGATTGTTGCTTTATCTCCAGCAGCAGCAGCAGCCATGGCGACAATGGTCCAACCGCTTACTCTGGATCGAGGTAGGACGCGGAAGAATTTCAGTCATACGCCACCTATTTTTGACCGCTTAGGCTTCGTCAACTTGTGATCGATAGATCAGAATGTGTAGGAAGAAATATTGTTGCTTTTTCCACTTGAAATGAAGACGATTTTTTAATCGGAGGCGGATAATTTATTACCCTATCTATACTAGAATATAATGTCTAACGCGCGTGAAGCTACTTGATCCGCACGAGGCGATTTTCTCTGCTGTTAAAATTTCTGTATTAAGTCATACAGTAAAATAACTTAAAGAATTTTCATTACGTGGTTTTTCACATGCAGCTTTTGCTATGAGGTTATGCATTTATATAACAATATTTGCTGATATCGCATTTAATGTGTAGAGTTATCATCTACAGTGGTTGCGGGGTTTATGTGCAGTTTGTCGATAAAGTATCGCTTCCTTGTTAATCTGATAACTTTTTGGAGACGTCTAAAAGAGGTGTCAAGCATGCAATGGATATTCTCTCAGTAGATGTTTTCAGGAGTATGCCATATAACTACCCGTATCATCTGTAGAACGTATACATGTATATAACCTCCTATAAATAAGAAGCTCAGTCGATGTATTTCACGTTTATTTTCCACGTCCTGGTCAAGCTGTGATGCGTTGTGGACGCAACACTTTTGAGGCGCAAACTGAACCCGATGGAAGTGGACCGTATTTTTTTTTACCATATCTGAGATTGTTACTCGAGAATACATCTACTTGTCATTTATGCTTTACTTTCCTGATCTTATTTCATGTTTTTATTTACTCATTGACTTGTCCAAAATCAAATTTACACTTAAGCTGTGCCGATTGCACGTTCATAAAGTAGGCTATTTGAGTGTGTAGTATAGCCTATACGTAGATGTAGTGTTATTAATAATAATAGACGCAAGCGGTATTAAATCGAATAGCTTATATGTTATGAAATGGGTATTAAAATATTGTGCATGTGTACAGTGGTGTAAATGGTTAAACGTATCCATATACAGATTGTTCAGTTGTCCTTGAGTAAGAGCAGTCATTATCGATGATCCGGTATCGTAGAAATATAGTAATTCGGCAATATACCGCTTCAAACGGTCTAGTCTGCCACATACTAATCGGAGAAAGTGATGTGTACATCTCTGCAGCTATTAAATACAGCTCTTCTCAAAGCCACTAGAAGAAGCATTCCTCCGAACTCATGAACATCTAGCCTTACTGAGAATCATAATAAATGTTATAATTCGGAAACGACAATTAAACTGGAATGGCAACAGGTTTGGGTCTAACATTTGGAATAGCGGACTCATAATGTGCGTACTATAGTTCTTTATTTTCTGCCTAACTGCGAACAATACAAATCAAACAATGTTATCAATCAGGTCACGCTGCACCTCTCATGCAAAGATCATTTATACCTGCAGCAAAGAATAATCAAGTGACGTTTATTATACTAATTCATGTTTTCAATATTTACCTTTTGAGGGTCCGTTTTTGAGGGCCCATCTTTCATAGTCGCTTAGCCTGTGCAGGTCCATACAATTGTGTTTTCATTTTAAAGTACAACAAATTTAAGCACAGGGGAAAAAGAAAAGATTACAATGTCAGTAAAGCGCGCCATAAAAATGAATGCAACGCTAAACGTTATATAAATATTTATAAAGTACTGATAGAATTGCTAAAAAGTAAGGACGGGATGTGAATGGAGACTTTCGGTGATTATTTGATAAACTCCAAAATATGTCACGCGGGATTAGTTCCCAGGTTGGCCCCACCAGGAGCTATTACTCTGTAGAATTATTTATTTTGTCTCCGTTGTGCGGAATGTTAACACAGATCCAATTAGCAGTAATTTACTCCGTTTGAGTGATAGACGAGCTGAACTGACTTGATATGAGTTTTAACTGTGGGTTTGGCTGGGTGTCATCCAATCCCAAGTGCTGGGGAAGTCATGTGATTCTAATCACAAATCACAAATATTGTTATTAGCCTACTACATTAGAGAATAAGAGGTGGGTTTATCAAACCATAACAGAAATGATTGATCTATTATATTAAAACACAAATATTCCTTTGATGTTGTAATTGCTTTTATTGACGCATCCTGTCTATACATGAGGGATAAACACTGGCCAGCACTGTAAAATAATGGTTTGGTGGTATATGAAATGTCACTGAATTAATTTATATTAATTTAGATTCACAAGTGTGTTGTTATTGTATATGATTATCCAACCAGTTACCCAGTACAGGGTCATGTGGAGCGTGGAAGCATATGGTTCAATCCAGCAGAACATCATGGATGCTGCAGTTTGTCCCAGTACATACGCAGTCAGGCACAATGCAGAGTGGTTAGTACACTTAGGTGGGTGTCTTAATTGTAGGGGTGTAAACCGAGACCAGAACCAGGAGATGGAACCATGATTACCCCCCACCCCCCAAGTTAGGAGACACAGACTGGGGGTCAAATTCAGACCCACAACCCTGAAATAGTTATGCCATCTGATCCCCCTATTTTACATGTCAACAAACAAACAACAACAAAAAATATAATAATAATACTGGGGGAGAAAAATCAATGCTAAATTTCTATTGCCAAATGCTTGTATATCTTTTTATGTTTCACATTCAGTGTATGACAGCAAAACAATTATCCGTCTGCGCTTCACTGAATTACACTGCATTGAACTGTTAAAAGCGGTCAGCTGGGTAAGCGAAGGTAATGAAGGGGCAGAACACAAAAAGGTGTTTCTTCTGCTCCTTTTTTTACAACCAATTTAGCGCTTATACTGCGCTTTATGTCCTAGAACAACTATATAACACTTCTGGCCTGTTTGTCACTAGATTCCTGTTCTAGCTCCATCACCACCTACTGTATTACCCCAACTAGCCAGGCCTGACACAGCACCCCTGCAGCCTCAATTCTGTGCCCGCTGTGTATGCTGCATATTAATCTAAAATAAAGCCTATCAAATGCCATTTACCGGGATCATTTGCACCAGTGCTGCAAAGTTGAGGAAATTCTGGGCTCTGTAGGTTCGGTTTGATGGCAGATGCTCAGAAGCAAAAGGTCTTTTAACGCTGAACGACTGTATAATCAAGGTTCCTCTTCACCTATTCTGGTATTAATGTATAGCTAATGTTATTTTCCTTGCTCCAGGCTGACATTTTAGCATTTCTTAGAATCGTGTGCATTTTAAAGTTGACTTCATGATGAGACGTGGGTGTCCTTTTGCCCTTGTGGATGCTATAGGGCTTGTTTAGCATTTAATATGCTATCTAGTACTACAGCAAGTTAACCTTCAGATTGTCGACACTGAGCAGCTTTACTGTTATTATTTATGCAATCTAAGGAGATGCTTAGCGTAGATGACTTACGGCATTTTCCCGACATTCAAAGTGCTGCTCGGTTCCTACTGGCTAGAATATGCATCGAAAAAAGCTTTAAAATTCAAGGCTCCTTCTGTATGGTTTGTTGTAACAAGTGCCAAGATCAACATGTTTTCTCAGGCCAGACATGCAGTGACAGAGGCAGCTGCAATTTTGCAGTATTTCTAGTGAAACATATAGCCCTGGCTGGGGTCCTTCTGTCCTTTCTGAGGATAAGTACGCTAACCAGCGCCCTCATTGTCTGTCCTTGACCTGCCTAGTGCTAACAAATATGCGGTGACATGCCAAACCTCATCCAGCTCAGAGCTATCAAAGGCAGAAAAACTATAGGGACTTTTTTTCCCGGTTTTTATTATCTGTTTTCATACATAATGTCAAATGCAAAGCCGGATTTAAGGGGGAAAAGGCTGAACCCATTCAGATACGACAAACACGTCCTGTTATCCTACTTCGGCATAGTCAGGTTGGGGCTACCTGCTTCTATTTCCTCATTATAAGCAGAGAGCATAGAGCAACAACCCACACTCAGGTGCTTCTGTGAGGCGACGGTTGAGGGGGGGGGCCTGTACTTGCACTGACCAGCAGCCCTCACGACCCTTGGTGTTAGCATACCATGTCACGCATTGCCACCGTTTCACTTCCCAAAACCCAACACTCAAATAGCTAGATATTTCATTAGATACCTGGGTTGTATCCATTAGCAGCGATGCTGAGAGAGGCTTGGAGTAACAGATGCCACAGGTATCCATGGTAACTCCCATGCATCAAGAGTGTTAAAAGGAACCAGAACTGTTACAATAACGCTAGAAGACAGCAGCGATTATCTGGATCCTACGACAGGCTGGAAGTTAAACCCGGCTCTTCCAGTTGGCTGTGCAGTGTATGATCGGGGGAATCAATACATTTAGTAATCTCTTAGACTTTGCTGTTTCATAGATGCTTGCTGGAACATTCTTTGCACAGAGACGCCACCTCTCTGTGAGGCTGTTTTCATACCCAATCATCTTACTGACCTGTTGTCAATTATCCTAATTAGTTCTGAGATATTCCAGGTGTTTCGTTTTAGCATCACACGACTTTTCCAGTCTTTTGTTGCCCCTGTCCCAACTTTTTTGAAATGTGTTGCTGGCATCAAAATTTATCCTAAAACAAAATTTCTCAGTTTCAGCATTTGATATGTTGTCTTTGATTTGTAAGTCAATGCATTCTGTTTTTATTTACATTTTACACAGTGTCCCAACTTCTTTGGAAACAGGGTTGTACAGAGAGTAGTAACATTCTTGATCACTGCGCTTAGGAGAGAAATCTGTCCTCCAGGAAATCAATACAGCTTTCATGCAGTGAGTTTTTTTTCTTATGAATGTAAGCAGGGTTCCGTTCAAACACAGGCACTGCTTAACAATTAGCTTCCTGTGTTTGTCTAAGCGGCCCCTCAAACAATAGCTCACCGGCCTTTAACTTTCCAGCCATCTGCACCCTCACTGAGAAACACATAATCGTAGGGGTCTCTAAGACAAGTTTGTGTGTATCGCTGGACTAGCAACTCGTTTGCTGCTTAACAGGCCCAGCAGTCATGCACCATCCATGCCAGGGGGCGGTCCCTGAGGACCAGCCTGTCCTCTGATTCGCCCTTTGCCCATCACTCATGTGCACCACAGCTGAATTGAAAAGCGGCATAATTACATTCTCAGCCCTGGGCCCTAACCGGTCCAATCCCATTATTCTCTGGATTGATTCCCTCCAGCATCGCGGGTTTCTCGACAGGCTCACCTATTAAAGAAATTTAAGGGTCTTTTTTTCCCTCCCTTTCTTTCTTACTTTGTTCCCTCCCTTCTGCGGAGACGTGGCCAGGGCCATCGAGTTGCTGGAGAAGCTACAGGAGTCTGGGGACGTCCCGGCTCACAAGCTGCAGTCTCTGAAGAAGGTGCTGCAGAGCGAGTTCTGCACCGCCATCAGGGAGGTGGGTCCTGAAGGGGCGGGGCAAGGGGCGGGGCAAGGGGAGGGGCAAGGGGCGGGGCAAAGATCTGACTGCAGACAGCCTTACTTTACTAGAGTGTGCTAGTACTTTGTAGCTGCAGTCAGAGTTCAGACCATCACCTGCTTGGGCATTACGCCAGCCTGGGACTGTGGAGATCTAAAGAGATCAGTGACATTGGGGCAAACAAGTTAAACCAAGGGCTGCTGGCAGACCGCTTCTGAAAGGTGAATTTAGTAAAGGTCTCTTCAGGTGAGAAATACACAAAAACGTCACAGAAGGAACAGGGTTTATGAAAACAAAGGTGGCAGGGATTAATTGAGATCGGTTGCCAACCAACCATGTTAGCCAGCCCGCCATAGGTGGACCTTCCTTTAATCCCTCGATGATTTATTTCTTTCCAGCCATGGGAGTCTCTGCAGAAGGTCTCACACTAAGGCAGGACATAGACTGTGGAGAGGGTGATAATTACTGTTAGTCTTGTAGGGTTCGTTACTGGAGCAGTGGATCAGCTGGGCTCCTGCGCATTTTTAGTAAGGTGGCATCTGTGCAGAGGGCGTGTCACTGTCACTGTCCTGCGATGATCTTCCGTCTCCATGCGTGAAGCTCCCACAGTGTCACCGTACAGTTACCTCCCACCCCCATCAGGACCGTACACCATCCGCTCAGGAGTGAGTCCTCCTCAAATTTCTGCCGAGCTTTCTACTGCCGATTTGCACTAACAGCCCGGAAGATTTTCCCCGCACCCTATCCAAAAGGACGTTCAGGGACATTTAATCATATTCCTCATTTTCAACCGCCAGTTAATTTGTATGCCGCCTTTTAAGATTAAACATGAAGATTAAAACATTTTTACTGCCATTCATCACAGGGGACTCTGGTAAATGTCTCCGAATGAGCAGTTTTATTATGACAATTACTGAACCTCTATTGGAGAGCTGTCTTTCCAGATATACACACTTTCTGAAGAGGTTATCACTTTATGACTGACTGGATTTTGAAACCGTTTGGAGATATTACTGACATTGCTATCCAAGAAATACAGTATCTCCAAATGGCTTAAAAATACACTTCCACCCGATCAAATTTATATCTACTCATTATGAAAACTTTAACAGTCTTGCAGACACTATGAGGCAATCGTGGAAAGCACACTTGACAACGACATTACCCTCTATAACTAAATTCTAACCTATAGTTTTTTTGTCTTTGTTTACTATATGGATTCTCAGCCTTTCAAAGTCTTATCTTAGCACTCATCTATCAGGGCAGGTAGAAACTGACTCTCACACTTGGTTGTAATGCCAAGTCACACAACTAGGGGGCAGGCTTCCCGCCAAATCACCTTAGCATCTGCTCGCTTGCTGGCAACCTCCAGGCGAAGCGGTCCCTTCCGGAGAAATGATGTTAACAGTTAAACTGCCCCCCCAGTGGATGGCATGTGAACCCAAGAAAAGCAGACAGGTAACTGCGATTGGTGCTCAATCCTGCAAGCATTTGGCAACGGCAACAAAATCCCCAGCCCAGTGCCAGTCAACACATCAGGCAATATAGGCACCTAAATAGGCACCAAAATGCCACCTTCTCAGTCCTCTGAGAAATACCACCACCCCCCCAGCTCCCCCTGTAAGGTGCATGTAGGGTTGTACAAAACAAAGTTTAATTGGACAGTGATGCCTCCGTAAGGCTCAACATGGGCTTCTCAGCCAGAGCAGGTATAAGAGCTTATTGTGTATGTGGTCGTCCTCATGTCCAGGGGCCCATTTCATGTTCAGAAACTCCAGACGGCTGTTTGTACCGCTGCGCCTCACACTGCTCTGCTGCAGGGCTTCAAAAACCCTCGAAAAACAGAAAACGGCAGCAGAAGCCCAAGGTTATCGGCAGAAAGTCTGGAGAAAGGTCAGACTGTGGAGCTGCAGGAAAGCTTCATGGCGTCTATCAGTGTTGTGTTTCGTAGGTAACCACACAGCTGCAATGAGCCTCCTTTGAAGTGCAAATGCTGGAAAATGAGAAAGGGAAATTAATTTTTTAAAAATGCAGATTTGTTAACATCTGCAGTTTTAACAAAAAGCTAAATTACAGGTTCACTAGATCGTTTTTTGAGATAAGAAGAAATATTCACTGTTCTAAAAGAATGTTATTTTCAGAACGATTTCCTACAGAATAAGACAGGAGATGACAGTTTGCTAAATTATTATAAATGTATTCATGATTCGCCGTTAAGTTTGTCAGAAGTACCTTGTTTTTCTATTTGGTTCGATTGGTAACCATTTCCTTTAATTAAGATGTCAAACTTTCAGCGGGAGCATTTAATACATTTAATACATCAAAATTTCATTACAGTTAAACTGTAAAATCATACTGTTGTGGATGTGTGAGGATGAAGGTAGGAGTTTTGTTATGCTGAACTATCTCGAGCGATGCGCTGAATGACGGGATGCCTCCCCTGGCAGTAGGGGTGGGCGGCTGTGGTACGGGACTGCTAACCGAATTACCGCCCACACCGCTCTGCGGTGTAAAACCAAACACACAGGACTGCTGACTGCAGAGAACGGATGGGCGATACCACTGATTTCACTTTTAGTCAAATTCCCATTCGATCCAAGACTGGCATCACCGATCGATGCCGATCCTGACACATAAGACTTGCCGAGTCGGGGATGTAGGTTTGGCAACTTTGGTCAGCTGGCTGGAGTGAGATTTTCAGTTTGAGACAAGTCTGCAGAAACACGCAGATGCATTTACATGTATGTATCAATTTTATTAAATTGTAAATGGTTTGTAGGGTTTGCAAACTACCCCAATGCTTCTGATGTAGTCAATTTTAAGTTTACAATGGAATGACATAGATTTGCCGTGAGATTTCTTGAGTGAGCGTGAGAGTCTGAAAGCGTGAGTGTCACGCCAGATGCATGAGAGTTGGAAACCCTGGGGATGGGGTTTTCCTACAGATCAATGGTTCCATTTTCATAGACACTAGTGGTGGGGAACCCTGAAAGTCTTCCCTGTTGTCCTCCCATATAGGCTGCCTGCCTGCAGGTAGTTCATGTCCTGCTCCCTTTAAATCAATATTTTAAAACAACAGGTATTTCAGTTTCAATCCACACATCCCTACTGCAGAGGTCCTGTACACAATGGCAAATTTGCTGTTCACTCACAAGCTACCATGGAAACTCACCTTACATTTATCTTTACCCTTTAGCCATACAAAGCCACTGCTTTCAGTTTTGCTCACAAAAAACGTATAAAATGTATGAAGACAAATGAATCATGATGTACCGTGTAGGTTCTATTGATCTCTAACTTTAGTAACAACCATTTTTAACACACCGTAATATAAAGCGAGTAAAAGCATCTGCGTGAAACTGTACTATCGTTAATGTGCCAGTGCGCTAAATTAAGGATACCACCTTTACGAGTTCATTAATTATGCACATAAAGGGTATTTATAACACCCAAATGTCCTGGCAGCTTTTGGAGGTCATGTGGTCAGATCTGGCAGTCCTTATTAACATTTTACATATTTGGCAGATGCTTTTGTCCAAAGCAATGTACAAGGAAAATAGCACTTTACAAACATTTGTGCTGTTAAAGGGTCAACTAGACATAAGTGATTACAATGATCGAATGCCCAGGTACAAGTGTAGGTGTAACAATATACTCAGCCCATGAGACGAGACAAGACACGATATTGGGTTCACGAGAACGATACGATATTTTAACAGTATTTTAAGGGAAACTTCAAAGAGGAAATATATTACTGAAAAGCAGCCTATTATTTGATTAATTTGAAAGACAAAAAAATGCTAAATAATGCAGATGTATGGTGAAATGTTTTAAATAATCAGAATCATCATATGCAGTAAAGAACAGAACAAATATCTAACGCCGGTTCAGTTGATGTAAGTAAAGAACTATGATGGTGCTGAAAATGGCTTTGCATAGTAGCGTTACCAGCTGTGTACGGCATTATTTTCCTACAATGCATACAGATGGCTCGTGTTTTGTCTGTCACTATCTTGCCTTTTATATTTTCCGCTGGGTACGCAAAATTCTGCCACACAAAAGATTTAAAAGTGTCTGGGGCATCTACTATGGTAATTTCGTCAGACTCCGACATGCTTACATCAGCTGATTTGCAGCGCCTTCGCAAGACCGCCTTTCACTCCGACGAGAAATCTGGTCATGTTGCAATATCACGAGATCTGGTTACACCACTAGCCAAGTATACTTGACAGTCGGTTGGCCTTAAATGGATTTGATTTACATGGGACCGACAGACTCTGAAACACCCCTCCCGAAAGCGAGATCCTAGCCCAAGCCACAGATATACAGCAGAGTTCTAGGGCAGAAGCTTGACTTTGTCCTCAGCTCCTGTTAGAGAAGCTAGGAGCTCACAGCTAGTGAAGTGCAGGGCCCCTGGCATACCACAGTAACACACACACCTCCGTGTGTAATAGACCTATTTATCACGCTAATGTCAGTAAGGCTGTGCTGCTTTCACACATCGCTGCTACTGTGTGTTTATTCTGCACCGTTTCGTTTATTTGACCAAACCGAAATATGTAATGCGGAAAAACAGATGTAGATGGATGCACCACTGCAACAGTATTTTAATGGATTTTGATCTAACATTAGCAAACATTATTTGTTGAACAGCGGAGGAAAACAAGTTTCCAAAAGCCAGCACACTTGTCAGTCAGGAGGCAGCCTGCCTGGAGGCTGACGGCATTTACTCTTCTGTCTAACAGCATCTATCCGCCCCACCACTCTCTCTGCTGTCTGTACAGGTCTATCAGTACATGCATGAGACAATAACAGTGAATGGCTGTCTGGAGTACCAAGCCCGGGCCACGGCTAAGGTAAGCCCTGCTCTCTCCTGCTGCTGTCACGATACAGTCTCTGTGTCACAATACACAGTGTCTACACAGTGTCAGTATCTGCTGTCACGACATGCATTTTCTATGCTCCCCCTGCCGTCACAGCACACATACTCTACACTCCATCCTGCTGTCACGACAGACATTCTCTACTCTCCTCCCTGCTGTCATGACACACATTCTCTACAGTCCACCTGCTGTCATGACACACATTCTCTACTCTCCTCCCTGCTGTCACAACACACATTCTCTACTCTCCTCCCTGCTGTCACAACACACATTCTCTACTCTCCTCCCTGCTGTCACGACACACATTCTCTACTCTCTTCCCTGCTGTCACGACACACATTCTCTGCTCTCCTCCCTGCTGTCACGACACACATTCTCTACAGTCCCCCTGCTGTCATGATACAGCATCTGTACACTCCTGCTGCAGCCAGTGCTGTTGCATTTCTTACACTTAAATTTATTCAGCAGACACTTTCGTCCTAAATTATGTACAAGTGAGGCAAATAATATATTTCGAGCATACAGCTGTCAATGAGCCAACTAGGTATAAATGCTAACCTTGAGCTTTCAGTGAATGACCAGTATAAAGTGCTGGTTAGCATCACAATAGATTACAGGCACAGGACTCAAATCAAAGACACCACACATATATATACAATATGTACAGTTTATTAAAACTACTTACAATCAAGGGTCAAACCCTATGATAATTCCATGGAAATGCTTAATAACAAAACGAACTCCATATACATGATAGCATATTATTTTTAACTGAAAAAAAAAATTAAATTTTCCAGTTTACCGCAACTGATTTTGCCCTTTGTTTAGAATATTTTAAAACTTGCATTCAAAGCGTGCCAGTCAGACACGGCAGGATTGGACGGCAGGAAAGATGGTGGAGATGTTACACATGGTGAGACTGTGCAAGTGAATATTAAGATCCTCTTCAGCAGAGGTGAGAGGCTAATCTTGGCCCAGAAGGACCTGTCCGCTCCTGGCGCTATCTGCCGGCCGGAGATGCTGGCAAACAGTCTGCAGTCTTACAGATAAAGCTCAGCCATCACTTGAGTATCCGAAGCAGATTCTCTTATTTATTTACCAGCCTTCCTTGTTTGGAGAAGATCCAGGCAGGCTTCACACGCCGCAAATATGTCTAGCGCTTATTATATGCGTTTGTTTGGGGAAGGAGTACGTCAACACAGAATATGCAAACAATGGAAGAAACCGATGTAATACGTAGTAAAAGAGGAATAAAAGACTAAATCATCATGGTAAGATGGCTTTTCAAAGGTTAGCATTCGTCTCCTGTGGGATTAGAACAACTGTAAATTTTCCTTATTTCCTAAAGTCATATATCCTATGCTTTCATAGATTGCACCTCTTGTAATTGGGTCTGTTTCATAATAATATTGGATATCCTTTGTTTGGTCCTGCTAGCTAAGTGCCTAAATAGTAGCCAAACAAAGCAGCTACATAGATTCCGAAAACAGAGTCGTAAGCCGGATGTTATAATGTGGTATATTTTTTTTGGTACAGTTTGAATCAAACACAGAAGTAAACACTATGGTCACCTGGGCAGTGGGCAGCCATGTTGTCTCACCACACCGCACACTGAGTGTCTGATGTTAGACCTGAGGACCAACGGACTTTAAAATAATTTACTAAGGTTAATAGACAGCTTAGTGGAATGGAATGAGGGCTCTGTTGTGTGGTTAGTCGAGAAGGACCTGTACCGAAAGCTCTCTATAAGGAGGAGCTATTCAAATCGCACTCTGCAATGTCTACAGTAGATGACACTGATGTCTGGCCAAAGCATCGAGCAGTAAAGCTTTCTGCTAGACTATTCCGGGAGACCTGTTTTTTTTTTTTTTTTTTTTTTGCCCGAAGGAAAAACACTATCTGTGTTGGCGTTTAGCAGCAGGCAGACAGAAGCTTTCGTTAGCCCCTATAAAAGCCCTGCAGCCTCTAACACGCCGTCAGACTTCTGACGCTATTGCCGGCCTCTCTGTTCCTCGCTTAAACATCATTGCTGACACCGCGAGAGCAATTAGAGCGGGATAATCAAGGTGCCACGATACCTAACTCTTACCCTCTACAAACGGGCAGTGAGATCAAATGACTAAGAAGCGCTACAGAAGGCCTTTAAAACGCTATGCATTTCATTCAAAGACAACGACAGATGTCTTGTTATGCACGGACCAGCTTTAAATGCATTTCACACTTGCTGTAACTAAGCTCTGGATTTTCAGAGCAATTACCTGTTTATAATTGTAATTTTTAAATCAGTGCTGAACTAATTTGGATAAGTGCTGATGATCTGGATAGGGAGGACTGCAGCGGTGCCATCTTAGGGCTGATGTGCACCCCCATGTGCGAGCTGACCAGCTGTGCCAGGCAGGATGGCGCGGGTGCTAAGAGCTGCAGGAAAAGAACGACAGGCTGCAGCACCAGAAGGACGCATTTCTAAAACTCGCAGGCACCCCGCCGCTGTCAGAGGAGGAGCACTGCGACGCGGACTCTCCTTTCCCGATAGCGGAGTCGCACAAACGTCTAAAGGTTAGGAGAGGTCACGGCGTGCACGGGAATGCAGATTCACACCGCGGCGATGTCGAGAGAGACTGAGACAGAGATGAAATGAAGTTTCCTGACGTAAGGATTGTAGACCTCCTTCTGTCGCCAAGAAAAAGGAGAGCAGCTCTCAGTGGAATTTATGCATTCTTTCTAGATGGCGAGATTCATCCAGAATATCTACAATACCGAAACACACCTACAGGGGGCGATACTGCAATGCATCCCTTACACTTAGGAAATATGTAATGTTAAACTAACACTCTTCATGACTGTATTCCTTGTTCTAACAAGTTTTTAAATACAGCTCAGAGGATTTCCGGAAGATCTGACTAACAAAATGAAATGTGCAGAGGACTCTTAAGCTGGGGATTTGACCTCATTTATCCAGGCTGCTTTGCTCTCTCTCTTCTATATTGCTAATCTGCAGCTGAATTCGAGAAAGAGGGCGACATATCAGACCAGCAATCCAATGCCCACTGTAGCGCTCAGCAAAGCTTTTACCAGCGTTACATGATGACATAGAGCTTCCGAATCCGCAGCCTGCGCTACGGAACTTAAGTGATCCCTTATGTTTGTAGTTCTTTGTCAAGTCATCAAGCCATGTTCATGTACATTGTTATGTCCTAAGACATCCTTAATTATGTTGGTACCGAGATGTTGTGCATATGCATGGATTTTGTCCCACTCTCTTACAGCACCCTGCACAACTAAGCGGTCCAGGGGTCAGGGCGCCATAATAGAAACAAAACAAAAAGGAGAAATTCTCAGATTTCAAAGGTTTTTAATCAAAACAGCTAATTACAAAGGTTGGGAGCATAACATAAACCTCAGGAGGGGGGAAAGGCCAAAATAACAAACCAACCAAGACTAGCTATTCGGAGAGGAACTACCTTACCTCAAAACACAAAAATAAAGTTAACAGAAACTGCCCTCACTAACTAACTAACCAAAAACAGGAGAAAAGCACAATCAAACAAAAACTGCAGCCACCTCCCTACCAAGCTCCCAAAAGGCCTAATTACAACAAAGAAAGGAAATAAACATTGCTTATAGCACATCTTACTCTAAACCAGGCAAAACAACCTCAACCAGCAACCTGGGCTCTGCAACCACAACAAGCAACCAGCCAACAGTAACAGAGGATTGACTATCCGTCAGGGGCAGGAGCGACCAGGCTTTTATCCCCAACCTCAGTGTCTCTCAGCCATTCAAAACCGGTCTTGTTAACAAGCAGGTCTCCGCCCCCTGGTTTTCTTCATTGCTGGTTTCTAGAAGGGAGCAGAGAACTGACACCACAAGCAACCTACAACGCAACATCCATGCACAACATTTTGATACCAACATAATTAAGGATGTCTTAGGACATAACACCCCCACCATTGACTTACAAGGTTTGTAAAAATTACACGATACCAACAACCAAATAATTAAGGATGTCTTAGGACATAAAAACATGTTCATGTACATGTGAGTTAAACTGGAACAGTTTTGCTGTTCTGTAAGCTGATTGATTGGGTAATGTCTGTTTGCCTCACTGGGATGGGGATCTGCGTCCAGAAGGTTGTGGGTTTGAATCCCATGGCCTACAGAGTAATCACATCATCGTCGGACTGTTGAGCCCATAATCACAACTGGTCTGGGGCTGCCAGCAGACTCCGCTCAGATTTCCTCCTGCTTTGGACAAAAGCGTCTGTTAGACATATAAGCATACGGATTTGTTAGTCTGGTATATTGGGGAAGCGACCTTTTAGGTGAACCTTACTGAGTAACAATACCTGAATCAGTTAAGCACATAGGGACTTCTCACCCATCCATGGTCCATAATTGATTACCCAGCACTGGGTCGCGGTCAGCTTGGAGACAATCCCAGGAAGTGCCGGGAACAAATTGGGCGACGCCCTGGATGGGATAGCAGACTGTCACAGTGCATTTACGCACAAGCACAAAATCATTTAAAGGGAAATGTAGGAACACACTGACCTAACTCACCTAAACTGCATGTCTCTGGACTGTGGGATTAAACCCCACAAGACACGGGGAGAGTATGCAAACTCCACACACAAACCCAGGGAAAGGAATCGAACCCACAACTCCGGAGGTGATGGGCCACAGTTCTGCCTGTTGAGTTACCACACTGCCTGCTTTGACATAATGTCATAAATGTCTCCATGTAGATGCATAGTAAAGACCTTTTTACATGTTTAAACCTCCCCCCTCCCAAAAGGCGACAGTAGCAGCCTTTGCTGCCAGCGAGGGCCACTCGCATCCCCGGGTGGTGGAGCTGCCCAAAACGGACGAAGGACTCGGCTTCAACGTGATGGGCGGCAAGGAGCAGAACTCGCCCATCTACATCTCACGCATCATCCCCGGGGGCGTGGCCGAGAGGCAAGGCGGCCTGAAACGGGGCGACCAGCTGCTGTCCGTCAACGGCGTGGTGAGCCCACCCACCTTATTTATGGAGATGCAAGCGGTCGTCATGGCAATCGCTATGGGGATTTTCACTGCTTTACTCTTCAAGTGCAGATCAACAGGGACTACCTTAATGCACTTGTGTTTGTGATTTTGATTGAATCTGTAAAATACTGAAGATATGGCCATTCATAACAATGGTATCATGTAGATACCATCGTTTCGTGAAAGAGGCTTTTCCCAGCCCATAATAAATCATATCGCTGTCCAAATGTGCCTTGATGGATCTGTGAAATATTGAAAACATTTCCAGCTTTTGATTTGCAGGATAACCCTGTATCTGTTGTCGATGCACCTCTTACAAAAAGCTAGCAATATGCTGAATATGTAGAGCTATGCAATAACTAGTTACTGCCATAAACAAGATGATGGTTTCACTTTTAGGTTATTCCCCGCTGAAAAATACTATTAGTAGAAATAAAATGGCTGCTTACACAATTTGCTTTCGAAAGAATTAATCACATTTTGCTGGTATTTAGACTATCAGACTATGTCATTTCTCTTTGTTTAATGGCGTTTTTAATTAAGCCACAAATTTTATTCTTGTTGCACTAAGCGCAAACAACTGTTAGTATCTGCAGTGAATTAATGAATAATTCATCTGGCATAATATAACTCTGATTAAATCATGCGTAACAAAATGAGAAATATTAATGATTTATTTATCCATTATGTACACTCATAAATAGCTACAAGAGTCCCACTGTAATAAAACCTTATTTAATGCTATAATATAGCAGTTATGGAAGTGCTATAAAAAAATACAACCATTTTTTCGTCAAATATTAATTGATTATTTGACTTACCTACGGATATATCGCAAGGCTTTGTAATACAAGTCGTTCGTCACTTTAGAAACATGCTTAAAATGATTTATTCCATGACTAGTGGCCAGTTCCTGTTGCCTCTGGGGTTTTCTTCACAGATCAATTAGATCTTAATTTGACCAATGTTCCGGCACCCTCTGTTTGGTTTGGAACAAAATGTCAACTTCAGTCGAGAGTTACATCCAAACTAAAACCCTTCCAAAAAAAAAAAGCACAGGGAGAACTTGTAAACTCCATGCACACAGAGCCAGAAGCAGCAACCGAACCTCAAACCCCAGAGGTATGAGGACACGGTGTCCCCCACAGCGCCCCCATGTGGGTCGAGGGTGTCACAGCGACGCCTCGATGACCGCCTGCTGCTGCCGCGTGTCCCTATCCAGAGCGTGGAGGGCGAGCACCACGAGAAGGCAGTGGAGCTGCTGAAGGCAGCCAAGGACAGCGTGAAACTGGTGGTGCGCTACACGCCCAAAGTCCTGGAGGAGATGGAGGCGCGTTTCGAGAAGCTTCGCACGGCCCGACGGCGCCAGCAGCAGCAGCTGCTCATCCAGCAGCAGCAGCAGCAGCAGCAGAACCCGGCTGCCCAGCAGAACCACACCTCGTAGGTGAGGCTTTTCATTGCTTTCAGGCCCCCAGAGGACCTGACAGGACCTCGGGCCTAAATTCTATAATCCCTCACCTGCCGGGCCACGCCAATGCCATGGTAAGGGGTAAGGGGCGTGGCCTAATCAGGAACGAACCATTCCAGCACCACACAGCAGCCATAGTTAGAGAGCATCCACAAGGACAACAGCTGAAGCTCCAGTCTGAAATATTACTGTAAAAATGTATCAAATGCTTTTGTTCTACTGGGGCTCAATAAATACTGTTTATCCTTGAGGGCTGACACCTCTTTTGTGCTGTGGCCTTTAATGCATGAGAAAAATGAACCAGCCCTAATTTATTATGGCATCAGAAAAAAGGTAGTTAAATGTGTTTCAGAAAGCGCTCTGGGAGGCCCGCTGGGAATAATTTGGCGTACTTGCGGTTTCAATCATCTCTGCAGACGCACCAGCAGCAATAATCTTATTCCTTGGATGTGTGAAGGGCTTTTTAATGATTTATTGTTTAACAAATACAGTGTCTGACTACAATGCGATCAGGGTGGATTTGTAACGCCACAGCATGGAAATCACGGACCGTGGGAGATTCGCATGCTAGCCGGGGAGCAACAACCAACTCACAAACATTTAAATAGTACAGGTACTTCAAATCAATACATTCCCTACTTGATGCATCATTCTGCTCGCCCACGGATACAAAGGGAAATTGAAATAGCTTTCTGTCTTTGCTCCGTCATTACTCAAAGGTTTAGCGTTTTTCTGTGGAAGTCAATGCCGTAGCTGTATTGACCAACAAATTTACACTGCTACACTGCAAGTATACCCTCCCACAACATATCTGCTTGCTCCCCAGGTATGTAGCCAGGTAGTGAAATTGAACCCCTACATTTGTTTCCGCCCCCGGATTGGCAAAAAAATCTACCCGGGGAAATATACCCTAATCTACTCCCCCCCTTAAAAATCCACCAATAGTGACCTATCCCTCATTTATTTCTCGTTTCTGTGGCTGCCTTTGATGCAGCTCCGGGTCCGAAGAGTGCTATATGGACCGGATCCTTCATGCCGAAATCCCAGAAAGTCCTTCACGTTACTCGATGCGAGCATGTGAGCTGTGTGTGTGAGTGGAGCGAGCTGGCGTCCTACATAAACGTGCTGGCAGGATGTGCGAGTGTGAAATGGGCCCCCTGGCACGGGCATAAGCGAGCTGCTCAGTGCTCTAGCTGGTTGAAAGCAGCATTTGTGGCTTTTTAAATAGGCATGCGGTGATACAAATGAAGAAATATATCCATTCAGTCAACTGGTTATCATTCGGTCAGGGTCTTGGGGAATCCCAGAACTATACACACACATCTCACACACATAGGGGCCATCTATTCATTTCTAGGGGCAAAACCCTAATCCCAACAATGAAGACCTACAGTAAACCCCCACCCAGCCCTAACCTTAACCATAAGAAACCAAAGAAAATGGAAGACTTTTGACTTTTTTTAAAAAATTTTTGATAGTTGAGTGATGTGTTTTTATAAAACTTACTTTCCCCTTGTGGGGACCAAAAAAATGGTCCTCATAATGTCAAAATACTTGACATTTGGTCCCCACAAAGTAATACACACACACACACAGAGCAGGGGCAGGGTTCATTAAAAAGGGTCTGTGCTCATAAACAACATTCTGTGATTTGATAACTACTAATTTACCGGTTGTCGATTGTTTTGATGGGTAGGTGCATCCTGTGTAATTGAGATTTTACTGGCAAATTCATTCATTATAAAAATAGCTGCACTTTCCAAGCGACTGGCATTGTTTAGAAGGGGGACAATACTGTGCAATAAGAGACCTAATTTGTCGGCATCGAAAGCTCGATTTGTTTTTAACCAGCAAACCGCGTTGAAGTTTGCGCTCAGAAGCTGCCCGCTGAAGTGCGCTAATCTCTCCCCTCAGCTTCTGTCCTGCTCTGCTTCCTACAGCTTCTTCCACAAGAAGAAATAGAAGATCGCGGTCAGGCGGCGTCCGGAGCGCGCCTCCGTCTTCAGCGCGTTCCCCCAGAGACAACGAGACGTCTATTTTTCAGTCTGGGCTAGTCCACCTTCCGCGAAGCTGCTGTACCCCCCTAGCTGAAGAGCGGCGTAGTGAACACCCAGGATATGTACCCTAAACCCTACACACTGGTGCTTGAAATACACACACACACACACACACACACATGTATGATCCTGTACAAAGGCAGGTCTGCATTTTCCATAGAGTAGTCGTTACTGTATAAAAACTGTTCAAAAACAAAGCCCCTTTGTAGAATGCAGAATACTACACCATCCTGTTCCTTGTTTCTGTTTTTTATACCTAGTTCACTGACTTCTTTCTTCTTTGCATAATTTACTTTGTAGAAAAAACAGTGTCCCTGTGATGTTTGTATCCTGACTGTGTAAATGAGTATTTATATGTCAGATTTGGTCCGGTTATTAATACATGACTTTTTTTTTTTTACCTAATGTACTGTAGCGATAAACTGTTTTGTATGGAAACACTAGCAGCTCAGCAATAAGACTCGCTAAGCAGGGGGCACAAGGCTGAAGAACATGTGGATGGACTTCCACAAAGAAAGGAGTCAGGCATACCAGCCCTGAAAGAAAAATGGATGGGAAGACGTTATTTTTTAATGTTTCTTCCTGTGGAAATGAATTGGCCTGAAAGAGTGGAAAAAGCAGACCTTTACTGCTAATCAATAATATGAATTTAATCTAAAAAAAATAACAGTGAATTACTACTATAAAGTAAATGCCACAACTTGAATTTTATGATAGTGATTTACTGTAGTAGAAAAACCATAAAATATATAATCACCAAATTTAATACAGCAAAAATAACGTTTGCGCTGTGTCCATGAGGCAAACTACAGTAAAAAAAGAAATGCAGTATATATTTATTCATTTATAATATTTTGTTATTTTGCAACATTTCTATTTAATAGTTTGTGTCAGAAATTTTATGAGAAAAACACTGTTTCAGAAGAATGTCTTAGGTATAACAGTATAAGGAAAGATACAGTCTGCTGTACCTTATGTGTGGTACATGATTGTAAAAGCTCTGCTAAGGTACTAGGATTGAATATGATGACACATTCTGCTGTACTTTATGTGAGGTACACAAGTGTAAAATCACGGGTAATGTCCTACGATGGTATATAATGAAAGATACATTCTGCTGTACTTTACGTGAGGTACACGGTGTAAAATCACGGCTAATGTTACTAGGATGGTATATAATGAAAAATATATTCTGCTGTACTTTACGTGAGGTACACAGGTGTAAAATCACGGCTAATGTTACTAGGATGGTATATAATGAAAGATACATTCTGCTGTACTTTACGTGAGGTACACGGGTGTAAAATCACTACTAATGTTACTAGGATGGTATATAATGAAAGGTACATTCTGCTGTAATTTACGTGAGGTACATGGGTGTAAAATCACTACTAATGTTACTAGGAGGGTATATAATGAAAGGTACATTCTGCTGTACTTTATGTGAGGTACATGGGTGTAAAATCACTACTAATGTTACTAGGAGGGTATATAATGAAAGATACATTCTGCTGTACTTTATGTGAGGTACACGGGTGTAAAATCACTGCTAATGTTACTAGGATGGTATATAATGAAAAATATATTCTGCTGTACTTTACGTGAGGTACACAGGTGTAAAATCACGGCTAATGTTACTAGGATGGTATATAATGAAAGATACATTCTGCTGTACTTTACGTGAGGTACACGGGTGTAAAATCACTACTAATGTTACTAGGATGGTATATAATGAAAGATACTTTCTGCTGTACCTTACGTGAGGTACATGGGTGTAAAATCACTACTAATGTTACTAGGATGGTATATAATGAAAGGTACATTCTGCTGTACTTTACGTGAGGTACATGGGTGTAAAATCACTACTAATGTTACTAGGAGGGTATATAATGAAAGGTACATTCTGCTGTACTTTATGTGAGGTACACGGGTGTAAAATCACTGCTAATGTTACTAGGAAGGTATATAATGAAAGATTCTGCTATACACTGAATACTGCCTCCAGATGTCCCTTTCATTCTGTCACTGGCAGTTGAGACTCCTGTATCTGATTCTCTTTCACTTTTTCTGGGCAGAAGTGTTGGGTCTTTTCTTTACAAGGAGAGTACGGCTAAGTGAACTGCCACAGTGCTTTTGAAACCTACCCACCAGCCGGTACTTGACTTGGTCCCGTTCCGCCTCCGTGGTTCCATCCCATTCTAATGTCATGGTACAGTTCTCTTAGTAAGGACTTTGTCTTGTTTGTTTCTTCCATGTCTGTTACGTTTTAACAAAGGTGAGTCTCTGAAACAGCCACAAAGCATAAATATCATACCTTGTGACTAACAAAGTGAAGCTGAGGACTTTTCACCTCAGTGAATTCCTGTCCTGCCAGACCACTCATCTCTGTATTTTTGAATGCTTGTATTTTCAAGGCTGGATGTACCATATTATACAGAAAAAAAATCTGTGATATGCAATTGTTATAAATATTATATTTGTATAAATAAATATATGTGTGCTACATATTTGTATAACGTAAACTATGTACAAACTGTACTGTATTCTCCGTTATGGCACAAATTTGCTTGCTTTTCTCACTATCCAGAGTGTGCAGCATCGTCGAAACGTGGTGATTTATTTATTTATTTGAAACACAGAGGATGTGGCAGCCGCACGACACAAACTATTAAATTCTTATTTACAGCTCAGGAGGAGTAATTCTTTACTCCTCTGACACCTCTGATTGAAGAAGGCGTGAGGCAATGCATTTAAAATGTGCCCGTTATGACTCTGAGCCGTGTCATAACTTCCAAAAAGGATAAATATTAATTAAATTACAGACGTCAGACTTGAGAGGTAACGTAAGGCGCATAGAATATAACGTAGAGGCCGGCGTAGCGATCTCGGTAAATAGGAAAGCGAGGTGAAGATTAGCGATTGTCTATTCCCAGCATGTCCGTGACTGGCAGAAAAACACATCATTGGCATGCGCTGTTAGGTTAGCCTTTGCAGAAAAACTGTGTTGACTAATGGCCAACTCCATCTGTTTTTCCTTTCCCTCACCACGCACACCTTTACCCTACCTGGGGGACGCAAAAACGTATGTTACCGTCATGTGATTTACTGGCGGTCACAGCTGCACTCCCCCCTCCAACCATTGGGGGCGGCAGCGTCACCCCCGACTTTTTACCCCGTAGCTTGATAACTATGGAGGGGGAAAATAGTTCTTTCTACTATCTTGCGTTTAACTACAGCTGAAAGGCTGACAGCACTTCTTAAATTTTGATACATGCTCAAACTAACCCTTATCAAATCCTTTAAGTCAACCCTTTCTTTCAAATTAATCATAAAAATGTCAAAATGTTGAAATATGGGCATAAAAGACAGAACATGCTACCAAACTGTATACATTGGCTCAGAGTGGAAGAAGAAGTCACAGATATTAACAACAGCAAACAGCAATCAGTGGTGTTATTCAATGTTTTTAAAGATGTTGCTTCTTTTTAACACGAGACATCAAAGGCAGTAAGCAGTCTTCCAGTGACAGCGCTCTCTGCATGAAAGGGGAACAACTGTCTCCTGGGCTGAGTGTAAACCTTGGATGTGTAAGATTGGGGGAAATGGCAGATTAAGGACCTGTTGACTTAACTTGCCAGGTGAGCTCCGTTCTCTGCTTCCTCCAGTGAAGAATTTAACTGGAATCCGGTTCAATTAAGCATTCAGGTGTGCAAATTAAATAGAAAAGCAGTCAGCAACTCCATCATGGAATTACAACTTAGCAAAAAATTAAAAGTTAAATTTCAGAACGTATATTTGCACTGTACCTCAGGAATACATGCAGGATGGGTTTAAATGTAATGTCACAATGGCTGCATTATCCACACTGTGCTGGGGTGTGTCAGTGTGACCCTGTCACTGCTGCAGACGGCTGTCACTGTCATCTGCTGTCCTGGCTCTGCAAACGTCAATGTGTCACAAGGTCAACTTTAAACCCTGAGACCTACAGGGTACTACATGGTCAACCTAGCTGATCTCAGACACAAAGACCCACATGAAAAGAAAAAGGTCCGATTTTAGGAAAACATCTCCACATTTCCAGCCATTTATGTCTGTGGTGACCTCAATAGAACCACACAGCACTAAGTTTTAATGATTAAGTTGCCTTTCCAGAATTTCACACACGGACTGTCCTCACTGTCCTCAAACCCAGAACGAAAATCGCACGCTAGATAATTTAGCACCAGTTCTGCTCGACTCAATGGGAGCTTCATTCTGTCACCATGGAGACCAAACAAATACCTGCCAGAAGCCAAAAATAAACTCCATCCCTGATATGACAGTGGGATGCATCTCAATGCTCATTTGGAGGGTAGGACATTCAAAAATACAAAAAGACCTTCTTATCAATAAAACGCTTGGTTTATCCTGGACTTGATCAAAATGCATGCTGGGAATTCCATTGACATGCCAACAGGGAACCAGCAATCAGGAATGTTCTACTTGTGGAGCATTTGTACAGCTGCAGGTGGCTTCCTGCAGCGACTGACGCATTACCTGCGACACGAATAACAGGCTCTCGGAATCAGCAATGCAATGTTTCCCGAGCAATTGCGTGGACCGCAACTTACCAATGACACGACCAGAAGTCAAAGGCATTAACACTGGAGTTAAAGCAAGAGGCTCTCATTAGATAGAAAACAGAGCTGTTGGCCCCTTTTTCCCTCTCTCTGCCTTTCTGTAACGGTTTATAGGTCTCCGTGACCCTGATGCTAAAATGGGAGTGTAAGTATCTGGAGGGAAGAAATCCTTTGCGCCCTCAGCAGAATAAAATGCTTAAGATCCCTCTCTCATATCATTCATTTCAACATATCATAACATTTAAAAAAGCCTTTACAATTATTCTGACATAGAACTTGAACTTACCAGACTTTTAAACAAGTTTGTTCATAAACAAATAAAAAGCAGAACGATTAACGTTACCTATTTCTTTGACTCTTTTGTTTATGTTTTAAACCTGTTCATAATACTTGCATAACTTTAAAGGTGTATTTACATTTTGATTACTTGGAATGGGCAATTGCAAACTAAATCTACTCCATAGACTGTCACCAAATAAAACCAATTTTATGACTAATTTCCTGGGTAGGAAGCCTGCATGAACTCTAATTAAGGCAGAGCAAAAACCCAAAGCATTCATTTAATACCAAGAGTGTGTATTTGAGTCCTGCTGGCTGTACTAACCCACTTTACCATGAAAGCATTGGTCAGATTAACACTGAAATGGCTTGAAAAATATTTATGACCTGTGTATTTTACTCCTACAAAGCAAAATACTTAAATATATACATTGTAGAATATATAAAGTCTGCTTTTATTCTTATACATAACAGGCAAATCAGCCAACCCAGGAGCGCATAATAAAATAGGTACTGAAGTCTGACCTGGAGAACTATGATCTTCTGCACTGTACCACCTCCTTGAGCAAAGAGGCTACAGCACTGGGGGCACAGTGCTCCACCTGGCTTCCTATATACAGTACCAGGGGTAGGGAACCTGTTCCATGGAGGGCCGCTGTGGGTGCGGGTTTTTGGGAAGGCCTCTCAATCAGCCAATCACAGTGGGTCCCCAGGACTGGAGCTGAGAACCACTGTTTTATTATTGGCTGATTGAGAGGTCACCCCAGAAACTGGCACCAGCCCTCCATAGAACAGGTTCCCCACCCCTGCTATGTAGTACGTACCCTCCCCTGGGCCATCCAAAGCAGACAAGGCCCAGCCTATGTCCTTCTCCTATTCACCTCAAGGGGGCACACTGGTTGAATCTAAGCTATCTATCTCCTGGAAGGCAGGGAGTGTGGTCAACAGTGGGAATAAGATCCTCTAAATCTCCAAGTTGGAAGGCTCCTCAGTCTGAGACCACAGTGTCTCTTAAAAATATTCTTCCTACATCGCTGAAATTTTGCAAAAGTGATTTTCAGGAGTCACCCATCAGAACAAGGTAAACATACACACTCACACTTAGATGTACATAATATTATTCATATTCTTAGGTCACAGTACTTAATTACATTTAGTTCTGTACCAAAGACCAAGAAACTGATCCACACTGGTTGAGTCATTTTATTTTAAAAACTCTTAGAAAAAAATCTTAGTAATAAGAACAGATCTGCCTGTCACCATCATTTAAAATAAAAATAATTATCCAAGGCTGACTGACATATCTGAAAACAAACGCTGAAAAAAGTGGCCGAATGCTTCCGTGCACCAAGTTTTTCTGAGTGTCCAACGGTTGCTCTTTAATAATTATTAATTATATTATTCAAATATTTCGCACACTTTGCTCAAGACATAGTATGTGATGGCAAATACTAAGTATTCAGATCGTTAATACTGCATAGACTATTTATGTTAAAATGTATTATACATTTAATATGAAAAGTTAAAGAGAAATACGTGACTTGATTTAAAAATGTATAATTTAATCACTGATTTTCACGGCTAATTAAACCTGAAAACTGACATAGAACACTCCATCTGCGTCGAGCTAGATAGCTGCAGAACGCCTGTTTGAACTCAAACAAGACGCGGTTTTATCAGTCAGCCAAAGACTTACACAAAACCTAAACGAAAGAGGTTTTGTGTGAGTACTACGAAAACAGGACTAATATACGCCAGAAAGAAAAAAAAATCAGTGTCCTCCCAAAAAGCTACCAAAGGATTACTTACTCCCACAGAAATACATTTTGAGTTAATATTGTTGTATTCCATTCTATGCGACAAACCAGTTTGTGGTATTTACGCTAATCTGGTCATATGTAAATACACGCATGACATATGAAACACGGGGCTGGGCTGAATAACGGGCTCCACCTAGCGGCTGAAAAATCTGTGTCACCCACGTGCCAACTTATATAATACCTGAGGTCAGATAACATTAGGAACAGGTTTAGGAGAGTGACGTATAAAATTAAACTGATACAGGCTTATGACATTTTCCACTAACATAAATTATAACGAATCCTACAAATGTGCATAATTTCTTACAACTACTTTGAAAGCGGACCCGATGGGGGCCAAATAGCTTTTTTCTAATTCAATTTTTTTTTTCTGTCTTGCTGAAACGACTCGAACCCAGTTCAGGCATCAGTATTCAGGTCCAAGAAAACCGACGAGCAAAGAAACGGCGGACTTGATTTATCCATATTGAAAATTTTGTTCTTGATTGATTGGGCAGCCATTATTTTACTAGTCTGCAACTCCGCGTTATACGGTCAGTGTGAAATACACATAACACTAATGAATTTGAATAAAAATATCGGTGCAAAAATGAAGTTACTGGAATGCCCGTTGATGTTTGATGACCGTATTGCGGTGACTTGAATAGATTTGGAAATAAAATGATTTGGACGGCAAAATCCAATACTCAGATAGACAGGCAGTGAATGTTAAACACTTACAAGAAGGTTTCAGCATCTCCAGTTGCACGAGGCACAGAAAATTGGGTCGTTAAAATAATGTCATGAAGCATAATGCATGACATTAATGTATCTGAAGCCAAGGTTACTAACGATTTTAGTCATATTCATTTCACGATTTTTGACCATATTAATTTACCTGAAGCCATGAAGACTTACTAAGGATTTTTAACCATATCTGAAGTAAGTTATAACTACAGTAGTGTGATTTTAGTTTTCTCAAGGACCTCCCTCCCGAGTACATATCCATAACACCATGCCAAGCCAGAAATGAATTTCGGAGGTATGGGGGAATTAGTTCAGACTCGCTATTTTACTCCTTGGCTACGTCCCTGGTCAGAATCATACACATTTCGGAGGGGGGGAGGGGGGGACAAACCCGTAATTATACTCTGGCACCACGCTACCTGTCACCCATCTTCGCTGGTTAACACAGCATTTTTAAAAATATGTACACAGTACTTGTCAATGCATCATCATCTACTCGTGAGTCGTATCATAAAACACAATGCACATGATTTTCTAACCACCCGCTCACTAATTATAGGCTAAACATTAATGGACTTAATTCATTTCTTTTGTTCTTACTACAACAACCAACTAGTGTGCCTAATGACGGGCAATAAAATTAATGTTCGAGGCTACGGTTTTACATTTTGCATCAATTGTTGGGCACACAGCCCATCCAGATGATTTATTTAGTATGGAAGAAGGCTGCCCCCTTGTTTAGGAAACTACTTTAGGATCTAGTACAACTAACTAAGTTTTGTTAACTAATTTGATAGGACTAATCAATTAATAAGGTACTTCACAACTGTTCAAGTGAAATGTATCCGAATGGTACATAAATACAACGAAAATATTATGCAATACAATCTCAATTATTTATGATGAATCACACAACTACCTTATCGGGTCTGTGTCTTTTTTGTATTACTTCGGCGTTTACTATACGTACCATGGCATTGCCTGACATGCTTAAGCATTTGGTAAAAGTCAATGACTTTTGTGAGCGCAGAGATTTGTCTTGGGGGCTGCTGAATTATTCCGTTTCTTATCGCGCCAGCAGCGGTGAAAAATAAGACAAATGTGCACAATAAAAGCGACTTCCGACGTCTCCAGCCCAAGGGGTAATGGGGGTGTAAGGATAAAACGCAGGGAAGCACGTCTGGGAGAAACGTGCAATTTATAAAAAACTTTCATCCGTTCAGAAATATTTCTATTTTTTTGACTGAGACTTATGTTCATTAATCTTTACTTATTTGCTGTCAAAATGACTTATTATTATTATGTATTAATATTTCTTAGCGTTCTGCACTCCCCCCATAATGCCCTGATTTTTGTCCTCGTTTGCCCTAACAAACATGAAGTGTTACAATTTGGCCATTTGTTCATGGCGGTGATCTCAAAAGTCTCGCAGCATTTGGTCCAGGAAAAAAAAACAGCAAGGGCGCAGTTTAGTGAAGATATTTTAACGGTGTCACGTTTTAAACCCTATTCATCATCAATGACATTGAAGTCAATCATGGTCAAATATTCATGAGAGAACGTTTCGTGAAAACACACGCACGGATGTGTTGTTTGCAGACAAATGGATTTTGAAGAAACAAAGCTGAACAATCTGTTAACCTAAATACAGTTTATTTATATTTTATTTCATTTTAGACGTTCAATTAAATATGTTACATTACAAAGTATAAAAAGAACATAATAAATGTGACATTTACAATGCTTATGTACAAGTCCTTGTGCCATTCTAATTTCACATACCAGGTTTAGAAAAGAACAAATTTCATCCCCCATCCCCAAGAAAAAAAAAAAAAAGTAAATATATTATAAATATGCTTTGTGGAGCTGGGGGGGGGACTTTACAGCACATGGTAGATGGGACTGGCGCAGGCGCCTTCAGGAGTGCTAGGCTGGGAGTCAGAGCTGGACGGCGAGAAGCTGGCCAAGTCGTTAGCTACTGCTAGGCTGCTGGCGTCGACCGATGACAGGCGGTCTACGATGCTGGACAGGCACTGCAGGCTGGATGCTCCTGGACTCCTCTCCTTGGCGCTCACTGCATGCACAATGTTCAAAGTAAAACTTCACTGAGCAGTCAGGCCAGGGCCTCTGATTGGAGGGCTACAGATAAGGGTTAAGATGCTAAGCTAAGTCTTAGCTCGGGTTTAATAAAAATGGCAAAATGTGAAATACGTGCTTGAAGTGTATTTGCAAGTACCACTGCATTTGTTCATTTTTATTCATGATGTCATTATTTGGTAATAGCTTTATGTAAAATCATTACTGTATTTATTAATATAGGCCCTATAGGCCTAGCTATTTTACTTAGTCCAGATCTAAATGAACTAACTGCCCATTATTCATATAAAACGGTAAAAAAAAATATTATGTATTAGTCAATTATCCAAAGTCAGAATCAGATTCATGCACTTAATTTTAACCATTTTCCCTTCTGAATGTACTCATATTGCGATATACCAAGTTAAAAGCCTTACCAGTGAATATTTGGTGGTTGTACATATTCCCATAGTTTTTATTAATGTAAGGCCAAACAGGGCTGTTACAGCCAACCTAGAACAAACAAAACACAGCATGTATACCTTCATGCACATATGACCAGCAGGAAATCATGCATGAAACAAATATTGTTTTCCTCTTTTTGGAATAATTTTTTTCCATTGTTACGCATTCTGACAAAACCCAAAAACCAATCCAGCTTTTAAATCAGGTCATTAAGTTTGAATTAAAAGTTGGCTCTCTTATGAGTAAGAGGGTCCCTAGCAAGGTGACTCTCGGTGAAAGTTTTAGGCGATGGCCACGGTACGCGCCGCGTTAGCCGCGGCGAATCGATTGCGCCGGTGGAAGTTACAAGTGGAAGTTTCGCAAGATGACACTTTCCCAGGGAAAATCTGCGGAAAATCCTGGCAAAGTCCAGGCAGGAATCATACTCAACTAAGAATGCAGCCACAGCAGTGCCGAATTTCCCAGCGTTTGTTTGGCCCCAAATGATCATTTGAGAAAAATATATTACATTAATCCTTTTAAAGCCCTCCATTTCTCTAGATGCACAATATGTTAAATAACAAAGTGACCACTTTATATATTTAATAGCAGTCTGCTTGTAATTTCAACAGCTTTACATTTTTACTATTTTTATTAAAAGCCAGTTAGCGTGTTGAGTAAGAATTAAATGTAAAGTGCGTATGACTTACATAACAAATACACAACAAAGTAGCGCTTCATCACCGAGTGAGTGGTACGAATCCATCATCCAATTTAAAGTTTGGTTACTAAGTGGTTATTCATACTAAATAGGGTGAAATGGGCATGAAAAATAGAAGTATGACGAGGCAAGAATTTCAAAACAGGTAATCATACAGAGGTAAAGTAAATCAAAATGCTCTGGATGGGTAGGTAAGGGTCATGAACATTATGATCTGAAAAGAGATTTTTGACGCGCTAGAAGTCTAGACAGAAAGAAACTGAGGAGGTAACAGTGTAGGCTGATACTGAAATACAGCAGCAGGCTATGCACAGATTAGTGCAGATAAAGGGCAGGTATACACCCATCTTAAGAACCAGACAGGAAGCTGAAAGCCAAGAGCACTGGCCAGGATATTGACATGTTAGCTGACGCCATGAGGCGGCAGTTCGGGGCAGCGGCTGTGGACTTACCAAGCCATCCGAGCAGCTGGACGTGGGGCTGCCTGGCTCCGAGCCGCTCTCCTCCGGCAGGCTGTAGAAGCATTCCACCTGCTCACGGAGCAGGTCCTGCAGGCTCTCGATGTACTGGATAGCGTTGCGTAAGATCTCCACCTTGGGGAGCCTCTGGTTGGGGTTGGTGGAGGTGCAGCGGCGCAGGGTCTCGAAGGCGTGGTTGACCTTCTTCAGCCGCCGCCTCTCGCGCATGGTGGCGGCCTTCCTGCGGTCCACCGTGCTGGACTTGCGCTTGCACGCCTTGCAGGCCCACGCCAGGCAGTGGCCGGCCTGGTGGTGTCCGTGGGGCGCCCGCACGTGCTCCTCCTCGTCCGAGCCCGGCGGCTCCCCGAGACCGAAGCCTTCCGGAAAGTCTGGGCCTTCCGGTGAGGATGAGCAGCCACCGTCGTAGAAAGCCTCGGACGGCGAGAAGCGACAGGCCTCTGGGACCTCCATGTCTGGTGGAACGGGAGCGAGAGTGACAAGGAGATCAGCTGGCGAGAAGATACAGGAGTCTCTGTGCGGGGTGACTGCTATGAAGGGGCTGCCATGTGGCCTCTTATAAGCCGCACTGTGGAGACACAGACCCACATTGGCCAGATCTAATTACCATATCCCCCTGACCACACCAAGGGTGAGCCCAGTTGCCCCCGCCCAGCCGCCCAACCAGGACACCCCACAGGGCTCTGTACATCTGCATTCCCTGGTGTTTACCCACTCTGGGTTCATTTGGCTACACCTCCCAAGTGCACATGCATTATTACATGGAGTTTATTCACCGGCTTGCAGAATGATGCAAAGCACATAAAGAAAAAATTTCCAGAGTAAAAAATGGTAAACCCAGGTTAAAAGTCATTGAGTGTTAAAAAACAGCGGAAAAATATACACAAAACCTGCCAAACAGTATTGAGGCGCTGTAGAAACAAGCTAGTTAGATTGTTTTCGTTGTTATTCCCATGAGGCAAGAGCGCTCCTGAGAACTGTAATACAATAATTAATGCAGAGTATAATTCGTGTCACTGATGTTAAATATTGAGTGTGCTACTTAAATATCACCAGGATAACCTGTTTTTGCCATTTTCCCTCTAACACAACAATAAAGAGCTGCTTTCCTCGGTGTTTCACGGAGTGCTAATTTTATGGTCGAGACCAATCGCAGCGTTACAGATGCAACCCAGCTGCAAAGGAAAGTGTAAAATTTCAAACTTTGGAAATTCTCACTTCACCTCCAACTCTTCCAGACTTTCCTACCCGGTCATTGAAGGTGCTGTACCCTGTTGTTTCGGTAGTACTTTCTCTCAGTTACAGCTCATTAAATGAGTTATAAAACAATTAACAACCTAGTGCAAACGAGACTAAGCTCTTTGCAGAGCTATAGTTGCAGGAAACATAATACACAGAAATAAGTAAATATGTAGTAAGCTACTTATTAAATATATTGTCACACAGAAAACATCAAGCATCAAATGCAGAAAATCGCAGGTGATTTTTCAATAGAAACAGGCCATTGAACCGATGACATGTTTGCACCCAGTGATAACAAATGGAGCAATGATTTCGTTACTGTAATATAATTTTAAAAATCAATCTAATAGAATCATCTCAAAACATGTCTTGTGTTTAGTTTGGCGAAGTAATTATCAGCTTAGTGCGTTGACAGCCCGCAAGTATACATTGCGGATATTTCTCGCAACGTGTTAAAACGTTTGGCAGCTTGCAGCTCTGGGAACCGCGGACACCTAAGAAAACATTGCGGTACCTGCCACTGAATTGCTGTCGGGGTTTGCGAATCGGACAGCTGAAGAAGACATTGCTGTGATCGCAGCTAATGCAGAGCCGGAGAGATCAAAGGCGATTGACTGTGAACGACTGGAACAATGAGAAAACCTGGCCCATAATTAAAGCTAATTGAGCTTACGCCAGCATATGGCATCAGGCGCTTTCTGTCGATGCTTCACTCATCCTCTTTATTATAAATAAACGCATTCTTTTGTGGATTTCATGAAGTAGACAAATAATAATTTTAAAATTAATAAACATACAACATAAACGGTTCGCGTATAATATTAGAATATACATAATATTCGAAAGCAAGTTTCTCGAAAAACCTTTGTTTTTGTGACCAAGAAAGATAATTTCTACTCTTGGGAACACAGGGGGTTGTTTAAAACTCTCCTTTCAGAGGTTGCCATGGGTCAGGAGGTGGGTTAAGTGTTGTGCAAAGGGACACTTTATTGTCTATTCTCAGAGGTACTGAAACTCTCTCCCACCCTGTACTTTGTAGTTGTTAGTTGTCTAAATAGTATAACATACTCTGCAGTGAGACTGTTCAATGTTTTTTCATAGTGCAGTTAAACCTTTCTTGGCAAGGTATGTAAGAAATCACATTACATATTTGAATTTTATGATTGGCAACAGAATTTGTCTGGCAAGGTAGTTAAATTTACTTCCAGCTGAAACGTGAACATTGTTTTATTGGTGGATCTGTAACGCATTGTTCTTTCAGTGTCTGGTTAACTTACCAAATCCTTTCTGACGCTGAAACATTTAGAAAGGGTGTGTTATTGTACTTTTTCCAGATGGATGCATGCATCTGAGTTAAGTTTTTAATTGTAATCATTTGGATAAAAATTTCAGGTACATATAATTTTAAGCATTACCAGTATTACAAAAGCATTACCATAATGTGTGAAACCAAATCAGTCTCTTAATTTGCTTTGTTATAGGCTATTATGTGGCACCATACAACTAGAAAAACTAGAATCCCAGCATTTGAGAAAAGAATATGGAATAAAACCAGTTAGTAAGTAAAATAAAATATAAAACCTTGCCGTTTGCATATGTAAATAAAAGATCCCAGTGACCTCAAGGTCATAAACTATAGAGATCAGTTTCACCCAAGCATTCAATTGGGTTAATGTTGATAACATTACCATTATAGCCAACACTGCCCTTGTCACCCCCACACACCCCCCCCAAAAAAATTACATACACAGTCACAGCCAACCCTGCAGTGTGAATTTAAAGCTGGGGGTGTTCACGTGGAAAACGCATGGGGAAATCCATGTCTGACAGGCAGCTTTGGCAATACAGCGATCTGCAATAACAGCACACACAACCATGGCATCTGCTAAGACATCTAAGATGAGAGAGAGAGAAAGAAAGAAAGAAAGAAAGAAAGAAAGAAAGAAAGAAAGAAAGAAAGAAAAAGAAAAAGAAGCCTGACTGCAATGTTGGTTATGGAGGAAAATCCCACCAGTTCTGGGGGTGGGCGGGGGAGCTTGCCCAAACACACGTCTGAGACCCACTCATTAAAAGGACATTATGGGTCATGGTATCCAGTTTCAGTCCATTCTAGCAGGAGTGCCGATGGAGACTCGGCGCTGAGAGGGAACGCGGACTCACTTTGAAGTGAGCGGGTTTATAAGACCATATAACTTATCAGGCATCATATCTCATCATATCAAACAGGAAAGATGATAGCGTGTGACTGCTTTGTCTGGCTATTCGGGCAAGATTTTAGAGTCGGTGGGCAGTTCTCCTCCGCCTTTGAGTCAAACCCGGACAATCTGGCTCCCTGCGACTAAAATGAGGAGGCTGCCCAATGCTTGCTGAAGACTAGTGTAGGAGAATTTTGGTGCTGTCCTTGACATTTTCCAGTAATTGTAAATGGTGCAAATATTTCGGAGGAAAATCTTTTGATCAAACTCTTAGGAAGTTAGCCAAAAGCTGATTTTAAATTTGCTATTTTCTCTAGGGAAAGATCTCCTACAAAACCTGAAACAGACAAATAGCACTTCATTACAGATGGTGATCAATGGTGAATCTGGCTGAGTGAGGCTCACTGTTTACGCCCTTCCCGCTGACCGTCTCCAAGGACACAGGAAGCTGTCCTCTGCCTCCTTTCCCACTCTGCTAGGTGTGTCGCCCCCTGCTGACTGGGTCGGCTAGGGCGGGGGGGGGGCGCGGTTGTTTGTAGAGCAGATGAGGGACAATGGGGTTTGCCTGTCAGGGCCTATTTCAGCCTGGTGAAGTCAGCGGTAATCAGCCACCAGGGCAAAATGCGGAGCGGACGACAGACCACAGTAACGTGACATTTCTTCATGCACTTTACACTTTACAGGTAAATCTGGCTTTGGAGTGATTTTGCGCATAAGTTACCGTACCTTGGCACCCGACACTACAGCTCTGGTGGTCTGTGGCAGAATGAGCAGAGTTCTGGCCGAAAAGCACAACGCAATGCCATGAATGACTTTTGCGGTGTGGTGGGGGGCGGGGCTTATCTCGCTCCTCGGTATCCGATTGGGCGAGAAAAGGGCCCTTCGCAGTTTAGAAATGACTACATTGGCCACAGTGGAAGGAAGTTCTCGCTTCATCTTAAAAACAGAGCCAAAGCTGTTCTGGTCCCAGTGTCACTTAACACTTCTTTTAATAGACGTACATATTAACAGTAGGGATCTCCTCGCTGCCTTGGCTAATCGTAATAGCAGCTTGTCTCTTTCTCTAAAGAAAAAGAGACAGCAAGCAGATCGATAGCCTGCATATATTATCATCATAAAATAAACACCTATATGTGTATTGCCAACATGATTATGGATTAATTCAGCCTGTAGGATTAAGTGTACAAAATGACACTTATGTTGAGTGTTAACCTTATTGTTGGTGGTGTATATATTACAATACAAATAACCACAAATGCATTTCATGTTATAACAAAGAAGCATCACGTGAAGAATATTAATTTTAGTAAAATACTATTTACTATTTTTATACCCCAAACGTATTATTTAAAGAGTTTAGATACCCGAAGTCTCATTTGTGAGATACTGTTTGCAAGTGCAAACCTTGCCGTTATAATTCGCAGAATATGCTACATTTATAATATTTTTATTTAGACTCGTTAAATACAAAATAACTTAATCTGATAATTAATTATAAAATATGTATAACACAATTTACACTGGTTATAAACGCACTTTCATATCAGTGAAATATGACACTTAAAGTCTGAACAACTTGTGTCATTCGGGGAATAAAAATGCTACTATAAAAATTATTACAAAAAAACTTTTCCAGGAATAATGTTTCCGCGAGCTAAAGGTGCCCTGAAATAGTAAAAATAAATATATATTATTTTATACCAATATTAGCGAAGGTTATTCATAAGAAGTAGAAATAAATAAAACAACGGAAATGTAACTGTCTTTCGTTGCCCGCACAGCAAAGCACGCCGTCTACTTTTGTGCGGCTCCTTCGCTATAATTCGCCGCTGGTTCTTCGTTTGAAATACTGTCCACGATAGAGGAGAGGCGGCGAAGACTGCTTGATGCCGAGGACTCCGCAACTCCTATTTCCAAGTGAGGATAAAAAAAAATAAACAGTCATCGTTAGGACCGCGGGGGGACAGCGTGCTTTGTTAAAATAATAAGTCAGACCAGGTTAATTAGCAGTGACTTTCGCTAATGTATCATTTTAGCTGTGACATACAGAAATGCAATACAGACCTTCCCTTTGATTCATCACGGGAACACTGGAATGATCGGTAATGTTCGACCAGATACGATACGTCTTACTCCCCAAGTGCTCTGTGCTTGGCACCTAGAAGCAGAAATCGCCATCAAATAACGCCTGCTGCGTCCTGTACGTCAATAGTCAGAGTAAACGTGTTTCGAGAATTATGCCACTACATTATGGGTGTTAAGATAATATTAGTATTTTTAAAATGCTTACATGTTGGTCTTTTGTGTTATAATGCAATGGACCATTTGCCTGTATTTTCTCCTGCTCATCCAGCGACTGCAACAGGTCCTGTAGTTTCTCAATGTAATTGATAGCGCTGCGTAAAATCTCCACTTTGGGCAGCCGCTGAGTCGGATTGGGCACAGTCTTCTTCTTTAAAGCCTCAAAAGCTTCGTTGATCTTCTTGAGGCGCCTCCTCTCGCGGAGCGTGGCCGCCTTGCGCCTGTCCGTCGGGGCGGACTTCCTCTTGCAGATCTTGCAGGCCCAGATGAGGCACTGACCAGCGCAGTGCTGCTGCAGCCCCGGCGGGGCCAGGACGTGCTCCTCGCCGCTGCTGTCGCATCCGGTCTCGGATGGAACCCGATCCAGCCCTGGCGATGCGGGGCTGTCGCTGGTCCTGTACAGAGGAGACTCGGCCGACATTTCCAGGGTCTGCAGTGGTCCGTTATCTCCTCCGAGGAAGCGCAGATCATTGAAGAAGTACGCGTTGGTCTCGAAAAGGTCCATCATGGTGCTGTTCCCTGCAGCGGCCTACCGTTCTGACAATCCAACAGTACAAATCTGAGGTTGGCATTTAAATAGCCCGGTGACACGAGTCACAGAGCATATATATAGCATGTGAAATCGTACCCCACGTTTAGCTGTCGCAGTGCATCAAACTTCTGTTTTCAATGGCGGCTTCACACAAGAAATATGTTTGTGTCGACGCCTCTCGACTGAAGGCGAAACATCAGATACTATCTGGGGTCTCCGGATGTCTGTCTTTTAAAGCCTAATCGTAATAAGGTATATATCACTTGCAATTGAAATATGTGCGATTATATAATAGAAGAGAAGTTGTTATATAACCATATATATATATAAATATATATATTTTGTTGTGTTGCAACTTTATTTATGTGAACTACAGTAGCAGCTTCCCCGGACTCCAACCAACAGCAAGCGAAGTTTCGGCCTCCTTAATTTACCATCATGCTACGTGCTTTCGTCTGTGCATTAATTAAATGTGAGTAGATTCTACCAGTGTTTTTTCGCTATTGTATTAAGGTTACTTAATGAAAAGGCGACATGGCGCTGTCTGTAGCTCACAGCTACACAGGAACTCAAAATGAAAATAGCCTGGAATAGCCTGGAATGTGCCCACAGCAATGGACCGAAAACTCACACATGAGCAGTAAAAATAGATTAAAGGCAAATTCCCGTTTCAGTCTCAGGCAGAGATGAAAGGCTGCCCTCACAAGTGCAGTGCAGCCTTTGACCTGGGACATAGATGTTCAAAATGTAAGAAGGCTGCTTAAAGTGTAAGTTTGCCCACAGAAATGCAGCACAAATAAGAAGAAAAATCCATCCATTCATCCCTCCATCTTCCAACCAACTATACTTTGGCTGCTATCGGACCTGGAACCACAGGGCATTGCACTCACTCACACATACACACACTCACACACACACACACACACACACACACACACACACACACACACATACACACACACACACACACACACACACACACAC